>JAWNOJ010000016.1:10000000-11200000 GCA_035046065.1 Chymomyza procnemis | reverse complement strand
AAGCCATTCAAAGGCAAGGGTAGGTGAACTTTATATATATTATATTTTAGTATAACTTCTGTTGTAGTTAACTATTTTTCTCATATGTTCAATAGTTATGCCAACTTTCAAGTCAAGTTACATATAAGTAATAAGTTACAGCTTATCTCTAAACTGTAAAAGTTTTCTGCGAAAGATATATTGATAAGATTGGACAAACTTTGACTTCTCAGGAATATGGTCATCAGATGGTATAGTTTTGTGACTCGAGGTCATAATATCTGCGAGATCTAGGTGATCATACGGATGAACATGGCTCAAATACTACTTGAGTTTATAATAGGCATACTTGTATGAAGGACTAGGGGTTTGTGGTGTTTTCCTCTTGCAAATCTAGCATACGCTTTGTACTATATAGTCGGAATTAATGTGTATTATAATCATATGAACATTATTAAACATATTAATCCAGACTATAAAGTACAAAGCGTTTGCTAGATTATTACAAACATAAGTTGTTAAATGGAAATAATAGAAGCAAAGGAGGTAAGTAAGAAAGTTCCATTAATAGCTATAAGAGCCAGAAGTTGTAGTTTCGAGGATAAACTCCATGCAGCCGACGCTGGTACTAAATCTTATATTGGGTTGATGGTGGACCTGATATAATTTGTCGGCTGTTCACCACGCAGGTGAATGTAGAAGATTGTGCCAATATAATAGTAGTTCCGATGTGATGTGTGTAGATACATACGTCCATCAAGAAAATTTGAATCAGAAACAGAATTTTTTTTTGATAAACTTCGGCGAAAATCTGGTTCTTCAGAGATCTAAAGTAGAAGATGTACAAAAGTCAGCTTAAAACTGACAACTAAAACTGTGCTACACTTTTTGCAGAAAATAAATTATATGTGCGTCAAAAATGTTCACAAAAAAGTGAGGCATACTTTTAGTAAAGAATTTTGTATAAAAAAAAATTAATGTAAGTGCCTACCAGCATTTCTGTTCGCCTATCCAACGCGTCAACGCCCAACAATGGAAGTTTTCAGCAAAATTTTATAAATAAAATATATTTTTTCGATACATATTTTTTCGATACATTCGATGTTTTCCAGCGCCATGCAATAACAATTGCTGAACCAATACACGCCAAAACTAAATAATATTGGCCAAGGCAGCAGGGGCATCGCAATTGGTGTACTTAGATCTACAAGTACTAGGACTAAAACGCAACTAAGACAATAAATTGTGTCTTAAGTCTGGAAGTCTTGGAAGTTTTGCTTATTTTTTATTTTTATGTTTTTAGTGACGATTTACTTTGTAAATAACTTTGAGTTGCCTCCGAGCTTGTCCATTTTTAAAAGTGAAATTTTAAGCAATTTTTTGATTTAAATTGGGAATTTACAATTAGTTATAATATAGTTATACAATGTCTGTAAGAGACTCCTGAGAAGGCCTTTTTATATAAAGATATTTAATAATTTGTTGTCTTTTTTATATTTAATATTAATTCAAATGCACATTTATATTTGTAGAATCGAATAAGGAGTTGTTCGTATCAGTTTCCTTTAATCTTAACAATCACCAGTATTTGTTGTTTTTGAGGATGGCAATCTTGTACCCGATGCTTGAGTTGCGTTGTTCTTCTAAGTTGCTGGCATAAGATTGGAACTTAATTTTTTACTTGTTTCAACCTTTTAATGTTGAATGTAATAATTTTTAAAGAGTATTACTCATTCATATATTATGGTGATAGAATTTGGTTTATTTTCTGTATCAATTGTGCAACAATATATATTCTATTGAATTAGTATTTTCCTTAGGCTTCTTAGTGGTTGTACGATTTGCATAATTACTTGTAGAATGCTCTCAAAATTTTATGGCATGCTCGTGCAAAGATCTTAGGCAATCCTAAGTTTAGAATGGGTTGGACAAGCGTTTTGTATACGCAAATTCAAATATTTTTTCTAAATATTGAAAATAAAATAAATTTTTACTTGCTTAGATAACTCTTATAGCTATTACGAGTTGGGAATTTGAGTTCTAACAAATCTCCAAATAAAAACTAAGATACTTCGTATTTGATTTGACAGTAGGTGGTTCAGGTCTCAAAGAGAGATTGTGATGTAGAGACAGTAAAGAAACGTTCAGAAATACATAAAATGCAAAAGAAACTACAATTCGTTTTTGGTTCTTCTAAAGGAGTATATTTAGCTTATATCAGAAAATGATTGTTCCTTAAAATACGACATATGATGATGAAAAGATTGTTCCAAGTTTTTTGTACTACAACCGAGTACATTTTACCGACTTTTAGTCGTTGGTTAAATTTTATAGCCTTTAAAAATAGCAAATAATGTGTCGTTTCATATATGTTATTAGCTGGATCCGATTGGGGGTTTTTGCGGAGCTACCAATTTTTATAGAAAAAGGTAAAGTTACGATTCGAGGTTTGTCAAAAAACTTTCGAGGAAATTTCTGATTTTTTCTACTTTCAACGCTACAAGAAGGCGCTTAAATATATTTAAGTTTTCCGGCATTGAATTTAATAAAATTTTATAAAACCATTTATAAATCTGAAGACAATCTACAAGCTAGCACAAGGAATTTTGGCTGAGAATGCACATCCCCCATAGCGACCTCTGTCGCAGCTGCGTAAGGAGCAGAAGATACAAGAACTATGTGACTTGCTCCGCTTCTTAGACAATGCGCCCTATATCTGGGAAAACTATTATTCAGGTCAGTCAGATAAAACCTATCCATAGCGTATGTTGGATCTGCCACTCGCTTCTCTAGCTTTTTCGATGCCTATGTATCCATCCGTTTAAAGTCAGCAGCCCAAAGTCTCTGGGTAATCTGTACCTTGTGCTGAGATGCCATTTTAACCTCCACTGACCATATCCATATAGTTAAAACACATTTATTATTTTACAGATTTGATTTAGTTCATTTTCTTGTAAAGATATCGCCATCAGAGCTGGCAATCGATCGGTTCTCAAAATCGGCAAACCAAATCAATTAGCTTTGAATGAATTATTTATTTATGGTACTATACTTCTCGGTTTTTATTTATAAAAAAAAATGTTCATATTGCATTAGAATATTCGATATACTGCCTCGAGGGCATTGCATCTTAGCGATAGAGATAGTCAAACTGCATCATAATGATTCCATAACTTAAGCTGCCGCTCAATAAAGTAAAAGCATAGCGCATATCCATACGAATCATGCCCAGAATATTGCAACGTTCAGCACGTATTGAGTATATAATATGCCAAAATTCTATCTGCAATAGGATGATAACCGATACTCATATCTAACGCCTTGACCAATTCACTTACCCGTCTCAACGCATGTACTCCCAAATCCAGCTGCACTCCAACACTCATGTCTCGAAGTTTTTCCTGTACAGAAACTTCCATGGCCTGCAATCGCTCACAAACCATTTGCACCAAGATAATATCGAAAAGCTTCATTAGATAGTTAAATGCCGATAGCACTACTTCCAAAGACCATGCTGCCTTATAGCCGCCATCATGGAGCGCACAAAAATAGGTCAGATAGAAGGTGGTAGTATTAAATGTCAAATAAGTGAGCAGCAGCATGAGCAAATGCCAGCCAAAGAGCTCTTGCAGCTGCCTAATGCATTGCTGTATACGTTCGTGTCGACGCAATACCTTGGACAGCACAATGGAGCCGTGCTCCGCCAGCTTCTTGTGATTCTCACGCTGCAACTCAGCCAATTGCAGCAGCAAAACTACGTAAATAAATTCCACAGCCTGAGCTATGTTCCACATGAACACAAAATAGACATTGAACACCAAGTCCATGTAGTTTAAGGAACGCCGCCTTACGACCATGTAAACCTCTGCCAAGGAACAGCATATCTGATGTATATAAGTCAGGATCTTTAAGAAGAAGTAGATATAGAAACCAGTACTAAACGTTAGACCTTTGGAGTGCAAGTGTGGCTGTAGTTCTTGCCAGAGCGCAAAGAAACGCTGCTCACGAGTCCAACGCTGTATTATGTGGGTAAACAAGAACAGTAGCTGCGCCCACATATTTATATCGATGGTCAGTTTAAGAAGTGTTTGATTCTGAAATATACCTTCGAAATAGATGAGACTATAATCTCTGTAGACTGGAAATAGTGCCAGCAATAAAACATCCATCATTGCACTATAGCAGATAAGTAGAGTTTTGCGCACAATCCTGTGTCTTCCATGGCAATAACAAAAACTGGTCAGACCCAAGAGAACGCATATGTGCAACCAGGCGCGGAATGTGTGCTTGTAAATTGTATGCTTATACATGACTAACGAATATTGGATGGAGCAGCCCCAGTACAGTTGCTATATACTATACCCTTGGGAAAACAAGGTGCTATAGATTTATGAAGGCATTGAATAGATATAAGCCTTTATTAGCACCTCAGGGAAGAGTAGCTTTGGGTTATATTCGACTGCCAGTTTGTCTGTTTGTTGGACTATCCCCAAGAATAAAGTCTTGCATTTCAATGTGTCTGTAGCTGATATTATAGAAGCACCTTAACTTCGTACTTTCCAAAAAAAATATGAGAACTTATATTTCCAAAACTTTTGGCCTCCTTGATCCCTTTTCCCCGAAACTCTTGCTTATGCTCCTCCTGAGTTATGGCTACGCGATCCGAGCGTTCTTAAGCAAACATTCTGTTTCTTGATCATGTTGTCACTGGAACCCTTTTGAAAAAGGTGCGGTTTTTGACACTTGTGTTTGGATATGTATTTATCCAAATGTACTTTCTATTACCGGGCGATAGTCTCCAGACCCAGTAACCAAACGTATACAATGATCTTTGGAATAAGGTTGTTGCTTCGTTGTAAAATGTTGGAAACTGCTAAAGTTACCTTAAGTATGATCAGCGAAACAACAGAATGGTCTGTCTGTATTTATGAATACTTGTATGTCAGATATAAAAATAAAATCAATAAGTTTAGATGAATAAATTCATTTTCGCAATTCAACGTTTCCAAGAACAGTGTCAAATTTCCATCAAAATCGGTAGACCATGTATCATGTAGCACCCATAAGGCAAATGGGTTGGAAAATTAGATTTTTGTATTTCAAAGTTTGTTGTAATTTCTTTGTTAGGATATTACAGGCGAGTGAAAAAGCATATTTTCTTGTAACGATCAAAAGCTATTCCACTAGAAGAACCAAATCAATAACTAATAATAATAAGTTAAAGGGAATATTACTCAGGAACTTTATACTCCATCCCATTTAAATTATTTACCGCTTGATAACATAATTACAACATATTTCTATGATTTCTGAATTATTCATACAAAAAAGTACACAAAATTTGATATTTAAACTTTGAAGTCACATACAAATTTCAGAGCATTTTACAAGAATAACTTTATTCTTTGAAAATAACGCAGCGAGTTTAGGAACTATGAAGATCCTTGCTTGCTTCATCAAAGGGTATTCGCAATAGTTTATAATAAAATTTTATGTATATATTTCTAAACAAGTCAAAACGAAATTTAGTTACCAATAGTATAATTGCAAGAATATTCCGCGAGGAAACAGAATGTAGTATATTATAAAAGTAGAAACAAGTTGATTAAATGAAGATAAAACTAAGTGCAATTTCTACAGCGTTTCACGCGAATGAACATCATACTGGATTCAGTTAATAAAATAGATAATAGATGACATTGATTAAATAGACCAGACGGTGGGCAAAGCGCATAGATGAATATAAATATTATAATATAAAATAATAATAATATAAAATAATATAATATAAAATATTAATATTGAATTTATTATATCAAACGTATTAAAAGTAGATATACTCGCAATACCTTAAGATCTTAGATTTGTAAACTTTGAATCAGCTTTGAATCAATGACAACATCCAAACAAAAAATATCTTATATTTTCAACGGAATTCATTTTTAATACACTAATGGGGTGTATTAAGTATGGGTATTAAGTTTTAGATCAAAGTATTTAATAGTAAAGTTCGGCAAACTATACAATCTGAAGCAAATTTATAAGATCTAGCAGTTTTGTTTCCCTAGCAATTCAAAAAGGCTGGCAGACACACAGACAGATGTGGTTTTTACTTCTTATAAAGGATTTGGGGATATTCACGTCTTCTTGCAATTATTTATATATTCCAAAAATTCCGAAAATCACAATATTTTATTATCATCACAATACTTTATATATTTTCCAAAAATCTTTTATACCTTTGTACCTATAATATCAATTTTATTATTGATTATTAAAAAAACTTATGAATTTTGATACAAATGAATTTAAATAATTCGTAAGTCGAAGTTCACAGTTTGGTTTTATAGACCAAGCTAACGTGTTTAATAAAAAACAGGTGCACTTAAAAATCACCCTTTAAGTAAAGCTTTTATTTATATAACTTAAAGCCAAACTCATGGTTATCATTTATCTAAAACACCGTAAAATTGTTGATGTACATTCGCTCGGTAATTTCTTTGTTTTTCTCAAATGGGAATTGGAAGTTTATATATTTCCCTTTTCGATATGGTTTTTTTTGCGAATGTGGGTAAAATTGTGGCCGTACTTCAGCCAATAGCGATACGTCCTTGAGGCTCAAATTAAACATGGGTCTGCAGCGAATCCCAGACAACTGCAAAAATCACGTCCGTTGCTCGCAAAACATCATTGGACCGTTCTTCTTCAGAACTGACGATGCATGCAACGGCGATCGGTGTAGATGGATGAAAAAGACCTTGAAAATTTTTGATTCCAACAAAATGGCGTTACACGTCGCACAGCAACTGCAAGAATTGACTTTATGCGTCGGAAATTCCCGCTGGCACCTATATTGCCTGGGATGCTTGTCAATGTAATGGCGAATGCCAAAAAAGCGCCTGCTTTTGTATTCGAAATAAAGTGTGTCGTTTAATATTGTTTTTGGGAATCAGCTTTACAAATTATAAAAAGGTGATCCTGATAATAAAAACAACATTTTTGAAATAGGTAGACAATTCATACGACTTTTCTATTGAGTGGATTTAGATGGTGCACCAGTTATTTTTTCGTCATAGAATATGTGACTTCAAGTTAGAAAAATTAACGTCTGACAATTAGATTTTATTGGAACAATCTAATAATCCCTATCCTTTGCTAATTCCTTTTCGAGTTTGCTTACGATATTAGTGCTTTTGTGCAGTCAATCCGTTCCTGGACTATGGTCAACGCTGAGACCAGCTTGTGTATGGAAATGTCTCATTCTGGACTTTTTTTTAAGTTTTTAAAAAACGCCATTTGCCTATTTTCTCATATTAATACACTTTTTTCCACTATACACAATATGTGTTTACTTTTGATTATTAATGATATATGCCCTACTACAAGTTGGTTCGACTTAAACTAAAAACGTTTTGCTAATATGAAACAATTGACTGATTCAATAAATTAATAGAATTCATTTAACGTTCAAAACAATTCATAAACAACGAAATTACAATTCTTATATATTACGTAACACACAAGAAAACTAAAGAACTATCGAACCATTTTTTAAAACAATAATATTGTTCATCATAACGAAAAATTAATAATCATGAAAATTTATAGTATTATTGATATGTCATAAGTACACATCTGCTTAAATCAGTTTTGCATTGTAATTTTTTTGACACTTTAGTTGCCAGCCGTCAGTAGTTAGACGATTTTATGGTATAATAACAAGGTAACGACGCGACTCGCAAAATATGCAAGCAAAAAGATGGCATGTGCCTTTGAGCGAGAATAAGTATAGCTATGAGACATACACCATCACATTCATCTGTCTCTGATGTCTTTTTAATCTTTTTAAATTATTATTTTGGGTGCTTCAAAAAAAAACTGCCTAAACTAAAGTCTTAAGCTTAGCAATGTTTTAATATAATGCGCCATCAATACTACGTTTTATAAACAACAGTCTGATCGCCAGCACATTTGGATGTTTGCACAGTTTGCCAGTGTATCTAGTCTGACTTCGACTCAGGGAACAGCTCGTTTTAGAAAATTGATATAAAACTCGAACATTTTAGTTTTTTTTTATCCTTCATACTTGGGTATATAATATTTTTTAAAAACCCTCAACACCTTTAGAGATACAAATTATAAAAAATAAACTAATTTTTGTTGAAATTCCACAGCATACGAAAACCTGCAAAATGCCCATGGTTTTTGGAAATAATTACATTTGTAATAGACTTGTTAATATTTATAATTCAATTAATTAATTAATTCAATAAAAATAAATATTACTGTAAGAGTATTAACTTTTAATTAACATTAAATACTTAATTAGTTTTTCTCCTGGTCGTTCATAAAAATGTTGCAGCGAGTCAGCTACTAACGATGCGTTTGCCTAGCTGCTGCGCGCCATCTTCCTTGCGTTTGGCTTTGAGCAGCTTGTAATCCATATCTAAGCTGACCAGAAAAGCCTCCCGACAGCTTGAATATAGCTCCCTTTACTTCATAGCCTGATAATTGTGGTAAGCTCTGTTTTTAAGCTGAAACTTGGCAATGAGCATGTTGAGAGCATAGAGGAAAGTGCCAGTTCTTCAGAGTTTTGCACTAGCATCGAATTCTCAAATGCGCTTTCGATGCATCGATGTTACGACCCACCAGGAAAACTTATAGTTGCTCAACTTGTTTTGATCCCACTGAAAAAGACAAAACCAATGAAAATATATCAAAAAAGGCAAAATGCTCCAACTACCTACGCAGTGGCATATCAATGTGATCAATTGAGTACAGCAAATGTATGTTGGGCAATGGTCGCCGCCGTGAGAATATAGCCTTGGCTTTGAAATTGCGCCACATTGCAACTTCCAAATTGTTCACAATCAAGTACCTATGTGTTTCGGTCGAAAGCGCACACTTCTCCTCGATGGCATCGACAGCTTCCTGTGGATGGCTGGGACTGGTGCGCGCTTTCACAATCTCTGCGGTAATGCTGTTGCTTAAGCTTAAGATTAGCAGAAAAAACTTGGACCACCAGCAAGTGATGGTCCACTTGGTAAAATACGAACGATCCATCTTGGTATTTATGGAAGATTTCTGCTTACTCAAATCTTCATATCAGCCACTTGACTAAACAAACGTTCCACAGCCAAAAGTGGCATGCGAGCGAATGTAACCATTACTTTGGGCCACATATGTCTAGGATGCTGCCATGCGGCTGATAGTGTCTTTGGCAGCGTGGTCACAACGATAACGCGACGTGCATTACAAGGTGTTTTGCACCCATAGACGGCTGAATCGTTAGCTACAATTGCAGCGGGTATGATTGTCGCTAGACTAAAAGTCACTGGCCGCGGCCAAATCGGCTGCTATTTGGTAATCTCTGTAAATACAAAAGTTAGATAATAAATAATAGTATACAAACGATCCCAGTTTATAGATAACTTACGCAGCTGGACGCTGGAGCGCATAAGCATAAGGCGTTTTGGGTTGGCTTCGTCCGGAGTCTTCACGCCTGCATGAGAGTGTCATGGCGTCTTGGGTGTCAGTGGGCGTACGCACTTCAGCACTGCGACCCCCATGGGTCTATTGTGCCGCTAGGCTGTAAGTGAAGTGCAGCTTCTCAGTGCCATCTGCTTCTATAACTTGCACAACATCATCAGATCCATTTACTCGAGCGTCTTCGATTTTTAATGGCTTTTAACTTTTGTCTGGCTTGCTGAGCATTCGACGTTGCTTTTTGAATGTTTTACAATCGCTGACGTTGGCTAGATTTATTTGACACTTACTTGGTGTTCTAGCCCACATCTAAGAATAGCCAGTTGCAGGATATTTATTTTGTTTAGTTGTTCAGCATTTTTAAAAAAACATACTTTGCAAAATAAAACGTTCAAGCAAACACGCACAATATAAATTCGCGCTGTTTCTTCTTATTTACTGTTCATTGAAGTCTGGCAAGGTTGTGAAACTACAGTAAAGCCTCATATTGTGCGCACATGGATAATAATGAATGAAGCTTGCATTTAATACAAATTATGCATAATATATTACAATATTTATATACTTTATTAATTCAAAAAACATTTGATATGTATGATAAGTAATTTAAGAGTAATTGCTCTACGATAAGCCGATAAAAAATGCACAAAATATAAACATTTTTGTAATATCTTAATTTACCTATGCAATGTGTATCGTGAAATAATTTATAATACGTTTAAAATTGCAATTATCACAATAACATTACTAAAATAATATTAATTTTTTAAGTTTTTTGTGACTTTGTTTAAGTTATAAGTAACCGATAGTTGTCGGTACGATTAATAAATAAATTAAACATAGCCAAAGCCCGTACGCTATAATAAATAAAAATAAAGCACAAAAAAGTGCAGATTTTGTGATTTTATAAATTAAATTTGAAACAATAACTAAAACTGTGCAATTTAGTCACTTGTACTGGATTTTTATGGCACTCATTTACTTCTTCCATCGATATATATTTGATATCGATATAGCACATCGATATGGAAATAAAATCATACCTGTAAAGCCGCAGCGCTCAACGGCGCTCATCGTGAATATGTACTTTCTTTCCTTTTTGTTCGCCTGAGCCTGTGGACGTGCAATTTGCATTACCGGCAAGCTTTGTTTGAGAAAACTTATTAAGGTAATTTGTGAAACAATTTAAATACAGAGTTTGAGAAAACGTATTAAGGTAATTTGTGAAACTATATAAATACATTAATGTGCATAAAATGCATGAATTTTTTACATATTATTTCAATTTTTTAACAATATGAAAAAATTCGCATGCTTTTATGCCGTTGTGACTGCGTTAGCTTTGCTGCATTTTTGCTGCATTTCATCAATAAATTGTACGCACGTGTTAAATGCATATTACTTGCTCATACTTAATTCATAGATTTGAAGGGATACAAAATAGACAAAAGATGACATTAAATTGTGTATTTTGCCAACGAGAATGTGCTAAGGGCACGTGCAGTCGCTGCGGCGTCAGATATTGCAATAAGATCTGTCAGACAAATGATTGGCAAAGTCATAAATTTGTGTGCCCAGTTATGCCGTAAGTACAGCAGCAACAATATAAATTAATTTATAATAAATACATATATATAAATTATATTTTTATTTTGTTGAAGCGAATTGGTGCCAATTGTAAACGAAGTGGATCGCACTGAATGGGAGTTGGCTGCTTTGCAATTACAGGAGCCAACGCAAGCAAACGAGCGCACCACGTCAATCCTAATGGCGTGCAAACCACATCTGCCAGAGTTAGACGTGACATTCGATTGCATGATTACATGCATGGAATCGAATATTATTTGGGTTGTGGACCAAGCGAATCGCCAACGCAGGCAATGTCTGACTGCTGATATGGCACGTTCCGTTTTCTCAAGGTCCACATCAAAATTTGCAAATATGAAAAAGCATGATCTGGTCACAGCAATGATCCACAACAAACCCTATCGCGCCAAAATCTTAGCTGTGCATCAGTGCAAGCAAATAGCGCAAGTGCTGCTTGTAGACAGTGGCAAAACGGTTGAACTACGGTCAAAAAGTTTATATGCGGCCTTACCACTGATGCGTTTGCATCCAGCATTTGCCATACCTGTACGTATTGCTGAGCATGAGGATTTAAGACAAAGCCAGGTTATTTGCTTGAAAATAGTAAGCGCAACACCTACAAATGGCGCCTATCAAGCAAAACTAAGTCCTGTATTCCGCTTCAATTTGGAAATTCCAGTTGAGATCTTTAAAAAAAACCTCAAAGTTAAATTGGTTAAAGTGTTGGAGCACAAAGTGTTACTTGTAAAAATATGTGGTATGCAGCATTTAAAGCTCGAAAATCTAATGTCACTGGCAAGTACAAAGGACATTTCTTCGTATGTTACTTGCAAATTGGTAGCTGTGCGCACAGCTGCAGGTTTTCAACGTGCACTTGTGCTGGATTTTATTAATGCGCCAATGCCAACATATTTGGTTTATTTGACGGATGAGGGGCACATCATTATAAGCCACGAGCTGTTTGAACTATGTACGGTAGAAGCCAAAAAGCCTTTCGAAGTATTTGCTGTGACTCTTATGGACGGCACTACGCCAAATATGCTAGCAGAGCAACTTCAAAAATCGAATTACGAATTCAATATTGAATTTGTGCAACAATTCCCATCAGATGGCGTACTTCCAAAGTATAATGCTGAACTGCTGATAGCTGACGCTAAAGTAAGTGTGCAAGCAAGCATTTTTTTGGGAATTGTTGCAAATGTGGGCTGCAACTTGATGAGTGAACCAATAGAGAACAACGCTGCTGTCTACATCAGTCACGTCTGCAGTTTAAATGAAATCTGCGTGAGCTCTTTGAGCACCAAGCAATATCGACAATACTTTAATGACATGGCAAAGCTATGCAATGTGTTTGAGAACGATATAATGCTCGAAGCTGGTTATTTAGTGCTAGTGGTCAATCCCAAAATTGGAAATTACCGTGGAGAGGTAAGCTGTCGCTGTTTTATATTATAACAATTCGATATGATATTTTACCTCAATTACAGATTATGAATGAATTCAATGGAGTTTACACTATTCGCAATGTTGACAATCATGCCATTAATGAAGAACCACTGTCGGCTCTGCGCCAGCCAAATAGATTTCTACAAAATATGCCAACAAGTGCACAGAACTTTAAACTAAAGATCTTGAAAGATATTCCGGCAGACGTTTTGCACAAAAGCTATCAGGCTATGCGATTGCTACACGCACTAAGCGCGCAACAAGAAGAGTTCATAGTCAACAAACTGCACGGGAATTGCATTGATTTATTAACTTTAAAGCCAAAATCAACTAGTTTGGTTGCACGATTGCTGCAGCATATTGTGTTGCCTGTAAATGAAAAGCTTGCTTCCGAGTCGATGGCAAAGACAAGCGCAGAGGCGCAAGCCAACTACGTTAATTCTGTGAGCTCTATTCATAAGCTGCAGCAGCAATCGTCGCACATGTTGCAAACAGCTGCTGCAAGTGTCAATTCCTCCCCAACTTCGATACCACTAAAAGGTTCAGAATTCGAAGAAAAGTTGTTTAAAAATATGAAATGGAATTTGATGCCATGTGGCAAAAATCAAACTATCGACATAATAGAGGCATGTTATTTGCATAAATCTGGTTACATAACGGCGTGCTACTTTAAGAATACAAACGATGCTCTTAATTATCGTCTATCGATGGAGTACGTTCATTTTTATGGAAAACATAAAACTCCGTTTGTTCAAGACTTTATACCCAGGTAAGTTGTGCGCACCAACTTGATTTCTTTTTTTTTAATTGATCTCGTCTGCAGTGTGGGAGAAATGTGTTTGTCTACGTTGTACAAAGATTGCAAATGGTATCGCGCTGTCTGTGTTGCTATTAATGAGACCAACTTGTCTTTATTTTACTACGATTTGGGAATCGTTGAAAATGTGTACTCGGATAATGTGAAACCTATGCCAAGTAACTTGATATACGCAGGTCGTGCCACAAAGTGCTATGTTAAGGGTATGCTTTATATTCGTTTATTTTTTTATACCTCTACTTACGCCTTTTTTTGTTGTATTTAGACCTTGACAAAATTAAAAATGTTAAGCTCCTTGAAGACTATTTGAAAAATACCGGCAAAGCTAATGCTACAATTGAAGAAGGTCCGGAGCGTAATACACGCTACATAACCATTTCTAATTTAGATGAAATTCTATCAAACGGCATGGCTTCAAATGTCAAAGAGCGGAAATAAAACGAGAATTCACTACATTCATTCTAAACCATAAAAAAAGAACAAATTCACATTTTCGTATATATACATAATCTGCTATAAAAAGAAAATTTAAATAATAGTAAAGTTAAAAAAATGAAACTTTGTAAACAAAGCACTTTATCAACAATAAAATGAAACTAAAAGTTAAAAAAAGCAATTAATGACCAACAAGCTGCTTCTATCAAAAAGTATAGTACAGTAAAAATTTTATTTTTCTATGTCTAATTTGTGCAACAACACAAAGAAATTTTTTGTTTCTTATAAATTATTATTGAGTTAGAAATACAGTATAGACTTTAACTAACTAAAGATAGATGGAGCCAGTCACTAGCGTCAAATACTGAAGCTAGATGGAGCTAGTTACTACTGCCTGTGGCTAAAACGAGATGGAGCTAGTCATAAGTGCAAATTACTAAAGCTAGATGGAGCAAGTCAACAGCGTAAATAACAACTGATAGATGGAGCTAGTAACTATTGCCGGTAACTAAAACGAGATGGAGCTAGTCATAAGTGCCAATTACTAGAGCTAGATGGCGCTACAAAATAAAGTAAAAATGCAGCTATTTTCTACTGCAAATAATTAAAGATACATGCAGGCAATTACTAGAGCCAAATATTACAGCTATTAGAGCTAGTCAACAATCGTAAATAGCTTCTGTTAGATGGAGCTAGTTATCAGCGCCAGTAACAATTAATAGATGGAGCTAGTTGCTACTGCCAGTAACTAAGTACAGTAAGTGCCAATTACTAAAGCTAGATGGAGCAAGTCAACACCTTAAATAACTACTGATAGATGGAGCTAGTAACTACTGCCGGTAACTAAAACGAGATGGAGCTAGTCATAAGTGCCAATTACTAAAGCTAGATGGCGCCATAAAATGAAGTAAAGATGGTGCTATTTTCAATCGCAAGTTATTAAAGACAGATGGAGCCAGTCACTAAAGTCAAAGACTAAAACTAAATGGAGTTAGTCACAATTACTAAAGAAGAGCAATTTACTACTGGCAGTTATTTAAGCAAGATGGAGCTAGTTACCACTGTCTCAGACTAACCCTCGATTGTGCTACTTAATACAGCAAGTAACAGCAGCTGAATTTATTTTTTTTTTTTTGTTATTAATGAAAGTCTGTTTAGATTGACATTATGTAATTGGTGTAGGGGGCCCTTTTGACTACTATCGGCTGACGTCGAGAGTGTTATCGACAAATGTCGTTCTCATACATTGATGCAGGTATATCTGACATATATATTTTGTATTTTACAAAGTGCAGTAGGCTGCGTCAAGCAAGTGTGCGAATGTGAAATAAAATTATATTAACTTAAATTTGTAACTTAAATAAAGTAAATAATCATAAAACAAGAATTAAATATTAAATATATTGTTATGCAATAATTAAATGTTGCTATTAATAGAAATATAAATATTTTCATTGATTTGCAATATTTCTAGCACTAGAAACAGTGTAAATTCGCAATTGCAATTGTTTCAAATCGCTGCTACAACAATTCAAATTTCGTTCGCAAGCAAATTGTGTTTATTGCTCAGTGGTATGTATGTATGTGTGTATGTATATATACTCAATATTTCCGCACAGCGTTATTTGTAACGAAAGGCTTCGAGTGGTCGCCTCACATGGTCTGCGTTCTCAGTGAAAAAAAAAACAACAAAACTAATAGCAGTGAAATATGAAAAAACAACTACAGGCATGCAAACGTTTGTATTAAATTTAACAATTTCAAAATAATAATTAAAATATACCAGCTTATGTTTGTGTATGGCAAAAAAATGAAAATTTTAGCTGTGCTTTGGTTATTTTCGCGTGGCACCCGGCTTACAGATTTGATGAGGTTTTGGGCTTTGTTTTGCAAATATTATTGTGCAGAATAAAATAAATAACTTGAGCAAATGAGAGAGCAGCCATTGGCGTTGTATAAATTGTACAAATTTTTGCAATTTGTTATGAAAAATATTCCAGCAGTTTTGTCTGTGGCTGTTAATTATTAAAAAAAAAAACATGCAGGAAAAGTAGAATTCCATTGAAATCCACTATTTTATTTTATATTTCATGTATGCTTAAATTTTCTATCTGTGCGATCAAGAATATGTAGTCTTTTTAGTCTTCTTGTTGCAAGGCTGTTATCTTTGGGAATAAACTTAAAGCTAAATTATTTTCATGGCTGTAGAGCAAACAATTAGTCTGTCATATTGCATCAAATGACTGCAAGCCACTCAAAATAATTTTTAAATATTGTGTTCAAAAAAAGATTGGTTTGGTTAATATATACATATGTGTGTGTGTACTCAATTTTAATGCTGTTCTCAAAATTATCTGTAAATGCTTACTAATTACCAAACAAAATATCTACAAAAATCAAAACGTGAATGAATTGTTGAATATATTCAATATTGAGTCAACTCAATATTTGTTTGTGTGTTGCCGTGCACCGTATTGTGTGTGTCTGCATTGTGTTTTTTTTTACGTGTATATGTGCGTGTACAAGTTTCGCTTCCAGTATTCCAACCACGCAGTGAGTTGTGGCTGCTGCCGGGCCATCAATCGAGTTCTTCCGTTAAGAATATACAAAGTATTTTTGCTGGGCTGTTTGTACATTTTCATTTTTTTTTTTTTTTTTTTTGCAATTGACAAACAGACGCAGTGAGTGTGTGTGTTTATGGCGTCCCGTTGCATTCTATATTGAACGCTTTCCATATACTTATTGCTATGATTTTTTATTTCTTCCTTAACTAAGGGACTTTTGAGGTCTTTATGTATATTTTTGCATTGTATATATAAATTGCAGCATTCACTATAGTTCGTAATGTTTTTGACTGATAACGCTGAGGTATTTCAGTACTCGGGTTGCTTGCAGTTCCCCATAGTTGTTTGGCGTAAGTTCAGAATGGCTTTGTATAGCCGAATTTTATTTCCGATATATGTTGCACTATTTCGACTTAGTAGCCACTTCAGTTGCTGACGTTTAGCTACAATGTGGTTTTTCATGTGTGTCTTCCATCGAGATGTAATCCTAAGTACTTTACGCAATTACTTTGCGAGATTTCTAAGCCATTGAGTAACACTTCTGGGCAGTCAGCCTTTCGAAGAGCAAATGTGGTGTGGACCGATGACTTTAAGTTTCCAGTCCAGTAGTCATTGCTCAATTAATGTCAGCTCTGTTTGTAGTTTTCGCGCAGCTTCATCTCTAGATGAGTCACTTCCTAGGATAGCTACATATATGAGAGTGGCCCCAACACGCTTCCCTTTGGAACACCTGCATTGATGCGATATAATGCCGATGGGTCATTTCCTTGTTGCACATAGAAATATCTGTCACTTAAATAAGATTTTAGTAAGCGAAAGTATGCTGCAGGCAGCAACTTTTTAATTTTCTAATATAAGTCATTATGCCAAACACAATCAAAGGCCTGTTGGGCATCGAGAAATACTGCAGCGCAGTACTCCTTGCTCTCCAAAGCTAACGTTATTGTATTCACAAGCCTATGGCATTGCTCAAGAGTACCACGACCTCTTCTAAAACCAAACTGATGTTCGGGAATGATGTTATGCTCGTCCAAGATAGGCATACTTTTGAGAATATTGATAGTAGACTAATGGAACGGAATGATGTCAGTTCGTTATCTGGTTTGTGTGGCTGGAGAATCATGATAATCTCGGCACATTTTCACTGGCTTGGAAAATGGTTTAACCTGAGCATTGCGTTAAAAAAGAGCGTTAATAATCGTATACATTTTATCGAAAGATTTTTTAAAGTTGTACTGCATAACGGCGGATCTTACGTATTGGTAAGCTCATTTGGCAGGGTGAGTCAAGGAAGTTATTTATGTTTACCTCTGCTGGATGGTTGGCCATATCATTTGGTTGAAACACGGAATGTAAATGCTGCGCAATGGCTTCAGCTTGTTTGTCATCAGCCCTGCACCATCCGCCATTGCTTTTTCGAATGATTGTGTTTCTCTTTGTAGGTCCTTTGAGATATTTAGCAGCTTTCCATAGGTTGTACGCGTATGGATCAAGACCTTAAAGAACAAAAGCGGCTCTTTCCCCAATGTCATTTACGTCCGAGATAAAGTTAGGTGGCGGTTTGGCAGAATCTTTATCGGTGGCATCAGTCATCATGTGGTTATTCTCTTCAATCCCGTTGTCGTCGCTCAGGAATGCGAACTTGTTAGTAGTAGTTGTAGTTGCGGTTGCTAAGTGTAGTTGGTGCTTTGCCTTTACGTGCTGCCAGCTGGGAACCGTAAGGTCAGTCTCGTCGTCGCTCATGTTGATAGCAGAGCAACGGAATGCACCGAGAGGGCAAAACAAAAGATTTTTTTTTTTGTCAATTTAGCTAAAGTTGCCGCGCGGTTTTGGGCACGTCTTATCCCAGTGTTTTTTAGATCGCCACTGGTTCACATATGCACCTAAAATATAAAACAGCGCAAAATTAAAACAGAATTTTAAAATAGAATAGCCAGTACAAACTAATACAAACTAAACATAAACTAATTAATTTAACTTTTAAAATTAATAATTGTATTATCACTGCTTATGTGTGTGTTTTTTTGAGGTTTCCGAATGAAAGTGCAGTCATAGCGCAAATGCGCTGGCGTTCTTAAGCACATCAAAAGGCGAAATTATTGCATGTACGTAGCAGAACCAATAAATTCTTATTCTTTAATAATTATAAATGCCACTGCGGCTTATGTTTCTTTTGATAACTAATATTATTTTGTGAAGCCAACTTATAATGTTAGCTTTTATACATGGAAATGTGTTATGTTAAAATGCTCCGCTGAGCTTTCGGCAAACTGCAGCTATCAAACGCTGCTCAATTTATAAACTCACTTTTGGTATTCCGATCGCCATGAATTAAACGTAATCAAAAGGAAGCACAATTTTAATTCTCTCCTCAAAAAATTGGTATACAAAGTCGAAGTTACAAAATTCAGTCGGTATTTGTCGGTGTGGTTGCACAATTCGGCGTGACTCACATACCTACTACATACATATTGGTAGCCGCGTACTAGCTGTATGTATATATGTATATGTTCAAATGCTGATTCTAAAGGTTATTCAAGTCGAGTTTAAGTTGGTCTTCATGAAGGCCAATAAAGTATTAAGCTTATGTTTGCGCAACATTTTTATTTTAAATATTTCTCAAATAAATCACGCAACTTTTGTTCATGTCTCCCAAGCACCAGCCTCCCAGCGCTTCACATACGGCTTACTGATCAAGGTCTTGTAAGATCCATTGTCATGTGTCTGTATAAGATCGGCGTCCACACCCACTTTGAGATAACACTCAACTGCAGCTCCTATGTAGCTTCGCCACCAATTTCGGATGCAATCTTTTTTGCAGCTGGAGCTCCCAATTTTCCCATTGTCATCAGCAGAATTTGTCCATAAAGAGAGAATGCACTTGCTTAATTGTACGAAATGCACTGCCGAGCTCTGACAGCTATAAGCGGTGTACCCCCGCTACGAGAAACACACGAAAAAAAAAAACATAAATTAAATGCTAGGTCACGCTCTGCATATGATGGCATCTGCCAGTTGTAATCTACTGGTAGCGGATAAAATACGACGAAACCATAAATTTGGAGCGCTACCGACTACAAATAATGCGTTGCATCGATGCATTACTTGAAAAACATCCAGAAACGACCAAATTGCACCCATGCGATATCGTTTCACAGTCTTCAATTTTTAAATTCCAAAAATTACACAACATTTTCCTACAGCACTGCTGCGAATAAGTTGTCAGCTCCTTAAAAAAAATCGATTTTATTTTGACAATTAAATATTATCAGTGGCAAACTTATTATTGTAGTTGCAGTTTCAGTCTGATTTTCAGTGACATGGATTCCACGCAAACATATATATCGCAGGCGGGTCTAGCACGGTTGGTACATTGTGAGTACAATTCGGATAGCAAATATAACCTAAACATTAATATAATAACTTGCTGTTTAGGCTATTTAATCAGTCGAAATTTGAGCCCAGCTGTTGAGTCACTATTACAGAGCACACCAGACTTCGATCACAACTTTAACTTTTTCAAGGACGAACTGAAATGTATCGTCAGAGAGCACATACAAATTATCAGTTTGGGTAAGTGCATCCATTGACTATACCTAAGCCAAGTGTCCGTAGGTCAACACTTATCGTTTGTTAGTGTGTCAGACTGTTCGTTATTTTCGGCCTAAAGCACGCTTGGAGTTTCACAAACTTAAATTGTGGCAGCGCATTAGGATTCTGAGCAATCTCTGCGAAAAAAGGCTTTACAATACATCAAGTATTCAAGGGCGTTACATGTAAGTAGTGCTGCCCTTGCCTGAGGAAGCATATACAGTATGCATTTTTCTTTTTCTTAGCCAAAACGATAGCCAAGCAGCAGAGGATCAGCCGCAAGCCTGCAAACGGCAGCGTCTTGCGCAGTGCAGTATGTATAATATGGGACGCTACAAGCAAATTGAGTATGGTAATAGCAGTGAGGGACATTGTGCATCGAATTCACTTAATATACAAGCAAAATCTACCGCTGCACAGCGCCAATTTAACGTATCACAATCTTTGCCGGTAATGCATTATGCAGAATATCTTACGATTTCTCAGTTTTAATTGACTTTTAATAACAGGCTGTCACTCGTACTTCATTATCAATTCAGGATTTTAAATCAAAGCTTTTAAAGCACACAAACGTAGCGCTACGTAAAATGGATGCATCATCTAACTTGGATTCCGAACAAGCAATTGAAAACTTTGTGAAAAACATTGTGGAGTTAACCAAAAGCATGCATGATATTGTTGGCGCCTTGGCATCAGATGCAAATAAGCACTACACAGCAAAGACACAGGCAGCAGGTGAGTAAAGCTAGTAATATTTTGATAATCTTCGAGTTTGCCTAATTATTTAACCATTTTAGTATACACTGTTTCTGAGCCACAAGCTGGTCCAGAGATTACTCAACACATTCAAGCAGCTCCACCCGAGGCATCGATTATACATACTGCCGTCGCTGCCATAAATACAAAAGTGCATCCAAATTTTTCCATATCGAAGTTGATGTTTGTCAAGTCCAATGAAAGCGCACATCAACAGCCACCCAATGGGTCGGCTAATGTTAGCTTTAACGAGAATCTTCCTAAAATTGGAGAAAATCTTGTAACGGATCCTACAACAGCACTCGGTTGTCAAGTTTATCTGGATACAGCACAAGAACAGCTTACATTTCCTATGAATTTAACAAAAGATGGGCTACTGCCGAACCTATCCTTTTTAGTTAATAACGAATGGCTGACCCAGCAAGTGTGTGCGGGTTTATTTGCCAATGCAAAGATCTCGCATTTGGAAATATCGCTGCGGGAACCCATCATCTTACAACCTAATCAACTTCCTTCAAATTCAATTATATGCGGCAGTGGCCAAAATAAGATGTCTTCCGGCAGCGCTGGTACGCAAGTTCAACCTTCTGGTGCAAAAATTGGCGAGTTCACTTCGAAAACCAATCGAAGCAACTCACAAAAATCGACACTGACAGCAACTACGGCGCTTCCACTCCATCAAGTTGAAGTAAGCAAAGTCATGGCGAAAAAAGCAGCCAATATATTCAAGAAAAGTGGCACAGTAACTGCTTCCAAAGACTCGTTACGCATGCAAGTCGAACGGGTGATACCACCACGCAAACCGCCACATGTGCGCACTTTACAATTTTCACCTAGAATCAGCGAGACGTCATCCAGCTTTGTATTGACCCCAGTGAACTCACCATTGTCTACGCGTCGTAATCAATTGGCACACGCAACAACAGCAGCAGCGCAGCCAGAGCAAGTCAACGTTGAGGCAGCTTCAGACCAAGCCAACGATGAGGCAGCTTCAGAGCAAGCCAATGCTGAGCCTGCTCCATAGCCTCTTACCTTGATAACCCAGCCAACAACGTGGATATATTAAAACGCCAGTTCAGTTACAGCTCCCGAATCTTACTCAATAGTGCGGGTATTAGTGCTTTACCATCAAGAAACCACCAAATGATGCGATAGCTAGCGTTGGATAAATTAATATTTTTCAGTTAATTGTCTTTTTATTATTTTAAATAAATCGCATTTGTTTTTAAACATAATTTATATATATTATATACATTAAGTCTTGCCACTGTGTAGGTTAGGTTACAGCATCGATTTCAATACCGAGTCCTGCTACCGCAGTTTTCTGCCGATAAGCAGAGACTGAGTTGATCTAAGATCAAGATGACGACAAAGCAAGAGCAAGAAAGCGAGATTTGAAGCTATAGATATTTTGATTGTTTTTGTATTTATAGGGAAGCTGTTGCTTCCGACAGCCACATAGAAACTAAGGCCCGACGGTTCCACACCTTTTACGGCTCACAAGCGTATTATTTCACGAAATGGAGCAGAGGAAGCGCCAACCCACCACCACGCTATCCTAATGCAAACAATCCAATGATCAATATTGTTTAGCAAAAATGTCACGTAGATGGATCAAAAACAACACCTCGTAAATAACAGCGGCGAGTTCAACATTGAAATAACAATGCCAATAAACCACTCGGTTTTGCTGCTGTGTTTTTCTGAAATGGGAAGTATAAAACTTGCGGTTTCAAATGTAATCGTAATAAAAACGTGGATTTAGACAGGGGGGCACGAAGTAGCCCTGAGTAGCAACCCAATCATAAATACTTTTTCAAGTTCATACTTACCAACTAAAAATTAATACAGCGTTGCACTTAAGATCACAACATATTCAAATTATTTTAAATATCAGAGGGTATTTGTTTTTAATCCAGTTCTAAGTATCATACTGATCTATGTGATCATTTATTATCTAAGAAAAACATGAATTTCAAGTTTATTGACTTTTTTATTTATATCCACGTTTTATTTATGCAAATTAATATGAACATTTTTGTTGAAGTTGTTTGTTTCTCTCGGTTAATTGTTAAAAAATTCTGTGCCCACACATGTGTGAGTGAAAAGGCGTTAGGGCTTCATACAATTTTGCTTTTAAGCGTATTGAGGGCTTTGCGCATGAGAGAGTAGGCAATAGTGTGCATGCGCGGCCATGTTTTTACACTTTTTTTGTTCGCTTTACGTTTGAGTATATACTGGCAAGAGGGAGATGACGATATAGCAGATCTCATTTTCTCTTCATTTCCCAACTATTCTAGAAGGTGTAAGTATTTACTTACTCTCTCCACACAGAGTCAGTTGTCGTGTAACGCTTGAAGTGGTCGGACCACGTTGTCTTTGTGATTAGTGAAAAATTTACAAAAAAATAAAAAGCAGTGAAAAATTAAATCAAAGAAATACAGGTGTGCAAAGTTTTTTTTAAATCATTACACTTTTATATTCGTAAATTAACTTTTCAATTTAATATTTATAATATACCTGATTGAGTGTGTGTGGCATATAAGTGCACATTTTGCCAATTTTATCGAAGGTGAGGCTTCCAAATGTGAGAGTAGCCTGGCGTTTTATTTGTGCAAATTAATATGAACATTTTTGTATAAGTTGTTTGTTTCTCTCGAATGATTATTAAAAAATTGTGTGCACACACATATGTGAGTGAAAAGACGTTAGGGCTTCATACAATTTTGCTTTTATGCTTATTGACGACTTTGCGCAGGAGAGAGTAGGCAATGGTGTGCATGCGCGGCCATGTTTTTACACTTTTTTTGTTCGTTATACGTTTGCGTATATACTGACAAGAGGGAGATTACGATATAGCAGATCTCACTTTCTCTTCATTTCCCAACTATTCTAGAAGGTATAAGTATTTACTTACTCTCTCCACACAGTCAGTTGTCGTGCAATGCTTGAAGTGGTCGGACCACGTTGTCTTTGTGATTAGTGAAAAATTTACAAAAAAATAAAATGCAGTGAAAAATTAAATCAAACAAATACAGGTGTGCAAAGTTTTTTTAAATCATTACACTTTTAAATTCGTAAATTAACTTTTCAAAATAATATTTATAATATTCCTGATTGAGTGTGTGTGGCATATAAGTGCACATTTTGCAAATTTTATGTAAGGTGAGGCTTCCAAATGTGAGAGTAGCCATTGGTGCATATGTGCTGGCGTTTTTTTTTTTCAAATTAATATGAACATTTTTGTAGAAGTTGTTTGTTTCTCTCGAATGATTATTAAAAAATTGTGTGCACACACATATGTGAGTGAAAAGACGTTAGGGCTTCATACAATTTTGCTTTTATGCTTATTGACGACTTTGCGCAGGAGAGAGTAGGCAATGGTGTGCATGCGCGGCCATGTTTTTACACTTTTTTTTTTGTTCCCTTTACGTTTGAGTATATACTGAGAAGAGGGAGATTAAGATATAGCAGATCTCATTTCCTCTTCATTTCCCAACTATTCTAGAAGGTATAAGTATTTACTTACTCTCTCCACACAGAGTCAGTTGTCGTGTAATGCTTGAAGTGGTCGGACCACGTTGTCTTTGTGATTAGTGAAAAATTTACAAAAAAATAAAAAGCAGTGAAAAATTAAATCAAACAAATACAGGCGTGCAAAGTTTTTTTAAATCATTACACTTTTATATTCGTAAATTAACTTTTCAAAATAATATTTATAATATTCCCGATTGTGTGTGTGCGTGTGTGTGGCATATAAGTGCACATTTTGCCAATTTTATGTAGGGTGAGGCTTCCAGATGTGATTTATTTTTTCAAATTAATATGAAAATTGTCGTAGAAGTTGTTTGTTTCTCTCGGTTAATTATTAAAAAAAATTCTGTGCACACACATTTGTTAGTAAAAACACGTTAGGGCTTCATACAATTTTGCTTTTATGCTTATTGAGGGCTTTGCGCAGGAGAGAGTAGGCAATGGTGTGCATGCGCGGCCATGTTTTTACACTTTTTTTGTTCGTTATACGTTTGAGTATATACTGAGAAGAGGGAGATTACGATATAGCAGATCTCATTTTCTCTATTTCCCAACTATTCTAGAAGGTATAAGTATTTACTTACTCTTTCCATACAGAGTCAGTTGTCGTGTAATGCTTGAAGTGGTCGGACCACGTTGTCTTTGTGATTAGTGAAAAATTTACAAAAACAATAAAAAGCAGTGAAAAAATAAATCAAACAAATACAGGTGTGCAAAGTTTTTTTAAATCATTACACTTTTTTTATATTCGTAAATTAACTTTTCAAAATAATATTTATAATATTCCTGATTGAGTGTGTGTGGCATATAAGTGCACATTTTGCCAATTTTATGTAAGGTGAGGCTTCCAAATGTGAGAGTAGCCATTGGTGCATATGTGCTGGCGTTTTTTTTTTCAAATTAATATGAACATTTTTGTAGAAGTTGTTTGTTTCTGCCGGTTAATTATTAAAAATTTCTGTGCCCACACATGTGTGAGTGAAAAGGCTTTAGGGCTTCATACAATTTTGCTTTTATGCTTATTGACGGCTTTGCGCAGCAGAGAGTATTCAATGGTGTGCATGCGCGGCCATGTTTTTACACTTTTTTTGTTCGTTATACGTTTGCGTATATACTGACAAGAGGGAGATTACGATATAGCAGATCTCATTTTCTCTTCATTTCCCAACTATTCTAGAAGGTATAAGTATTTACTTACTCTCTCCACACAGAGTCAGTTGTCGTGTAATGCTTGAAGTGGTCGGACCACGTTGTCTTTGTGATTAGTGAAAAATTTACAAAAAAATAAAAAGCAGTGAAAAATTAAATCAAACAAATACAGGCGTGCAAAGTTTTTTTAAATCATTACACTTTTATATTCGTAAATTAACTTTTCAAAATAATATTTATAATATTCCTGATTGAGTGTGTGTGGCATATAAGTGCACATTTTGCCAATTTTATGTAAGGTGAGGCTTCCAAATGTGAGAGTAGCCATTGGTGCATATGTGCTGGCGTTTTTTTTTTCAAATTAATATGAACATTTTTGTAGAAGTTGTTTGTTTCTGCCGGTTAATTATTAAAAATTTCTGTGCCCACACATGTGTGAGTGAAAAGGCTTTAGGGCTTCATACAATTTTGCTTTTATGCTTATTGAGTGTTTTGCGCAGGAGAGAGTAGACAAGTGTGCATGCGCGGCCATGTTTTTATACTTTTTTTTTCGCTTTATGTTTGAGTATATACTGAGAAGAGGGAGATTACGATATAGCAGATCTCATTTTCTCTTCATTTCCCAACTATTCTAGAAGGTATAAGTATTTACTTACTCTCTCCACACAGAGTCAGTTGTCGTGTAATGCTTGAAGTGGTCGGACCACGTTGTCTTTGTGATTAGTGAAAAATTTACAAAAAAATAAAAAGCAGTGAAAAATTAAATCAAACAAATACAGGCGTGCAAAGTTTTTTTAAATCATTACACTTTTATATTCGTAAATTAACTTTTCAAAATAATATTTATAATATTCCTGATTGAGTGTGTGTGGCATATAAGTGCACATTTTGCCAATTTTATGTAAGGTGAGGCTTCCAAATGTGAGAGTAGCCATTGGTGCATATGTGCTGGCGTTTTTTTTTTCAAATTAATATGAACATTTTTGTAGAAGTTGTTTGTTTCTGCCGGTTAATTATTAAAAATTTCTGTGCCCACACATGTGTGAGTGAAAAGGCTTTAGGGCTTCATACAATTTTGCTTTTATGCTTATTGAGTGTTTTGCGCAGGAGAGAGTAGACAAGTGTGCATGCGCGGCCATGTTTTTATACTTTTTTTTTCGCTTTATGTTTGAGTATATACTGAGAAGAGGGAGATTACGATATAGCAGATCTCATTTTCTCTATTTCCCAACTATTCTAGAAGGTATAAGTATTTACTTACTCTCTCCACACAGAGTCAGTTGTCGTGTAATGCTTGAAGTGGTCGGACCACGTTGTCTTTGTGATTAGTGAAAAATTTACAAAAAAATAAAAAGCAGTGAAAAATTAAATCAAACAAATACAGGCGTGCAAAGTTTTTTTTAAATCATTACACTTTTATATTCGTAAATTAACTTTTCAAAATAATATTTATAATATTCCCGATTGTGTGTGTGCGTGTGTGTGGCATATAAGTGCACATTTTGCCAATTTTATGTAAGGTGAGGCTTCCAGATGTGATTTATTTTTTCAAATTAATATGAAAATTGTTGTAGAAGTTGTTTGTTTCTCTCGGTTAATTATTAAAAAAAATTCTGTGCACACACATTTGTGAGTAAAAACACGTTAGGGCTTCATACAATTTTGCTTTTATGCTTATTGAGGGCTTTGCGCAGGAGAGAGTAGGCAATGGTGTGCATGCGCGGCCATGTTTTTACACTTTTTTTGTTCGCTTTACGTTTGAGTATATACTGAGAAGAGGGAGATTACGATATAGCAGATCTCATTTTCTCTATTTCCCAACTATTCTAGAAGGTATAAGTATTTACTTACTCTCTCCACACAGAGTCAGTTGTCGTGTAATGCTTGAAGTGGTCAGACCACGTTGTCTTTGTGATTAGTGAAAAATTTACAAAAAAATAAAAAGCAGTGAAAAATTAAATCAAACAAATACAGGTGTGCAAAGTTTTTTTAAATCATTACACTTTTATATTCGTAAATTAACTTTTCAAAATAATATTTATAATATTCCTGATTGAGTGTGTGTGGCATATAAGTGCACATTTTGCCAATTTTATGTAAGGTGAGGCTTCCAAATGTGAGAGTAGCCATTGGTGCATATGTGCTGGCGTTTTTTTTTTCAAATTAATATGAACATTTTTGTAGAGGTTGTTTGTTTCTCTCGGTTAATTGTTAAAAAATTCTGTGCACACACATATATAAGTGAACAGACGTTAGGGCTTCATACAATTTTGCTTTTATGCTTATTGAGGGCTTTGCGCATGAGAGAGTAGACAAGTGTGCATGCGCGGCCATGTTTTTACACTTTTTTTTTCGCTTTATGTTTGAGTATATACTGAGAAGAGGGAGATTACGATATAGCAGATCTCATTTTCTCTATTTCCCAACTATTCTAGAAGGTATAAGTATTTACTTACTCTCTCCACACAGAGTCAGTTGTCGTGTAATGCTTGAAGTGGTCGGACCACGTTGTCTTTGTGATTAGTGAAAAATTTACAAAAAAATAAAAAGCAGTGAAAAATTAAATCAAACAAATACCGGCGTGCAAAGTTTTTTTTAAATCATTACACTTTTATATTCGTAAATTAACTTTTCAAAATAATATTTATAATATTCCCGATTGTGTGTGTGCGTGTGTGTGGCATATAAGTGCACATTTTGCCAATTTTATGTAAGGTGAGGCTTCCAGATGTGATTTATTTTTTCAAATTAATATGAAAATTGTTGTAGAAGTTGTTTGTTTCTCTCGGTTAATTATTAAAAAAAATTCTGTGCACACACATTTGTGAGTAAAAACACGTTAGGGCTTCATACAATTTTGCTTTTATGCTTATTGAGGGCTTTGCGCAGGAGAGAGTAGGCAATGGTGTGCATGCGCGGCCATGTTTTTACACTTTTTTTGTTCGATTTACGTTTGAGTATATACTGAGAAGAGGGAGATTACGATATAGCAGATCTCATTTTCTCTATTTCCCAACTATTCTAGAAGGTATAAGTATTTACTTACTCTCTCCACACAGAGTCAGTTGTCGTGTAATGCTTGAAGTGGTCAGACCACGTTGTCTTTGTGATTAGTGAAAAATTTACAAAAAAATAAAAAGCAGTGAAAAATTAAATCAAACAAATACAGGTGTGCAAAGTTTTTTTAAATCATTACACTTTTATATTCGTAAATTAACTTTTCAAAATAATATTTATAATATTCCTGATTGAGTGTGTGTGGCATATAAGTGCACATTTTGCCAATTTTATGTAAGGTGAGGCTTCCAAATGTGAGAGTAGCCATTGGTGCATATGTGCTGGCGTTTTTTTTTTTCAAATTAATATGAACATTTTTGTAGAGGTTGTTTGTTTCTCTCGGTTAATTGTTAAAAAATTCTGTGCACACACATATATAAGTGAACAGACGTTAGGGCTTCATACAATTTTGCTTTTATGCTTATTGAGGGCTTTGCGCATGAGAGAGTAGGCAATAGTGCGCGTGCGCGGCCATGTTTTTACACTTTATTTGTTCGTTTTATGTTAGAGTATACTGGCAAGAGGGAGATGACGATATAGCATGAAGTTGGTCGTGAGGGACTCACATAACTTTGCGTAATGGAGTGTCTTGCGCATTTGAGAGTAGGCAGTTTTCCTTTATTTTTGTTCCCACAAATTGAATGAAGTGAGGCATTGAAAAGTATCACTTATTAATAAATTAAGAAAATTAAAAAATTTTAATGTTATGCAAGAAATATATATGTGTAGAAATACGCAAAAAGGATCCGAATCAAATTAAAAATTCTATTATTGGTTGACTGGTTATTGGTAGTGCAGTCAATTTCTTACACTTGTTTTAGAAGCGCTTATTGGTGCTATTGCGTATAATGAGCATGAGATAGTAGACAATAGTGCATATGCGTGTCCATGTCTTCTGCTTTTTTTTTTGTCCGTTAAAGCGGACAATCACATGTGTGAGAGAAAGGGCGTTACAGCTGCTTATTTTGTATATCATATTTACTTAATCATCCCTCTGTTAGTTCTTGAAGCCAAACCACATTGACCGCTGCAGTTTAAAGTTTTTTTTGTTGCCAAAAATCCTGATTAGTTTTATAGTTGCAATTTAAATGAGATTGAAGCCGATGAAGCCGTTGTTTACAATAGGTGTAGAATAGAATAAATTAAATATAAAACGCGAAAATTTAAAAAATTGCAGTAAAATTTCTTTATTTGCAGTACGCTACGCCATATAAATGTGTGGATGATGTTTGTGCAGAGCTTGATACTACCATACCATAATATAATGTTATACGACTGGCAAGTAAGCAAATTAAATGCATAATAATAATAATGATTAGCATTCAATTCCTAATAAAAATAGAAATATTAATTAAAATGGCATTAACAAGTTGGAGCAATAAATACTTTTTAAATTTTTTTTTTCAAATTATTTTCAGATAAGTACAGTTCTGGAATGAGTGACCTGATAATGAAACTGAAATATCAAACACAAAAAGTGATGTGCAGGAACCAAAAATTGAAACGATTTTATTTGTTGGTGAGAACTTACAAAATCTTGCATTAGCTTAATTATTTTGATCTTCTACATTAGATTTGATTGTCACAATATTTACAATGTGCTCAGGATTGTCCACATCGTATTTCGCTTCAGTGTAATTTTCTCTTTAATTTTTATTTGCCGGTTGGGATAGAGATTTTTAAAATATTTATTAAATGTTGCTACCACGTGTCGTTTTCCCGTTGTACTTGTCCTGCATGTATTTTTTTTATCCAATCTTTTTTTGAGAATATTCTTATCTTATGTCTTATGTTTTAATAGGAAATGATTCTTTCTTACTTTTATATCATATATCTAATTGCTGATGTTTGGAAATTCTGGTTGAATGTTAACCATGTCCTTTTTCTTTGATTGGGAGATAGGCCTTAAGAGTGGTTTTCTCAACATTTATCCATCCTAAGTACTCTTATTGTCACCTAGGATTTCATTTAAAAGCAGCCAATATAAATGTATAACGATTTGCCGAATAGATGTATGCATCTTATATTTCATGCGCCCAAATTTCGTATTCATCGTTTTCCATTTTGCTATAAAAACCATCTGTTGAATAAATATCGGGCAAAGGATTTTAATATATTGCCAATAAATCAGCTATAGAGTATGCGTAAAAGCAGAAGAATGATTAGCCCAATTGCAATGAAGATGCTGCCGTTTTTCTCTTTATTCACCTTATTACATTTAAAACTCAGTCTTCTAGTTCCTTTAGAATTTCTTTTTCTTCCTTTTACCTTTGCATATATTTTCATTCATTCACTTGAGCGACTTCAAATTGAATAGTTCTTCTATTTGCTTTTGGCTTTTATTATGATTCCGTTTCATACATTTTTGTAAAGGACACTGTCGATTACTGCTTTTGAATAGGAAGGGTTGATTTTATAATTCGATATTGGAGACCTAGAACATTCATGATATTGGTATGGATATTTGTGCCTCTTGCTTTGACACTTGGTCTCAGGTTAGGTATTTTATAGAGAGAACTAGTATGCATTGACTCGACTGAAAGCACTGGGGTTGTAGTTAGAACTTATTCTAGCTTAACTTAAAATGAGTGAGTTGTAATAAATATCAACCTCCCTTGGCATGACTTATACTCTTATCATTGCTTCGAAGTGATATGCAAGTTTTGCTTGAACATGGGGGCTGGGTCGCTGGTTGTTGCCCTGTGTTTTCGGTTCATTACTGAACATGCTCTCCATTGCTAACTGCGTATAGCCTCCGCGAATAAAAATTGTTATTGGCTGCTCCATAAATGAATTCTGAGCCATTGTGGAGCTGGCCGGTGCACTGGAATGCCTTTAGAGTCGGCATGATACCAGTAGGTATGGATATTTGTGCCTCTTGCTTTGGAACTTGGTCTCAGGTTAGGTATTTTATAGAGAGAACTAGTACGCATTGACTCGATGGAAAGCACTGGGGTTGCAGTGAGAACTAATTCTAGCGTAACTTCAAATGAGTGAGTTGTAATAAATATCAACCTCCCTTGGCATGACTTATACTCTTATCATTGCTTCGAAGTGATATACAAGTTTTGCTTGAACATGGGGGCTGGGTCGCTGGTTGTTGCGCCTTGATTTCGGTTCATTACTGAACATACTCTCCATTGCTAACTGTGTATAGCCTCATTGTTATTGGCTGCTCCATAGATGAATTCTGATGCATTGTATAGCTGACCGGTGCACTAGAATGAGTTGGGCATTGAATCCGCGTTTCGACCGAAGCTACTAGTGCGTTAAGTTCATTTCGTAAAGCACTTCCACTTTCGTCATAATCAAGCTGTTCTAGCTCATTATGTGCACTTTTAAAAGCGGATTGGATTTGTAAAATTGATTTTAAATAAATTTGTATGTGCACGTTACTAGCCAAGCTAATTTTGTCATCGCTTCATGAATTTTCAACATTTTTTGCGCTAATAGTAAATGGCTTTATTGAAAGTTTGTTTTATTTTCCATTGTGAAATACGGGTCCAATTTTATTTTTGATAAAAGAGTAAATTACCTTACTTAGCAATGCCAAGCCATTATCGGGAAACTACCGACCTAACTAGTTTTCGCCAGGCGCCCCTACTTTGCACGCGCCTTCTCCAGTTGAGCACTCCAAGTGAAGATAGGTCCTCCTGCACTTCGTCTTTTCATCTGAGCTTCTTACGGAGGCTACCTTCGTAATCCTTTTTCGCTACAACACCTTTTGGCAAGTGTAATTCTTCGCCTTATCTTTAGGCTGATATTTTTTCGGTGTTAACGGCGGTGCCAAGGTACGTAAATTCCTTGACAACTTCAATAGTATAGCCGTTCGCTATACCCTGGGAGCTTAGGCTTCGCGCATTTCTGTTTGTAGACAACAAACACTTTGTGTTACCCTCGCTAACCGAAAGACCAACTTTTTTTTTAACATATCGTTTACAACGTCGAATGATATCAATATCATCGGCGAATGCAAGGAACTGGACTCTTTTGTAGAAAATAGTGCCAGTAAGATGTACACCAGCCTTTCAGAGTACCCCATCCATTATGAAATTGGACAGGTTGCATGATAGACGGTTGCCTTGTCTGAAACTTCGAACAGTATTAACGGGTTCGGAGACGCCATTTTCTACCTTGACAGCGCTAATGGTGGTGCTCAATGTCATTCTGCAAAGTCGAATCAACTTCGTAGGAATACCGAACTCACACTCTACAGGCGCTTTCTTATCGAGCTATCGAATGTAGCTTTGTAATCGGCAAAGAGATGGTGTGTGTCGATTCATTTCTCATAAGTCTTCTCCAGGATTTGCCGAGTTGCTCTCGCTCGTGCTTTTCGCATGGCAGCTGGAATAAATATCACAGCTTGCTTGCTGGGAGCAACCTCATCTTGTCTATCACATTGACTGTATGGCGGTTATGCCAGCCATTACATTTTCGAGGGCGTCTGCCAGTTCAACATTCCAGGTGCATATCCATAATATCTAGTGGAAATATGGAAACTGTTCCGATAATAGTTTGGCTGCGAAAATAACAAAATTAACTGATTAGGCAGTTATGTGCACCACTCTAATGAACTGTTGCACGTTTTTATATACAGTTTGTCAAGAAATTGTTTTTGCATTGCAAATAAATTGTATTTTTTGTTCTTAAGTTATCTTAGACTTATAAATAATAATTTGAGGTAATTGCAATACTTCGTATGCCCTCTTTTAGCATTAACAATATATTGAAGGCGATGTTCCTTTGAAAGGGCGTTTTGCACTGGGATCTTGTGCCATTGTTCAAGTGTATCAGCTTTCAGTGCTGCTTGGTTGATTGGTAGCCTCATTGTCACATTTTTCGTCCACTTGAAGAAATGTTTCTATACGGTTCTGATTAGGATTTTGAAGCTTAGTGTCGAAGACCTTGCCGCAGTTGTAAAGGAGTCAGTTCCGTACATTAAGCGTCACATGCTGAGGGTCATTGTATTGATCAAATTTGAAATCAGGCTTATTGTGGATGAAAAAGACAAATTTCTAAAGGCTGGATATCAATTTGGATTAAAATTTTTTTTAATGTTTTGCCGAATTTATTTTGTTAATCTACAAATGCCAACTACAAATGACTCCTCGATTAGATATGCATCTCAAAAAAATTACATACAGTTTGCCAAATTTGAGTGTCGGTATAATGTTTCGCTTTTCCAGCGAAGTTAGCGCGCTGCGCCTCATTCCCTTGGGACCAACGTTGTGTTGTACAAGTACAAGTATTATGTTATCCCTCTAATCTCCTGGCTGATGTGACATCCTGGTAGCAAAATTAATTCGCTTTTCGATGTTAATTGCCGACACCATATTTTTTTTCGTGATATGACACATCTCGCATGATAAATCGGTCTGAACTGTTGCAAATTTTACATTTACATCCTGTAATATTGTTTGGCTCCATTCTGGCCTCGATTTCTGCGCGATTTATAACGATATAAATAGTCTTTCGTGTTGTAGAAAATATAATATATCTGAAAATTCAGCGACAAATTTGCCCACATGGGGATTATAATAAAGCAGCTGGACGACTTCAAAACTTAATCTGTTACCAGGCATATCCTATTACTGCAGTTTAAAATCCCTTGTATCGTTTTACTTTTATACATAAAGAGAGCAGAATCAAACTTAACCAAACTGTGGATTACATGATGAAAAATATTATGCCTGACGGATTTACTATGATCATTGGTTTAATACTCTGAAATCTTCAGAAAAGTTCAGTTTAAGTCTGCTTCTCAATTTCTAAGAGTGGTCGATACAAGAGCTCAAACTGCAAGGCACTTTTTTGTTATCGAGTTTTGTTTTGAAATGGCGAGATTGTCGTTGGTACTTCTTTTGGGTATATATGGAGAAATTTTTTTTCTTTTCTAAATACCCTTCAACGTCGATGCCGTTCTCTCCTAACCACTCACGACGCATCAACTGGTTTTCCTCAACATACTACTAAAATACTTTTAGATTACTCCAAAGTCCTACTGCAGCAGCACTACAACATGGGCAGACTCTGCTATCCAAATTGTTCTGTCTATCCGAAAATTTTTCGACTATGTGTGTTAAGTTGTTTTCATATACCTCATATAATATAGTTTTTCTATTATTTAAGATTTTGCATTTAAACTAACCTGGTTTTATCCAACGCATCAGTCTTTGTGTCTTATTCGACTCGGTGCGCTTATGAATAATCAAATCAACATACTTTTTGCATGATTGGCCGCAATGTGGCGCTCGACCAGTACGCAGTTAGAGTAATAATGTGCGCAGTTACTACACCTAAATGTACTGCTTATGTAACTACAATTGGAACAATATAATTTCCAGATTAAGAGAAACGCTCACAGTTTTTTGACAATGAGTGCAAAAGAGGGCTTGTTTGTATAAGTGTCGAGTGCTAAAATTTTAAAAAATCTGCATTCCGTTGCGAAATGCCTTTTGCAGGGATATATATCTAAAGTTTACAGTATATCTTCGGGATAGTATGAATACGTCATGTTGTGAGCTATTGAATTTCCTGTTTGATTTCGTCAGATGCCATGAGATAAGGTATTGCTGGCGTAGCTCATGGTGTTGCTGCTGACGGTGTTACTGCTTCAGTTGGTGCAAATGGCTCAGTTTAATCGCTGCTGGAACCGATTGCGACTTTTCTAGAAAATGCAAAATGATAGAAAAAGTCTCTAATTGCGTTCTACTCGTTAAGTTGAACATAATTGCAAATGTTCGCACTCACGGACGGCAAGTCAATTTTGTGGTAAAAAAAATTGTTAGCTTTAGCCCCCGGTCTTGCTGCATACAACGCGATTTTCCATTATTCCACAACATAAGGGACTTCACCGGTAGCTATACTGGCGAATTCAACTTTTGCATATTTTGAAATATTGGAAATCTCGATTTTCGAGCACTAAGACCGGGCCTAAGGTTAACAATTTCTTACCCCAAAATTATCTTGCCGTCAGTAAGCGTGAACATTTGCCATTATGTCCAGCTTAGTGAGTAGAATGCAATTCGCGACTTTTTCAATCATCTTGCATTTTCTACACAAGCCACAACCGGTTCCCCCCAGTGAGCAAATTTGAGCCATTTCCACCAAATGAAGCAGCAACACCGGCAGCAGCAACACCACCAGCTACGTCAGCAATACCTTCTCTTGTCACATCTGACTAAATCAAACAGGAAATTCAAGGGCTCAGAACATAACGTATTCATGCTATCCCGCACATATGCTGTACATTTTATGTATATATCTCAGCATAAGTCTTTTTGCAACGGACTGCGGATTTTTAAAAATTTTAGCACTCGACACTCATATAAACACGTCTTTTTTTTTTACTCATTGTCAAAAATCTGTGAGCGTTTCTCTTAATCTGGAAATTATATTATTCCAATTGTAGTTACATAAGCAGTACATTTCGGTGTAGTAACTGCGCACATTATTACTCTAACTGCGTACTGGTCGAGCGCCACATTGCGGCCAATCATGCAAAAAGTATGTTGATTTGATTATTCATAAGCGCACCGAGTCGAATAAGACACAAAGACTGATGCGTTGGATATAACTGAGTAAGTTTCAATATGCAATCTATAATAATGGAAAAAACGTCTTAGCGCTAGCCACTCACCCATATAGAAGACCTTTTCGCGGGCAGACGGCTTTCTTTTACGAGTGCCGAGTGCTAAGATGATTGGGAATTTTGTGATTTAATCACAAAAAATTTGATATGGGATACTCAGAATCATAGCCAAAGAACTTACACGTACGTCATTTTTTTCCATTATAACTTTGTTTCAATTCAACAGTCAGACAAGGAAAATAAATTAGTTTCTAATGAAGCAACAATTATGTAGTCAGTAATCAGTAAATATATAGATCTAGGGTTTGTTGCTGGCAATTTAGTTCATATACTTGCAGAGCGGCCACCGGATATATATATATGCAAGTGTGTTAAAAATCACTCGATAGATATATCTTAAAAAACGGAAAATTTCAACCGAATTTAATGATAATCGAATCACACGTCTACTCTGCAGTAGGAAACGTCATTTATCTATTGAGAATGGTGGGGGGGATCGTTGTAATGAAACGTATGATTGAAGGTCAATCGGTTCTATAATTATGTGAACTCATATTAAAGTAGTTAATTGGGAAATATTTCACTGAAACTGCAGTTCTACTTAACCGAATTTTTGGTTTAAGGCAGACTGAACGGAAGATGATATTTTAATATAATTAAACCAAAACAAGAGACATGTTATTAAACTTAACATGACTTAAAAATGACTTAAAAATGACTTAAAAATGACTTAAAAATGACTTAAATCGGTATATTTTTCAAGAAGTATAATTTGGTAAATTTAATTATGCAAAACAATATTTCGATTTAAAACTTCAAACTTTTCAATCTTTGATCTTAGCAAAAGATTGCAATTTAGCTTAAAACTTTTTGTTATGATTTTCATCTCGTTAAAGTTACAAATTATTTTCTTCTAAAATTTTGCAATTAAACTTTTGACTTTAGTGTCTAAAGTGGGTTTTAAATACCAAAAATTTAAATATAGTTTTTCATTTCTGCCAAATTATACTTCATATCTTCAGCGTTGTCTACATATTAATAGGCAATTAGCAATATAAGAATTAAAATATTTTAAATTTTTAAAATTTTAAATTAAATTTAATTAAAATTTATTAAATTAATTTAATTAAATTTTAAAATTTTTAATTAAAAAAAGCGGAAATTTTTACTTTTTTGTTATAAATTAACAGAAATATATTTATTTATTTAAATTAATATATAAATACTGTTAATTTATTTTAATTTCAATTTAAAGCAATTAGAAATGAGAACAAAAATGCCTAATACGTCGTAAAAAACAACAAACAGGACTTCTGAAAAGAACATTAATTTTTTTAATAATTACCCAAATTAAAAAGATAAAAATAGATTATCTAGATTAGTAGAATTTTATACTTCAGAACAACTGCAAATTAAAAGATAAAGCAATTAAAAAAATTGATGATATCTTGAAAGACTTCATAGAAAAATACACTATAGTATATTAAATATATTATATTATATTATATAAAAAATATATTATATTATATTATATAAAAAATATATTATATTATATAAACAATATATTATATTATATAAACATTACATTTATGAGCTTAAAGTAATAAACAAAACGAATACTATGAAAGCGCATAAGTGAAATAAATAAAACCACAAAATCAACCAACAAAGAAATCAAAAATAAAGCAAATTTAAGATCGTTGGTTATAAAATTAAAAAAATAAAAAAACACAACATAAAATGTAGTTAAAATTTTTTCAATTTAAAACTGAAAAGAAAATATTTCAACTTTGGCTTTAAATGCAAATTAAAAATCCCATAAGCATTTAAAACAAAAGTAAATGAAACAACAAATAAACAGTATAAAAAAATATTAAAATATTAAATATTATAAAAAGTAATAGCAAAAAGCACAAAAGTTTTAAAGGCTTAGCGATGCAAACGAACAACTATATTATATATAATATTGTATAAAAAATTAAACTTGCCACAATGATTGCTTACAAATATATTATATATAATATTTATATAAAAACACAATGTATTAACAAATAAACATTTTTCAAAAACATAACTCAAGCTAAGAGTAAATAACATAATAATAACCATATATTCAAATATACAAAAAAAAATAATTTTATACAAACAAGTATTTGCTAAAGGCGAGCGTAATTTTCTCATATTTAAAATTCATAAAAAAAAATATCGAGCAAAGTGCAATATTTCTCAAAATAAAAAAAAAAAACAAATTTATGCATTAAATAAACAATAAACGGTAGCCGGCAATACATTTTATTTGCAATAAAACAAAGAAAAATAAACTATCAAAGTAAACAAGGACACACGCACACACGCACACTACTCACACACACACATACACACACATCACAGTCAAAACAAAGCAAGAGAAAAAATATATACACAACACATACGCATTTATTGCTTAATATTTCTCTTTGAGAAAAAAAATTGAAATTACACAAACTAAAGAAAGAAAGAAAACAAACCTTAAGCTGTTCAAACATCTTGACTGAGCTTCAAAGCGCTCAATCTCTTCAACTTATCATTTCGGATTCGCTATCATCGTCCTGTAACTAAGTACGCCATCTACCATTGGATTTCGACTTCAGAGAATGTATGAAAAGAAATATTCTATATTCTATATTCAATCTATATTCTTCGCTGGAAGAAACCATTCATATATTTGCTCAATATAACTACGCAATCGAAAGAATATCGCAACGGCGAAGAAATCCATAATAACTTGTCGTGTTATCATGACTTTAATATGAATACCATGCGTACAACGAGCATATCAACAAAATTTTGAACTATCGCAACACTGAAGCTTGATTCAACTGCGATAGGTCTTGGAACGCAAAATCAAGATACACCCAACTCCTTCGAATAAGTTTTGCAGTTGCCCAGCAGCATTATCAACAGCAACCGCTCTATATGATAAGCCGCAGTGTCATCATCATCACCACTGGTCGCTATATTATCATCACCAACAGCACCGCCAAAGACGTCAATCTCTTGATCTTATAGCTACTGTTCCAAATCAAATTACACGTGAAATTGGCATCATTGGAACTATTGCATTCGTCGTGTGAACGCAAAGCTCATCTATGAGCTACTATGGATCACTTGGAGAAAGGCTATCTTATTGATGAACTATGATAGGTGCACCGTTAAGCATATAGCATGTCAAGTAAGTATGCAAAATAGCAGATAGTAAGTAGCCAGTAGTAATGATTTCTGAGAAGATTTGTAACTGGCATCGTTGCGCATCGTTAATCTCAATATTTTGGTGTCTTCCAGCAAAATTACGGTGCGCATTACCTACAAGAGCCAAAGATGATGTGGAGGGCAATATCCACAAACCAAAGAGGAAACCTAAGCGCTTACAAAATACAAATAAAACCAAAAAGCGGTCGTGAATTTGTGTGTAATATATTACGACTACCGGCAGGATCCTTAGTTTCTGGCGATGTCCCCAGTACCATTTACAAGAGACAAGTCTTCGGATTCGCACTAATCCGGTGCGACAGAACAATGAACTGCTACCGGAACGCATATCGTGCTTTGGACTTAGTGATAATGGTCAAGAGACGATGATTCTATAGTGCGTCACCATGATTGATGACAATCAATCAACAGCGTGCTACATCACTTGCTTTGCCGAGTGAAACTTTCAAAGCATCCAGCGAGAAGATGGCACCATCACCGCCTTGATAGAAAGTTTTGGCTTCTGGCACCAGGTAGAGCGTCAAGTTTGTTTACTTTTCTACTGATGACGAAATCAACTGTTCACTGTCATTTCAGAGAGTCAAATCAATAATAATTAGCGTCTGCAGGCCATGCGCATAAAGCATTTTCCGGCCAACACTGTACAATTTGGGACGAAAATGGAAAGCAAGACTGTAGGATTCGTCGCACAAGAGTTACCTAAGATGCCTATTAAGGTACTGGCACGTGTGATACGCTGCATTAATCCCGAACATGAGGTACTATATGCTGGACTTATTGAAATACTAGATGAGCTACGCAAAACGATTATAACACAAGTTTGGCATTCCCAGTTTGATAAACAGCCGTGAACTCCAGCAAAATGGCAACTTGGTCAGTTTTGGTATTGATCAAAGGAAATGAACTCTATACGCAAGAAGCGTTAGACAGTTGTTGAAGGAACAGTCGGGTTGTCTTAATTTTGAAGTGGGCGATGGCAATAAAGGCGAAGACTGCGCATCAAGACTACTACTCAAACGCACCCCTAAAGGTCCACATGGCGAGGGTATTTCCATTTTAGCGCCCTATTCACACTTTCCAGGCGCTTTGGTGGAATAATTCATCAAAGTCATAAGATTTGCTTGCTAAATGTAAACATTTAACAAAAAATAAAAATGATAATATATTTATACTATTATTGTATTAACTAAGATATTTTTGTTAATTATTTTTTAATAAAAAATGCATTAGTACTTAATCGTTATTGATTGTTTAGCCACAAAACCGTATATGTTGGGTATAGTAATTAAAGAATCAGTTTATTAGTTTTGCTCCGGACATGCTCCTCCCGTTGAACGGGGCACGCCTTCAACCAGACTAGTTTCAACGGGCAGAACGGCTAACTTTGTGACAGCTCTTTTTACAAGATCAGAAGTCGTGCGGATTATAGCGACTCTGACAATACCTTCTCTGCCGATAATGACTCCCTCGATGCGACCAAGCTGCCACCTTAGACAGGGCAAGTTGTCATCCTTTAGAAGTACTACATTCCCATTTCGTAGATTTGGTGGAGACTCTGCACTTGTCTCGTTCTTGGAGCTGAGAAAAGAAGTCGACTTGCTGCATCTGCGTCACTTGTTGCCAACGACTGCGGCAATTGGTGTTCAGTTGAGTTATGTCTGTTTCAGGAAACTCCGTGAAACTTTAACCCTTTAAAAAATGAGCAGGAGTGAGTAAAATTCTCTGAAAGCAGTAGTTCTCTAGACGTGAGGTTTGTATGACAGAGATTTCATAAACAAGTGTCTGGAGTACAACAACCCGATAACCAGCCATAAACCACCGATGTGTGGTGAACGTGGCGGAATGAATTTGCAGTCAATCCCTTTCTATAACTATGAGAAATGTACACAAAATGATTTGTTTGAAATTATTAAATTCATCAATAAATTAATAATTTAGAAATTTATGTTCAAATTCTTGCTAAATTTTTTAAAAATATTACAAGATTTTTTATTTGTTTATTTATTTGCATTGAATTATATTGTACAAACTTGATTTTCCAAGCGACTGTGACAAAATGATGCTTTCGACGCCTTCAGCTTTTGTCAACTTTTGCCACCCAACCAAATTTAGATTGGTACTACCTATAAAGCAATATATGAAAGTGAGCAAGAAATTAACCGAAACTTTATGTATTATTTATTTAAATAAATAATTAAATAATTAAAAGGCGGAGCATGCGCATATCTCTATTAATAGCTGTTCGAACAGAACAGGAAACTACAGGGTATAGCCGAATCCGAACAGCGATTTTTTTAATTTATACAGATTTTCCTTTGTAAATAGCGTCTATTTACTAGTTAGGTTTTTAATTTAAATTTATTTTGTTCAATTAAACGGGCAAAATGTATTTGCATAAAGGCAATAAAACTGGCTTTGGGCTATAGTCCAGTTACAGCCATAATAGACTCTTGCTGAATATACAGACTCGGACAGATACTATCCAACACATGCACTCGAAATCGTAAAACTCATTTGTCTGTATATCGACGAACTGAAATTTTTACCAACTTATTAGGCGAAACTTGAAATGAGCTATACGTTATAATGTTCTTTTCTTACGAGAGACGATCCACAAAACGAAGAAGACGTTTCGACCAAAATATTGATACCGTACGAGTTGGGCAACGCCCGGACCACTCTTCGTTGCACAGGAATAGAAATAATCGGAATCATCGGGCATGCCACTGAAAACCCTCATTTAATGGAAAAACAACGTCTGTACGTTCAAAAAGTGACTGTTTGGTGTAGTGTTTTTGCGGTTCCTATTTCTTCGAAGACAAGCTTCAATGGCAAAAGTTAACGAGAAATGATAAGATATTTGATACTTTCGTTAATAATACTATTTTATATACTTTTGTTAGCTGCAGCAACCCAATGTTCAACATTTTGATGACGTTCTTGTATAAGCTCCTGTGTGCATTGGGTAAACAGCAAAAACAAATTCATTCACAAAGTGTTAATATCTTAACGAGCCTAATCAGCAAATAAAATGAAAAAAACTAAGCGTTTCCGTTAACACTTGGATTGCTTTTGTTTAAAGATTGTAAATGAGTTGGAGCTGTTGCATTCGTATTACATTATATCATAATCATCAAAATAATTGCGGAACGGTAGCTGAATGCGTGAAAGATAAATTTAAACAAAAACTGATAAAGGAAAAAAAAACTACCAGATAGAAAATGACAGATTTTGCTTGCCAAGTGTCTTGGGGTGTGTTGCATCATAAATCTAACGATGATTTGTGTGCTGCTTATCAACTGTGTTACGAGTGTTACTTACGCACCGACTTTGTCAGATAAATCATTTCAACTACAATCTCAGAGTTCGCATATAGCGTAATAACTGCTGATAAGCATTTGATCAGATAGAAAGCTCGAGCAGCTTAGTGTATCTGGCAGAAAGTGGAACTTCCCAAACTTGAAGATGCCAAGTTGAGAACCTTGTGCAAGATTTCCAACAAAAAGCAGTTTTGTGCTAATGAGAAATCCAAGAAGACACAACTCAGCTGACAGTCAGTCAGACAATCTTATCGGTCAGCAAGTTATGACATGGCTTATAGACATTATAAAAAAGATGCATTATCTTAATTGGGGATGCTGCCTGCTACTGTTGAAATTCATGAGAATATGAGGTGGCATTTATATGAGTTGCTTAAATAAATTAGACAAACTGAAAGTCAGTCAGCAGACGATAGTCGTTGACAGCAGAGGCTGGCTAAGCAATGACGGCTTTGACAATTAACCAGAAACCAAAGTCCTATAGACTGGAAGCTCCGGATGGCGGCTGGGGCATTTTTGTTTGCATAGGAATGGCGCTACCCTTTGTAAGTTGACAACAGAATTTTAAATAAATGCTGTCTGCTGCTAACTTGATTGAATCTTGCCAATTAGATAAGCGGTCTGAGCGCACTGCCCTCTTTTGGATTGGTGTTTGGTGACTTTCTGAAGAGCATTGGCGCCGAGACAAGCGCCATTGCGTTTATAACCAGCGCCTTTTTCTGTGCGCTAAGTTTTGCAGGACTCTTTTCCGGCTCCCTATTTCGTCGCTGGGGCCTACGCAATGTAGGTTTAGCCGGTGGTATTTGCTATTTTCTGGGCACGGCAATGCAAATCTTTGTAAACTCCACACTGCAGCTGACCTTGGCCTTTAGTCTAGTACAAGGACTTGGCTTTGGACTCATTGTGCCCACCTCGTATACCAGTTTCAATAATTACTTTGTTAAAAACCGTGTCATGTGGATGAGTTTTGCGCAGACGTTAATTGGTTTGGGTTGTATGCTGTATCCTATTGTGATGCACAAGCTGCTGGAATGGTATGGTTTCCGTGGCTGTTTGCTGGTGCTAACAGGCTTCAATGCACACGCTGTGCTGGGCATGCTGCTTATGCAACCAGTGGAATGGCATATGCGTCGCGTGCCGCTAAATGAAGAGGAGCTGCAACTACAACAGTTGCAGACATTTCCACAGGGTCCGGTGGTCAATATTGTGCCTGAAACACCGCTGAGGCAAGTCGAGCAGGAACTAAGTTTTGCCGCTGCCAAGCAGCATGAACCACAACCACAGCAAAACTTGTTACCGAGCAGTCAACTTGGCTCTCGTCGTACATCACGCGTTGAGGATAACATGCTTAAGATTATCTCCAGCCGTACTTCTAGCATAACAAGTCTGGGCAACTGGTCTGGTCCGGTTTTGGTCAGCGATGCGTCACCACAAATGATGCACAGTCTGCAGGCCTCCAGACGCCAGTCTGTAAACAGTGGAGCAACCGCCTCGAATATAGCAACAGCTAGTGTACCATCGCGCAAAGGACTGACACGCACTTTGGTCGATTTTCTGGATCTGACACTGATGAAGCAGCCCATCTACGTCAACATTGTTATGGGAGTCTCATTTGCCCTATATTCGGATATAGCTTTTTTTACAATGCAACCAAGTTATCTCTTCGAATTGGGCTTCAATAAGGTGAGTAGAACTTATCACAAAATTGCGCAATTGTGTTTCAAGACACACCCCTTAAAATATAACAACTGCATGAAAAGACAAAAAAAATCTTTAGCCATGAATAAAGATAACGTAACTTTTGAGTGATTAACGTTTTAGAAACGTGGTATTATGTAAAAAAAAAGCTAACAAAAGTGATTAAGTTGAATGCTTTTTTTTCTATTATCTGCTTGATATACTATAAACAGGACAATATTTAGAACTAAAAGCCCTCTGAATCTAATAGAACGTTCATGTTGCTAGACACACCGACGTCGACTGTAGGCAGACTATATATCCAAAATCACAAAGGAAGGCAAGTGGTAGAACGTCATGGAATCTTAATGAAACTCTAGCCAACGTCTTGGACTTGAGGCGGCTAAGGATATACAATAGGGAGATTGTTGAGAGACAATACGCGTAATGGTTGAGCTTTTAGTGTAGCGACAATGAACTAGATTTATGTAGAGTATATGAGAATGCCATATGCCACTTTTATGGACATATCATGCGAATATAAAAGGAAAAAGCTCTCTATAATATCCCAACAGAAAATAAAAATACAAAAAGAAGAAGAAGAAGAAATTTATATATAAAATAAACATTATACATAATATACAATATTTTTGAAGAAGGACAAAATGATTGAGGTAGTCAAAACATAGGGTCCATACAATCTATAAGTCATTAGTTATATTTCAAATAGAGCATACACGGTTCATATATAAGGAGAATAGGTCTTTCAATTAATATTAGAGGTTACAGTTTAGTTATTGAATTAAATGTATTTTTCATTTCAAAAAAGCCACGATTGTATCATAGTCCTTGCAAAAAAGTAGGTTCCGCGAAGATAACAATTTTAATTTAAAATGTAATGATATTGCACAGTCACAAAGAGATTAATCAAGGCATTCCCATCAAGGGCAGATATCAAAATAGGTTACCTTCAGATTTTTCTTTTGTACTGAGCTGCATTGTTTATATTTTTGAACAACAAGGCCGCGTAAAAAGCTGAAGACTTATTGGATAACTTCAATTTCGTTGTATCTGTCAGTATCTGGAAAAAGACACATACTCTTGATACATTGATTATTGAAGAGTAATATATGATGATAGAAGTCAACGTAATACGTGCATTTTTTCAAGATTTATTTTTGAGTATCTGAAAATACTAATCAACAACAACAAACAACAATAGATTACATCGGCAAATTGCTTGTGTTTATTATATCTAAACGGGAATGTCTCAATTGTCCGCCCTGCAAGATATTGAAATGTCTGAAGCGAGAAATTATTTGAAATAATGGAAAGTTACAGTGAACAAAAAATCTACTTTTTACCCATAGACTTACTCAACATTTTAGTCAGCATATGCGACTTACTTGTATTGAGAAATTTTTCTTTCAATTTGTTTGATCTTTTATCAGGTTTCAACCAAATACATATATTCAGTATTAACAATAATTTAAATTGACATAAATTTTATCAAGAAAGTTTATAAAAATGAAATCGAATTTAAATATATGTACTTTTATTTGCCTTACTGTTTTACAGGATTACCATAATATTGCAATAGAAAAATGACAACTTTTAGAATAACTATAAAAATGATTCGATTTTTGAAGACATAATAGGAATGCTTACGAGTGCTACACAAAAGATATTGTCAACACCTCTACTCATGTAAAGAATTGAAGAAGACGTTATAAATTTGAAAAAATATCAAGTTGCATATATTCGTAGTTTCCACATTTATTTCTAAAAATTCTTTTTAAGTTGATTATAAAATAATAGTTAAAATAGAAGATAATTCTAGTACTTACTAAAGTTTGAGTTTGTTCTAGTTTTTGGTCTAGCTTTTGAAACAGATTAATATGTACTCTACCAAACCGAGTTTAGGAGGTAATTTTTAAGGATATGCATCTAACCACAAAATGGCCATTTTGGTCTTCTGATTTTCAAGTCATCTCTCATTCTCGCATACTTATTTATAAAGATGAAAGAGAAGAGACTAGTAAAAACTTACTTCTTTAGAATTTTTTTTTTTTAAACTTTTATTTGGAAACGCATCTAAAACGTGCCCGAACTTGGTGTTTTGTTTAATCACAAACTTAACATTAATTAACACTTTTACAATATTGTAATTAAAGCGGATGGGGTTCTTGCATTTATCAAGCTCTGGTCAAAAGAACTTAATGACCCTTAGTTTGTCCAATTCTCGAATATTGAATATATATTATATTCATAAAACTCAAACAATGCATACGATTTGTTAAATTTATATAATTAATTTAGTGGATTTCATTCGTTTCATTAATATATTTATAGGTAGTGCTTCAATAACCCTCCCAACTTTTCATTCAATCTTCGGCATATCTTTAAGCAACAAGAATAGACAAAAAAATCCAATAAATAACTAAAATTCTGGGTCGATGACTTTTTTAACAATTCAATACAATTTTTATAACAATATGAAAAAAAACTCACTATTTTCTTCTTGTCTTTTTTGATCCGCAAGTCAATTTCGGGCAGATTATACATAAAGTAACATATTCTCTTTGAGTCTTTTATTTTAAATACAATACGCTGACTTTATATATATATTCCATTTATATTCCACCAGCCGGATACAGCCACAATCATAGCCATTGGAGCAGCTGCAGATTTGGCATCACGAGTATTTTTGGCTGTTACGGCTATATGCATACAGGTTCCATCACGTTATATTTATTTGACTGGAGCATTTTGTACAGTTTTTGCCAGATTCGGTAAGTTGAATGCAACGTAACAAATTAAGACTTGACTTGAGTGTGCCATCCCAAATGGTAAGATGTGGAAAATCAATTCTTTATGTCGTAATTCTACTTACAGATTTTAAAATAAATGATGCGAGTACTTGGTCTCTCTCTTCTAAAGACTGACTTCATGTGTACATGCAAAAAAAAAACTATAGAAATATATATATATATATATATATATATATATACATAGAAAATACGATAATTAAATTTAAATTTTGTATATCTTTTGTATTCTGCAGTTTTTAACAACATTTCCAATTTTGTTGGCATGGCATGTATAACAGCGCTTATGGGATTTCTACGCACTTGGCTACACGTACCCTTACCCTTGGTTTTTGCCGATTATCTGCCCAAGGAACGGTACGTTAATTAATTTGCTTAGGCATTGCAAATTCTTTATTTGATTATTTATTAATTGCAGTTTTGCAAGCGGCTACGGATTGTTCATGTTCACTCAGGGCAACATGATGTTTGCCATTGGACCAGTTGTTGGCTATATACGCGATTCTACAAAGAATTATATACTTGTCTTCCATATATTGAATATGTTCATGGCCCTATGTGCGTTACCTTGGATAATTGAATTGTTAATTGTGAAATTCCGCAGGCGTAACAAAATAGAACGTAATAATATCGATACTCAAAGCGAGATCAATGGCAATAGTATTGCAGCACGCTAAATAAGTCGTTTGTCTTATAATTTTTTTGTTTTATCTATTTCAAAGCATTATTATCATTTCATAAAGTCAATATGTGCTATGCCTGCTGGACTATTATCTTTAATCGACCTTAACTATCTACTGCTATCCGAGAAGAGTTAAAGTTTCCACACTTGTGGTATCTTTCTAATATTATCATTTCTCTTGTTTCGTAATAATTTTGTTCCGATTTCGTTGGATTCCTCATGAACTTGCCGAATATTATTCCAAAGTTGTATAACAAATTCCAAAATTTTTTTGATTTTTAATTAAATTATTTTTGCCATACAACTTTTTTAAACCTTGTGCAGTATCTGAGACGTAATTGATTCCACGAATTAAAAAAAAAATTAAGCGAACAAAAACCATTAAACTATTAAATATTTCGAAAGAAATTAATATATATTTTTTTTGCAAAGTGACCGAAGAAGAAACTTAAATGTAGATAACAATCTACAATGTCTTGCGTCTACTATTTTAGCGCATTTCTTGGTGTGTTCTTACAATCTCTTAACTTAATTTTAGATTAGTACTTTTTTTTTGTTTTTTAATGCTATGCATTGTTTTAAAGACAATATCTTTAGTAATTTTTAAAAAATATTTGTAAATTTTTTTTTTTGTATTTTTGTCAATAAAACTTTAAACATTCGCATGCAGAACTTAATCTTATTTTTACTTTGAACGTGTCTAAAACATTTTCTAAAAATATTAACGATGTTTGTGATAATTGTCAACGATATATAGTATTTGGTTAATCGTGTGTATACACGATTTTCGACTATTTCTATATATATATATATTTTTTAAATCTAATTAATAATTTGTGGTCGAAAACCGAGGTTGTTTAGCTGATATCTTAGACATCGATCTCGAATTGATTTCTTCAAAATACACAATAAAACATAATTCGTTGGGGCCTTAAATGATGATAGATGTTCGGAGTTAACGCCCAAAGCAACTTTAAGACTTTTAAATTTATAAAATCATAAAATTTTGGTTCTTTTAAAAATCTGCTGCAAACTTTAATGGTAAACTTTTTCTCTGTGACGGCCTGCCTACTGTACCTTATGTGTACCTGATTGCTGTACATTCAAAAAATTAAGTATTTGAGAAATCAGGTAGCTCAGGATACTACTATTTTCCGTGGTCACTAGTAAACTGAAATATCAGCTGTAGCAGACAGGCATTTTGAACTTTTAACCCTTTGGGTTCTGTGAATTCAAGACAGAGTCTTCACAAAACATAGCGAGCGCTTCTCTTCCAAGCCACCAAAGAATCGTGAAGCAAGATATCATCATGATATTATAACCATTCCATCTACCCTAGAAATGTGGAAGGGTAGGAGATACTCAACGATCATAACATTATACCATAAATTCTGAACTAAAATCCAAAAAACTTCAACCCTTTTTGTCGACAAATTATTAAATTAAACTTAAACTTGTTAAAAAGCTATGAAACTGTGATGTTTTTGACCATATGAGTGTAGAAAGGAAGCCGACAAAAGTTATTATAGAAATGATAAGAAATTATTATTATTAATAATACCGATTTTTATAAAATTCGACACGTGGCTTACTACTATTGTATAAATCTAACAATATTATAATCTAACATTAGAACACTTCAAAATGAAGCCAATATTTTAAAAAGAAATACTCCAAAATATTCAATCTTATTTTAAAAATTATTCTATTTACAATAACTATAATTTTATGTACATATATTGCACTTGGAATGAATTAAATATGACGACTGTAGCGCCTATTGCATTGTTTCACAATATTAGCAATTAAAAGGGGAAATCGAGCGAGCTAACCAGTCAATTCAGACACGCCCCAAACAAATGCCAGCAGATCGTGCCAAGCGCAAGGCTACTATCTAGCTTATATCCCACAAAGGATTCCAGACCAACAAACTGTCAATATCTGGCTTAGTACAGCCGTAAGTTGACAGCAGTTCCTCGAATTGTGAGCATCTTGTTGCGCCGTCTTTTGATAAGATGCGTTTTTACCATAAACAGTTGCCGTGAAACACTTTGCCGTAACACTTTATGCGTGAACATGAGTAGAGCTGCGTGCTGAATCCCATGAGTATGATGGCTGGCAGTGAAGACCTACCTGAGACCAACCATTGTTTTGCCGAGCTATGTGAATTGGTTAAGCAACAGCGGAAGGAGATAAATGAGCTGAAGTCGAAACTTGCAATTTAAAGCCAGGAATTAAATCTTCTTGCCCAGATACAGACAATATTGGTTTAAATTGGGACCCTGTGACTTATGTGAGCAAGTTTGATCAACTCATTACCAAACTTACTGTGATTCTTTGCGTGCTCGTGCCTGTCCGAGCGACAAACTTGTAAATAACAGACGAAACGCCATAGCTTCAAAGTTTCGGCATGGTTATGAGTATCGGCCACTACAGCCTCTGGACGCAGATATAAGTTGTATACTTGTTTTTGGTAATGATTTGCAATTGGGCCAAATATTGCGTTTTCACAATGGAGGGGATTCCTGTCGGTGCTCTAATCAGTGAAGAAAATACGGACCCATTGCGTTAGGTTAGGTCAGCAGGCCGCAGCGGAGAGGACCTCACACAGATCAGAGTGATTCTTAGTGGAAGACAGACACATAACTTGCAAAACAATTGCACCTAGAACAAGGATTCCAGAAACATACATTCGTCCATATGTAATATATAAACGATACACAATGAATACATGCATGAAAGTAGAAAAATGAATATAAAGATTTGAAATACCCTGCATTTTTGTAACAAATTAAATAAATTAATGTCTTTCCGCTTATGCATACAACTATGTACGTCTACATACATGACCTGAAAATTCAAAATGTTTCAATAATTGTTGTATACACTTTAGCAACCAATCTTTAAGCAAAAGCAACGATCATCATAGTACAATTATAAAACAAAACCCTGTTAGAAATTTCGGATGCCTTTTTTAGAATACTAAAAAAATATTGCCATTGCGAAGCAATTTGGGGTCGACATCCATTCTCGTATGCCCGATTCAGTCAATACGAAGAAGCCTGCTGACAATTCAGTCGCAGCATCAGCAACAGCGTAAACGACAGATGCGGGGAAAACTAGACCTTGTTGCAGAAGTGCCATCTCAGTATGATTATACATGCGGCTACATAGAGGAGGCGGCCGTACTCCAACTAGCAACTGACCAGCATGAGAGCCACCCGAGCATGCTGGTAACAACAAATACATCCTGAAATTTATGACATCAGGCGAACGTAAGTTGTCAGAAGTTGTTATTCATCTAAAAATAAGAGAATCAATAAATAAATCATTGGAAGAAGGTAATCTTGGGGTGTTGGGTTCCGTTTGCCTTACAGATGTGGACAACGCTGCATTGGATTGGTACAAGGATGCCCGCGGCTCTAGGGTCGCAGCTTTGGCTTCGATTTTGAGGACGCCTCCATTTAATGTAGCTGATCTCAGCAACAGCAAAAACAGCAACAATAACAATGAAACGGCTTCTCAGTGTGAGGCATCGCATTCAACAAGTACGTCGCTCTGAAAAGCTATGGGTCTACGCAGAGGAGGCGGCCTTGCCAAATAGCCTAATGGCACTCGACTAACAACTCACCGGCATGTAAGCCGCTGGAGCACGCTAGTGACTATGGGTATGATATTTACCACATCAGGTGAATCTAAGTGGTCAGAAGTTGATATTCATCATAAAAAAAAGAATCAATAAATTAATAATTTAATAAAAAAAAAGGAAGAAAGTTATGTTGAGGCCTTGGGTTCGACTTACAGATGTGGATCACGCTGCATTGGACAACCCACGCAGACTAATGCGAAGAATATTCCTAAATTGGCGCAAAGATGCCCATTTCTAAATTGGCGTCGTAGCAATGCTGGGTGGATCTGATTTAGAGGATGCCTCCAAATCAACATCGCTGAGCTCAACACACGTTGGTAACCGTGCCGTGTTATATTTAAATCAAGCCAAAGATTTCTATCAATCCTCATATAGATGAATGTTTTGATTTGTAAAGAAATTGGGAGATTTTCTGCTGCATAAGCTGAAATAAATGCATTTGCATGATTACTCTTTGAAATATATCTCTTTGTGTACAAATTTATATACATATATGTATGTATATTGTATATAATGTACATATACATATACAAACGCAATCGCATACTCACAAACGCATATGCCTGCATTACATTTTTCATACGTTTTCATTATTTATTTCAACTTTGTAATATATTATATCATAATATTTGATGCATATAATCTGCAAAATTATTGAACTTCTGGACAAACCTCTCGTTTTGCATTTCATCGGCAACATAATCTTCGCGGCCATTTTCAACGCGTTAAACATAAAGAAAATAAAAATTGAAACAGATGAGAGTACCGTTACCTAGTGATGTGTCTGATCAAACCGATTATTATGCCAGACTTATCGATAGCTAAGCAAATAGCTGTGCGCGCTGAAGCTATTGTGTAATATATCATCTCTAATCGCGGAACATTTTAATTGGATTAATACACGTTTTGTGAAAAAGTAACAGACAAAACGCAACAAAAATTACAATAGTCTTTAAATAATTGTATTTAAATTAAACATGAAAAAAAATTGAACTACTTGAGTAAATTAAATGTTAAAAACATTAAAACAAATGCAAAAATCTTCAGAGCAACCGTAGCAGTGCTAACGCAGTGAATTAGAGCTGCACAAATTTTTCTAATAAAATTTATAAAACAAAAATAAACATTTAACTCAAACAAATTGAAATATTTTTTTAAAATAATGAACATATCTATTCATTAAATAAACAAAAAACGGTAGCAGCTAATAGATTTTATTTGCATTATAAAGAAAGCAAGGTCATCATCAACAACAACAACAGCAGCAGCAAATACAACTTAAAACAATAACAATAAAAATAACATCCAACTCACATACACACATATATATCCACACACAGAAAACTTTGTCTTTGAAGATATTGAATAAGAGGTGGCCAGTGTTTGTGCAAAATATGTATAATAAAAAATACACCTTTATTGCTTAGTTTTTCTTCTTGATAAAAAATTTAATGCAACAAATATAAAAAAACAATTGAAATAAAAAAATAACAAAAATAACAACAAAAAAAAACTTTACTATTTAAACATCTTTACCAAGTTTAAAGCCAATTGCTTTCTTCCACTCGCGGGAAAAAAAATCTTTCAACGCCTATCAGTTCCGATTCACCTTCATCGTACTTCCTTCACTTGGAATGACCCACAAACAAACATTTCATAATAACTTTACATATATGCCTTTCTTAACACGGGTATGTACACCCACAACATTTTCAACTCTCGGAACCTTTACTCTTGATTCAACTATGATTGGCATTGGACCGCGAAGTCAAGGTCCACCAACTTTGCAACCAGCAACGGTAGCAGCAACCGTTCCAGATACATCATCATCCGTCACAGTACCGTCGCTATCGTCAGCATCAGCATCATAAACAGCAGCAGCAGCTACAACATCGCACCAATGAGACCTTGCAGAATCCAGCGCCCATTGGTGTCTTTCAAAATAAATGCCTCCTGGCTCCCATTCGAACAATTCCTCGGCTGCAGCTGTAGTACCAATTCAGACTACACGTGAAACTGGAGTAATTGGTAAATTATATCATTCGTTTGGCCTTATTCAGTACTGGCAACGCCAGGCTCTTCTATTCTTTCACTTATCGCAGTTTAGTGGCAATGCGAATCATTTCGAGAGAGGCGATCTTGTTCAATTTAAAATAACCTTTGATTGGCGCACCGGCAAGCTTATAGCAAGTCAAGTATCTAAAATATCGCCAGAAGTAGGGCTTTCTCAGGAGCGCATTACTGGCACCGTTGCTACCAATAATGTGAATAATATGATCTCATCCAACGAGACTACTGGACGCATTAGCTACGAGAGTCATGAGGAATAATTGTTTTTACCGTATACCAAAGATGCTGTGATGGGTAATGTTAATTTACATGCTGGCGATAGAGTGAGCTTCCAAATTATTAAAAACCAAAGAGGCAAACTAAGCGCTTACCACATACGAGTGGAGAATCCTTCACAACCGGTTAAGTACCGCGGCGTCGGCTGCTTAATGACATAAGTCTTTGGACTTATAGTACGCGCCGATGTTGTCAAAGAAATCTTCTTTAATTATGTTGAAGTCAAAAGCAGTGTGGGATTACGTTCTAGAGACAACCTGGAGTTTACCATAAAAACAAAAAGCGAGTTTGAATTTGCCTCTTATATAATAAGACTACCACAAAGGGCCAACGCTTCTTAAAGTCTTATTACGACATTCGTGTCTATCCACATGATAAGCTCTTCCATTAGCATTTTTTACAAAATGAAATAGAATAAAATAAATGCTCATTTGAAACTTATTGATTACCAAACCAATTGTGTCCTTAAGGCTGTGTTTGTGCTGCAGCATTACATTAATGAGGTAAATATCGATATATTTATTTTTTATTTATTTCTTTTAACACTTAAGTCATGTCCAGCCAGAAATATACAAAAACTATTATTGCAGAAAATAAACGCTCCAACCTGGGAAGAACTTTGTTGGCTCCAAGCAATATAACGTTCCGGAGATTACTCGTATTGGACGGAAAAGTAAACGTAGCAATGACTCAATGGATGCAAATGCAGAGAATGCAGAACAGGACAACCAATCGGCCAAGAAGTCAGCAAAAACTATGCTCAACCACTGATTGTTATACATTTCTTAGTGACTATCTCGCAACATATGTCCAAGGCGCTTTATAAAGGGAAAGCCAATTCCGATGTGGATGTTTAGGCACCTGACTGGGTATGGCATTTGCACAAGGTGTGGTAAAAAGTTCTTAGGTTTCCTTGTCCGAAAATAATTTACACGGCAAACATCTCTTTATTTCTAAAAGTAAAAGTTCTCTAACTCTGATAATAATAGTATGTGAGCAAACATACCTGCTTCTTTGGTACTAATTTGGCAATATTTGCGGCGTGCATCAAGAGATCTTAGGCATCATTCTTTAATCCCGATTCGGTTGTTGTAAAATTCTGCGGAAGCACATTGGTCCTCGGGCATCTTTTTAATTTACTTGCAAAAAGTCGTAGTTTGCTTTGCTGAAAAATCGTTAAGATTTCTAATTCCGTTCGGTTACTCTTTGTGGTTCCATCTGCACCAGCAGGATCCTTCAGTATAAGATTTTCTGCATGTACATTCTGAGCTCTATGGAAAATCATACCATCGCTTCCTGTTTCAGTTGAGTAGATGCTCTATACCATTTCCATTTCTGCATAATTAAATCCAAATGATTTCACGTGTCTTTGCTTCTTCGTACTCCCAGGGCTCTATTTCATAACATATTTAAAAATTCATAACTTATTCTATAGATAAATTCCTAAACGGTTTCATCGGCGGTTAATTTCTTCATTTATTTATTTAAATAAAGCTGAAAGAAAGCACAAAAGGACGAGCATATGGTAGAAAAATAAGAATCTAAGAACTTATTCGCATGTTCAACACACTTCAGGGAAACGTACATATATGTATATGTAAATATGTATCATTTACTTAGAGGTACATAGGTTGCTTACTCAATTATCAAATGCGATCTGTCATTCAGTTAAAATAGTAAAGAGTGGATACATTGATTGAAATGACTTGTGCACTGAAAAGTCTCAGCTTATAAATTTAATCAAATATAAAGCAGTTTAGCTTGCAAGAAATTGTTTCATTGAAACTATTGGAAACTATACTAGCTGTGAATTTATTTTATGCAGAAGATCTTCATAGTTATTTCACGTCCTTATCAAAACCAACTGCAAATTGACTTAGACTTCAGTTTGTTATAAACAATGAAAATGTTAGAGTAAAACTGATTTAGTTCGATGGCCTAATCGATTTGATGGCAGTTTGAACAAAATGCTCGAGTATAAGATGTTGTATGGTTCATAGGCAAATCGTTGTAAATTAAAGATCATATTTGTGCAGTGTGTCCAAAGTGTGAAATTTGTATGAAACCGCATTCGTTGCTTGGGTTGATACTTACAATGTAGAACACCTTAAATAGATCCTCCCAATGTTATGCAATTTTCATTGATGAAACATCTTATTTTATGGAAGGTCCCTCGAAAAGATTGAAATGAAATTTTCGTCAAGCAATCTGCATAGAATCAAACCAAACCACTTCTTGTGCCACACGCTCCTTAGCAAAACGATGTGGTAATAGAACCCATTCTGTACTAGATGAGGCACTCTGGGCAAAAGCAGTTGATACAGCAGAGAACTTGAGAGCCAGAGTTAAGAATGCAGCGTCGGTCCGCATGATACCATTGGAGGTCTGATGAGAAAAAATACCGTCAGTTAATTTTAAAATTATTGAATTAAAGTCGAACTCACCATAAATTTTGTTTGGGTAGATTCTTCGATAAAACTCTAAGAAAAATATATACTATTTGTATTTACAGACATTGGTTCGGCCAAGAGGAACTGATAAACGCTTATTGGCCTACAGCTGCGATAGTCCAAATACCAGCTGGAGCATATAGTCAACCGCCACATGAAGAGGTGGTACGTTTTTCCACAAAGTCCAGAATGTACATCCAGAAAAGCGTAAAGAGTAACGCTAAGAGCTTCCGTTGGCACACTTCAAAGCGCAAAGCTAAAAGTGATTTAGACATTGAGAACGCTTCTTCGGACTAGAAAACGCCAAGCACCTTCATGCTTCCTCCTGATGACTCCTACGTCGCAGTCAATTGTTAAGTCCATTGGTGACTTTCTTACCAAAGAAGCAGGTACATTCGCTCATATGCTATTGTTGCCAACATTAAAAGAACTTTTACTTTCAGAAAGAAGAAAGTCCTCTTCAGACGTAGCTGCAGTGGACAAGGAAAACGTGCACTCGATTTTCCAGCTAAATTTAAGAACTTTTCACCACACCTCACACCTTGTGCAAATGCCTCAACTGTTCCACTGCCAAAGCATCCACATCGGAATTCCTTTGCTGCTTAAAGAGCACCTTGTAAATGTGTTGCGAGATGGTCAAAAAGCGTGTAATACATCCAGTGGTTAGTCATAGTTCTTGCTAAGTAACTTCTTGGGCCTTTAGTTGTCCAGTTCTGTTTGCTCCTCATTTGCTTCTATTGAGCCTTTGTTACGTTTACGGCACCCTCCACCTCGAACAACCTCTGCAGCATTATTTTACATGGAGCCAACCATTTTTCCCATGTTCAATCGTTTACTAGCTGCAATAATATTAATGTTCACCCGACAACAAATATACTTGAAATGATTCAGATTTTTGGCATGAAAATATATTCAATATTTCTAACTAAACTTGATTTGAAACTAGCACTCTAGATGTAAAAATGAGAAAATACCGACTAAAATAATAGTGTTATATCGATAAGCAGTCGCCTCGATAAAAACTCGATAAGTCAAATGTATTGCATACTGCAACAACTGCAGTTACAACATTTGTAACAAAGTTACTTGGCATGGAATACTACAAATGGAACGGAATTATCAGAAATAAACGCGCCAAGTCAAGGCAGGATCAACGGCCGTAAATAACAAATGGCAAACCCTGGAACAAGTTCCATTCAACTCAACCAAATTAGAGGAATAGGATCAGCATTGAGGAATTACAATGACAAGCCGTAAGATGCACAATTGGAGGTGGTGCTTTTGTTGTCCACATTCCGATGACGGTCCTAGAATCATGCAATAATTTATGAGCCAAGTTAAACACGAAGTTAGTCATAATTAGATAATGGTCTAGTACTCTGAAAGGTATTTAATCTGGGCTTGAGAAGAATTAAGCAAAGCATGTATGTCATCTGTTTCTTGTTTTTTCGATTTCTTCACCTTGCCGATGTTTATTTACATTGACAAGTTTGTGCAAAAAAAATAAGACCTATTACCGTAAATCAAAACTTAAAACAATAAAGTTGTATATTTTTTGATAGAACGCAACACACATTCTCCTGAACTAAACACTCAATAAAAATTAATTGTTTACTTACAAATAACCGAAATTGTTAAATTTTTATATTGAATATACGCACCAATGACCACTAAAACAATGCAAAAGTATTAGTGAAAAACTTCTTCTTTAAAAATTTTAAGAAAATAAATTAAAAAATAAAATAACCTGGAAACTAAAATATAGCAACATTTTATGATATTTTCCCAGAAATATCGTTTTTGTTTTCAGAAAACGTTGAAAACACTCAAAAAATTATAAGACAAAGTTTGAGTTTGTATTAGTTTTAGTCACAAAAAATATTTAATTTATTAAATATTATTTATTCAATGATTAAGAAATTAACTAAGAAAATAAACTGAACCAAGTCGAAGGTTAAATAATGTATGTACAAATGTACACACAACTCCTGTGGGTACTACTGGACCCAGCAGGTACATGAGATTAATATGAATTTAAAATATTAAAAAGCAATATGAAGTAATTATCAAGTTAAAAAAATCAACAACTTGGGTGATTGTAAGTGACAAAAATGGTATATTTCGCAAATTATAAAATATAATAAAATTTTATCAAATAATTTTGGTCAAAAAATTCCTTTTGTAGAAAAATTCATTGTATTTTGTTTGTCTTTCATGACATTGTAGTCTTTTTCAGTACATAACAAGTATTTTAAAGAATTTCCAAGCAATGCGTCGAATTTGAACCAAATCGGCTGCCTTAGGGAAAGCTGCTCTAAAAAGATGGTACAAATATCTCAAGGCCGTTCGCGCCAAATTTTTTTCCTTATAACTTTATTTACATTCAGCAGACAGAATAAGCAAATTATATACCACACCAATCAACAATAATGATCGACATTTTTTTTAGATCTTTTTCAATGTAGATTGTTGCAATATAATGGAGTCAAACTTAAAAGTCGGAGCACGGGCGAAAGCAAAACCTTTTAAATATACAAGCAAAGCTTGAAACATATACAATTGAATATTGCATTCGATTTCGTGTCTAACCATATATTATCATTGGTTCAATAGTTTAGCTCTTATATAGATTCAGGAACTCTATAATAATTCCTTATATACAAACAGGAATCCATACAGAGCAAAAACCCACTCACGTCTACCTAAGAACTGGGGAGTAAAAGGGTCACGACTCCCTTCGGTCCTGTACTTACTGCACACAGAGGTAGAGTTATGTTTTAAAAATATGTATAGGAACTCTTCACATATCTTAATACTTAGCCATAATCTTAACACCTAACTGCAGTGTGCCCACACTGGTACTACTTTCCGAGAAAAATACAGATGGATGATTTTAAGTACAATTCATATTTTACCCTACAAACTCAGCTATTTTGTATGTTTTTAAAATAGCAAATAACAATGGGAACAATAGAAAAAGTGGATTAGACTAAGAAACTTTCGAACACCCGAAAGCAAGTAGGGTCGTCTCTCTGCTGCAAAATCAACAGCGTATTCCAGCACGAAAAGTTAATCCAAGTTTTGTATTCTTTGGTGAAGTTTGATTGGAGTTCGGAGAGAACTGTGCAGTATACTCTCAGACCTTAATTTTCTACTAATCTCACTCAGCTTCTCTAATCTCTCTCACTTCTTTGACAAGTCCACGCGTTCACTACAATCAATACCTTAATATTGTTTTAGTAACGGGCGTTACTTCAAAGTAACGTTGCCATGCAAAGACAATCGTTCCTTCTGCAAGACCACGCAACAAGGACCTATTGAATGAATTGAAGTTTATGACTTAGGTATTAATATTTTTTATTATCAATTATAAAACATTATAATTATTATAACAATTTATAAAAAAAAGAAGTAGAGTAGATATGAAAACTATAGATCGCATAAGTTTTGCTCTGTTGAAAACCTTGTAGGGAAAAGTATTTTAAAATCCGTGCGTAGATACGTTGGGAGAGTGTACTACTTGCCCCTGGGTAGTCGGTGTCGTCAATCATCTTGTGCCACCGTTCATCCCTGAGAAGCTGGGGAGTGAGATCACGGTTGTGAGTGCGGCTTAAGCATTCTCACTCAGCTTATCTTTCCCCACATTGCACTGCTGGGTTTGCTTGTCACGCTTCTAAGCAAACCAACACTGCTGATTGGACCAGGTACTACTTTCCTAGTACAAGTCAACTGCTGACGGACCAGCTGATCGTACTGTGCACGACGCTGCCTACTCGTTTGGTGTACGTGCTTTCCCAACACTAGTCAAATAGTTTCGGAACTCGTCAAGCATGCAGCAACATTCCTAAGGACGCCTAAACAAAAGATTTTAAGCCTGATGGATTTCTTCTAATACAATTTGAATCCTATTGTATCCCGATTTGGTTTAAAACTTATCAAGTTTTTTGATAGTTAAAGTGCGTTTGTTGGCAGCCCACGTCTTGACTATAGAGGTGGACCAACGGCAATCGTTTGTAATGAATGATTTGAAGATTATTGAAACTTCCAAGACTTTGCACAAGTGGGTTGTTCTCTATACACCATTTCCGATATGAATAAATCTTAAAAATGACAAGTAGCAAGTTGTAGCTTATTAGAGTTAGAGTCATCTAGATGCTATTGTAGAATTGCCGAATAAAAAAGTCAAAACTGTGATCTGGTGATGGTCGTCATACCCAAACATGGTATCACATACGGTGATATAAGTAAGGGCTAAAGCTAGTGTGGTCTGTACGGTTGCCTCCTATGATCCATTTGGTTTCTGTTACAACATGCAATACCGTTTGCAGGAAGGCCGATAGAAATACACCGAGGATAAGTTTTGGATTGTATTGGAATTTTTGATTTGCATAGATTCTCGTCGTCCGATTTTTTCAGCAACAAATTATCGTGATTGAGTGCTTCAGATGCCAAATATATAAACATTAGACAATTCTTCACCCCAACTAAATGCAGTTATACATGGCGAGCCACCAAGCGTTGCGGGGCACAGAATGTCCAACTCGATATAATGTAATAGAAAATACTGGAAGTCTCGTGCGTCTCTAAATGTGCTGCAATTGTAATTCTTTGTTTCCCCGCTACAATAAACTTGAACTTGTCTCATTTGGTTGCTGCAGGGGGGCGTGTCCACTTGAGCACTGGAAGAACCGATGGCGCATTAAAGGATGAGTAATTGACGTGAGTAATGGAACATAATCTTCTTGAAAAAAGTCCAATGTTTATCGTTTAAATCTAATGCGTCCTTAGGCTGGCTATATCACACAAATACATATTAAGTTTTCCTACTTTTGATTTTGCAGAATATAGAATGACTCCATAATTTATACTTTCTATTAAAGGATAGCGAATATCATTACCGAGTCGGATAAAGCGTGTAATAAAAAAGTTTATACTTACAAATACACACCATGCTATTAGAAAAATTTAGGTAAGTCGTGTCCGATGAAATTTTTTTTTTTAAGAATTTATTTTTTGACAACAAAAATCTCTAGACTAGAATTTACTACTACATATGTATATTGTTGACAAGTCGAAAAGTACAATATTTATATAGTGATGAAAAAAAAATGGCATACTTCTCACTTCCGTATAGGCCGTAAGTCCATGTCGCGGCATCAGTTTGAGGACTGAGTTTTAGGGTGACTTATCAATATCCAAGCTTATTGGTGACTTAGCGGTAATCGGTCAATGTGCCAGTCAACTCACCTTTCGCTTTAAAATTATTTGTTATTTTGGATTCAATGTGCCAGCGCCATCTGTTACTCCAATTAAGGTTCGAAAGTTATTATTCGCAAAAGAAGGGTTATTTGTAAAGGTACGATATAATTTAGAAAACATTGTATTAGACCATATTCTAGACGTTGTAAAGCTGCAATTATTTTGCAGGTTATTTGATTAACCAGGTAAATGGCTCCATGTGTTTCCCTGCAGTTACTGAACGTTTTTGGTTTTGTAATACACTTGTCTTAACTCATTCACTTTACGATTCATTGTGCTACATTGGTTTTTATCGAGGCGACTGCTTATCGATATATCACTTATATTTTAGTCGGTATTTTTTCATTTTTACATCTAGAGTGCTAGTTTCAAATCAAGTTTAGTTAGAAATATTGAATATATTTTCATGCCAAAAATCTGAATCATTTCAAGTATATTTGTTGTCGGGTGAACATTAATATTATTGCAGCTAGTAAACGATTGAACATGGGAAAAATGGTTTTCTCCATGTAAAATTATGCTGCGGAGGTTGTTCGTGGTGGAGGGTGCCGTGAACGTAACAAAGACTCAATAGAAGCAAATGAGGAGCAAACAGAACTGGACAACTAAAGGCCCAAGAAGTTACTTAGCAAGAACTATGACTAACCACTGGATGTATTACACGCTTTTTGACCATCTCGCAACACATTTACACGGTGCTCTTTAAGCAGCAAAGGAATTCCGATGTGGATGCTTTGGCAGTGGAACAGTTGAGGCATTTGCACAAGGTGTGAGGTGTGGTGAAAAGTTCTTAAATTTAGCTGGAAAATCGAGTGCACGTTTTCCTTGTCCACTGCAGCTACATCTGAAGAGGACTTTCTTCTTTCTGAAAGTAAAAGTTCTTTTAATTCTGGCAACAATAGCATATGAGCGAATGTACCTGCTTCTTTGGTAAGAAAGTCACCAATGGACTTAACAATTGACTGCGACGTAGGAGTCATCAGGAGGAAGCATGAAGGTGCTTTGCGTTTTCTAGTCCGAAGAAGCGTTCTCAATGTCTAAATCACTTAGCTTTGCGCTTTGAAGTGTACCAACGGAAGCTCTATGCGTTACTCTTTACGCTTTTCTGGATGTACATTCTGGACTTTGTGGAAAAACGTACCACCTCTTCATGTGGCGGTTGACTATATGCTCCAGCTGGTATTTGGACTATCGCAGCTGTAGGCCAATAAGCGTTTATCAGTTCCTCTTGGCCGAACCAATGTCTGTAAATACAAAAAGTATATATTTTTCTTAGAGTTTTATCGAAGAATCCAAACAAAATTTATGGTGAGTTCGACTTTAATTTAATAATTTTAAAATTATCTGACTGTATTTTTTCTGATCAGACCTCCAATGGTATCATGCGGACCGACGCTGCATTCTTAACTCTGGCTCTCAAGTTCACTGCTGTATCAACTGCTTTTGCCCAGAGTGCCTCATCTAGTACAGAATGGGTTCTATTACCACATCGTTTTGCTAAGGAGCGTGTGGCACAAGAAGTGGTTTGGTTTGATTCTATGCAGATTGCTTGACGAAAATTTCATTTCAATCTTTTCGAGGGACCTTCCATAAAATAAGATGTTTCATCAATGAAAATTGCATAACATTGGGAGGATCTATTTAAGGTGTTCTACATTGTAAGTATCAACCCAAGCAACGAATGCGGTTTCATACAAATCTCACACTTTGGACACATTGCACAAATATGATCTTTAATTTCACAACGATTTGCCTATGAACCATACAACATCTTATACTCGAGCATTTTGTTCAAACTGCCATCAAATCGATTAGGCCATCGAACTAAGTCTGTTTTACTCTAACATTTTCATTGTTTATAACAAACTAAAGTCTAAGTCAATTTGCAGTTGGTTTTGATAAGGACGTGAAATAACTATGAAGATCTTCTGCATAAAATAAATTCACAGCTAGTATAGTTTCCAATAGTTTTAATGAATCAATTTCTTGCAAGCTAAACTGCTTTATATTTGATTAAATTTATTAGCTGAGACTTTTCAGTGCACAAGTCATTTCAATCAATGTATCCACTCTTTACTATTTTAACTGAATGGCAGATGGCATTTGATAATTGCGTAAGAAACCTATGTACCTCTAAGTAAATGATACATATTTACATATACATATATGTACGTTTCCCTGAAGTGTGTTGAACATGCGAATAAGTTCTTAGATTCTTATTTTTCTACCATATGCTCGTCCTTTTGTGCTTTCTTTCAGCTTTATTTAAATTAGCCGCCGATGAAACCGTTTAGGAATTTATCTATAGAATAAGTTATGAATTTTTAAATATGTTATGAAATAGAGCCCTGGGAGTACGAAGAAGCAAAGACACGTGAAATCATTTGGATTTAATTATGCAGAAATGGAAATGGTATAGAGCATCTACTCAACTGAAACAGGAAGCGATGGTATGATTTTCCATAGAGCTCAGAATGTACATGCAGAAAAACTTATACTGAAGGATCCTGCTGGTGCAGATGGAACCACAAAGAGTAACCGAACGGAATTGGAAATCTTCACGATTTTTCAGCAAAGCAAACTACGACTTCTTGCAAGTAAATTAAAAAGATGCCCGAGGGCCAATGTACTTCCGCAGAATTTTACAACAACCGAATCGGGATTAAAGAATGATGCCTAAGATCTCTTGATGCACGCCGGAAATATTGCCAAATTAGTACCAAAGAAGCAGGTATGTTTGCTCACATACTATTATTAACAGAGTTAAGAGAACTTTTACTTTCAGAAATAAAGAGATGTTTGCCGTGTAAATTATTGTCCGACAAGGAAACTTAAGAACTTTTTACCACACCTTGTGCAAATGCCATACCCAGTCAAGTGTCCACATCCACATCGGAATTGGCTTTCCCTTTATAAGGCGCCTTGGACATATGTTGCGAGATAGTCACTAAGAAATGTATAACAACCACTGTTTGAGCATAGTTGTTGCTAACTGACTTCTTGGCCGATTGGTTGTCCTGTTCTGCATTCTCTGCATTTGCATCCATTGAGTCATTGCTACGTTTACTTTTCCGTCCAATACGAGTAATCTCCGGAACGTTATTTTGCATGGAGCCAACAAAATTCTTCCCACGTTGAAGCGTTTATTTTCTGCAATAATAGTGAAAACATTTTGTATATTTCTGGCTGGACAAGACTTAGGTGTAAAAAAAATAAATAAATAAATAAGTAACCGATATCATCTATATCATTAATGTAATGCTCCAGTACAAACGCAGCAAGGTGTAAATTACGTATGTATATAAGCCGCAATTATATAGTTACCTTGGTGATCCGTAAGTAACAAAAGGGGCATTTATTTTATTCTACTTTTTAATTAAATGCGCGTTGTTGATTGAATGATAATGAAACTGCTTATCCTGTGGATAGGCAGGAATGTCGTAATAATACATCAAGAAAGTGGGATCTTCATCCTACTTACGCATGGGCATCGACTTAATGATTAAATAAAGCCAAAGTCTGGTTGTCCGCAACGAAATTATTGATTATTATTATAAAGATAGAGATTATAATAGTAAGCATATAGCCTAGGCTTCTATGGCCTTTGGAAATATTTAAGTGTAATTTATTATTAACTAAATTAATATTAAATGAAATGGTAAAACTTAGATTCTATTAGGTGTTTTATTATTTTGTCTGGATGGATCTGTTAGTAATTAAAGGTGCTTCTTATTTTTAAACACTTTTGTGAACAATCTACATTGGTTGACATTGGTGCCGACATTGTTGTGGCAGAACGAGCATAAATTTGATGTAATAGAATTGAGATACATATATGAAATGCTTTTTCTGTAGTACAGATGGTAGATAGTATGTATGTATGCATGTATGTGTCAACCAATCCCTTCGAGTGGTCCAGTCAGAGTCACATTGTCTATTCGTAAGAAAAGTAAATAATAAAAAAATAAGCATGAGAGTACAGCAACTGGCGTTTTTCTGTTATCAATTTATAAACAATTGTTCAACTAATTGTTTTCTCTTTATTGGTTATTAATTACTTAACGCTTTGTGCACATATATGTGTGAGTGAGATTTTTTTTCGCTTTTAAAATTTCCAAACAGCGTAATTTAACTCACAAATTTTTAAGTGGAAGGTGGTAAAATTTCAACAAAACAAAGCACACATAAAACATTAAAAAAATAAAAGATACGTAGATATACATATGTCCCAACAATGTACAAACATGCATTTTTTTTTTATTATGTATTGCTATATTTAACGCCACTTAGATTTTAGTTATAAATTTAAGAAATTTGTTAATGATTTTTCAACAAAAACTATTATTTTTCAAGGTTTTTATATTAAATAATAATGAAACGTTTATTTTATTATTTCATTAAAAAAAATGTATGTAAACGAAGGAAGTGTTTTTAGCTTTTTTTTTTTAATTACTTATTTTATGTGAAATGCTTTTATGCTTTTTTAAATATATGAACTTTGTTCTGTATGTACAAATATATAAATATTGTCTATTTTTTTAAATATTTATATAATTAAAAATAAATGAGGATAGTGCTTATTTATTTGTTTGATCAAATGTGGTTAATTAAATGTTTATAATAGTATCAATATTATTTATCTGGCGGCTGATGCGTGTGAACTTGTTGACGACTGTGCACTCTGGTAAGTGTTGCCAGACGGCGATAAGGCTTGTGGGTTGCCAGATGGATCTCCAACAGCTTTGCGTCCACCGGCTGCAGCACTGCTAGTTCTGCATGGATTTGGTGCAGATACATTGATAAACTTTGACTGACATTTATCACCAACTATTTTGCGGCAAATGCAAAACTGCAGCTGTTTTTGTTTTGTTTATTTTTCGTTTGACAAGTTCGGCGTTTTGTCGTTATCGATAAGCAATTAAATAAATGAATCAAAAACATGATTTCTATTGAATTTAAATTTTGGAAGATTGGGTTAACTTTATTTTTCATAAATTCCATATTGGACTAAATGTTTATTGATAGAAAATACCTAAAAGGCTTAAGTTTTTAATTTAATTTTTTTTGTGTATATCAATTGTTTCTATCGATAACAAATTCTATCGATAGAAGGATAACAGCTGTTTAATTTTGTAACAATGACAAAATCATATTTGTTCACATTTTATAAATGGGCGACAAGAACAATTTGAGTTTGCGGTAAATTCATGCGAAACTATTTTTATTAAATACTTAAATCATATACTTTACATTTTTAACATAGTGAACAGCTTCTAGCTGCCGTTTTGAAAAAACGCGCAGCTTTCTCTAGAGCACAAGAAATTGTGGAGTTGCTTTTGGAACCCGATATTAAAGAGGAGCAGTTTTTGTCAATGGTTTATTTACAAGTTTTTGTTTTAGTTTAAATTATTGTTAATAGAATGCGTCTTGCAGCTGACGGAAATCAACCCATGCCATTACCGCGACATTGTCGATGAGCGGCACATTGTTAAACTTTGTGGCTACCCGCTTTGCAACATGATTGTGGAGAAGTATGTTAAACCATTCTTAATTTAGCAAAAATATTGTAATATATGTATATATATATTTTTTTTTTGATTGATAGAGTGCCCGCACACAAATACCAGGTTTGTGCCAACAGCAATACAGTGTTTGATATTACGGAACGCAAGAAATTTTGTAGTGGTTATTGCTTTAGGGCATCCGAATACATCGGAGCACAAGTACCCAACACACCATTATGGATGCGAGATCTGGAACCAAAACCAACGTTTGTGCTTTTGCAACGTAAGCCCTAATTGATGTGGCAAGATTTTTTATGCATTTTTACAATTTATTTATAATTAACTTTGAGGGAATATTTAAGGTTTGCACATGTGAGACCTTTACGAGCTAAAAAAAAAATAAAGCATAAGTGTTTAATTATATCATTAGAATGTTACCAGACCATTCGAGAGTACAAGAGTCTATTTATATGTAAACCTGTAATTCAAATGCAAATAATTATAATAAAGAGTTGTGAAAAGGAAAGAGATAATGGTGTAGTGCCATACGATTGGGCGCCGCGTCTGTGTGTCTTATGTCTACTCTCTCGTGCGAAAAACTCTGAAATAAATATTGCATAGCAACAGCTTGCAAGCAAACTAAAATTATTCAATTATTTCAAGTTTTTTTTTACTTTCAAATCTTATAACTTTTAATGCAGTTATGGTATTATAGTAATTTTAGATCAAATAAAAATATAAAAGTGACATTTTTACGTAAAACAATTTTCATACTATGCAGTATGTAACTAAAAGCCCAAAAAAATATTATTAATACTTGGCAGCGACGCCATTGGCTTTCTTTTAAGATTACTTTCAAGAACGCTTCCTATGTGAACTGTTCTTTAAAAGAATTGCCTGACCTGCTAAAATGTACAAAGGTCTGAATATTGAGTGGCGGATTGCAGATGCTTTTGAAATAATAATTAATTATTCTTATATTTTCATTAATAGAAAAATTTGATTGCTTTAAAATATTTGTGCTTTAAAGTTCAAAATTCTAAATGTTTACTAATAATTGTTTGGGAAGATTATTTAATTTAACTTAAGGTAAACAAACTTATTGTATACTCTACTGTAAGCTAACTATTTATGGGAGACTACCAAGCAACGGGGCATCAAAAGCAACATAGTGATCAGAAAATATACATAGATGTGTCGGACACACCCTCAAGAGAGACAACACAAATATAGCACGTGCAGCTCTCGAATGGACCCCATTGGCAATCCTCACTGATGCCGTTCACACACTCGTGCACACATATGCCCCTGACAGTGCGTGTGAGTGAAATAGAATTATAGCGCTTGCGCAAGGTAAAGCCAAATGGGAGTGGCCTAGCTGCTGCTGGTACATGTTCGTTTATACCTAGTACCAAGCGAATTAAACTATAACTATACAATTAAATTATTATAACTATATAATTTAATTTAATGGAAAGGTAGTTTATCTGATGTATATATAGTAACATATCACACCCCACAAATACATAATAAACCGAAAGTAATGCATACATAAATACATAAGCCACACAGGGCATGCCCATAAAATTGGAAATTGTTAAGAGCTGCAATATTAAATAAAAATATTTATATTTTGATGATTGTAAAATTGTAAAATCTTTCAGCTTTCGTTCTACGTGATGCAAAGATTAGAAATTTGTTCTGAGACTATAAGTCTTTTAAAAAATATGTGTTTGACAACAACCAAACGGCTCATATCGATGAATTAATGCAAGAAGTTCCTACTGATGATGGCGACTTAATTAAAATTATTGCAAACAATGGGCGAGAGGGGAAGTTCAGATTTAAACGGCTAATTTAATTCGTAATGGTTTGAAATTCGTAGCAAGTTTGGAACATTTTCTTGCTTGTGAGCCTGACATTGAGCGTGTGCTACAATTCCAACGTAAACTTAAATGTTGTGTTGCTGGATATAAAGAAAACCCCACATATGTATTAGACATATCTTCTGATGACAATGCTATTTTTAATCAAATTTTCCTGATTGTTATCAACTACTGATGATGACTCTACTCTTATTTCCTATATTTTTTGGTTTTTTATTTTATTGTACATCTGAATTGTGTTTAAACTGTAAGCTAAATTTTTTTCTTGTAATAGTTTCAACTAACTTTGTTTACATGGTTTTCTGAGGGCATATATAATTTTTTTACATTTTTCACGGATTTTTAAGTTTGTGGAACGGATTCTAAAATTTCAAAATGTAAAGTGTATTTTCTTACACGGTTTTCTTAGAAACGTACCTACCGTGTAAATAACGATTTTACTGCATAAGAGTGCCTTTACACAAATTGTATTGTTATGGCTTGTAATACTTTATTGTCAATTTTTTCGTCTTTTGTTTTTTTTTAGTGTATTTCAAATTATGGCTTATGCCACGTACTGATGCCACAAGAATTTCACAATACTCTTAGTTTACAGTTAAGATTGTATGGTCTTTGCGTAATTTACTCTGTTTCTGAGAATAACAAAAATATTACTTAAATTATTCAAAACAATAAGCAATCTCATTCACAAAATATTCACCTATTTTTCACAATTTACTCAAAGTTAAAGTTTTTGTTTAAAAGTCTGCTATTTGTTGTTATTTACAACAAATACTAAAACACACAAGTTGTCACATCACATAAAACATTTATCAATATATTTGTGCTGAATATATGCATGACACGAAAAAAAATGTGCACAAAGGCGGCCTTCTTGGGAACAACTTAGCGGTTGTGTAAGCGCAGATTATTCGAAACGAAAAAAAGTAAACAAATTATTTTGCATTTTGTTTGGAGAAAAACAAACAAGAAAATAGTGCAAATATTTATTGACTGCACATAAAGTGCTTATAATACTATAGCGCTAAAAAGATATAATTGCTGTATATATAGGTAGAAGTTATCCTTTCGGAGTTTTTGAACATCTCCGACCTTCATATTAGTCATTTTCTCTAGGCCAGAAAGTACAGCCTTGAACGGTCTCGTTTTCTTTGTCTCGTGTGAGAAAAACTCAAAGTTTTGCGTAAAAAGTTGAAATAAGACAAAGTGTCGACAAAAACTTTTATTCCAATTGAAATGGGTTGAATCGAGTAAACAGCAATTGATTAAGGCGCAAACAGTTTTGGGAGTTCTGCTGAGTAAAAGAAAAAAAATTAAAAAATTGCAACGAATTGTACAAAATTTACTAAAAAAGCTTGAAAACTTACTCACTTGTGTTTAAATTGCTGCTTAACCTAAACTAATTTGGTTAATAGTTAAAAAATGACGGTGAGTATGCAAATGAAAATAAAAAATTATATCCTTTTTGCAATATATTAATTATTATTTTATAATTATTTCACTGTCATATCATGCAAGTAAGAATTTTTGAACTCAATAGTTTTTTCTTTTTCTTTGCAGCACGTTTTGTCAAATATTTTCAAGATTTTTACACAGAATTCGAGCCTTTCGCTTCATATGTTGACATATGGCAGGTAAGTTAATCAAAATAGTTGTTGAATGTATATCTAATAAGAAGCGTATAAAACTACACTATCTATGTTTTGAATTAATAAAAAACTGAAATCGATTTGCAATTCCCAAAAATATAAAAGTTACTTAAAAACCAGAAAAAACAGCGAACATATTGAGCTGTCAGAACCCAACATCGTAGAAGTTACATTTTAAAAGCTGCCTAACCAAAGATAATCGCCATAAAATTTATAAAAAATCAGAATTTTTCCTAAACCTCTATTTATTTTGCTCAAATAATACACAAATATATTATACATTTATCATAGTTGATTGCTGATTTTTTTAAAATTTTTTAAATTAAGTAGAATTTTTTAAGCAGCTCTACCAACTACTACTACTGTACCTTGCATTGGATCTATGACTAAATAGTCAAAGGGAAACAAGTGTATAGTTTTTCATTATGTAATTGATGATGTTCTGGCAGATACAAAATTTCTTACCATTCAAAATAGTTAAAATATAAAAGGAAAAATGGTTGGGATAGCTTAGTTTCAATCAATGATGGCTGTAACAATGGCTGCAATTATAAATCCCCATTATCGTTTTAATTCTGTACATTCAGAGATCAGAATTGAACTAAACAAACCTGTCGTTTGCATAATGAGGCAATTTATTACTGACCGCTTACTGATGGTTATATTTTATTAATTGTTCTCTAATCTTCAGAGTCGTTAAGTTCAGTTCAGCTTGTGTAAATCGAGCGATGAGAGAGATTTCTCTGCAAACAATTTTTGTTTTATCGAAGGTCCAATGGCCATATATTTCACTGCACTGAAGCTTCAACAAATTTTTAAAAATTGGCGGTAAAGGAGGTTACTTCGCAAACAATTTTCGTTTATAAAATATTCAGCACGATTCTAAATTTTTAGTAAGTTTTGAGTTGATGATAAAGGGACAAATGCTTTGCTGTTTGTATGGAAAGCAGAAAACCCAAAATTTTAAGTCATTTTGGGTATTGCGTGTTCCAGAAATATTTTTATTTATATTCTTTTTTAATTAGCTTATTGGTTTTGGTTAACCTTTGCATAAAATTATAAAAACCCAAAAATGCCTAAAGTACCTTAGTACTTTAGAGGATGTAAGGGGCAGTCATTTTCGTTTTGCACACACCATTCCGGTTGCAGTGCTTCAGCATCAATGCCGTTCTCCACTAACCACTCACGATGCATTAGCATGCGTGGCTCGGCATACTGCCATGTAGTCTTGGGATTGCTCCAAAGTCTTTCAGCAGCAGCGCTAGCACGTGGCCAGACCCTACTATCCAGGGTGGTCTCATCAATTTGTGTTGACCATAAAGCTGCCTCAGCACCCAGCACGCTATCCGAATAGTTTCCACCTATCTGTGTTAGATTATTATCATAAACCTTTTGCCAACCAATGTACGGTGAACACCAGTTGTTGCCTGCATCCACCCAAGCAGCACCACCACAATCGAAATAAAGTGCATCGTAGTTTGAGACAATGATTTTAAAGCCACGTTTCAAAATTTCTTGCACCTGCGGATCGTCACCAGTGGTCCAGATTTGAATAATGTAACGATTCTTGTCCAAATATTGATCAATGTAGGGCGCCTCAGTAAGCGTACTCGTCCAGAGTGTAATAGGTGTATGTGAACCATTGTCCACACGATCCACACGTTTTAATGCTTCCGTCTGAAAATGACCCCAGAGACGCATAAAATCTGCTTCCTGCAGACCCCAGCCCTGTGACTGCATCCAATTGCGTATTCTCTCGCTGCTGTTCCAACATCTAACCGATACCTCATCTCCGCCCATATGGAATACATCTGGATCGAAGAGTTCAAACATTTCAGTATAAATATCCTGTAGCACGGGGTATAACTCATCAACCGTGGGATCCAAGTGCCCACACGGTGGTCCTACACAATACTCTGTCCATGGCTGAGCATTAAAGCAGGCCGTCATATTCTTGTGCTGCCAGCCCTCACCAACATGAGCCGGTTCATCGAATTCGGGCATAACACGTATACCGCGAACTAATGCGTATTCAACTATGCTTGCAACATCTTCATGGCTGTAGACTTGCTTGGGTGAATAAGCGCCGTATCTGGACATTTCCGGACGTTTTAGAATCTCAATCGGGAAACTTTGTGTATCGGTTATATGCCAATGCAGAGTGTTTAGCTTAACCATAGCCATGGCATCTGTAAAGTATGAGATTAGCATATTAGTAACATCTTGCATTTGAAACTGTCTACATACCCAAGGTACGCTTGATGGACTTAACGGAGAAAAAATGACGTGCTGTATCCAGTAAGAGTCCGCGCCATTTGTAAACCGGAGCATCGCTAATGGTAACATTAGACGCAATTATTGCCTCATAATGTATATCATCATAGACAATCAATTGAGCCAACGTTTCCAAAGCATGACGTGCTCCGAAAAAGTTGGTTGCATTAATACTTGCTGTTACGTGGCCAGCAGTTGAAGCATTTACAATCAACATATAGCTTTCGTCCGTATCCAAAGTAAGCTTAGGCCAACCACCTTCAATTGTTGTGACCTCAATTGTTAGCTCATCTCCGCCGAATTTAATGCTATTCGGTATTTTGGCTTCTAATAATTTCGACCATCTATGCCGAGTTGCTTGCCACAATGAATGTGAGCCGCTGCTCGGTAGTCTAAACTCGATTGACGATGTATCGATTCTTCGCACTGCGGCACTGACTTTAACCACCCCCGTTGGCTGTGGCCAAAGCGTGCCCAAATCATTGCCACAGAATAGGCGGCACTCGGAAAGACTTGTAGCATTATTGCTATAAGCACTTAGTTCGACCTTGGTACATAGTCCATTCTTGCCGCATTCATAGCCGTACACATAGTTACTTCAAGATGAAAAATTTTCAATAACAAAGCACATTGTGCAAGATTCAAGTTAAAACTTACTCATCACGACACAAAGCTTCGGGAATAATTGCAAACACTAATAAAGCTGTTGATGCAAATACTTTCAACTCGAAAAATTTCATGCTGTAAGGGCACAAATCAAGCGTTCAGCACTCAAAAAAAAAAAACAAAAAAAAATAGGGAACCAACCTTATAAAAGGATTGTCACAGTGTTCCGGTTGTGTGTTTACCCGCAACTAAAATTCTCGATTTGCCAAACGCAAATTTATAGCTCTGCTCGCACTCGCTTGAAGGCAGCTTTCTGCTTGACGGTTTGTTGGGTGTGGGGACTTAGCCGCAACACCCTGAGGTATTAATCAAAATAACAAATAAACGGAATGACAGTGAAACGAAACTTACTTTTGTACAAATGTTATTAAGTTCTTTGGATAAAAAAGACAGCCCTCACAAAGTAAACAAATTCAAATGCTGTATACTTCTAAGTAAAATTTGAAAATCTTGTACATCGAATTGTACTTACTCTATTTCAATTGATTCGATTTGTTTTAATCTTTCGTTTCACTACAAAAAGTAAATGTGACTATGAATTTCGATATGGATGCTTTCAGACAAGCTTTACATAATGTTGAATTTTAACTTTTCAAAATTAAATTTTTGTAATAATATGAGTCTTGCCTCCGTCCAGTCTCTAAAACTTTTATTGATAATTATATCCTTACGAAGACATTTTTGGAACGTTTTATATCGAAAGCCTAATAACTATTTCTTAAATCAAATTAAAAATTAAAAACATGTCGCACATGAAAATTGTGTTATCCCTGTTATCTTATTTGCAAAAAAAACATAAAGTCAGATTAAGCTATCCTAATGTATGATATGGGGCCTAAGCCCTTCAGCACTGCGACTCCCATAGTTCTATTGTGCCTCAAGCTATCCTAAACTGAACAATTGAACGATCAAAGCACATACTTTCAAATTTATTTATCAAAGCCACACATTTTTTTTAATAATCTATAATCCTGAAAAGTCGACGTAGTGGTTGTTGAGTAAACTGAGCAGAGAGTGCAGCCCTTAGTCGTTTCAAACTTTTTTGAAAAATTGATTTTGATACTTTTTAAGTTCTTCTTAAGTTCTTGTTTAGTTATTCTGTTTTAAGTATTATTTCAAGTTTCAAGTTTTACTTTTAAAAAGTAAACGAACGGTAGGTAGTACTCTTTATTTCCAAAAATTTAGAGTAAATGCAACTAGAAAATAGATAGCATACGTGATTTCCACTGATATGATAAGAAGGTGTCTGATACATGTACACTATAAGTATTGAACAAGTTAAGTTGTTATTTATGAGTTGAAGTGAATTAATGCCCAATGAAGCACTAAGTACTATTCTTCAAAACTTATCTTTGATTTTGTATACTATATATTTCAGCGCTTTCAAGATTTCCGCGAATTATAAACGAAAAGATTTTATGGTAACAGCTTGTTGGCCGCATAGGTGCAATGCTATTGTTTATATCTTTGATCTCTCGAACCTCATTTTTTAGCAATTAGTTTTCTAACCGATTCGATGCATAATCTTCTCTATTCTTATGGTTGCGGCAGATCTAACTATTAACTAAAAAGTGTATGAAACAGCGGCTATATACTTACTTTACCGTAGTTGGCCTCCACAACGGCATTTTGGGTGTCAAGATAATTTTAGATATTGTTATATGTATTCTATAAAATATGAATATCGACTTAAAACTTTTGAACTGTGCTTTCATATCTCGATTTAATTTTTATACTCATTCTACACCTACTAGAATCCCTAAAATATTAATAATATTCCATAAAGCTTCTAACGAGAGATATTAAAGATAATTTAGACTCTTTAAATATGCAATATCAATAAGTCATAGTGGTGACCATATGAAGGGTCATATAAGTTCATATAAGCTATTCCAAAGCTCCCCATTGTCCAATGGTATAAAGCTATTCTGTCTCATATATCCATCGAAGAACTCTATAACTTAGAATTTGTAAAGAATTTCATTTTATTTAGAAGAACAATCCGTAACTTAAACTTTGATCAAAAAACAAAATATTTTGTTATTATTACTATAAAAAATCATATCATATATATAAAAAATTCACAAAAAATACATCAGGCTAGGAATACGAATTAGTTTTATTTTATGTTTTCCTCGTTTTCATTTATTATACCTTAATTTGAAAATTTTTAACTTTTTTAATCTTAAGTTCAACTGGACTTAGTTGTACCCATATATAGTAATAAATTAATTTTATATTAAACACAATTTTCAAAATTCACAGTTCCCTGAACACATATACCCTCACATGGTGCGCAGCTGAATCGGCTTCTGGAGATTTTAAATATTCTAGAGTTCTTTTAATATTTATAAGTACATCCATGTATTACCAGCAGGAAATCCAATATATATAAGACAGAGGAATCTGATATCAGAATCTATCTTGCTTGCTACATTTCCTTAATCTTACTTCAGCGATCAATGGCACTGGATACTATGTGGGTAAACTAATAAACTTTTTTTTAAAAAATATAGTAACCTTTAGATATATGAAGATGTTAATATCCGACTGACTTATTTGAACACAGGGGAACTTGTTGGCAACAAGTTTTGAATATGACGTATCCGCGTACCCCGAGTGTATCACACCGGTTCACGAAGTCCTACTGATGACAATAACTGGAAAATCGCTTTTTCCTCGCGTTATAAGAGATGGTAAGTAATTTACATAATTTTCACATTTTGCTTGCAGCAATCGCGGTGCTTTTTTTTTGGTTCAAAGCCGTTCCGCTTGACTAACCTCCTACCACATAGGGTAAGTACACTTAATTTAATTAGGGAGATGTACTTCGCATTGGATCCATGACTAAATAGTCAAGGTGAAAGGTAATTGTGTACGCTTAATAATCAGAATTGAACAAAGCCAAGCTGTAAATTATATGATGTATCCCCTTATTGCGTGTTTCAATTTAAGGTTGCTAAATTTATTGTTTTCGAGTGAAGTAACTAATAAAAAATTCATAAAATGTACGGTGGTGACGATTTCGGTAATTCGGATTATAACGATGATTATGCCCATACTGGTGATCCTCAGTTGGATATGGAGTAGGAGCGTTCGTACTATGCCAGTCGCATGCCGGAGAATGTTAAGTACTTCTTGATTAACTTCTGCCAGGCCATTGAGAATGGTACTCTTTATGAGATACAAAATATGTATGAGTATACGTTCCCACAAATAAGTGATCACCATTTTGATAAATCGGCGTGGCCAGAGGAGCAGGAAGTTGACGTCCTTGTCGAAAAATACAAAGTTTTCTTGATATTGCAAAAGGAACTATATGATCGTCATATTTATGCTCGCATACCCGGAGGTCCTAAGCTGGAACAGCGTATTAACTCTTTCTTTAACTGTTGCGACTTCTTTAATTTAATTATTTCGTCGCAAAGTCCCGTCATGTTAGAATTGTCCGACATTTGGTTGTGCGAATTGGTTCATGAGTTTGTTTACCAGTTTCAGAACTTTGCCCGTGTTCGATTGACTGATAAAACACAGGACGAGATACAACAATTGTGCGTGCACCACAGCAACGTGTGGAGCATACTCTGTTGGCCATATGCTTGGTACTACATCCTCATCTATGCACAGATGCATCCATACAGCAGGTATTACGGGAAAAGAATTATCACGATGCCATGTTTAAAATGCAATGCGGTGATTCGGAGGTGCTCAAGTCACACTCTGTTTTCGCGTGCCCACGTTTTGTCAGCCCCTGCCCGCATGCTGCAGTTGCACCAATGGAGGATTATGTTAAAGATTATATGGAACATCAGCTACAGGTTCTCACTACACTTCCGCTTGCCAAGCTAACTTCGTTTATCGATCCCAATGCGAGTGAAGATGATGTGTCGAAGCTTTTAATACGTTTGCTTTGCTTCAAACATAAGATGCGCAACTTGGTATGGAGCAAGCGAGTCTGGATCGGAGCTTGACTGCTACATTGATGATGATATGGTAGATATTGCTGTGATACCAAGGTTTCATACAGATACGGCGACTTCTTTGTGCGTAAGATACTGAAATTCAGCAAACTAAATCGCAAACTTAAGAACATTAACATTTGAACCATTCATATTCACATCTGTTAATAAAAATTATCTATTTTATATTCCAAACTGGACACTTGTTGTAAAATAAATAAAACATTCTGCAGCAGTGGGTCCTCAAAAAAAAGACTGATGAATTTCTGACGGTTCAACATAATAGGTTGCACTGATAGCTTCAAAAGATTGTAGTTCTGTGCTGCTTGCACAACTCGAACGATAAGAAAGCTTTCTTCTTTGCAAACAGTTCTAGTTCATCGTGTCCGTTCTTCTATTTGAATATATCGGTAACGTTTTAAAAATGCTTGATTCGGAATGACTTGCAGATATTTTAACATTCTTCATGCCTTTCTTCAAAAAATATATTTACAACATTTTTGTTTAACTTTTAAAATTCACAGTTCTTTATTAGGAATTAACATTTTTTTATAATTTCTTCAATCTTTATAAAACTATTACTAATAAGCTTATAGTCTATATAGGTAAGCCATACGCATGCTTACATTTTGCATCTTATTACTGCAGTATCTCGAATAATACGCTTCAAAATCAATTCCTTTTTCTTGATCTTTTACTCAATAGAGTTAGAGTTTTACGAAAAAAATTTCATTCGAATTTAGCTTAACAACTTTACGCTATCTTCAAATTTACATTCAATTTACTTTCATTTTCTTTAACAAATTTCTGCATTTTCGACACATTGGTAACAAATGATGTTCGCCTTAATGCTATATAGTAGATATATATATGTCAATGGTATATAAAATTGCTAAAAAATTGATGGCCAACATTTGGTGGTTTTGTTTGCTATTTGTTTAATTTTGGTACATCGAAATATTATCTTTGTAAAGTGTCAGAGTTGAAGTGTTGTCGTTGTTCTGCCTGCTATTTGATATAATGCTAGGTACATTTTAAAGCCAGTTTTCGTTAAAAATTGTTGTCTAATTTACAAAATTTGTTAATTAACAAATGTGTCTGCTGCTGTTTTTTTTTTTTTTTTTTGGGATAGTTTTATATTAACTTACTTGGCTATCTTTGAACTATCACATATAAGTTCACTAAAAAAAAAGACAAATTTAAAAAGTATATATATATATCTGTAGTATATATGTGTGTAGGTTATTTAACTAATATACGATAATATACTTAAACGCACTTTGTTGTAACATTAATTATTGTTCTTGTTTTAAACAGTTTATGAGACAGAAAAAAAAGTACATGTCTATTTTGAAACTGGCGCAGAAACCAAAAACTACAATGTGCAACAATTTTGAAATAATTTCTTGAAAGACTGACGAAGAGAAAAGCTAGCAAGTGGATATGACTTTGTAGCAAAAGCGAGTTTCCCTCTCTTTGCTCAACTTGCTGTCCAGATATAAATGATAGACAAGCCTCTGATAGAAGAAATTCTTTCATGATATAATGAAATACTTATAAATTTACGAACCTAACCGCATTGGATGTGCAAATTGTTTGGAAATTGAAAACCAGACAAAGCGTATAGAACTAACTTTAAGTTAATATATTCCGCATAATTTTTCTTATTGTCAGACGTGAATTTGCAATTTTTAAGAGCTTCCACACAAAAGAAACAATTTTTTTGTATGGTAATTGAAAAATATTTTAGCTTCAGCTATTATCATGTATTTATAATGATTTGTATGGCAATAGCAGCACTACAAACCAAGTTATCTAAATTTAACTTCAGAGTGCTTTATGATCGTTCCAAAATTTTATCAAAAACTTTAATGCTAAGTTCGGATTTAAGCGGGATTACGCATTTAGCAAAACGTTTATAATCACGACTGACTCACAAGTAGTTGCGAGCGTATTCGAGCAGAAGATCTCTTTGCAAGTAGGCAAAGTCGAGCTGAACTTAAACAGTTCCAAACGAAAGAAGCGCAGAAAACGTTTGTGAATTCACAAAAATAAGCCGAAATTTATTTGATTTTAAAGAATTTTGTGAACATATTTGTAAGTAAACAAAGTCGGGTTGACCGAAATCGGCGCCAAAATAAAGAAGCGTAGAATATAATTTACAAAAGTAAGCCGTTATTTCATAAGTTTAAAGTTTTGAAATAATTTAAAGAACTTTAAAGGCATGAAAATTTCATTCATTTCGCAGCATAACACAAATTTGTAAATTCACAAAGGTCAGCCGAAACTTAAGTTGCTGTACATGAAAAATCAATTAAATATTTTGATACATACATTTCATTTCGTTTTAGCGGAATATTTTATAATTTAGAGCTAGAAAACATCACGAATATTGTAGCTCGAAAATGTTGGTAGACAATTAGAATAGAGACACGATAGCGACACCTTTTTGAGCTCAGCCGTGACAAAAATTCAATATATTTTGTAACTTTGTGATTTACCAATTAAATACTCGATAATTAAGTAATTAAAACCTTAAAGTGCACGTCACAATGAGCTTACGGCAACATTAACTTTTTTTTAAATTAAACTGCAAGTTCCTATGACTGAAAGTTCTAAAACGTCAAGGCCGTGAAGCAAAAGCCATCGACCACAATACCAGAACAAACACCCTTACGGAAGAAACATAATTCTCTTCAGAATCGGCCAAATCGCTTAGACGGAACACAAAGCAAAGTCTAAACTGCTTGCCACAAATCTACCATCTTTTTATATCTTCTTTTTTTATAACTTTATTATACACTCTGAATTGCAAAGGACATAGGGCAGTGTAGACTTTTGTATAGTGTTTGTAACAGACTCAAGGGAATTTCGATTAGTCAAGTATCGAGGTCTCCAAACGTTCGGCATTTTTTTTGAATTATTTTTTAATTTGTTGTAAAAAATACAAACTAGTTCTAATCGACTTTTCATCGCAGCTACTAAAAAATCAAAGATTTTTAAGGCATTTGATGTTCAGGAAAAAAAAATTGTGTGCACACTTCGAATTTTTTCATTTGCACAACTTAAGTTCAAGATGAGAAGGCACACTTAGAGTAAGCCAGCCTAATTACTGAATTTTTGTTATCTTACAATCAAGAAGACTATTTGGCATAAACTTTATTATATCAAGCTGATCGGATTTGAGTAGGAACGAATTTATTTGTTTGAAAAACTTAATTTGAAGACTAAAGTCAGTCTAAAGACCAAAAATAAGCTATGTATTTCTTTGAACATTGTATATGAAATATAACTGAAAAAAGTAAGTATTTTTTTATATATTTTTGGTAGTCGTTGTCGTTTTGAAGATTACAGATTAACTTCAGCCAATCGTGTTGACAGTAAATGTTTCTTTTTTGAGAAAATGTATGACCTCGAAATATTGTAACTTATATGCCAATCAACGTTGTAGCTTGAAGTTTGCTTAACAATTTTTGCAAATATTTTACAAAAAAAAAATGGCGAGAAAAGGCCTGTAGAAACGGCTGAATATTGTCTAGAGGTTTATAGCATTTAAAAATAATATTTTCCCAAATTTCGAACTCTTAGGCCTAGCAACGAGTCCAATCAGTCAGTCTTCAATTTGTTTGTTGCACAATGTTAGAAAACCTTTAGTTTTAGGTATAGAAAAAAAAAATTATATATAATAAAAATTAACTAGGCTGAGTTTAATACATTTAGGTTACATGTTACCTTATATATGATGGTTTTATGTAATATGCGTTTATGTATGTTTTTAAGAAGTACATAGCAGTAGCTCATTGTCTGTCTGTATAGCATAGCATTAAGTAGAGTACATAGCAGAGCATTCCTAGTTGCATATATATAAAAAAAAACATAATTTAAAGTATATGGTAGGTACTATGTATATGCATATATATATGTATGTGTGTACGTATATATGTCTAAGTAAATAAACGCTAGACGAAACAACTCGTGTATTCCAATCTATTAAAGCTTAACGTTTGTATCCTGACTGGCCACCTGCGCAACATCCACGGTGCGTCTACGCTGCTGCACAAACTCCAGCAGATACTCAAGGCCCCAGGCGAAAGCACAGATCATTATGCACAGACTCTGCGCGTGTATGCAAATGGGATAACTATCCGAGATATCGCGTATTAGACCTGAAAGTAAATACCTTTAGTCTCCTCGCGCAAAGCCATAAAGTGCAGTGTGCAAAAGGTTACCAATGAGTGGTCCAAAACTTATGACAAAGACTGCCTTGCCTACCAGATGCCAGCCAAAGGCAGAGGGCAACTTTTCCAGTGAGCAATACTCAGAAACCGTCAGCGTAAAGTTGCTCAGTGCTGAGCCACGGAAAAATCCACAAATCGATAGCCACAGCATGAGCTGAGCCCACTCCCTTTGTTCCGCCATAACTGCAATAGATAGCGAAATATGAGCATGAACCTACAGCAGCAGTGAAAGATTAGCGGCTACTTACTTGAACGCGTTATGGCTACAAAGATAATAGAGACCAGAAATATGGTGCGTTTCTTGATGCTGGTGCGATCAAAGATGGGCGGCAAGACAATTCTTGCAGCTATATCTGTTATAGCGGTTATGGACAGACAATAAGCCACATCGGCCTTATCATAGCCCAAGTTGGCAAAGAAAAATGGTGTAACCATTTTGAAATTCATTTCGGCTACATAGAAAATTGACAATCCAAATAGCAGATTCAGAAACAATTTATCCTTGAGCATATCAAAGTCCAGCAGATCGGCAAAACGTCGAAAGAAACCAGGTTTTTTCACATTTTTTTTCAGTTCATCTGCATCGGCTGCGGCGGCTGCCAGCGACGCCTCCGCTTGTTTATCCAGCTCTGTGGGTTTCATCTTAATAAAGGAGTCACGATGCGTGCCCAACATGCTGCCCGTGGCTGTGCCTACACGCTTCAACTCACGATCGTTTTGCTCGAACTCATCGTCACCGGTGTTCAAATGCACTTGCAGTATGGAGCCCGTAAAGTCCATATAGGAAAGATTTGAGGTTACCGAGTGCTTGCGGCAGCGCAGCTGTGCAGCATTAATCTCGGCCTGCGAGGGATAACCACAGCTGCCCTGTTCGCCGGTATTAGCCGATTGCACGCCAGCCAAAGACATGATTCTTGGAAAGGTGGGTCGCTTGGGCAGTCCCAATCTGGTGCCGTTCATGGTATTCATGGCCATTTCGGAATAGTTCTTACGCATATGCTGCTGATGATGCTTATTGAACAGCAATGTATTCATTTCAGGCAAAGCATCCTCCTCTGTGCCATCCTCTTTGATGACCTTAAACTCTGGCGCCGCTTGACTACCCGACAACTGCGGCTGCGGTGTTGGCAATGCCGATATGCACATCATTTCTTCATCCTCGATAATCTCTTTCATATGCCACTTAACAGGCTGCAGTAGCACTGCACCCACCGTGGAGTTGAGCGCCACACCCGCCAGCATTAGCACCGCACCACGAAAACCATATGCCTCAAGCAAAACACGCACAAGCTGCGGCATTATAAGCATGCCCATAGCTGTGCCTGCCATGGACAATCCTACTGCCTGACCACGTTTGTGCTTGAAATAATGATTGAGGGCGACAAAAGCAGCCGACGTGGACAGACCCACACCGATGCCATTGACTACACTATAGGTGCCAAGTATGTGCGCCATGCTCGACGCTGGCGATGTTAGCGCAAGACCAAGACCACAGAGTAACGATCCTGCAATGGCAACTTTACGATATGAGAACTCCTTAAGCAATGGACCCACAAACAGGCCCGAGAAATTCATGCACACATCCATGGCACTGATTATCACAGCTGCGCCAGTTGTACCCACATCGAGATCCCTTAATATATCGCCAAAGAGCAGTCCAAATGAAGGCTCAATGCCGCGCGTGGCCAACTGTAAGTAGATCAATGAGAGTAGCATTATATTACTTTTTATTTCGCATATTTGCAGTTAATTGCGATTAGAAAATTAAGCAACAATTAGACCTCCAAACTCATAAATCATGCGATTGCCGCACCACAACATAAAGCAATACAATAATTTATATGGCTACCCCGCACCCAATTTGTGCGCTAATCGTCGTAGCACCTCTCGTTGGCCGCGTGATTTATCTTCAAAATAGTAAAAACCAAAAACAACAACGGCCACAAAAGGAGGCACCTGTCGAAAAACCCAACAATTATCAGACATTAATGGAAGTCGCTTTTGGCCATATCAAAAACGTCATCGATGTATGGTAGTGACAATAACAACCACGAACACAACTTACAATCTAACATTGCGGCATTGTTACTTTATATGTAAACCTTGGAGAACATACTTAGCCCTAATCGCCAGGTGAGTACCGTGTTCCTTTTACTTATCAATGCATTTGGAAGAGCTCAGCGACGTTGCACAATTTGCATGTCTTTGACTTGCTCTTCTCAAGCGAACTATCTTTCTTTCGAGATACAAACATTTTTTGCCTATAAAAACATTGGTTCACAATAGATTTCATTTTTTTTTTGTTTTCTGAAGATATGCCCTACTTAGTAGCTTCACGATTTCTGTCTATTAACGTCTTGTACTTGGTTAATATATAATATTTCTAAGGGAACTACTTTTTTTCAAGTACCTTGATTGACTCACAATAACTTGGAAATAAATGAAGGGCGATTTAAACATTTTTGTCAAAATTTGCGTTTGGGAGTATACCCAGAAACTATAAAACTTCTGCACTGAATCTTGCGTATCTTGAAAAACAAATGATATAGAACAAAATCTATTTTGTTAACCGATTTGCCTTAAAGTAAGTAATATTGCTGATCAATTATGAACGAATTGCATATTTTGTTTTATTTTGAGTTGAAGTAGAACAAGCGTCTGAAAGTAAGATCATATATCAACAAACTTAAATAAATCTTAATTAATTTTCATGCCTTGCATTTAGTTTTTTGAGCTATGGTATGCTTGATTTGGACAAATAGATACAAGTATTTTGGGGTCTTCTACTTTAACTTCTTGTGAGCTACATTTTCACTTTGTACAGCTTAATATGCCCCATTATTGAAGGGCATACAAATTAAATTAATATTTTTTTTGGTTTACCAAGAGTGAATACCTTTGAACTTTTTAATCTCTATAATCTATGGGTTCTCCACAAAACTGATTGACCGTTTTGGCTGGTTTTTCTCAGTAGCCATGGTTCTGGTACAGAAAATGAAGCACTTCTGCTCTATTTCGCCATAAAAGATTTTTGAGATAAAGAGACCAGTTGACCTTACTTCTTGAAATACTTAAAATAAATACTATATGTATTTATATTTCATTTATTTCTGATAATCAACGTGCTAATTTTAATATTGTAGTTAAAAAGTCTTAAAATTTGAATTACATTTAAGGGATCTGGAATCTGGGCCGCTATACTTCATGACGACTACAAGTTATGGGTTTTTCCAAATCCTGTACGTAATAGCTCAAAACTTTCTGAAAGTTTCCTCATCACTGATTTGCTTAAATTTAATGTCCTATCTCTTCTGCTTAAAAGGTAACACGATTTTATTTATAAGCATTCGTTTATCTTTCTGTAAATATCTATCACCAAATCTCGCAATCTTTCGCATTTTCCTATTTGATTCAAAAACGTTTTCAAAAATATGTAAACTTATTGTAATTATATTGCTCAAAGATGCCAAGAGGAGATCAATTTTAGATTAAACAATACAGCCTAAAAGTCTGCCATACAAAATGTGCATAATGCTTAACCTTCAACTCGTACAACAGATACGGTCTTTAGCCAATGTCTATGGCTGCATTGAGGCATGAAATACTGGAATAATATGAATTGTTTCAACAAAATCGTATTGGAATTATTGGAATAAATAATATATACAGAGCTATTTTGGGTTAAGAACTGTTTAAAAAGTTTACTTTTGACAAGAATCGAAAGTTGAACAGTTCTCTGTCCGATTTGTTAAGATAAGATTCGTTGTTAATACATCAGACCGGAATTTCAATTAAAACGCAGTCACGAGAAAGTCTCTAAGCAAATTATCTACAGGTTTTACTGATACATAAGTTATGAATATTTTAGAAATCTTACAATATTTAAGCTCATTCTTAGCCATTAGGCACAAACAAATCTGCATTTATCGCATATTCACTAGGAAGGCCTAAAGACCCGGTGTGACAACTCAAATTCAAAAGCTTGCAAATATATCATCGAGTTTCTAAATTTAAAAACTGTGCGATTTCAACCTTTTAGCAATATTAGGTATTCAGATAGTGTTTCTGACCTAATTATAGAGATACGCAATTCGCCGTTCGATTTGGTTCAATTGTTTTATTATACTGACAGAGTACTATCGATTACGTTTCGACAATTGTGTAGCATAAAAATGAATTAGAAGTAGCAACTTATTGTTCAGTCTTCTCAATATTGTTAACTTCTTCAAACATTTAAGAGTTTTGGAAGAACTTTTTAGCCGAATTGTAGTTAGACGTAAACTAAAAGCATGTAGATCAATTGTTAATCATTAAATCTTCCGACAGCCGAATTCATAATATTATTTATTTCCATAATCATAGTTTAAAATATTCGAAAAAAAAAAATAATTTTGTTCCAAAAAATCTATATTGGTAACGGGTTTGCCCGATGAGTGGTATTTTCATGTCAACCGATTTTAATCAGTTTAAACGCATTGATTGAAATTTGTTAGGAAAAGTTGAAAAACACAATGAATTTATCGCAAATCTTAAATTTTTCATATGATAAAGTTGGTCAACCTAGTTTTATCAAACGTCTGATACAATACTTGAAAGCGCTTGAAGGTTATGATAAATTCAATAACAATTGCTTTAGAAAACGATTTTTTTCTTACACATTATGGATTTACCAGCGTTTCTTCTGAAATTAAAGCCCATTTTTACACGGTATAATTATTATTGCAACAAACTATACGTTTTCTGTTATCAGAACGGAATTGGTCAAATAGTATGGGAATTCGTCTAGAACCGTCATTGTCTAGATTTTAAGGGATCATACGGACCCATCGAATCCGAAAACCAGAAGTTTCGTTTAAAAATAAATAGGGAAGGTTAAGTTCATATTCTACGCCTTTTCTGAGAGCCAAAAAATAGATTTAAAATGTGTTACTTATGTGTGTTCTAAATTCGGAGCTAAGTTGGGAAAAAAATTTGTACTTATGTGAATTTGTTAAAGATTTATCTATGGTAAGATAAGATTCAGCTATGGTAGGCGATTTACCTACCAAAACGTTAAATTTTGTATAACGATCTAATTGGTATTGGTTCTAAGATTATCCAAAAATTATAAATGGCTTGATTTTGTGTTTTTGTAAGAAAACCACATTGTGGAAAACGCGCAGCTGGCAGAGCCCCAAAACAAACACCAAATTGTACCTAATTGTGACTTAATTCGTTATAATAAAAGAGATTGTTTTTCTTTCAAACACTTGTTTATCCCTAATGCTTCCGCTGAGCTGTGGGTATGTGGTGTACGTTTCAAGAGGTTTCTCGCGATTGTTATGCGGTATTAGCTTCCCACACCCTTGAACATAGGAAACGAAAATTCGTACTTGGCAAGTTTTTAGATCATCGGTAGTGTCTGGCTACTTTCGGCGTTAGGAGCAGAATCAATTTTTTAATATTGATAATTTAATATTTTAAGAATTGTTTTCTAATCATTAGTAATTGTGTGTATATATTTAGCCAAGCAATGGTTTGAAGCGTAGTGCGTCTTTAACTTCTTTTTTTTATGGGTTGAGAAAGCAAGCCAACATGACTCTATCTGCGATTTGGATGTTAACCAACGGGGAGTATGTTCCCACTAGGGTGCCAAAACTCAACCCGTGGCACCGAATTGAAGGGGGCTCGGTGGTGGCCCTGGGGAATACACGCCAGTTTGGCTAAAGCACACGACTGAATATCCTTGCGCCGGTAGTATTCCCAAATATGAGCTATCCACTAAGGATCAGACTGATCTATGTGAGGTGCCCCCCGGAGAGCCTACCGGCTTAACCTAACATGTAAAAATGCAAATTTTGATAGTTTTTGTATTTGTAAGGTAAGGCTTTGTATTATAAGGCTTCCGTCATTCAGCTCTCTTGTCTCTTGCCATGATCCAAAACAAAAGAAAGTCGATGATATAATACTTATAATTTGAATTGTAACTTTTTTTCAAAAAGTACAGAGTAAGCGTATTCTGCAGTCGATCAACGCCTAGACTGCTATTGCATTTTTATTTTGTAATTTTTGCTGCTTGTTTTTTGTTAAGTGTTTTATTTGTTATTAATGCGACGATTATGTGTAGAACACATATATGAGTGTTTAATGATTACTCTATTTGCTGTTGTTATTGTAGATATTGATTTATGTTTTTTGAAAATTTTTTAACTTGGTTTAATTGTATATACACTGCCATTTGTTGTCGTCAATAAATTTATTTATGATCGCACACACACACACAACCAGCAAATGTTTGCAAAAGTGCCTCACATTCATTCACCTAGTTAATTGCCTGATAATCGAATTATCACAAAATCATTATTGACGAAAACGGGCCAAAAAAGTAAATAAAAAGCAATCCCAAAGATAAACGCACGCGCTCAAAAAGTGCTTTGCTTCTTCGATATATAGACCCAATACATAGAGTATACCACAACAATATAGATAGTGGAAGTTTGCGATCGGGACGATGAGTTGGTATTGGCCTATAATATTGGCAATATTTGCTGCCCGGCCATAAGTAAGGCTAATTGTTTATGGCCATACTTTGATTTTAATTGCAAACGCACGTGAGAACTTTAATAAAATATTGTAAAATTGATTGATTTACACACTTTGCTCTATTTTCATTTCGTGCGATCACAAGATATTTGCCCATTTGCGCTGATTTATAATTTGCATATTAATTTTAACGCTTTTGTTAAGATTGTTTATTGTATTTGCTGTTTTTCGACAATTTTAACGCAAAACAGCAAAATCAAATGGAACAGCTGAGCTGAAATTGTTTACAAAGCGTAGGGTAGTTATGGCATACACGAATTCTATATACTGTTTCCATGCGAATTTATAGATTATATTTTTTGCAAATAGCCTAAAGCTTTATCATCTTCCCTGCAAATAACTCAACTGCTCGTTGTGTTCCGAAAACCAATTCGTCAAGTTCAGCTTAAAATAGCAATTATTTCTTAAACATTTTGCTACAAACGCTATCATATCATATTATTATATATAATTTACAACTAGTTGCTGTGTATTATATTTATTATTGTTATTTTAACGTGACATTTTGATTTTCACAAATCGGATTTGTATGCCAAATATACAAGTTAAGTTATATGTGTGAGTACATGAGTAATTAGCGGCATATAGTCAGTCTTACTTAGCCAACTTTTCGAACTGTTGTTAGGCGAGCGTGTGCCGCCTATGGAATATGTCATAATTTTTGCTAATATTACTTCTGTACACGCTGTTTTTTTGTAGTTTATTTTTGTCACTTATGTGAAATTATTTATTTAATTGTATATTTTGAGTATAAATCAATTCGGTTGATGTTGTTCTCTAAAACTAACGTAAAATTACGTATTATTTGGCATAAGCGACTTGTTTTTCCCCATCTCACTTTTCCCATCACTTCGTGAAAGAACCCTCACCCAAAGCTACAGACTTTCTTCTGCATGTGAAATCTTTGGTGGGTCTCATCATCAGGGACCCAACGCTTGTGGCCAACATATGGTTAAGATGGGATTAAGACTGAGCCAACATGTACGGCCTGTCTAGAGAAGGTTGACAATACCGAGCACTTTCTCAAGAACCAGGCTGCGTATCTTAGATACCGATGTGCTCCTGCGCGTTGAAGCACACAAATTACCACTGCAAGCACTTCTCAACTTTCTACGAGAGACCAGGAGGTTCGTGTAGTGGGATTCTCTGCCTCTCCCTCTTTCACTTTTCGTTTTCTCACCTTTCCAACCACTATCTAATCCATTCCCATTCCGGTATAGCACAATGGGCACTATTTAGCCTGAGTGTCCGAGACGGTCTCTGTCGCCTCTGCCAACCTCAAATCTGAGTCTTTTCTGGGATCCATACATTCTTATTCAGCTATTTGTCGATTTCTACGATAGAAACATATGTACCTGTGAGCATTTAAATATTTATATATAAGGGATTTATTATGGTTAATTGATTTCTAGCTATGATATGAAAAAGTTTTTTTTTCGTCAGGACTTGCCTCTTAAAATGCCGTAGACTTGAAAAGTTCGAAGCAGGGGGCGAAGCCCCTTAGTATTTTACAATTTTTATTTTGTTTTTGTCCTTAAAATTGATTCGATAATGTTGTATATTTTCCCGAAATCGAAAGCGTTTCATTTCTCAACATCCAAATTTTTTGGCTTGGCCATTACGGTCTTTATCTTCGACAGTGAGTCGCTTTTGAAGAGTCGATTTAGGAGTCTATTAAGCATTAATTCGCTTAAAGCATTCAATGGGCTTTGGCTTTATCTCTCTTGTTTTAAGCTTTCATAACTTATCGGGAACATTTTCGAAGTGGCAAAAAACTATTTTTTATCAGAAACATACGCCGATGTAATAGTTAAAGCAGCAGGTAGGTCATAGATCATTTTTAAAATCCAAATTAAATTTTACAAGCAACTTACTTATTGAAAACTTAAAGTCATTCCAAAATACTGCAATGCATCCATGTACGAGTTCATAATTAGTCCGTTCAGGACTTTAAGATATTTCAGTTTAATAGATTCAAACGATTTAAAATTAAATCAATGTTCAACTCTACTAAACATGGTATTGGCGTAGTTGCCGCATATAGTTTGAATATGCAATTTTAATAAAAAATTAGCATTATGACCATCCGTCTAATACAAAGATTAAACAAAACTAAAGAAAGCAAAAATTCCTAAGCTCAAATTAATAATTTTGATGTCTATTCTAAGTTCGAAGATTTTAAGGCCCAGTATGTTAAGGCTGCTCGGTAAGTTTGGACATATATTTAAAATGTTTTTTAAAAAGTTACCTATAGATCATATTGCCAAATAAAAGCAGATAAAGTTTTTCTAAGCCAAAAATATCGTTTTCAAAGTAGGTTAGGTTAGGTTAGAGCGGTTGCCAAAGGGAATATCCCCTTGGCACACTTAGGCCGAGCACGGCCCATTGTGATGCCGCAAGGCTTCTCTCCCAATCACTCCTGGTCTGCAACCGCATCATGAGCCCATCCAGTGACTCGTACGAACCACACTATGTCCCTGGGCCTTTTACTAGCAAGATCTGATAGATCCGCGAAAAAGTAAGCGCCGAGGATTTGTTTCCTAGCCTTACAAAGGGCTGGGCATGTACAGAGGAGGTGGGCGACCGTTTCCTCCTCTTCCTCGTCTCGACAGCTCCTACAGAAGTCATTGTATGGAGCATGGAGTCTGGCTGCGTGCGTGCCTATAAGCAAATGCCCCGTGAGCAGTTTAGTCGCTGTAGAGCATCGAATTCTGTCTAGTAGGCAGAGTTCATTGGTACGTTTCCGACACCTCGTCGGCCAAGTTTGGTGCGCTATGCGCGAGTTGTGGGTGGCATTGTGCCACAGTTTGTTGGCTTCTGATTTAAAAAAGTCTCGTATGCGGAGTTTGCAGGACGCCATAGGTATACCAGTGTCCTCTCTGTCCGGAAGGAGTGTCGAGGTAGTTCCTTCTCTGGCCAGTTCATCGGCAATGCAATTACCCTCTATGTCCCTATGCCCTGGGACCCAGATGAGGTGAATGTTAAACTGCTCTGCCATCTCGTTAAGAGATCTGCGGCAGTTATGAGCAGCCCTTGAATTGGACATATTTGACTCCAGCGATCTGATCGCCGCTTGGCTGTCATTTTCAAAGTAACTAGTTTTTTAAATTATTTCCATATTTTAGTTTCAAATGGTATTTCAAAACGCCAGCAATAGGGTATCACGAATTCAAATCTGAGTAAAACAGACTACCAAGTCTGTTGTCTAGATTGTGATAACAGGCACGCAGACTACATTATTGTTTGCCTAGTGTTGTGGGTGTAACCCCTTATTGTCACACTATAAAGTCACCTGCATCTCCCTTGATAATAGCCGCCACTTGAATATTTGCCATAAACTCTTTTGAACATTGGTAAGTAACCCATTTCCGAGCTTCAATGAACCTCTAGACGAAAGTTAAAGTTATACATTTAAATTTTTAAAACGGAAACAACATAGTAACTAAAATATAATAATAATTATTCCCTATAGTCTAATTTCGATGACGTACGAGTATATATATTTTTAGAAATTCGCGCTTACACGTGGCATTTTTTTTTTATTTAATAACTTGGAACAATACTTGACAAATGCGTTCGGCTGACATAGTTGGTGACGTCTTCAATACTTGGCTAATAGAAATTGACGTCATGTTCTGTGTGAGTCTTTTCGGGCACCCTTAAACCGCGAAATTGAACTGACTTGGGGTTGCAATGTGGCGGCCACTAAACCGAACCAACCCCTCCTCATGCCAGACAGACCGGCCAGCGCTTTGTCGAGAATGATGATGTGCACAAAACCTTATTGATTTTCCATTAACTTTTGCCTGGTATTTCCGCTCTTGCTTGCAATATGATTTTAATTTTGAACTTTGGTGTAGAGTTCTCAAGCTTTATCAAAATCAATATACTTTTCGGAAACGAAAAGTGTACTGTGCAAACGGTCTGTCTAGACGCCTAATTTTCGCCCTGCCCAAAGCGACATACAATAAACAGATGATAATTATATTTTTTAAAAACTTAAGCGTTTATATATTTTATATATTTCCATGGCCAAACTCTTCGAGAGTTGTAAAATTATTTTTCTATAGTCAATACTTTGCAGCATTTATATTTTCTGCTTTTGACAAATAAAAAGTCTCCTTAGAATGAATGTTCATCAATAAAATGAGTTTATTATTCAGATAATTGTCTTTGCGGTTTCTTTTTAATGATTTAAACTGAAAATATCAGCTGTGCTGGCATTTTGCAGCTAATTTTTATTTATTTATTTTTTTTTTTGACAATAAATTATTTTTTAAGCATTTTCGCTTAATTAAAATGCATCTTGTGGCTAAAAACATAAAATTAATAAATATTCCTATTAAAAAAAAATGCTGATCGGCAGCAAATTAATTTGAATTGAATTGGAATTGTTTGTTCATGTTTCTAGCGGGCAATTGAAGCAATTAACTGTCAAGTACATTTAACTATAACAAGCAAAGCGGTTTGGCGGGTCTAACGGGTGGCGATGGGAAGTGCTGATGCGAGGGTGGGCTGAAACTAAAGCGCAAATATGTTGACAAAGTTGAAAGCAAAGGCTTGCAGTAGAAGCTACGTCTCAGAAGAAACTAAAGCAACAGCAGACACCGACACCGCTTGAGACTTTGGAACATGTTTGTGATTCATGTACACGAAAAATAAAATCTGCAACTTGGAATTTCGCATAGTCAAAGTTGTAGTTAATCTGCTATCGCTACATTTTTTCAAAATACTGGCCTAACTTGCTGGCAGTCTGCATTCCGTAACGGAAAAACTGTCAATTTTTGGAATTGATTCAAGCGTTAATACAATTTTTGACTTTTTTATATGAACATTAGCTATAAATTATATGTCAATTGGGATAATATCTAAAAAGTATGCTGGATGGCTGAAGATCTTCCATTTCTACATTTTAAAAGTATTTTTTTTGGCCAGTTTCACAAGGTGTTTCAGAGCGCTGTCATGCTGAAGGTTGATTTTGTCCTGTTTTTCTTTTAGTTCTCGCTTCAACTGATATCGCCTCAAATTCGATATCGATAACTTGTGATAGCTTCACTTAGCTGCAGCAGCACATAATATATGGCATTTAGTTGGTGCCTGCAAATGCAGAGCATGACTTTGACGTCAGGATATATGTGTGGCCTAAAGGCATATCCGTGCTATATCCAAGACTTGCTGTGCTTCAGTTTATGATTAGGAATCCGTATTTTATGATCAGTTACGATGCGATAAAGAAATCCTATACGATTTAGATTTTTGTTGTAAAAGAAAAGTAACAAAAACGAAAATTCGGCATATGAAGTATTCCCATGGTTTTGAGGCATTTTGACACAACTGGCTGAACCACTTGTTGTGAAAAGCGATTTCGTCAAGTAATGCTTACAATTCTGCAACTTCGAAAGCCTGAACTCAGAATAAAAACTTGTATTTTCCATCAAATATGTATTACATTATATATAATATAATGTATATATTATTATTATATATTATATTATTATTATATATTATATTTATGTATTATGCAAAGAGTTAACCACAACTGTTTTGAGCTGAATGTCTGGGATAATATTGTAAAAATACGGCTTGGCTTCGGATAAGCCAATCGCTGCGTACGATATTTTTCAGCCAGCCCTCGTGGTTTTTTTGTTTTTTCCTACAATTATATGGCGGTAGTTTGCCTTGCCTTGTTGCGGCAATATGCTGCCAAACATTTCAATTAATTTTTACGAGAGACCAAAGAGAAACTGAAATGAACTCGCAATTAACTTTTGTGGACTTGGTTTTTTTTTTTTTTTTGTTGTTGTTGTTTTTAGCAAGCGAATCGATCGTTGGAAGTCGGCGGCATGAGGCAGCGCACCCGTACAGTGCATGATCAGCAATCATGTGATTTATCCAACAGATACAAATGATGCAAAAATTAAAAAAACAAAACAGACAATTCAAGAAATGAGTTGGCAACAACACTGGGCTGGGCGGCCGAGCAGCCGAGCTGCCACCGCCAGCCAGCTGACAAGGAGAGCGCTTGTGACAAGTTGAGGCAGGAAATGTGTAAGCATTTGTTGTGCCCAACAAGTTGCAAGTTTGCGATCGTGTAATGCCTTACAAAGTCACGTGATGTGAGTTTTACTTGGTCCGTTAACACTTGTCGATTGTTGTTGTTGTTGCTGTACGGAAACCTGATTTGCAGCCTCCAGTAACTTGATTTGGTTGTCGTTGTCGTTGTTGTCGTCTTTAACGTGCCAATCACATGTTGTATGCATTGTTGTCTATTGACATTCATTGAAACTTGTTGCATTTGTTGCATGACTGACTGACTGACTAACTGACTGACTGACTGACTGCCTGCCTGCTACTTGCCGCAAAAGCTACACACATAAGTGAGGACAAACCGGAACGAAATCGACAACAGCTGGCTGTCAGTTTGGTTTTTGGCGTGCCTCAGAGTGCTGTTGAGCACGTGCTACCTACTACTACTACTACTCGTTGGTTGTGGCAATACCATGTGCGTCTGTCCACAGCTAACAGCTATAGGTTTCCATAAGCATTTAGTTCCAATTTAGTTGGATAAGCGTCTGGGAAGTGTTTTGCATATTAACACGCCTAAAACTCTTCTGCAGCGATCTTGCTATAGGGTTCAAGTTCTTCTACATAATATCGAACGATTTATTTATTTATTTTTTTTTAAGTTGTTTAGTTTCAATTAACAACATTTAGTAGCACGCTTCTGGCTTTAATTTAGCGCATTTTAGCAAGTACTTGTGAATGCTTTCGAAACGTACTTAATTTCTTCAAGTTTTTGGCACTTTTTATGTCGGATCTTGCAATATTCACATTAAACATTATTGTATCTATGCATATATTTTTTCTTTTGTATTTTTAATAATTGTTTAACAAGTAAATTATTATTGTTTAGCAGCTAACTGTGGAGTCAGTTTAAATCACATGTTGCAATTATTTTTTAAAATCTTTGAGTATAACAATTAGAGAATAATTGAACTTGCACTTTGGTATACCCAAAAAATTGTATACATCAGTAAGTCGGTTTTTGCGTTACCTAGGCGGTACGTACTGAGCAAACCGCTTACATCGAATCACACTTTATTATATTGAAAATACGCTTAAAACTAATCCCACTATAAATCATAAATTATGATATAGTTTTTATAACAATTGTTTCAATGGAAACTCTTTTTGATTTTGCTCTTGAAGCTATATTTTTGAAAACGCTATTCCAAACTTTTCATCGTAACGTTTCTTATATATGACGTTGTACTGATGCTCTTTTTCTAATTGTGTCTTCAATTAAGCTTTATTGTTCAGATTGCTGATTTGTTTATTGAATAAACCTAGCAATCTTCTCTATACTTTCATTATATCTTAAGCGATTTCGATATCGATTTTAGTTTCCAAAGCATATAATTTTTGTCTTTATCTTGATCTAAATTCTAGTTACCTCAATTAAATTATTTGTATAAAGTTAGAAAGTTTTAAAGATTTCTGAGCATATTGGAACACTCTCTGTATTGAATGAAGAATTCGTTTCGCTTTGCTCAAATTCTCCAATGTCTTATTCACATAAAGAAGAAACTGCATCGTCCATAGGACCTGAACTAGTGATAAGATTGAAATATTTAGCGTATCCACTGGGAGACCACTCAATTGTTTTAATATTCCATATCTACATCCACTTTCCTACTCTTGCTCGACTCTCAATGGTGTTGTGACCTCCATTTTTGCCGCTTCTCCTTCGCTATTGTCTACTGCACTGCTTGAGTATTCGAAATCTAATAGTCGGAATCGCTTAAAATATCCTGCTTTCGAATTGACAGCTCTTCTACAACGTTTTCTGACTCCACTGCTGACTCTTCGTCCACAATCAGAGGTTCTCGAATTGCCTCTTGCTTCTGTCATTAAATGTTTAATTTTTGCTTTTGCCTTATAAGGGCAATTCCATCTATTGTGTTTTTTAAAAATATTATGACAGAATAGCATGTACGACCAACTTTTAAATTAACTAAAATAATAAGTATTGCCGGAATGAAAACCAAGTTAAAATAAATTAAAGCAAATATACAAATTTTTTAATTTAAAAATTCGCGTAAACCAACCGTGTAAAAAATCATTTTTGTATAATCGAAAATTCTATAAAAAAAATGGCAGAATAAAATTGAAACAGGGAATCGCAATATTCTTCAATCAAAACAAAAACCAAAATAAAAATATATATAAAAAACCATTTAATAACTTTCAAATTATTTAAGAGGTTTCGCTAGTTGAAGTAAGCAACTTGGAAACGGAAATTCAGTAAATAAATTATTTTTTTAAATAAAGCTTGGTGTCGGGAATAACAAAGGGAAAATAAGCAAAGTCTTGGAAATAAGCAGAAAGGTATATATGTACATATCTCTGGTTCTACGAAACTTACATCAATTAATATATTCATCGATTTTGTCCATTTCCTTTTTGTTGCGATTCTTGTCTCCATATTTTCTCGAAGTACTTTCCAAAATTGTAAATGTTTACATGTTTATTTTTTTATTAAAACCGAATGAATCATCTTACGGAATTGTTTTATATTAGGCCACTTGGTTTCACCATTTCTTCAAGTGAAATATTGGAGCAGTTTATAGACCTTTGTGATAAAATTTGTGCATATTTGACGAAATCTCCCACTTGCCTGATTGTTCTCATTTTGAGCCTAAATATAATAAACATTATAGCAATATCTTGAACTACGTTGAATGCCTAATGAAACCAGGATTTACCACTGAAAAAACTAAATGAAGAAGTTAATTTTTTTGTTTTCGTTTTGATAATCACTTACTTCAGTTCAAGAAGGTATATCTAAGTTACTTTTTGAATATTATGTATCACGTAAATGACCACCGTCGGCCTTGAGCACTAAATGTGTCCTTTTTCTGAGTTTTCCATTGTTGGTCCTTGGCTCCTCAAATATACCCACAAAAAAAAATATAGTGTCATTAGATTTGGCAATCTCGTTGGCCAGTCTAAATCGTCATTTCTCGATTTGACTCGTTCGGGCAACAATATTCGCAATAAATCCATTGTTTGACGTGCAGTATGGCATGTTGCGCAAAATCGTTGGGACCAGCAGTCATTCAAACCATTTTCACGAACAATAGGCATGGCAAAATCTGTTATCATTACTCGATAACGCTCGTTGCTCCGTCATAGTCTTTGAAAAAATAGGCACCGATGATCATATCCGCACCGACACCACACCAAACAATAATTTTTCGATCTTATAGAGGCTATTCTGCAATTAATTGAGGGTTTTCAGTGTCATGGAACCGACAATATTAATTCTTTATATGATCAATTTTTTGCACGAAACGTAATTGAGAAATTATTTTGAAGGTAAAGCTGAACAAATTCAACTCATTCTCCTGGTCTAAACTGCCAATGCGGCATGTGATTAGACGATCTGTAACTCCTGTCAAAAGGAACATTACACTTTCTTCTATAAATTCTGAAATAATTATATTTTTCTTATTTTTGAAGAAAAAGATCTCAATCCATTGTTAACTTTTTTTATCATTTCATAAGTTAAGAAATTTGGCAACATGAAAGGAAATAAGGCAATAGAGAAAGAAATATGCAAGAAGGAATGATTATTGTATTGAAAATAGACAGCAGCTTGAAATCTCTTTTTTTGGTATCCATGCTGTGCATTCAAAGATCAACATTGAACTTAACGAACCTGTCGTTTGCATGATGAGACATTTTATTACTGACCGATTTTTGATGGTAATATTTCGTTGTTCTGAAATCTTCAGCATAGTTAAGTTCAGTTCTGCTGGTACAACTCGAGCAATAAGAGAGATTTCTCTGCAAAACAAAATTTATCGTAGTGTTCTTTCTTAAACAGTTTGTTTTAAGATGTTGAGGTAGTTGTAAATTGTATAGATGACAAGGTTATGATACACTTTATCAGAATAGTCGACAGTTATAAAACAATTTTATAGTTCTACATAAACTTTAAACTATTCTGATACATTCCGAAAATCAAGTTGATTTCTGCTAGAAGTTAAAACATTATTATTATTATTATTAAGTTTCTGGTGTGATGAACTGGGCATACCCTGAGTTGGCGCTTACACAACATGTCATTAAAATTTATTGCTAAAATAAATAATAGATTGATGCCAGTCCTCTAAAAAATAAATGGTGAAATCGTAGTAGTAGACAAATATATCATAGTTGAGGCGGTGCCCAGCAATAAAATAAATTATACCTTTTACTTTGAAAAATTATGTACATTTCTGTCGATTCCCGATCTTGTGATGACAAGAATTAAACAATTGGATCACTTTTATTTCGGTGCATAAATACAAAAAGTTTTCGAAAATGAAATCGATTTTAATGAAATTCGAAGCACACTTCAAGTTATTAAAAAAAAGTTTTTGGCAGAGGAAAGCTAGTGAGCATAATTCGACAAACTTTATCTTCTGCGAAAAAACGAGCATTACAATCATTTTAGGTATAGCCTTCGACATTAAGATCTTCTGCGAAAAAACGAGCATTATAGACACTCTAGGTATAGCCTTCGAGATTAAGATCCATCCGTGCGAACGGACATGGCTTATTGGCTGCGCGAGTTTATGATAAGCATTTTGCTATAAAGAACTTGGAGTCTACCAATCCTTCTTCTTGCCTTTATATGCTTTGCACAAATCTACTATACCTTATGTAACTTACAGGTACAGAGTATAAATACAAATTTTTTAGATTAAAAATAAATATTTGAAACAACATTTATACGGATTTTGTTTTGAAATGTGGAAACAAAAAAGCAAACTTGACTTTAATAGCCAATGGCAAAGAAATAGTTCTAAAATGAATAAAACGAAATGGAATCTACTTCTTGAATTCGTTTTGACCCGTTTAATTTTATTTTTTTTGTAGTATATATCGAACTACATTTTATGAAAAACTAGAACATCCACAGTATCATCATATATGTAGTTTTTACAAGAAATAATAGCTTTTGCTTTAAAATAATAATAATACTTCGAAGTTCATTCAGTTTTGTCTTGATTATGTTAAAAATAATGCCAAAAGATTCATATTATTCCGTCTAACTTAAGGAATAACTGGGAATCGAAATAAATTTGTTTTGATTTTATTCACGCAGGCAAACTTGGCAGCAAGTTTCGGGTTCGACGCACCACCGAACCTCGAGTCATTCACGTGTTATTTGCGTGAACTCAGCGAACACAGCTGATAAGAATGTAATTCTTTTTTTTTTTGGTTGATTTCGAAAGTAGTGAGTGTTAAGTTGGATTTACAGTAACTTGTAAAAATTAGAATAATATCAATTTGTTATTGCTTAAGCTGCCGACTTTTGTTGGGTTTTAAAAAAAAAATACCTATGTATATTGATTGAATGCGCCTACAACTTAATAGGAAATGGAATTTGAATAATTGCAATTTAAGCTTTTTAAGAACTTTTTGAAGAAATCGCGAAAAAAAAGAAACTAATCCGAATTGAACCAGTCTGCATGACGAAACAGTAATACTTTGTATAAGTGCTGCTTCAATTATATATCCATGGAATTGGTAGAAATGTACACCTTAATTTAGAATATTGTGCATCGGAAGTGACGAAAAATTCCCCATTTTACTGCATTCTTTGTATTTAGAATCATTGAGCTATTTTTCGATTTCTTAAAAAAGCCACTAAATAGTGTTTGCTTGTTTAATATTTTAATAGTTGTAGTCGATAATGTTTCCAATAAATGGTTTTAAAAGTAAATCACACGCTCCTGGTCTATTCACTTACAAAGCAAATTAGATTTTGACAAGTGTAAGGTTTTTTTTTTTATTCCGTACCTGTAAGGTATATAAGGTAGAGTAGACTTGTGCAAAGCATATAACGGCAAGACCCTTGAACCTTGAAAGTTTCACTTGACTTGGAGGTAGACGATGATGACAATTGTACGCCTGGTTAGTAATAGTATTTTTCCTAATGTGGTTTTTCAATACGATACAAAAATCCCTTCATATCTTTCAGGCAGCAGTTCTTTTCAACCTTTCTCATTCTCATTTGCATTCCTCATCTTCAAACTTCTCTGGTTGGCCAGATCGCCACTTTTTATTTTGAAATCAATCATTTTCGTCGAAATCCCTTTTCTTGCGTTCGAAGCAGATTCAGCACAAATTTTTGTAAGCAAGCTCAGAATGGAAAATCGAAAATTCCCACAATTGTATTTAAGCCAAATTTGCATTAGTGTCAGAAACACAGACTTCTAAACATTAATACTTTTTATTGTAAACTTTTTCTTTGTTTTTATTAATATTAAGAGATTCACAAGATCGTTTAAATGACTTTAGCAATGCAGCACTCGTGCCAGAGCGTGCTAGTAACGGATCCAACCATAAACAATAGACAATTTGAAAATTTTTGAAAATAATTAATTATGAAGACGTGCTAAATGTTAAATTTAATTACCAAGCGAATACGCTTACACAACGAAAGTAAGAGAATATTTCGGCCTACTTAACGTCTGGGCCATTTTATGAAAATATAAACAAACTTTAAATTGTTGGCTCGAAAGTTTTAAAAATAAATTGCCATGTTAAGGTGTTAATTATATTAATTTGCATTAAAACTTTATATTTTTGAGCGTGTTTATTTGTCTGGCGTAAAAATTGAAAAAAAAAATAAAATAAATCGAGTGAAAAATAAAGATTAGCCAAGTGTGGTAGCATATTGATATCATTTGTTCAATCAGTGAACAAGTTTGTTGATTAGAATTTTTTTTGTTTTGTTTGACGAATGACAAATTGGCATTACGTCTAGTTGGTTGATATCTATAGAGAGGCGGCAAGAGTTCCCAGCAAATGTCAATGACAAGACTATCTTGACTTGTACGAACGCTTGCTAGACAACATATAGACATTAGGTAAAAAAGTAAAAAATAATAAAAAGCCAAAGAGAATTATGTATAGTGAAGGTACACATACATGTATGTTCTATGTGCACAAGTTGTAGACCCCGAAAACACATAGTCGCTCAAAGTCCGCAAATTCTATAGAAATTCTACACTTTCTTGCGCTATAAACATGTGCGCTATACTTAGCCATAGAGCGTATTATGTTTGTATGCAAATATTTTGTGTCACGCGTCTGCTATCCAGCCAACGGCTGCCTCATACGCATCGTGACTGGGTTAACCCCCTGTCAGCTAGCTCTCATGAATATATGTACCTCGGCCGATAAAAGCAAAGGCTCAGTCAGATTTTTGTCGCTATTATTAAAATGTGAAAAACAAAGGCTAAGCGTTCGATATATTTATACACAAACAACTTGTACATATTTACTCTTATGACTGTTTCTACATATAACAAATGTGTATATGGATTTTTTGTAGAAAATTTTGCGTCGTCTTGTCTTGTTTTCAGCAAATAAAGCACAGCAATTTATCTATAAATCAATGGCGCAAATGAAAATTTAGATTACCTTAGGCACCTTGACTTTAACACTTTTAGCTGATAAATTTTTCTTTCAACTGCGAACAACGAAAAACAAGCCTTATACTATACACTCCATACCATATAAAGCACATTAACTACGTCAAAATTTTGAATGTGCATCATCTATACAAATATTACAATTTCAATCAAATGCAATTTTGCTGTCTGCCAAAATCTATTAAAGTTTTTATCAATTGTGTTGAACGAAACGTTTTACATACACACGTTTGACAGGTTTCTCCCGATTTCCATTCAATATATCTACAGTTGTATTTGATTTTATTTTCTGAAAAACCTCAAGTTGTAAACAGCATCATTTGGCATAACAAAGACATCATAAATTATAACTAAAAGTTTTTACGTTTCACTGCGTAGTTTCCAGCAAGATGAAACAGTAAGAGCAGTTCAACTTATTTATAGATTTTTTCTCGGATATGTAAAAAAAAAGTTCTTTATATTCTATTACTGCTTTGGTTCCGGTTTTGCTTTGAATATTATCATAAAAGCTGCCAAAAAACGTATAATAGGATCATTTTTCGTTTAACAAAAATCCGCTTTTATTTATGATGTATTTTTTTGTTGTTGTGCAAAGATTTCGAGTTAAAATAGTTCAGTTGTCACAGGAGTTTCTAAGAACTGTAACAATATTATAGAAATTTCAGAAATCGATATAGTAACATATAGCCGTGTAACGTTTTAAAACACAAACGTCAGACAAAGGCATTTCCATAGTATGTTTTTCAGAACTTTATATTATTAGAATTTGTCTCATTTGATTATGATCAACGGCAAGAGCTTACGATTTTTCCAGATACGTTTTTGATGTGGCAATTATGTAATGGTTATAGCTGGAAAAAATGTTCTTATCTGAATATATCTTTTATATTATTTTCAAAGTTTCAATGCTTCCTTCTTTTTCATAAATTTTTCAAGCATATTCCTGCAATACCAATTAAAAACATCACCTTTTTCGCAGATTGTGCAGTTGGAATCAAATATCGCCCAAGTCTTACATTTCCAGCAGTCAGTATGCTTTACGCGTAATAGCGTTTGTTACCTGAAGTCGTACTCGTTGAATTAACTTTTTGACAACAACTTGCGGATTTTTGTATTATAAATTCGAAAATTTTGCCTGTTCGTATTGGAGATTATCAGACCAACTTTCATTTGGCAAATAGCGTCGTTCTATGTCATAAATGTCGAAATCTCTCGAAATAGTCGAGAGAGCTCAAAAACTAAACACTGTTTGGACTACCTATATGTGGTCGTTGGCCTAGATTTTATCCCGTTTCATATTGGGGAAAAAGTAAAATAAAGTTTTTTACCGAATAGATTTGAGCGTCTATCAGAACATAAATTTTGTTTGCCGTTAGCTTCAGATTTTTTGCTATTGAGTTGTCCCACAGGCTTTGCCTATTTGCTAACCCAAGAAATGATCTAATTTACAAAAACTTCAAGCATTATACATTTTCTTCAAAGTTAGTTCATTCTTGTTTGAGTTTAACTTTTCGACAAAATAATTTACCTGATTCGTGCAAAAAGATGATTTTACGCTAATATATGGTGTCGAAACATAAATTTTACTTAATATTTTTTAATTTAACTTGGAGTAAGACTTACTTTTTGCCATTATCATACAATATATATTTTTCGTTTATTCTGGGTTCTACAATAATTAGCATCACTAACTACCAATTTTTTAAATTCCTTATTATTTCGCTTGAGGTCTCTACTAGAACCATCTATCGAACTCTGTTTTGCGCCGTCTGTTTAGCTCTGTCCCATGTTGTGTTCGACTGGACCCGTTCTTGAAGGCTGGTTCTTCTCCAGATCGCCTTAGGTTTTCCGTTCCAACTGCTGCCTTGGAGATTTTCCCTGTCATCCAGGGAACACAGCTTGGGTTACTTCTGAGACTATGATCTATACAATTTTATTTTTTCTTCCTGATTTGGAGATGTACAGGGGCTCAGCTGTGACATGGCACAAGCTTTGCATTGGATATTCTGCTTGGCTGGAATGATCCCTAAGCATTTGTTGCTGAAGACTTGCAGTCTCTGTGTCATCTTTTTGATGGTTAGTCATGCAAATCCGGTGCTTTGCCCTTTTTTTTGTTGCTCCAGATGCGGTAGAGTCTCCAAAATGCTGCTCGTTCTTGAGCAAGTCGGTTTGTGACGTCATCATACACGCCGCTATTGTTGAAGTTGTTGGTGACAAGGCATGGGAGGCTTGTGACGAACTCTATTGCGTTCCCCTAGATGATGATATGCCCTAGGCTGGAATGGTTGAGCTGCATTGCATTGCTCTTAGCTACGTTTAATACCAAGTGTCAATCCGATCTGTTAAGTCAATCGGTCTTGGGAGCTCATTAGTTCGCATAATCAATTGTTGCTACAAGGAACTAACGACTTCGTGAGTTTTTTGGATCGAAAACCTTCGACCCAAGCTTAGTTTTCATCAAGCGGTTTCAGTCACAGTCAAAATTGAAATATTGCGCTCTACAATAGCAATGTTTCCACATTTTTCGTATGCCAATTAATCATATTCATGATTAGGAATACGATAAATAGATTCTGAAGGCCTGAAAAACGTTTTCCAAGTTGTTAATCTGCAAACCCTATGCAGAAATATTACCCTGTACTAGTAACAATAGTTTAGGCAAATTAATTTATAAATAAACAAAACGTATTCAATTTATCTGTATATCTAAGAGTCGTTATCTAACCTAAAGTCACGTGCTTTAGAAATTTGCTTCGCTTAGGTGTTTTTTTTTTCTGTCTACTGTTGGCTACTTGACCCTGGGCCAAAATGACAAACAAATAGCTGTACATCCCTTGCGAATTTTAAATTTTCTAGATAAATTTTTATCATTGGTAAAAAAGTGAACACAATTGTATTGCCTTTCCAAATTAAAAAAAGGGGGTTCTTTGTGTTAATTTTTGTTTGCCGATCTCTGAAGTATTTCAGAAAGCCTTCAATTCCCCCATATGCTATGTTCAGTTTCATTAACTGATATCAAACCTGCGCAATAATAAATTCTTGAATTTCCGCAATAGTTTCCGTTTTCAACGCCTTAGCAACAGATAGACCAAAGAACTTGCACTGGCTAGAGGTATACCAGGTGTATATGGTACCCAGGTATATATGGTACCCAGGTATACATAGTTGCCCATATTTTTTTTTTTTGTTATGTCATTTGTTTGTGCGAATTTTATTTTTTATTGTGCATATTTCGTTATTGAGTTTCACGTTATAAGGTTCAAGTGCTAATTTGCCTCGTTAATGATTTAAAAGCGATTACAAATATATAAAAAAAAAAAATAGTGATAATAAAAAGCTTTTCGATTAGGCTCAATCAACCGATGTATTATGTCCATTATATAAATGTAAACTACTGATTGCCATATCATTTTTGCTGTTATTGTATTTTGATTTTAGGCCGAAAGATTGGAACCGAACAACGTATATGTCTTATCAGAAATTAAATTCAAATAAAATCAAAAAAATTGATATTTAATTAGGTATAAGAGCTTGGAAATGACTTAAAGCGATATATTCGTTGAGTAAGCATCTTTTGGGAAAACGATTTGGATAGTTTTCCAACTAGGAAATGTAGTAATTTATCACAAAGTAATTTATCTTTATCTGACTTCCTTGAGCTTTGATATTTAGTGCAACTACTAAAAAAAATTTGAAATTAGTATTCAATAACTAATTGGAAGGCTTGAAAACGAAATCTACAAATTAAATACTTTGCATAATAAACAAAAATTGCATAAAAAGTTATTACGACTGCTAGCTAACTGAGAGTGATTTAATGGGTGTAGAACTGATGTATCTAATCCAACAACTACCAAGTGGGTGAAGTACGCAAACTACTACGAATAAGATATTAGATACTGACTATCACCACAGCCGTGAATTAGCATTTTTTCGAATCGAATTTGCGGCAAAATCTTTCTTGTTTCCAAAAGTGCTCATAGCGTCGAGAATATTGTCTTTTTTCCCACAATAGTTGCATTTATTGCAATACGTCTAGAGTGATAGTGTCCTGGAATTTAAAACCGATCAAAAAAAAAACATGCTATTTGCACAGGAAAATCTCTATAAGTTAAAGACACCACCGTTCTGTACAGCAAGTTAGATCGCAATATTCCGACTATGATTATACACTTTATCCCACCTTAAGTTTGAAGATAATATAATTTCTTTGTTAGCAAAAATTGGAGTAAATTTAATTAGATGGAGATCTAGCTGTAGTCATGGGACTCGGTAGCGTGCTGATAGCGTACTCGCTTCTAAACCGGAAGATCGGCGATGCCATTTCATACTGCAGCACTTCGTCTAGCAGATGACGCTAATTGCTTAGGAAAATCTCTGTTAATTTAGGACAGCGCCTTTCGGATTTTTCTATAAACTGCTGATGGTTCCCCTCCTCCTCGAACAACTATTTATAGAGATATCTCTATGTGCTTCACATTAGAGACATGCAAGCGTATAAATTGATCTATATGATAACTTTCATAGACGTCAACGTACAAAATACAATCTATCTTTATACTTAACATAGAAAAATTCCTTGTTTAGGAGCTATGTGACAATATAAATTTAATAGTCGAAGAAATGCTTGGTGGAGTTGACTAATAACCATCCCGGAAATCTTCTTTATCGTAATAATTCTGAACATTTAAAGATCAGCATTGAACTCAACGAACCTGTCGTTTGCATGATGATACCATTTATTACTGACCGATTTTTGATGGTTATATTTCGTTGTTATGAAATCTTCAGCATAGTTAAGTTCAGTTCTGCTGGTACAACTCGACCGATAAGAGAGATTTCTCTGCAAAAAAATTCTTGTTTATCGCAGCGTTATGCTTAAGTATTGTAGTTTGTTTCAAGGTATCATCAGAATCCTGTGAGCAGATATAGTTTTGTTTAGCAGATCCTTCAATTTATATGTAATACAATTTATTTGAGTAGATAACAGAAAATGCGAGCAGACACTAACTGTGCTTTGCTGAATGCATGATACAACAATTTTGTACTTCTACCAGCTACTTCTGGCGAAACTATACAATAGATTGATACATTCCGAAAATATAGAAGCGAATACAGGATATAGCATAAATACGATGATTCGTCGGAATCGGTAAAAAAAAAGGCAGGGATATATTTTGCAGCAAGTTTTGCGTGTAAGCTAGATAGTAATGCGCATTCAGGATCATAGAATAGAATTCTTCTTAATGAATGCTATTTGAAATATTGAGTTCTGGAGTAAGAGAAAAAAAAATATTACAGTCAATTTCGTCCATGGATTACATAATTTCATATCAATTAGTAAGGAAATTAGGAAACAAGTATGCAATTTAGACAACAGATAGCAACTATAGTTCAAAATAAACTCCTCTTGACTATGGTCATGGCTCCAAAAAGCGGTGCATGAAGATACCTCTATTAAAAGCTGTTCGAAGAGATCAAGAACCACCTACAGTTTATAGTCGAATCTGCAAGGCGCTATCTTTAATTAATCGAGATTTTCCTAAGCAAATAGCGTCGTCTGCTAGACGAAGTGCTGCAGTATGAAATCGCATCGCCGATCTTCCGGTTTAGAGGGGAGTACGCTATCAGCACGCTACCGAGGCCCATGACTACAGCTCGAACTCCGTCTAATTAAATTTACTCCAATTTTTGCTAACAAAGAAATTATGTTATCTTCGTACTTAAGGTGGGATAAAGTGTATGATTTAGTCGGAATATTGCGATCTACCTTGCCGTCTTACTTTTTGTTTTTCATCCCAATGTCAGGTGCAATTATTTTTCTTGCCTGTTCATTTTCAGAACTGACACTCACTTGAAGTGTACATGTCTCTCTTATATACATATGCGCACATATTATATATACTTCAAGTTCTTTATATAGTAATATATATAAAAAAAATCAAAGCGCAAACACTTGATTTGTTTTACAAATGACAAAAGTTTGTCTAATTTGTAGATGGGTTGACTCAGAAATTCTGTCTAATGATTTTCCTAAATTTTTGTACATTTGTTGGGACTTTTTCCGTCAAATTACTTGATTCTACTTTATCGAACATAGATACGGAAACTAAAAATAATGCGTAATGATTTAAAACGTAAATTTATATAAAGAATTATGCATTATTTTGATGAATTCAAAAACTTAGTATTTCAAAAAATACAATAAATTTAAAAAAACAAACGATTTGCTCAAAATATATATGAACTCTTAACAGCTGAGATAGTAATCCTTACAACTGATTTTTTTAACCTATTTATGATTTGGCACAAAGAATTCGACCCGACCTCGCTGTATCTAAAACTAGACAATTGTTTATATGTTTTTAGAAATGAAGCTTGCTGACTGCATATTGAACGCACAGTGGAAATTAACTTGGAATGTTGACAAATTTTCTTTTTAAGACAAAATTAGCATAAATTACGAGATCACTTTTTTTTACAATAAGCGCATTTTTTTATGCGGCATCTTAAATGCAAATTAAAATAATTATGTGCAAATTATAAAAAAAAGCTCTTCCACATGCGAATTTCCGCAAAAACTAAGCCTTTGGAGAAAAACAACTTAAAATTCAACAAAATGTCATAATTTAAGTTACATGCAATATTGAGAGTTTTTGAAGAAAATTTTAGATGGGGATTATTAAAAATAATTAAGATATTTGTAGCTTATAATTCCAAAAGGAAAAATGAAGTGTTTTGAGTTAATAATAAATTAAAAATACAATTTATGTGCAACAAAATCACCAAATTTCAGTTTCGTTGAGATCTACGATTGCAGATAAGAATATTTTAATTAGAAGAATTAAAATTTTACGTATTTGTTACAAAATGTGTATAAGGTAACATCTCAATTTTTATGCTAAAGGGAAGCTCTAGCTTCGAGAGGCTGATTTTCAGAATACAGCGTCGCAGCTGAACCAGTTTTTGTTCAGTTTGCTTTAAGCGAAAATTAAATAAAATCGTTTTTAAGGAAATTGTTGTTCAGACGTTAAAAGTTATTACAGATTTTTGCTTATATCAAGCATTCCAGTTTATAAGACATTATTACATTTACTTGATTTGAAACAATTCAAAAAATGTTTACCTAATTCCAAGGGAGTTTCAAATTGCACTGATATTTTCAAAAAAAAAAAAAACGCTTTCAAATTATCTCAATTTTGAGCTAGTTGCATTCTAACAGTTTTGTTAGAAATTGAAATTGTATTTCGAATATATATATATTTTTAGAAATACAGTATTCTTAAGTTCAAAGTATCGTGTATTTGCAAATAATGTAATTTAAGCAGAATAGACAGACATTTCAGCCTGCAAGCTATAAGCTCACCAACTTGAGGCTTTTAACATAAGATAAGAACATTAATCAGCAATCAAGATGGTGAGCGATTTCCCATAAATATCTTAGAATCTCGTACAAAAGTGCATGATCTACCTGATTGATATAAGATTGTGCTGCATGATTTTTATTGTTGAGTTCCACCATTGTAAGTTAGCAGAATTAAGCATTAAGATTTTCCATGGTTTGCTTTGATTTTATTTCAAGATAGATTTAATATATATGTTATTACTAGTAAACCCCCTGGTTGCAGTTTGGTTATCTTGTAGCTTCTATTTATATAGCTAACTAGCTCAGAAACACCTGTACACTTTTATGACATAATGTACATATAAATTACGTAAACATGAATCAGTCCAAAAACAAATCTTTTCGATTATATATTTATTTTTTATGTCCATATGGAAATATTATACATTTTTTTTCTGAAAGAAAAACAAAAACAGTGAAACTAGGCAGCAAGTTTCGGGTTTGACGCACCCGCGTAACCTGAGCCATTCACGTGCACCTTGCGTGAACCTAACCAGCCCAACTGATAACAATTGATAGATCCCCAGTGCTATGGCAGTGAAGAAACACCTATTTGTATTAAGGTTTGTGATATTGTTGAAGGAAATATTATATAGCAATAAAACAAATTATTTATTTTTTTTATTATTGCAATTCTGGTCGGCTATAGGCTATAGAATGCGTATTTTTGCTTGTTGAGAGGACCCCGAGTTATCTATATGTTTCGGGTTTTATTTTGTAAAAATCGACATAAAGCTCAAACCTTAAGTGGCAATATTTTTTCGTTATATTACAATATATGTCAATCATATGCCAAATATATTTAAAAGTTAAGATCAAAACCAATAATAATATTTCTGAGGAATATATAAGAACTAAACGAAAGTGATTTAGAGTGCAAATACGAAGTGATATACTTTGACATTTATTACATTTGCAAAAAATCACTTGCACGGGTTGCAGTTTTTCGAAGTATGTAAGGCACTTCAATTTGTTTAAAACTTTTAAGTCAGCCTACCAGAAACTTTTTTAATCGATTGTGAAATACCAATATACGTTTGTCAGAGATTTAGAAGAAATTGCAACGTGAGGTTTATATTTTTACTCACATTTTGTTAAACTCTCCGATTTTTTCAAAACACCTAACTTACGAGAAACTATTTTATTAACGATTTAAGATCAGGAATTATTTCTAGCTGTGATAGCTATCTTGGACTACAAAGAATAACCTATACCAATCAAAACTTTGTGTTCTACATGCGTGAGAGTAAAAAAACAGCCTTTTAATCTACACAATTCTCGAAGTAAGCAATTTCAAGAAAAGTTTTCCTAAAATTAACGCAGCTTTTGTTTTGTAAAATTACTTGTGTTTTGCTCATTAGGTCAGGATTGTTTGGCAAAAAAAATTAAGTATCTATTTGCTTCAAACTTTTTTAACTTTATGTAATTTTGAATTTTCTAAAAATTCTTTTTTTTTCAAAATGCGGTCTACAAAATTTTTTCGAATTTATTACCAATTTAATTTGTATCGCTTTTTAGACACCAGAAGATACAATTTGAAACAGATAATCAATTGGTTTTTATTTTAATTTTATCATTATAAAAAAGCCTGTGGCAAAACTTAACAAAAGAAGTCGAAAGAAAAGCATTATAGGTGCTAGAGATAGATCAGCTTTGGAGGTAGCTTTTTTAGCTTAACTTTCATGTATATATATTTGTGTAATTTTTAATGAGTAAACTTGTAAAGTTTTCATATAATTGCACATTTGTCAAATTTCTGACAGCTTTTTAGTCGCATTTTTTATTGTTTTTTATACACTATACTAAGTTTTATTATTTCTAAATGTGTGTTTGATTTTTCTTAAGATAACTAAGGATGTTATAAATATAATTCTTCTATATATGTGAACCAGCGTAGCGTACACGCCTTCAAGATGAAAGTCAATGGTTTGATTTCACATAATTCTTTGGTAATCTTTTAGTTTCACTCCGGATTCGGCTATAAATTGTAGGTACCCGTTCTCTTCGATCAGCTATTAATAGATACATCCGCCGATTTTTTTTAGTTTAAGACTTATTTTTTTTTTCATTTTTCTGTTTACAAACTGTATAGGACAGACTCAGGGTACTATGCATTTGGCAATAGATTCTTTTAAATTCAATTAAATGTTAGTCTTTTATTTTTATGCTTTTGTCTATTGTAGTGTATACGCAAGTCGATAGGTTTCACTTTTACCACTACACTTGTTTATATTTTTGGGGGTTTTTTGTGTTTTTTTTTTTTGCGACAGCTCATTTTAAGAGGCGTACGCGTATATAAGTACGAACGAACACAAACGTGAGTTTTGGTATTGAGTGTTTTTATTTTCGAAACTCATTTCAAGATCACGCACAATGAGCGTGAACAAAACACAGCCATCAGTGCCGATGAGAGCACTAGACAGCCATGCGGCACTTTTCCATTATTAGAAGGAGTTGGTTCTTGCCGCAACATCAGTGACAGCTGCGAGCTGGGGGAGTTCGGCACATAATGCCGTTTAGAGATCATCATTAAATTGAGAAAGAAGAAAGAAAAACCCAGGTATAATGTACAGTGGAAAATTTTCAGAGTTTCTAAAGTGTAAATTTTCCATAATGACTAGGTATCTGTTAACAGTCACGTGGGTAGTAACCATTCCAAATGGATTACCCCTCGAATTGTTCCACCGACATTTCGTTTACTTTAAAACTACAATTATTATACATTTTGAAGTACTTCCAATGAAATGCATGATATAACATTAACTTAGGTACAGCACTCGGATAAGATATTTGCATTCGGTGCTAAAGACAATGAAGTCGACACTGCACAAAATATTAAATTTTTGCTCATTGCTATTATTTCTTCTTCTTGCCTTTTCAAAATTTTACTGCTTTTTTACAAAATCAATGGGTTTTCTTTCGATATACGCACAAAACACAATATTTTGCAATAAACGCTATTTTTTAGAGCAAATCTGAAAGCCACCTCTGCTTTAATTCGGCAATTTCAAGAGCTATGCTGCAAAATGCAGTACCATATTCTCGGAATACCATGCAAGCTAATACGGTTAGCAAGGATGGCTACAAGTGGAGGCCAAAATGTAATAAGGATTCAAAACGAAATATCCCAATCTTTTGAAACTAGCTCTGGAATAAGGTAAGGAGACAGCCTAAGCACAGAACTCTTCATTCTTACGGTGGAGCAAATAGTAAGAAACGCTGGACTTCGAACCTCCGAATCAATATGAGGGACTTCAACGCAACTTCTTGCATATGCAGTTGACAAAGATATAATCGGTAGATCAGTTGTATCCATGAAAGAAGCTTTTGTGAAAATAGAAAAGGAAGCAAAAGAGGCTGGATTGTTAATAAATGAATCCAACACAAAAGTCCTTTTAGCTGGAAATTCGCACTGGGTGAGGCGGTTTGGACAAAATATAACCGTTGACGATTATAACTTTGAAATTGTTGATCAGTTTAAATATCTTGGGTCATACATTAATGCTACTAACGACTGTCTTAATGATATCCGAGAAAGAATTAAAGCTGCGAACTCCACATCTCGCTCTCAACTCACTTGAAGTCGCGTCTTATTAACAGGAATCTTAAGATCCGACTATATAAAACAATGATCCGTCCTATATTAACATACGGCTGCAAGGCATGGACTCTGAGAAAGTCGAATGTGTATCTCCTGAAAAGAACAGAACGGAAATTTCTGCGAAGAATTTTGGGGCCGTCAAGGGTCGATGACTCTAACTACCGTATTCGTACCAACGAAGAACTGCAGGAGATATTCAACGATTCAAATTTATCCGCCTATATGAAGTCGCAAAGGCTAAGATGGGCTGGCCATGTCGCGAGAACACGCAACCCGATTCTTAAGAGAACGTGCTTTAACCGACCGGATGGAAGAAGAGTAGTTGGGCGACCGCGATCACGTTGGATAAATGGAGTTGAAGCAGATTTACAGAAACTAAACGTCGAAAATTGGGAAGAAGCGGCGAAGGATAGAGACTATTGAAGAGAAATTGTTCGAAAGGTCAAAGCTGAACTGTAGCTGTAGCGCCAAGGATGATGATGATTTTGCTTGTTGCTACGTATCAGACCTATTTGGATTTTCAAACAACACACAGCGCATATTTTTTCTAACTTCCTATAATATTTTATATTCCATTCCACATATAATACTGCGATATTTCTTGTTTTTCTTTAAAACTTCTAGCATATTCAAGGCATTTCCAAAGAAATAAAGGCGAAAAACATTTTACAAAAAGGCGTTCTATTCAAAACACTCAAGAAATTCGAAATAAGCTTAACAATTAGTATTCAGGGAAAGAAAATATAAACATTTGCTGCATGCGATATTTTCTTTGTGTAATACGAGAACCCTGCGGCACAGCTATCAGTCATAAATGAAGCAATACGAAGTTATGCAATTTATTCGCATGAGTCAGAAAACCATAATAGTCATAAAATAGCTCACTTAAAATAGACTTATATATGGCATAGGCTTCAGTTCCAAAGTATATTGAAAATACATTATTCATTTTACTATATTTTGTGCTTTTGTCAGCAAATATGCAATGCAAGCCAAGTTAAAAACTAAACTACTTGATGAAATTGAAACACAAAATAATTGGTTCCCAAAAACAGCAGCAACAAATTTATTATATTCAAATCGAAACCGTATAAAGCAGTCTTTTTATATGGAAATAAATCGATTTGGTAAAATTGGAAGCATCAAACGTATTGCAAATGCTAAATTGTATTATAAAAATTATACCGCCATCAAATTTTTACCTTTATAAATGAATACTTTTTTATTCCTTCGACAAAACAATACAAAAACTGTTTATCTAAAAAATAAGGAAATACCAAAAGCTGTCTGATATTTATAAAATTATCGAAATAAAAAAATTTTCTTGATTTAGTTCCAAGCCACATAAAACATACTTTAGGCGATAAAGTAACAACTGAATAATCGTTTAAAAGGAATCCAAAGTGTACGTTTTATTAAGCCGATTCGCTTTAATTTCGTTTTGGCAATGAAAACAAAATATTTTTAAAAAATTTCTATTAAAAGTTTTCTATATTTAAATTGTATGCTTTTTTTAATTCGTTTAGATTTCACATATCAAATATTTTTAAAATAAATTGTATTGCATATTTAAATTGAATTCCTATACCTTGTACTACGTATAAGCACAAAGGGTATACGTCCGTACATACGATCACCTAGTTTCCCATGATCATAAGACCTAAAGTCATCAAAATAGCATCTATTGCAAACTTTCCAGCGGAAGACGAAATTTGTCAAATCAACCTTTTTTTTGTTATATACAGCCAAGTCATTTTAAGCTTTTGACTCTTAAAAGTTGGTAGGGTTATGCAGATAGGTTCAACCTATAGTAGAGTCAAAGACGTACATATAGGTTAGGTTAGTCCGGCCGGCCCCCGAAGGGGCCTCACATAGATCAGAATGATCCTTAGTGTTACCGGGAGACGTACATATATTATCTCTCACAAAATCAAGCTTTTATTAAAATCTTTTATTTATGTGATATGGCTAAAATAGCGCATATCGGGGGGAAAATAATAAAAATAATGATTTTTTTTTCTCAAAGGTATCTTCAGCAAAGCTACAAGAACTATATCAAACTAGCTTAAAATAGTTTTTAAGTTGGCTAACATTAGGGAAAATTGGTCAATAAATTGCTTTGCATAGATAAAAGTTTTTAAGTTTTGAGGATAACTGAGTCAAGTGTGTCAGTATTTCCAAGAATTGTGTTAAGTTTATCAAATAGCTACGCCTATATAATATGGTTCCAATAGAGCAAATCAGGAAAAAAAAGATCCAATTATACACACAGTTTCTTATAACTCGATTTTTTCTAAAAATTTCTTCAGCAAAGCTGCCAGTATTATGTCAAGTTGCCACAAAATTGTTATATAGCTGAACATATGGTAGCTAGGCGGTAACATATTTTTTTAATTTGAAGATATCCGCCCCAAATGTGTTAGTAGTGCTTCCAAGCACTACCTAAAATCTGTTCGAAACCCTTTGACTATACCAAAAGCTAATGTTACGTTGAATTCTTTTAAAAAGTTAATTTTGGCATAAAATGTGCTATCGTTAAGTAACGTATGTAATATTATTGATTTAATTGCAGTGTATTCTATAGTCAACAGCAATTAGAATAAATATTGCAAAGCTCTTTCTTCGCTTAACCCGCATAAATGGAGCCCCCATGTTCGCACGATAAAAACACATTTTTCCGAAATCGAAAGATTGAATAAAATTATTTATTATTATTTATTTTATTAAAGAAAACGAAACAAAACGCAATATCTTTTGCTTTTTGTTAAGATACAAAAGCAGCCTGTGGCCCCCCAGGGCAAAGAACTCAACTAACCTAAGTCAACTTGAAATACATTGGGTTTGCATAGTGTTTTTCTTTACCAACTATTAGCCTGCTTAAGCAAAGGCGGGGGCGGGGGTGGTAGGTGCACTTATTAAATTAGATTTAATTATTTGTATTATTATTGTTAATTGAAGTGACAGAAAAACTTACATTGACCAAACTAACGCCGAAGCAGGCAACCCATCCCCAGCCGCCATCGGGTGCCACTTTTTTGGGTTGTTTTGTTGTCATTATTTGTTGATTTGTTAGTTTGTGTGTTTGCTTGTTTGTTTGTTTGTTTTATGGATTCCTTTTACGCTTGTTTTCGTTGTTGTTGTTGCTGTTGTAGTTGTCTTGTTATTTGCTTAAGCGGATTCGTTCTTCTCTTTGCGCTTTTTGTTTTTTTTTTGTAGCTTTTTTTTTGTTATTTTGGTTTACCCTTTTTTTGCTTTTAGCCTTTGTTTTGTGCCTTTGCTTTGGTTGCTGCTGCAGTAGGTTATATACTAAGGCAGCAGGTAAATGTTAGTATATAATATACAAGGCGATTTTATGTACATAAATAATTAATTAATGGAACTTGCTGATTTTTGCTTTGATTTATTTTTTATGAAAAAACAGCTCTGCTGCGCGCGACTGTTTAGTTTGCTGCTTGTTTTTTTTTTTTTGGTTAATATTATTTGGCACAAAACATAACATTTATTTAAATTTATTATTTAATTTGCCAAAGTTTTTCACGTGCAGCGTCGTTGTTGTTGTTGTTGTTGCGCTTTGTTTATTTACTTTTTATTTTGTAAAATTTTGCAGCGCTTTTTTTTTTTGCTGATGTAATTTCAATTTATTTTTTGTTTTTAAGCCATGCCAAAACTTTGTTGTTTTTTATAGAACATTATATATTTTGCTGCTTATATACTTTTTATCAAATTGCATACATAAATATATATTTTGTGTAAATTTTTTATCAGCGTGTTCTGGTTTTTTTTTTTTGTTTTAATTTATTTGTATAAATTTGCTGCCTGTTGCTCGCTGCTGCGCGTATTGGTTCTGGTTTTTTTTTATTTATTTATCAAAGTTTAAAAAAATTTGAAAATTTTGCTGTTTCGCATTGAACAATTTGGCTAATTTTTTTTTTCAAACGAAATTTAAGTTTTTAATTCACAGAGCACGTTCGCACAAAAAAAAAAATGATATAAAAAAATAGCGAAAATTTATTTTAAAAAAATTATATATATATATATAATATATATGTATTTGTTGTTGTTGCTGGGCTGTTGTAAATTTCCAGCTGTTTCAGTCTGACTGTTGCTTGTTATGCCAGCCGCCTGTGTCTCAGCGTCCGTCCCTGCGTCTATCCGCACACCACACACACTCTCTTTTGCTTTTTACTCTCTCCCACTCTATTTTTTCTTTATATGCCGCTGTCGCTGCTCACTCTCGCTCTCTGCGTGCGTGCGTGTGTGTGTTCTTGGCGTTTCTGTCGTTATTTATTTATTTGGAACTCTTGCCTGCTGCTGCTCGACTTAGTTCGATACCGCGCGACTGTTCAATCGATACTAACTCGACGTCTGGCTGGCGCGCTGGCAAGTAGCCTGTCTGCGCTTAGCGGCGCGCACGCCGACGCCGACTGCAGCAACAGCGCTCCCTGACTGCGACTGCGGCATTTGCTGTTGCTCTGCTTCTTCTATCTGTATCTGCCACATTATGTATGCCCTCATGTGTGTGTGTGTGTGTGTGCAACACAGAAGATCGTTGGCATTAGAATGCAGCAACAAAAGTAACAGCAGCGTCAGCAAGCTGAAGAGTGCGGAGTCCACCAAAAGAAATATACCAAAAAAAGGCAGCTCGCACAGTGGGCAAAAAAAACAAAAATTTATCTAAAAACATAAGACCCCGCAACCTACAGTTTACAACCGCAGCGGAACTGCGGCAATTATTGAAAACTTACTTTAACAAATAGCGTCTATTTACTCCCTAGCTATTCCAGCGCTATCCCAAAAATTAAGTTAATTTAAAGAAAAAATTTATAAGTAATAATTAAATTTTTCAAAATTAGTCCAACATTTTGCTTGGTCGGCTTAGTTCTGCGATAAATTACCAAAAATTCTTTGAAATTGAGCACAACCAAATGTGCTAGGTAACATATATTCCAAGAAGTTGAGTTCATAGCAGTGACATAGTATTGTTTGAGTACCACAGGGCAATAGTAGTATTTTAATTTTTAGGCCAAAAAAAAAAATTTTATAACTCCGGTTCCACTAAGAATCACTCTGATCTATGTGTGTTTCCCTCCTTTGAGCGCCTGTCGGCCTAACCTAACGTAACTTAGCATAATTGGTTTACTTAACGTAAAGACCAAAGCTGCAGCTATCTCTATTAATATCTGATCGATCTTCAATTTATAAACATATCTGCACGGCAGCTTATTTAACTGTTTTAGAAAGCCTTAAAATTCACTCGGTACGGAAGATGCAACTCCTGAGTGGGCCAAAAAGCATAGCATGCACAAACGGCAAAATTTTTCGCAACTTTAGCTATAATTCATGACAAATACAAACAATGATTGGGTTATAGCATAAGATATCTGAATTTTTTTTGATTTATGTTGTTAAATTTCTTTGGTAATTGGTAGTTTGGTGTTTAGTGCCTAACCTTAAAGTTGTTAATACACAATTACAAATGACATCACAAACAGTCTCTGTGAGCGACTTAAATATTGGTCTCGCTAGGAATTAAGCTCACGATGTACAGACGGCAGCGCAGTTGCATAAAAGGTTTTCCAGGATTTCTTTGACCTTTGGCAGGGGCTGTGGTCAGTCAGTGGCCCATTAGTAAGCCCAGCATAAGTCTATACCCAATACCAAAAACAAATAATTTTGCACAAAAAAAAAACTATATTTATAGCGGTTTGTCTGTCCCATGAGTATAAAAAGCCAATCGATTTTATTGTGTGATTGTGGAATACTAAATTACTATCATAAAAAATTGTTTGGAATCAATCATTTTTTTTTAAAGATATTTCAGTTATACATAAGAATATACCTCATATTATATGATAGGTACTTGCGCCTTTTTAAAATTAAAAAAATTACATATAAGATAAATAACATAATTGTTTAAAAAACAAACAAAACAAGCCTACACATGACAAAGCGCTTTTGTATTTATAATTCCATTAAACTTAATTCTTTATTATATATAATTTTTTTAGATGTGCAAAATATATAAAAAGTAGCTTCTTTTTATAACTTTTACAATCTTTGCAACTGAGCTAGTATAATTATGTCGTCTATATGGTTACATAGGTACAAGTTATTAATAAAGGAACAAGGTAATGAAAAAAAAATTACTCAGAAAAAAAGTAAGTATAAATAAAAAAATATAGTGTATTATTTCTGTTATTAGTATTACATTTATGACTGATTTTTTCATGAATGAAAATTGATATTGAGTCCCCATAAAACAGTAACCATTCATGGCAATATACATACCTTATTTATTTATATGAAAAAATTTCCAAAACAGCGGTTGGCGTTATAATAATAAGTATTTGTAATCTATATAAGGGAAATTCTCAATTCGATTTGCCAGGATTTCATATAATTGTGAATAAAAAATAAACAGATTTTGATGGATTAAAAATCTACATAACCACATACTTCTGGAAGACATGCAAGTAACTTGCAGGGAATATATCATTAATCTTAATTTCCCTAACATATACAAAGTTTTGATCAAATATCAAATCTGCAAAGTTACTGATGACCTGAAATAAAGCTGAACGTGGTGAACGATTTTAAGTGTTGAAATTGTTCATTTCTCCCATTGTGCAACGGCAAGCACTCACTGCTCCTTTGCCATTATTTACTTTACCTTATGTGAATGAACAACAACAACAAAGACGAGAACAACATCAAGCAGCAGTTGCCAAAAGCAACAAGCAACTGCCAACAGACAATGTTCTCTCTTTGTTTACGTTCTTTGTCTTCAATCTGTTGGCGGAGCGACGAAGGGTATTGTGTTGCAACGTTCTTTTTGCTGTTGTTGTTCTATTTGTTAACTTTCAGGTTGCAGTTGTTGCAACAACTCTTAACAAAAAAAAAAATGCATTTAGACTGTTTACTTAATTTTGCGCGAACGCGAGCAGCAACAGAGAATCTCTACCTCCAACTGCGCCTTTGCGCTCTATAATTAATTTGGTGCGACTCTCTCTCTCTCTCTCTCTTTTGCTCACTTAAGTGTTGACTTGTTGCCTTGTTTGTTGATCACTACACAAGAAAGTGCTAGAGGAAGTAGTGACTGGCAGATACACTATCACTGCTAATTTATTGCTGCTATACACTTATGTCTTTGGCAGTTTTTGTCACAGTTCAAAATTGAAGTTTTTCCCAAGTGGTTTTGGGATTTTGGGAGTAATCAACGATTTAAAAATACTACCAGATGGGTGATCTACAGTGGATCTGCTACCGAGTTTATTTGCATTCGCTGCCTTGGTTTGGAGTGAAGTGTATGTATCAGCCAGCAACCGGTTAAGAACGCTGCTCCATGTCAAGAAAACATGACTCTACGTGCAATTTGGCCACCACGATACTCCCACTAGGGTGCCAACCTCAATGAGCATGCCTAGATCATGCTCAACCCATGGTGCCTAGATTGAAGCGCTCGCTGCCCTCCCCTATAAGGCTTCACAGACTCGGACTTGGGGCACACTAGCCAGGTACTGATAGCACGTATGCTGCTGATTCTATCACTATCCTTTTGTATTTTTAGACCGCGCTGGCGTATTGTAAGCGTACTATATTCGCCTCTTAAACCGAAGGTCGTTGGTTCGATTCTACCTTGCAGCACTTGTGCACTTATGCCTAGTGCTGGCATAGCTAGCATATAATTGGAACTTATCTAAGTTAATCTCTATTCACGAAAGACCGACGTGCGGATTCGGCCTATAAACTATGGGTAAATGTTTTCTACGAACAGCGAAGGTGCGCCTACGCCTTTAAGCGCTGCGACACCCATGGGTCTATTGTGCCTCTATGTCCATGTTGCGCTCTTGGAGCGATGTCGGCATATAGTTATTGTCTTTGAGTTATTGGAGCAGGAAACGCCAATACCTTGCCATCCAAACACTCTGTTATTATTGCGTATTGAAACTTTGCTTAGAAAACCCAAACTGGCCTACTCGTTTGTATCTGTTACTGGTACAGTGTATCTTCAAGTCGACCTTTTCGCACTACAGTATTTTGTCATGTTTACTAATTTTATGAATAAAATTTTTACAAAAATTCACAAAATTTCCGTCGCAGTTTAAAATATATCCAGCATGTGTACAAAAATTGAGAAGCAATGAAATTTTCCAAATCATTACCGGTTTAAACCAAATATTTTTTTATTTTTTGTAAATAATGTTTTTAAAATACTTATTCGCTTAATCAGTTTGTATATCCTCATTTATATTTGAAAAATTGGTCAACTTCTTGTTTTATACAATCCAATTGTAATTAGTAAGCAGTTTGGCAAAATTTAATTGTTTTGTTTGGGGTAGTCATATTTTCTTTTGTAGAATTTTGAAAATTTTGTATTAAGAATTTTTTATAAATAAATTTCGTATGTTGGCTCGATTAATTGAAATAAGTTTAATTCCTAGACATATTGAATGAAGTTGATTGGATAGCTTCTTTCTAGGTTCAATATATATATTAAATTATTGATTTATATATACTACCTTTCAGTCTGCTGTAGGAAAGGAATAAATTTTTTTTTATAATATAATATATATGTATAAATTTAAAGCATAAATATATTTTACCTCGATTACTATGCAAAAGGCATATATAAATTCTGAAGACACAATAATTCTTAAGCACAATTAATGGTTTAAACAAAAAAGTTCGCAAATCTTCTTGTAAAGTCTTCTAATAACTTTGAAAAAAAAAAAATAACTCAGTACACATTAACTCCGATTAAATATTTAAAAAAGCTTTCATATTTTAAGCCAGCTGAATTGCATAGTTTAGGAATTGCGCACATATTTAGCCAATGTCTGGTTTGCGCTGTTGCAATAATTTTTATCAAAAAACTTAATCTAAAAGTTAATATTTAAACAAGTGTTTCAACTTATAGTTAGAATCGAAAAGCAGCTTGGGAGAGATACTTTTTTTTTAACTTGATTAAAAATTTTTAGTAAAAACTTTCGATTGATAATTGAAATTTGAAAAAGAAAAAAAGATTATATTTTTAAAGATTTATGGCACATGACAAAATGCTGATATTATTATTGGCGTGGGAATCAAGAGTATTATGGGTTCCTCTACCGTCTACACAGTTACGTATCTTCTCGGAAAACTTTTTAGTAAAATGTATCAAATATCATATTTTCGATTTCTAAGGCTTAGGCTAGCTTTGTTTATAGAAAGCGAAATCCCTTGATCTTGAATCTCAAATTTTACTCCGTAAGACAACTTGATCCAGGGTATTATGCAATGATATCGCAGCAACACGACAAATGATTCGACTTGCTTTCTTAACTACCGCAAAAAATTCTTAACCAAAGAAAAAAAGATCGTTCCGCATTTTTCACAGTGCATTGAGCCAGCGACAATGACGACATTGAATGATGCCACATGCGACATGTGGACTGAACAACTGAAATGGAAATTAACATTGAAAATTAAAAATGGCAAAATAATTTTCCTAGTCTTCGTTCTAACATGACAGGCCTGTAAAACTGTGTGCCCAGTTGGAATTGTGGGAAACTCAAATACAAGCACACTGAAAGTTACTTTAGCTTATTAACGGCTGTATACTCTGCAATTAAAAAGTTTTTAGTGCATTAGAAAAACAACTTAATTTGTTATAATTTATTTTTTTTTATTTCTATTTAAAAATTTTCAAGTAAATAAAATTTTTTGTAAAAGTAAAATGGATTCGTTAATATGGATCGATATTAATCAGTCTTTAGTGAATTTTATGCCCCATTTTATGCACAAAATGTACTTCTTTAAAATCAATCGGAGCTTAAGTTCCTATTTGCTATTAATAATTTTCCAAACCCCTTCCCTATGGAAATCGCACTGCCGAGTTGTGGGTATGCGATCTTAGACTTCTTCGGTAAGTATTGCATTGCGGAATCATGACGTAGCATCAATTTTATGTTGCTTGTATACGTATATTTCATACTGTTTTCTATAACTTCTTGTAAATTTAAGGCAACAAAAATCATCGTCTGAAAGTACTATTTCAAAGTAATCCTAGAGCTGAACTCTGAAATATATTTTGTTTTTACATAAACGAACAAGAAGTATGAGTAACATTTAAAGCTTTGCGCTGCCGCGTCATATTGAATGTTTTTTTTTTTTGAAAAAATGAAACAAAACTTGGGCCACATTACGACCAGGTTCTAGAGTGTCAACACATGAAAGAACCATTGCCAGAAATGCTCAACGTATGAAAAAATAAAATTTTATAAAGGTTGTAGATTTTTGAATAACTTGCTTATAAGTTTTCAATAGCTGCAAGGACTTTGAATAAAATCAAATGAATATTTTTTCATTTGTTACACAACTGTCTGAGCTGTGTGCTATATTTCGAAATTAAAAATCGAAAGAATTCCGATTACAAATTCAAATAAACTTGTTATATCGCAATGAGTATGGCCTTTTACAGGAATATTGCTTTTTAAATTTTGTGGCCGTCGGTAGTGTAATGATAGCATACTCTCCTTTAATATCGCATGTCGATTGTTTGATTTCCTAAGCACTGGCATGGCTGTCAAAGCAACACACACTATTTGCCTTAGTAAAACTCTATAAATTTAAGTTACTGCCGTTCGGATACGACTATAAACTGCTGCTATTAATACAGATATTCTATGCTGTGGAACGATGATCGTATCGTCAAGGGGATTAAATGTATTCGATTATTTATATTAACTTTAATGATCTAGTAAAAATACGAAGCCTTAGCAATAACCATTAAAACGATTAAACATATTTTGTTTGCTTTATAATCAATTATTTGAATAAAATTTAAAATATCCTGAACTATGTGCTGCATACTAACCAGCTTACTACAAAGCTTTGTAGTCTATTTAATACAATTTTTTTTAGAATTCCGCATACAAGATGAGAAAAACAGAGTCGATTTTCGTTGTAGGTAAAATTAGGCAGATTATGCTATAAGAATTTAAATCAAACCATGAAAAAGTGTGATAGTTCAATAGTAATAATCTTGATTTTTCCAATACTTCTTATACATTTACTGAGTTTCTTAGAAATTTGCGTGTTACCAAATTTCCAATTGGGTACTTTACAGCTCTGTATGTTTGATTGTTGCTAAGTCATATGTGTGTGTGCGTGTGTATGTCCGTCCGTCAGTCTATCCGTCCGTACGTATTACGCCTACCTAAGCCCCCACTTGGACTGATTGGCGCCTCGTCTGCTTAGAGACTGTTGCCGACTACCGGCACTCGAGCAGCATTACGTGTTGCACAAGAAACTGTGATTCATAAGGAATCGATAAAGAGACATGTAGTAGCCACAAAATGTGGCATGGTGTTGACCGCCCAGCTACCAGAACTTCGCTTTATCGTATTCCAACGTCATATTCGTCGAAATTCACTTGTTGCGCATTTGGCTATATAATATATACGAGACTATTGTATGGTAATATATGTAGATATGCTCCACATAGTGGCATGAGGGCACAGTCGGACACCCGGAAAATAGGAAAACATGTGCGGGGAGTATTTGAGTTTGTACTTATGCTTGCCATTTAGACGAGGAAGATAGAGAGAGTAATGCTCGTTATATTTTTTTTTCGTTGCACACAATGTGAGGGTGGTTAGTTCCGCGGGTGCCACCAACCCAGAACTTTTGTATTATAAATAAACTGGTATACGGAAAAGTAATGGCAGTTGAGCAACTAAGTTGACATATTTTTCTACTTCTCTTTCTTTTTCTTGTTTAATCTACGATACATCGAAAAGGAAGCTTAATTTATTGACAAACTACTTATTCTAGGTATTTTTTCAGTTTTTTTGTTTTTAGATGTTTTTACGAGTAGAGTTTAAATATTTATTATCCGCTAGAACAGTTACAATATACCCATATATAGAGAGAAACAAAGAAATTGTATGCTGGCGGTGGTTTCGGGAAAGGGTATTGACACATTGTATATGTATGAAAACCAAAGTAAAGCAAATTATATTACGATTTTCCAGTTGACCAAGGCGAAATCGTTGATTTTAATATATATATCAATGGATTATTATGGCAATATTTTAGGCGAAATTCTCATTGTAGACAAAGTTTTCGATACCTGTGTTTTGGATTTCAAATGGTTAGTCTTGATACAACCATCTGGTCTTGACTGTTAAAACTATTTCTTTTTAGTCTCCTGATGTTTCTGATGATGTCATATCATTCTTTTGTTAAGACAAATAAGATCCCTATCTAAAAGCTATCTATCAGCACTGCGGCCCACATAGAGTTCAGTAGGTTTTTAATTTTTCATAATATTTTGGAAAATGTTTAATCACAATTACAAAACAATAAGGAGTTTTAGAGGGATATAAGTTATTTTTATACCTAAAGTTTGAAACTTTACTGTTTTAACTGCATTACTTAAGTTTTAGATTTTATCTTAATAATCTTCCAAAATATATCAACAAATAATGTGAATACAGAAAGGTAATAATGATCTTTTTCTATGCGAAAACTGTTCATTACAATGTTTGAAAGTTTTTGAATTTCTAGTTTGTATGCAATTTTATACAAATAGTTCTTATAATTCACAACTAGTGTAAAAACATAGCAGCACATAATGAAGCAATTGTTGTTTGGGTTTACAAGACATTTCAACATGGTTAGGTGCAAATTGGACAAGTAAAGCTATCCTTATCGATGTATAAGTGGTAAAGTTTATGCATAATATTTTAAAAATGTTGGCAAAATAATTGACAACTGATTTGTTGCATAAAAAATTTTATTTAATGATATAATATTTAATGATTTTATTTAATTTCCATTGTAGAAATCGCTAAAAAATCATATATTATGTAAAGTTCATTTTTTTTTTAATAAGAAACCAGATCGAATTCTATAAAATGTTTAATTGTGGGAGTTGCCAATGGCAGGGTCTACAAAAGTTATCCTTTCTTTGTCCATGGCTTATGGTATAAACCTTCTTAAAAAGATTTATTTTTTACCACTTACACGCTTATATATATCCAATATCTAAACTGAAGCAATCCCATGCATAAGACGGCCAAGGAAATATATAGAGGTTTTGATTTTCGCATTCTGACTAACAAAATGTAAGGTAACTTTGGGGGTTATCGATGACTTCTTTGTCTAGGCGTGTTTACCAATAAAAGGGAAACAAGATGCGCAAATGGTAAATTTGAAAATATATCAAAAAACCTCACATTGTAAATCTTAGAAATGTTTCCAAATAGACACAATAGATCCATGGGGGGTGACATAACATCTATCTGTCTAACATTAAATATATCAAACACATAGTTTTTAAGAACTGCACTATCCATGCTTTGGAATGTTTGATAATCCGTTTATATTTTTCGATAATCTTTATCCATGTTTATGATCCCTTAGATCCTAAAAGAAAATTAGCAAATTCATCCGATTTGGTATTTGTAAAATCTTTAAAGATTTCACGCGAAAAATTGTTTCCATAGCACATATTGGTTCATATGGGAGAATATAAGGAATTTACCAATTTTATTATTTTTTTTTTTTGAATTTTAATGATTATGGGACTGCGAGTTCATAGAAATTGAGGTGAAAATAGTCATATCCATAGCTATCCGAATTACGTTTGTTTGTTCTTCCTTAAATTTTAATATACTCTCTGTTTATAGTACTTGGGAGAACTCTGTTAGAACTGCCTGGTATGCTACTGGTTATCTATGAAATTCTGTGCAACAGACGACCCTCATCGATTAGAGTAAAACAAATGGTTTCTAAAAACGCAGCTGATGACGTAGTATGTGCTGATAAAAGAAAAAAACTTAAAGTGCTCACCATTGGGTTATCCTGACTTGCATATACCCTGCGCATACGCAATGAGTTCGCTTTGGTTTTGTAGTGTCAAATATTTAGGAATATTATGAAGAACAAAAGTTATGATCATATTAACATATATCAGTTTGTTTTACCATAATTTTAGGCAGTAAAAAAATTCAAAGTTATGAGAAGCTTTGAGACAGAATTGTGGATAGTTTTAAGATACAGCGAAAGAAACATGTATAGATACGTAGGTGGTTGACCTATATAAAAGCTTGACATATCTGTATATAAACCTAAAACGAACATTGTGTAAATGTCTGCGTTATTTCAGAAATGTAGGGTCTTTAGCCATAATTCGATTAAAGCTCAACAAGTGAAGCGCTTTACTTGTAAAATTTTCCACTGACTGTTTTTTACACTTACCGTTCAAAGATTGTCGCGGCAAAGCTGAGTTTTTTTTTTTTTTTATTTATTTTTTATTTTATCAGTATAAATCCGTCACTCAGCTGTATTTACAATTCAACCGGTTTGGGTTCGCTCTGTTAGCGGCAAAGATACAACGAAATTCCGTCAACATAGCGTCTTACCAATTAACACGCTACGGAGAGAACTTGCTGATCAGCAGCGCCTTCACTGCTCGATTTGGAGCACCCCGTCCATCCAATCAATGTAAATTAATTGCCAATTTGCATTGTAGCAGCTAAATCTTCCATCCTCAAACTTACGTTGATTATGGGAATGATTTTGTTTTTCGTTTTTCGTTATCGTTTTGTACTCTACACAAAGTTTTTGGGGCGTATAAATTGTTTTTAAAGTTGTAAAATTTGTTTTTTTGTCATGAGCTGGAAATTTCTTCTCACATTACGATACATTGAAAGTTATCTGAGTGTGGTCGTTTCTTACTTATTTTATATCCAAGGAATATACAAACATATCTAGTTGCATTCTTGTTTCAGTTTTTGGATCATGAGCGTAACTCTTATGATAATATAAAATAATACAAAGTGAATCGATATAGTCGTTAAAATAGTTATAGCTATTTAATTTCGAATACCAATTAGACCGCTAAATAGGGCAGTCAAAAGCGTAGTGATCGATTCTTAAATTGAAGTCGGTGTTTTGATTCCCTACAGCCACACTGATATCGTTATCAAAAATTCGGCATCTCTATTAGTTAAAGATCGCCATTCGCAATGGGCTGTAAGCTGCTGTAACTTCCTGAACTCTTCAAAGCGCTGTACATAGAGATGATTCCATTGGATCCATAACTAAATAGTAAAAATCAATTTATTTATTTAACAACTGTCATCGATCAATCCATCATATATGTAAAAAATCAATCTATTATTTTTCTAATTTCATAAGGAGGCATTTTATTAACAATAATAGAAATATATATGAAGAATTGGTATAGTTAACTAAGCTGTAATCAAAGAGGCACAGCTGCAGTTTGAAATCCCTATTATCGTTTTAATTTGGTACGAAAACGATCCTGTCGATTGCATGATGAGAAAATTTATTACCATTGTCATTAATTGAAATCTTTGGAAGACTTAAGTTCAGTTCTGCTGGTACAGCCCGAGGGATAAGAGAGATTTTTCTGCAAACTATTTCGCATAGCTTTTACTTAAAAATTTGTTTTTAGATAAAAAGGTAGTTGTACAGATGGTAATTCTCTGCCGATTTCATAATAAGAGAATCACTGACAGATATCCGATATATTAGATATCAGGAGTTCAGTTTAGTTAAGCTTCTATAATTTATTACACAATATTCGTTATGCAACTTGTGTGCTTATGAAATATTTTTTTATTAAATTTGGATGAAATTGCATCAACCTATAAAAACCCGAAAGAATGTAAGGGGGAGTCATTTTTATTTTTTACTCTTTGGGTTACTCCAAAGTCTTTCGGCAGCAGCGCTACCACGTGGCCAGACCCTACTATCCAAAGTGACCTCATCAATTTGTGTTGACCATCAAGCTGCCTCAGCACCCAGCACGCTATCCGAGTAGTTTCCACCTATCTGTGTGAGATTATTATCATAATTCTTTTGCCAACCAATGTAGGGTGAACACCAGTTGTTGTCGCCTGCATCGTCCCAAACAGTACCACCGGAACCGACCTTGCGTTTGAAACAAAGATATCAATATTTCGCGAACCTGCGGATCGTCAATAGCTGTTGGGATCTCATGATAGTCCCCAAGATAAAATTATTTAAAATTTATAGATTATGAAAAATTATCGATAACAAAATTTTTTTTGTGACCAAAAAGTTCGAATAATTTTTGTTTAACGTTCTAATCGATTTACCTCAAAGCTATTATTCTTATATACTATCATACACTTTTCTGAAGCATAGGGATTCTACGAAAGATTTAAAAGTTTCTCTGTACTATGCAGTTGGTCTTGATTCATCTTGTCGTTTTAGAACAAGAGGGGCAAGAAACCTTCGCCAACTCATTGATGAGGTCTAACTCTACGCCTTGTACTTTGTATATTTCGTGCAACAGTAGCATGTGAAAGATGCTTGGAAAGCATTCGCAAGATACCCCATCTAAGCTTAATATATTCATATTTCTACATTTCTGCTTCTACTTCTGTTATATAAATGTCCTAAGCCAGCGAATTTTTACCTGTTTACACCTTGAAATAAGGACATATTTTATATCTCTCGTGTTTGCCTATAGGCGAAGTTTATCCGTAAGCTAGTTAGATTTTCGGAATTTCGACTGTGGGCAGTACTTATTTTTGAAAAATTATTTAATAAAATGAGCCACAAATGCGATGTGGCCATTATAAAATAAAAATATTGAAATATCTTAAAAAATCTCAAATGTCAACGACTTACGCTCGATATAATTCCTTGGCTTTTATTTTTATATAAATCTTTAAAAATCGACGTCCATAATATTTTTCAATATAATAATAATAATTCGCCTTATAAAAATAGCTTCTTTAAATGATCGTAAAACAGCCATGGTGAATTATTTTTGCATTAGCTCTTACTCGGTTTCGTTGACTCTAATGCATTACCTCACCAATTTCTTTTGTCATTCTATCCAGAGTTACTCGTAATTTTCGATCTCCAGCATTATCAGTTTTTAGATCTAAATTCTCTGATCCTTTTTGCATCTTAAGCTTCAACTATACTTACCTTTAAGATTTCCTCTCTTAAAAATAGTTTATTTTCTCTCTCTTTATCGTAACTCATCCGGATTCGCCAAATCGAGCATCTTAGACCAATCACGAACCATGAAAACCCAACTTTATCAATGCTGATCTCTTGGCTTCTTTTATCAGGAAATGTTTGAACTTTTATGTTACTTCCTTATGTTTTCAGCTTTTACATTTTAAATCCAAGTTTCTAGCCCGCCCCTGATGTGAGATGTTGCATATCTATAAAAATCAGACTAGGAATACGTATTAGTTTTAAATTTCATTTTCTTAATTTTAAAATTGGTTTATTATAAGGTCAACTGGACTTAGCTGTACCCCTAAGTTAACAATAAATAAATCATATACCAGAGATAGCAACAAATTATTTTTTGATAATATTTTTATAACATAATATTTATCGATTATACAGTTTTTAAAGGTATTTTCATTCTTCAATGCATACTCCAAAAAAATGTAAAAAATAAACCAAAAAAACGTTAGTCGAACTATAGCATACCTACTGTTAAATACACTGAAATTCGATTAATTTTCATAATTCATGTTTTGATTTTTGAGCTTACTGGCGTGAACGAGATATGCATTTGGGTTATTTTGTATAGACACAGATTTCTCTTTAAAAACTATCAACGAGTTTTAATTTTCATGCTTTGAAAAAATCGCACATACTCCCAATTACTCCCAATGTTTCTGGTAGTTCGTCAAAACGATATACATAGTTGGATTTTTTTTTTATTTTTATGCATGAGGTTTCAATTTTCTTCTTTTTTTTAGAAACCCACAACTGTTTTGCGAGCTAAATTTGCATTTGGCACGGATCTAGATCTAGATCCAGCAAAGCCTCAGAGGCAAGAAATATAACAGACGCTGATATACTTCGATTATTGTCTATAGATGTCAAGCCAAACCTTCCAATTTTTCTACTTACTTTACTAGGCTATTTATAAAGCGCCTATACTTATTCCCAAATAGGCGCACATTCCACATCAAATAAGTACCAAACCATCTATAGATAGAGTATTTTAAAGTCGCCATAACTGAACTAGAAATCGAATTATTGTATTGTTTTTTTTGTTGGTGTTTAGCTGTCGATGCATTTCAATTAAACAAAGTTTATGAATATCATTTGATCGTTAATTCTGATTAATATGGAATATTTTACATACAAACACAGAGCAATTGGAATTTTTTTTTATTTTATTTGTTTTAAATAATTGGCTCGTGATGCTCACGTGACTAATGCTTGCCGCCGCATTTGTGTATCTGAATATACATTTTTTTTATTGATTTACATAAAAAAAATAAATTAAAAAAAAAATAAAAAAGTTAGTTCATTTAAGGAATAACGACGCGATCGGTAATGATGTTTTTCTTAAAGTTTTCCCTTAGTTTTCACGCTATGAACTTTTGGAGCAAAAACGTACAACACAGTCTTTTTTGGCGCATAATTTGTGTAGGTTTTGCACTAGGGACAGAAAGACATGTCGATCGTTTGCCATTTATTATTCAATATCTTCCTATAAATACATTCAGAATGCCCCAACTAAATAACTGATTAGGTTGCAACACCGCCAAAAAGTATGCAATTAAATTTTTTTAATTTCGCAATTACTCAAAAGTAGGCAATGTTTCGTTAAAAATATTATAGTTTATTTTTATATTTTTGCAACTTGTTGTTTATGAATTATTTATAAAAACAATTGATTTAATTGGAATTGCATTTTTGCACTTATAATTTTAAAAAAACTCCTAATATAAATTAATTCGTGTTTGATAAATGTCTATGGAATTGGCCAAGCATATTATTTCTGGCATCTAAAATTTTTGATAAAACAAAACTAAACAAATTATATAGACTCAACAGGTATCTATGTATATATATAATATTATTATGATTATGACAATTATTAAGTAAATGAGCAATTTTTAAGTTTATTTGTTTTACTTGTTTTGAGTAAGGACGAACAACAAGCCTCGGTGGCGCAGTAGGCAGCGCGTAAGTCTCATAATCTTAAGGTCGTGAGTTCGAGCCTCACCCGGGGCAGTAATTTTTTTTTAATTTTATTTTTTTTATTTTTTTTAATTTAATTATAATTCTTAAATAGTAGATAGGTATTACTTTTTTGGAAAAGCAATACGATCTTGTGCAATTTTATTTTTAAACGATTTGGTTAAGAAACTTAGTACACGTATATAAATATATCTTTAAAATTTGAGTAGTAACTTATCAATACGATATCAATTAAAATAATATAGACTTAGAAATATGCAAAATATATGTAACAATGAAATTAGTTATCAATTAAAAATAAAAGATATAATATGATATCGCAAGCATCATCAGATAAGTGATAATAGGAAATTGTTAACATAATTTTGCCTTAAAACAAAAAGTCATAGAAAATCAAGTCTTATTGGCAATGACTTCTATTTTCCATGTCTTACGGACTTGTTTCATTGAGACGTTGGGATTTTATCTATGACATCTCAGTCTTGATGAAACAGGATTCGAAAAATATGGCCAGCATGACAGCCTTTAGGTAAAAAGTTAACTGAATTGCTAAGAAATATTGAGTATACATAGATGCTTGACAAGTAACTTAATTATAAATTAATAACAAAAGATATTTAATATCACAAGCTTTATAGTCGTTATAGTCAAAGTGAGTAGTGAATTCGGATAAGTGATCATCGGAAATTGTTGACATAATTTTGTCTTAAAGCAAAAAGTAAAGGAAAATCAAGTCTTATTTTCAATGGCTCCTATTTTCCATGTCTTATGGACTTGTTTCATTAAGACGTTGGGATTTTATCTATGACATCTCAGTCTTGATGAAACAGTATTCGAAATATAAGGCTAGCTTCTCATCATTTGTGTTAACTATATATACGTTATAAATCGCAAAACATGTATTTTGATAATAAGTTATAAGTGTCTTTATTGTATAATAAAAATAAAGGATCTCATATGATTTCATAGTCGTTATAGCCAAAGTACGAAAAAATATTATAGGAATGATTATCGGAAATTGTTTACATAATTTTGTTTAATCTTAAATCTAATCGGAAATGCAATTTAATTAGCAATGTTTTATATTATGCCTTCCGGATTTACAGCATTGTAATTTTGGGTTTATACCTATGACATCTCATTTCCAATAATACAAGATGCGGATATTACGGTCAGCTTCTCTTCAATGGAATACAAATTGTGCTAAAAGCATATAAATGGCATTCACGAAATCAATGTTCATTAAAAAAACTCTCTACATTTTTCACGTTCGCATAATTTTGAAATATTTCTTATGCCTTTGTGAACCCCTAAACATCTGACAGGGTTAGATTTGCAAGGGCCTTAAATTGTGACTAATCTGTTTATTTTAGTTCTTGTTCTTGCATGATTTTTGCTTGCATTTCGTATAGAAGCACATTCATACTTCTAATTTTATACGTTCAATTCAGCAATCGTCAAGGTAAAAAGTACGCCACTGGAATAGAAATCTTATCTTAAAACACACACCCACTTTGCACTTTGCACCCACAAAGCTAAAGTAAAAATTTGCCTCCGTAGCCAATCGGCGCTTTTTAACTGAGTATACAAAACAGACTATAATCGTTTTCAATGGAATGCTATATTTAAAATAAAAATCTTATACAACAAATATTCAATAATAATATGCCAAGTTTTAAAAATTATATAAAAATTGCTTAAATTTATCATGCGCTTTATTGGACTCAAGCAGTTTTTGAAAAATAGGGTTTCTTCGAGGCGTTTTCGAAAGCTTGTGAAAATATAAAAAAATATGCCTAAAATATCTGTACAAAAAAAGCTTTCACTTATTTATAGACGGCGATGCCTTTTTGGTATAGTGATTTTTAGCTATTCAAACAACTCAAAAATTCAAGGATCTATTTTTTCCTAAAACTAAAATCTGTAAGATAGCTCTTTATCTTTAGCTTATAAGCAAGACGTGTGCAAGACTTTTTGTGTTTACTCGATTATTTCTGTAATAATCTTTGTAAGCATGTTAAGTCCCCATTCATATCATATCATTAACATTTCTTATCTCCTTAGGTCTGTACAAAGAATTCAAGTGACCAAGCCACATAAAAGCACTAAAACAAACTGAAGATTCCACTTGCTAGCCCCATAAATACGGTAATTATTGGAGGGCAATATCCAAAATACCTACATGAGTTCAATAACGGCAAAGCGCTTTGAAGTCGCCAAATCAACAAGAACAGCAACAAGTTGAACATCATTAATTGCTCATTATTATCGAATGGTTGGTTCTCAGTTAAAAAGCGTTATACAGTAATATGATATTATGTTCTATATGAGGGTTTTGTACTTGATTCTATACCGAAAACGGGTCTGCTAAATCCTACAGACACTCCAAGTGTAAAAGGCCCTAAATTCATATTGAAAAATTATTTTTACTTAACTCAGAGAGCAAAATGTTTAATAATTAAAGAAAATTCCGAAATAAATGAATTTTGCTCGATATGATTAACTTTTGCCCTGGCTATGTATGGCTTGAGACGCTCCAAGAACGAATCGCTAGCTGCCCGAATGTGACTTGCAGGTATTTTGGCTCACTTGAAGACAACGGCCTGATTTACAAGAATATTCGATGAATTCGGCGAATTCGAGAGCTATTTCGCTGACTTTGTAAAGTTTGGTACATTACTAATCAGCCATTCTTGATTAACTGGTTCTTAATGATCCTGTTAAGTCGATCATTAAAAATGTCTGTCTGCCCACGGTTGCCTAACAATTTCTAGATTACCATTCCGATCATAATGTTCAGGCTCGCTGAAAACGCGTAAGTAGTGCCCATCTGCGGTTACAGCTGCCAAAACCTTTATAAATGGTGAGTGCTGATTACTAGTGGACCATCGGTCTTTCAGGTAATCCGCATTGTTTTGAGAGTTTAAGAATTGCTTAATTGTAAAAACTTCTCCTTACAAAAGACAATGTTCGGAAATTTACCAGTTTCGGTCAAGCGAAGCGACTCCTTCGCTCTCTCAAGTCTGACTTTTTGTTGCTTCATTGATCATACACGCACTTTGGAACTTGTAAGACTTAATTTTTTAGTATACCGCATATGCTATGGTTCGCTTCTTCAATTTATAAACCATCTTTAGTATAGTTGCAGTGTTTTAATGACCAACTTCGTGACTTTAGCGTTGCTACCAGTATCATGGTAACGATTTCATTCACTGATATCTCTTTTTCGCGTTCACCCGCGGCAAAATGCTTTCGTGCGCTTGTAAACAATATTCTGAACTGAAATTTAACCGGATCCTAGTACTAGAACATACCCAATTTTTTTTGCTTTTATTTATTTATTTGTCCTGATAATAGGAAAAGTCTGTGATTCGATTGCAATCTTATAAATAGCGATATCTTCATGTTTCACCTTTGAAGCGATGAACGTAGTCTAGAGGAATAAATAAAACAAATTTATTTTATAAATATTTTTGTGTTCAAAAATAAGCCTTTTAATATAAAAGTAACGCCTATGAGATATACTTTGGAATATCAACTCCAAAAAAGAAGTACTATCTGGCCTAAATACAATCATTGAATTCTAGTTCGATTTCTTCCAGAGACTCGAATCGTTCAGTAGTTGGTATACTTTGGGACACTGTTTTGCCATCAACGTTAAGTTCATTAACAAATTATTTTATTTAAAAGTAGATTTCGGTAAATAAATAAAAACAGCAGAACAAAAGATGGTCAGACAAACATAGTTGAAACTGTAGAAATTGAAATTAATGCCATTTTAGTAATAAATTTCATAGAAACTACAATTGAAATGACTCTAACTTGTACAGCGTTCGAGAGCTGAAAGAAGCTTAATTTGGATTTTTAAAAAATATACTAATATATATTTAAATATATTTTTGTCCGATTCGAACACATTGCAAAAGCAATTCTGTGTTTTAAGTGTATAATTGTTGATTTTTATTAATATTCTTTTTTCTTTTTAATTATATTTAATTAAACACTTGTGAGCCTTTTACTTGATAAATCAGCTTTGAGCCACTGTGCGTCAATGAAATCGAAAAGTAATCATTGCTATCATAATTTTTTTATGAATATGTGCACAGTTATTATAGACAGGGTTGAAGTATATGTCAGAATGTGTCTACTACTTGCTGATAGGCACATATTTGTCAGCTCACCGAACCGAAGTTGCCAGCTGTGTCGTTTTGGTAGGGTGGTAACGACTATTTAAGTCCCTGCAATGCATTTGTATTTGGTAGTATTTGTAAAGTAGTAATAATTTGGAATGAGCTGAAGTAAGTAAGTCTACAGTAGCAGCAATTGAGCAACCGATTTACTTTTTTTGTGCAAATTGTTTAAAATTCGTCGTTTCAAAAAAAATTAAATTGTTCCATAAAATATGACATTTTTCTTGTACCGTTTCACTTCTAATTGCTAAGCTATAATCTCTAAAATTACAAGATTTTTTTTTTACTTATTTGAGTATCTATCGGTATGATTTTTTTGTTCGCTGAAGCAAATTTCTGGCTTCTTTTTAAAACTTTTTCCCCAAGTTACAAAACTTTATTAACTTTTTAATATTTCTATAATCTCTGACATTTGATAAATATGAATTGACGTCACGCTTAATAATATGATAAAAATTGAAATTATTTTTTTTTTATCTAGTTGCTTAAGTTTGTATGCATTTTGAACATTTAGTAATGTTTTTTTAAGAGCTTGACAAAGTCTAGTACGTTCATAATAATTATATATCTAAAATCCAGCTGGTGTCATTTTTATTTTTTTGTTTTTACATGGTAAATTAGTCTACAACCCCATTAGTAAAGCATTTTTCTAATATTTCATGATCTAGGAATACTCTACTATTCAATGCAATGAGACAGGAGATAAATCCCATCCTAATCCAAGCCAATAGTTGGATAGACTTTCTATTTTTTTGCACTTCTTGCATTAAAACTGGAATGCTGGAACGTTATCGATTTGCAGAAGAACAAGAAAATTATCGAAAGCTTGAACACACCAAAGCTATGCAATACAACTTGATCTAAGTAACAATTTTTACATTGTGTGAAAAAATATAATTCAAAATATAGTTTTTTTGATTGTTATACATAAATTTATAGTATTAATTAATATTAATAAAAGACAATTATAAAATTTTTGAATTTAATTTTAAAGGTCTTTCGAAATATCGTTTTCCTAACAGACAATAAAATATTAACTGCTATGCAATAGAGCTTGGCTTGATCTTTAGTTTTTGACAAACGATTCTTTTGATCGATTCCAACAAAAATCGATTAAGTGAATTTACAGCACTATCAACGATAACAGCTAGTAAGCGAAATCATCGACAAGAAAATTTGAACAAAAAATTTATTTATTAAAATATTTAATTTGAATTTTGCACTTAATTTAATTTGTTTATTAAAATGTACTGCCGCAATATGATCAAAATATATAACTCGTTTATTCAAAATTTTGTAACAAAAAAAAAAGTTTTAAGAAAATACGCAATTGCTACAATTTATTTGACTTAAAATTTAAAATTGAATTCAAGTAAACATAAATAACTTGGAGGCGCACAGTGCTCAATGAAACGTAGAAATCGCTTAAGGAGTTAAGATTTTTAGTTAACAATAGGGAAAGCGGGAAACTATTTGTAACTAGGCAAAGTTCTTGAGAATTTATTGTAAGAGAGCATGGCAATAATAATAATGATAGTAATAATAATAATAATAAGTAAAATAAATAAATAATTAGTAATAATAATAATAGTGATAATAATGATAGTTATAATAATACTAATGATAATAATAATAAAAATAATGATAGTAATAATAATGATGGTAAGAATAATAATAATAATGATAGTAAGAATAATAAAAATAAAAATAATAATAATAATAATAATAATAATAATAATAATAATAATAATAATAATAATAATAATAATAATAATAATAATAATAATAATAATAATAATAATAATAATAATAATAATAATAATAATAAAATAACAATAACAATAACAATAACAATAACAATAACAATAACAATAACAATAACAATAACAATAACAATAACAATAACAATAACAATAACAATAACAATAACAATAACAATAACAATAACAATAACAATAACAATAACAATAATAATAATAATAATAATAATAATAATAATAATAATAATAATAATAATAATAATAATAATAATAATAATAATAATAATAATAATAACAACAATATAAATAAGAAAAATGCCTAAGATTCATTCATTTTGAAACCAAAAAAATACTGAAAAGAGTAAAAATGTTAGTCAGTCTATCTGTGTTCCGATTTTAAAATATTTGAAGTTATACCTTAAAAATCTTGTCTTACTAACTCTATGTACAGAAAACACTTCTTTTTTGTTTCTAAGCCTCACATTAAACCAGCTTAGCCTCTATATATGGCATCTCATGTGCAATAAAACTCATATTCATTAAACAAATATTGTTTTGGAATTAAAAATAATTGTATATGTAATAAAACAAATATTCATAAAATTAATAACAAAATCGGTTTAAAATATATTAAGATGCAGCTGCGTCAAAGCGTCCTTCAAAATGTTTTCAAATATCTGTAAATCTTTTTAAATACCGTCTACGGACTACCGTTTCGTATATTCCTTCCGAGTTCACTAAAAAAAAATGAATCGTTTCAAGTTCTGTACGAATCGCTACGAAATATGCATGACAGCAAACCGATCTAGTTGTAACTTACTGAAGTCCCATGGAAAATTTTGAATTACTCTAAATAGCCCACAAATGCTTAGGAAAACAACATCCGTGATTATGATTTGGAACATGTAAATATATGTATGTATGCAATGATGATAGAAGCAATTGACTCAAATACTTTTTAAAGATACAAAAAGTATGCAAACGATTTTGGGTAACAGTTGACCTATACGAGATGGGCAAGTTTTTTAAAAAACTTTTTTTTTTTTTTCGAAAGCGACATGCCGCATAGGGTGTTAGGTGTATGTTATATGTGGAAACAATAAAATTCGTGCAAACATTGCCGCAAGAGCGCCGACAAACACAAAAACTAAAATAAATATAGCAGAAACCAAAAAGTAAAAATCTTATCAACGAATTTTCAAATCTAACGAACCAATAACAGAAACCACACCAAAATGCCGAATACAAAAATACCACACACACACACCCAGTGTGTGTGTCCGTGTGTGTGAGTGTGTGTGTGTAAGTGTTAGTGCGTTCTACTACAATTCTCGAAAATTGCGCGCATACGCGCTACAGTTCAGTTGGCGCTGGAGAACGTTACGGTAAAGTCGTCGCTTGCCCGCCGTCTGCATAATTTTCGTATACAACTTGGTCGCAACGGGGCGCTGAGAACGCACGATCAACTTGCCGCAGATTTTGTGGCAGCCACAGTAACGCAGCCGCAAAGACGAGACGACGCACAATCGAAAGCAAAAATATAAACGCAAAGTATACAAAAAAAATAATAATAATAATACAAAATATTATTAATTAATAATATGTTTGTGCGTGTGCTGAGTTAGTATATATATATCTATATCTATATATATATGTACTGCTATATATTTTATTTTTTTTTTGCCAACAAGTTGAATGTTTTTTTTGTTGTTGTTGTGAAACACGTGCGTAAAATAACTGAATGAAATTGCAAAAACGCCCGAAAAAAATATAACAATATTTGCCGCTCTAATTGTGTTAGCCAAGTTAGTTATGTGACTCAGCTAGTAAGCTCTTGATACCTAGATAACGTTATGTGCATATTATGATCATGTGTTTGCTACCAATCAGGCCCATCAATGATCAATCATCAACGATTTTCATCAATCACAGCACAGCGCTTACAGCGTTGCGTCACGCGCCTACCTTTTCCAAGTCCGTTTCACGCAAGTACGCAGCTCTTAACTATCCAGCTATTTGTATCAAAAAACATATAATATCGGCATATATATTTAGCTAGCTGCCTACAGTTGATACATTTAGCTTAAGGTTTATGCGATTCCTTCGACTATATAGTTTATGGACGCTCGTAATACGCTTTATAGCCGCGCTATATATTTATAAGGTATTTGCAGTGTCTCTTTGTATCTTGAAGCGTTTTATATGTACAAATAAATATATTGTTTATCTAATTAGTATGTTAAATATGTGTCGCGCACGTTGTGGCCTAAAACTGAACTACTGAATACTGACATGAATAAATAAAAAAAGAAAAATAAATAAAATAAACTTGAACTTGTTCGTTCAAAAAAAAAACAGCTGTATGATAAGCATCAGCAGTTTACAGTTCGTTAAAGATCTTTTACAAAATATTGCTTTCCGTTGCTTTAAGTTTTTGCTATCAATATTATTCTTAATAGTTTTTTTTTATGTAATTGAGCTGGTTTTTCTATTAAAAGTATTTATAAAATATTCTGTAGCTTAACAAACATATAGATTTTATATTTTTTGTAATGCTCTTACAGCTTATTTTCCATATATTTTTACGTTGTTCAGCAACTTGTATGCTAAATTGTTTTATTTTTTCTACACTTATTTATGAAATAACAAATTAGTTTTATAATTAGCTCAGCCAAGCGGATTTAAATAAATTTAATAAGCTTATCTCAAGAAACCTAGATTCAATTAAGCACAAAATACTGGAAAAAATTACAAAAGTCTTGAGACTGTGGCATGATTGTTTATTTCTTTTATTAAAAAAAATAAAATAAATAATAAAAAATAATATATATAATAAATATAACATAAAATAAATAAAATTAATAAAATAAATAAAATAAATAAAATAAATAAAATAAATAAAATAAATAAAATAAATAAAATAAATAAAATAAATAAAATAAATAAAATAAATAAAATAAATAAAATAAATAAAATAAATAAAATAAATAAAATAAATAAAATAAATAAAATAAATAAAATAAATAAAATAAATAAAATAAATAAAATAAATAAAATAAATAAAATAAATAAAATAAGTAAAATAAATAAAATAAATACATTAAACAAAGAAACTAAAATAATTAAAATAAGTAAAATACAGAATTTTTTTTTTGTTAAAAACAAAAATATAATAATATATATAATAACTATAAAAAATAAATATATAACTAAAATAAAAACTTAAAAATTTCTTACTAAATCTTTACAGCTCGGTTTTTATTATTAAATAGTTATTATTATTTGCCTGATAATTAGTTTATATTTTAGCATAACTTCAGCGTCGCCTTTATATAGAGTATAACTTAAGTTATTCGAAATTTAAAACCTATTTTATACAATTTAGTTCTTTGTCCAAGTAATTATTTAACAAAGTAATGACATCGCCGTTCGGATTTCGCTATTTACAGAAAGTTCGTGTTTCTTGGGAAAGTTTAAAATAGATTTATACTTCGCCTTTGAAGTGCTGACAAGGGGTATATATTTTCTTAGGTAACCAACTGTTAATTAATGTCACCTATATTTGGATTTAACTGAAAGTCACTGTATGCTAGGGAATGATTTTAATAAATTTATCCTCATGTTCCGCCTTTGGAGCTCTAATGGAATAGGATACTACCATGGGCAATATCATACATTTTTTTAAGGTAACCAGCACCTTTTAATTACTGTCATCTTCAATTGGTGTAAACTAATAGTCCCTGATATTATAGTCAAAGGGAACAATTTTTTATATTTTAAAAAACAATATAGTAATAGTTATTAGTTTTAGTATTATTGGCATGCTCGCTTATAATAAATTATTAAGAACGTAGGCTATTTACAAATGGTTTCCAGCTTTATAAAATCCTAAACTCGTTCAACGATTTGGACGTTTCGTTGAGCACTGTTCGCCTCCAAGGGTTCCATTCGGGAGCTGCACGTACTGTCTGTTGTCTCTCCTGAGGATGTGTCCGTTACATCAATATTGTCTGAACGATAAAATAGTAATAAATAAAATCAAATATTTTTTGTTGAAGCATTTGTCTCTACTAGTTTTTTCTTGCAATATTTTGCCTTTAAAATCCTAATTCGCAACTCAATATCTTGATGTTATACTGTGTATATCACACTCGAAATGCTTTGAACGCCCCCTTTTTCTTATCAGTTTTCATGGAAATCATTTACGCATTCCGGCCGGATATCAGTTCGTTAAGACTCTTTTAGCCTAGCAAAGTATGATTTTTTGCCAGACTTTTTCGATACAGACTACCTAAAAATCAAGCCATAAATTTTTTTAAAGAAGAAAACTGCCGAAACGCCTTTTTAATACTTTTTCTTGTCTAACGAAACCTGTCGCCTGACACTGTCTGTTACAGTGCGTTTCTGCATTAAAGCAACACTTGTCATTAGAGCTAAATTGCAATTGAACCTAAACTTTTGCCTGACACTGTCTGTTACAGTGCGCTGTTGCATTAAAACAACACTTGTAATTAAAGCTAAATTGCAATTGAACCTAAACTTTTGCCTGACACTGTCTGTTACAGGGTACAGTTTCTGCATTAAAATAATACTCTCAATTGAAGCTAAATTACAATTGCATTGAAAAACATCAAGTCAATATCAATTTCATTTGTAAACAAATAAAAACAAATACAATTCATTTTTAATTGACATATGTGTGGCTCTAAATAAAACTATCATTTTATTTTAATAAATGATTTTATGTTAAAGAGCACTGGTACAGTGCCGCAAATCGCTCTGCTGACATCTCTACTAGATTCGCGTGTCTTAAGTTAGCATAAACTTTCCGTTTTTTTTTTAGATGTTATTGGAACGCCGCTGCACTATCAGCCATTCACCAAGAGACTAAAATAAATTTCTATTGCCTGACAAGTGTTCTTAACCGATATAAGCAACAAGAACCAACCATCATATAATTAAGCGACTATATCAGTCAGTTTTTTGTTGTTTTTTTTTTTTTTTTTTGTTTTTTGACGGGCTTATCGTGCCTATTGTGTTGTTGGTACTAACGACATCATCGACTTTGCACTTTCATAAATTTAATGGGCTTCAATATCGGCAAAAGATATTGACAAGCCTTGTCGTCGTAGTCTCTGTCGGGTCTTACTTGATACTTGTGTCCAATGTTGAATTGGGGCCCTAGCTGCAACCTCTTGCGTTGTACGCCTGCCTGTCCAGTTCCAAAGGCCAAATGTTGCGTTGCCGCATTTTAGGTATAGAATGGGTTCATTTAACGAGCGGGTTGACCACAAACCCGATATAAATTCCACAAATCGCAACTTGCCGCCTGCGATAAGAGATATATGACTACAACAAAAATAAACATAGGCATTTCATTGGCATGTTTTATATAATGAGTGTTACTTTTTTTTTTATTTTATTTTTCGGCAATCACGTTTTTCCCTCTGACAAAAAAAAAGAATTCCAGCGCTAGTCAGTGGCAAAGCTGACGTCGAGGCGTGCAGGTGATCATTTTCAATTCTTTCAACTCGTAATATTTCGATAAACTGAAATCGTTTATTTTGTGCGTCTAGTTCTGACAAGTGCAGTATATATATATATATTTATATCTCTATAGTTAGTTCCCATGCACATATATAGTAGTCTTACATAGCAGTTACGCGTCATTTCCACAACGCTTTATCTGACATATTGATATATTGGGCGCTTCGGCTTAGAAATCACGTTTTTGGCAAATATAATAATAAAAACGTAGTGATTATGTGCGGGACTATCTGTAGATTTGGGTGAAACTAGTCTCAAAGTTTAATGTGCCGCGAAAAATACACAGTGCCGTGTGGAACCAATAAAAATTTGGAGCCAATAGTTAGATATACTAATTAGCAGCAAGTTACAAATTTCAATATTTATGTAATTATTTTTAAATTAAAATTCTATTATAAAATACTGCTTGTGCTGTATCTAAAACCATTTTAATGTCAACAAACTTAAGTACAGTGGGGTTAAGATAATTAGTGTGTTGCTTGGGTGTTAAGTAGCGGATTTTTCTGAAAAAGTTTATACTAAGTTCTGTTAGCGATTGAGTCGTGTTTCTTCAAGATTAAAGCACGAAGGGTGTCAAGGCTCTCGCCTGCAAGGAATACATAAATAATATATCAAAATTTCTACGCTGACCAAATTATTCTAGTTTAGATGTGCTTCACTGAGACATGTTCAATAGCAAATTTCAACAACTATCAATAACTGCATCTTCGTAAGAAAATACTTTTTAGCAAAACTGTTTGCGATTTAATAACTGATATCAGTAAGCAACGAATTCCGAAAGAAAAAAATTTTTAATTAGTGCAAGACACAAATTATTTATCTTCAACTATTGGGTAATGCCAAATGGGAATGCTGTGGAAAGTGGGTTTTCAATGTTTTGGTATCTCACCTACACATTTTTTTTTTCAAACGATTTTGGTAAATATTTTGTTTTTATATTCCTCAAAAGGCCAGTCATACGTATAAGTTCTATACTATATTTTCCTCGTTTTTATTTAATATTTTTTTCATATTAAAATTGTTTTTTTTTTTTTGTAAGATCAACTGCATTTAGTTGTACCCCCTGTTTCTTTGTTACAAAGCGTACCATTCAGTTGCCGATAGTTGCTGACCCTAAAGTAGCATATCAGGATGACTGAAGAAGTGTGTCTACCCATGTCCGTCTCTCTGTCTGTATAAGCGAACGGCCACAGCTCAAAGGTGCTGACATCTAGATTTTTTAGAACTAGTTTACTTTAATACACTTTTTTGTATCTTAGGGTATGCAGTATTATTTAAATTTTTTGATATCGGCGTGGAAATCGAAAGCATATTCGCCTCTCAAACAGAATCTCGTTGGTTCGATATCACTGTTGGTTTGCCTAGCACTATCATAGCTAGCAAAAAGGCAATGTCTGCCGTTGGAGCGATAATCGAAAAGTCAAGATGCATAAATTAGTTTATTTTGTCTAATCGAATATATATGTAATGTATGAACCAGGGTGGACCTACGCCCTTCAGCACTGTCATCCCCCATGGCTCTATTGTGCCCCTCGAAGCAATATGAAACTTCTCGAAACTTCATCTTACATATGACGTTGTTGTAGGGTTTAAAATTCAGATCATAATTGTTTGACAAGACGCATATTTTATATGGCAAGCTGATGTCTCATGCGTATCACTTCAAGCCGGAAACGAATCTACATATTAGTTATCTCCAAAAGAAATCGAAAACTTGAGGACGCAGTTCACAGTTTATAAAGATATAAAAGCCTATTGTTTGTTATTTTTCAAATTTGATATAAATCGCATGATTATATCACATAGCAAAATCGATTGAAAAATATAATTTTTGCTTTAAACTTCTTATATTTCGTTTGTTTTTCAAGTTATCCAAAGCAATTTCGGATTGTACATTTATTTTAGTATTTCGAGTAATTGTGTTGAATTTAATCAAAATCGGTTGTCAATATATTAAATTTTTTTTTTTTTTAATTTTAGTTTTTCCATGTGTTGTGATGTAGTTCGATGTTCAAATGTATTTTTGCTTTTCAAGTATTGCGTCAAAATAGTTTGACTTAAATAATAAATTATTCATACTGCTTCTAGGTACTTAAGGTTTCAACATAGGACTTGCAACTGTCCCTATCTCCAGTAATTGCTCGAAGCTCTTTAAACGATTTGCCAGTTTTCTTCTAAAGTTCTTCTAAAAGTTTTCTTAAAACACTATTAAGACTCGAATTATATTCATTACATTTGTTTAAAAAACTGAACATGCGATTTATTAAGATGAAGCTAAAATATTTCCAATTTTAAATATCCTAAATAAATTCGGTAAAACCAAAATAATCATCCATTTAAAAAAAAAAATAAGCTAGATTAATCTTTCGGTTCGTTGACATAAGCTGCAGTGTTTTTGTACCAGAATATATGATTTTTGGACAGCGTTATCAGCTTCCACTCAAAACCAAAGCGTGTTTGTACTATACATATATCTGTTCTCTACGCCACGATGCCATCAAAACTCTGGGTGTTTCAAGTCATCCAAATAAGGCCTTCCCTAAAATATTTTTATTTATGTGTAAAATAATTTGAACGATATATAATATGTACTGCCGTAAGGTTTCATAGATATAAATCATATGCAGCTTTACTGGAACTCAAAAGATCAGCATACAATTAGTGAATAACTATAGTGCGGCATGCTTGACTAGTGCATACACTACACTGCACAACCACAAAAATTTGTGTATTTTGAGACAGAGTATAGAAGTTAAAGAAAGTCACTGAATTAATTTGACACAGAATTTTGTTTTGAATTCTTCAGTTAAAGTTTCCTTTAACTTTGTAGAGTTTGTAGACGGATTTCTTTAATGTTACATATATAGTCTTTTTAACTTTTTAATCAAACTCTTGGGCGTTAAGTGCAGAATTTATAAAGAGTGCATATTTTATCATCTCTTCATTCCAGTAGCTAGGAAAACCGTTTTAAAAAAGGACTTAATTATTCAGATTATATTCCAGTGCTTGTCTTATGCGAAGGTTTTTGAAAATGGAAAAACTTAGATACTTATCAACTGATGGAACTTAGTTTACTTATCGATTTTATTCAAAAAAAAGAGGTAAAAATAATTGTAGCCGACGGTGACATGAATCAAATCATATAAAAATTCTCTCAATGTAATACAATAAATGCTAAATTAGCGACATTGAGTAGCCGAATCTCTCACAAGCTTTTACTTGTTCAATTTTTTGTCAGACAGAGTTGACCCCAATAGTTAAGTAACTAAAGAGAACATTTCAAAAAATTTAGACGTAGAAAATGCAATATTTCTGAAATGTTTTGATGCAGCAATTGCAAAAGTGGGCTGACACTTTTAGAGTACCTGAAAAAAAAATGATTTATTTCCGACACTTTGGAAGAAATAATGACATTCACTCAATTGTAGAACGTAACCAAAGTCCAAGTCACTAATTTTAAAGCTCGAAGTAAAACACAGACATACATTTATATGTCATAATCACTTTGTACGAAAAAAACTTATTTAAACAGTTTTTTCATATTTAGTATTTGTTATAATTGACGCGACGTAAGTGTGATTGAGAGCGAGGGAATTTATGGTTTTGCTCGCTGCTTAGGTTATCTCCTATAGTCGGCACACGAACAAAAGAGCACAAATGAAACAAAAAAGGCTTCTAACTCAGACCAAAGATAATTAAATAATAATTTTAGTTAGTTATAATTTAATTCTCTTTGCTCAGACGAACACTTAGTTCTCTTGTTTTACTTGATGCGACAGAATTAGAAACCTTTTGTACTTTTGTTCGTGTGCCGAACGTATTAGATAACCCATTGAAGAGTTACAACGAGCTGTATCTTTAAAATCTTGAATTAAAATTAAAATTAGGCAAATATAGCAGTTATTCTAAATAATATATGCAAAGTTGTCATAAACGAAAATCAAAAGTTTCGACTTAGAGAATACTACGACGCTTGGTGGCCTACAATTACGATATTTTTAATACGATTTGGGCATAATTGTGTTTAATTGACTGAAGTTATTATAATTACATTAAACAAAAAATGCTTTTATCGTAAAAATGTAATTAAACTGGACCCCGGGGCTACTGCGCTGCGTTCATTTCATTCCCAAGTTAATCAGTGCCTATTAAAGCGTTAACACATGTTGGTATATATTTACTTGTGGAGGGTACTGTGCTTAAGCAAGGATGTTGCTTCAGTTGGTAACCAAAATTAAAGCCGCGAACCAAAGGGCTTAAATCAGCCGCTTACCAGCCATATTAGTTGGCCTTATATGAATAGAATTTAAGTAGTGTGTTCGGTCAAGATGTGAAAATAGTGTATAGGAGAAGTTTGACTCTATTCCCAGCCATCCAGGACTTCAAATAAGAGAATAGAGCAAAAATGCAAGGCTGTTTGTATGCCAAGGCTTGTTGCAGCTTTTGCCCAGACAATAGTGCAAGTCTTCAACATCTTCTTCTATTTAGAGATACCAATCATCTGCTACAACTATACTAACCCGACGACTATGCTAATAGCTATTATTAATTGGCTTCTATTAATGGTTGCAGATTGATTGATCGCAGTACCGAAAGCCACCCAGTAATGCCCGACTATTAGCCACAAACAAAGATGACTGATAACAATAACGACGCCAGTGATACCCGCGACAACAATGGACACAACAGCGCATTGAGATTAAAACTGCCAGAGGAGCAGCAAGCACAGCAGCTGAAGAGTATGCCAAAGAATAGCGCCCAAAATGGGGCCGCGGCCAATGCACAACCTGCATTGCAAACAACAAAAACAACAACAGAGTCCAAAAAGAAAGCCGTGAAAAAAAAGCGACGCGACAAAAGTGATCTGGGAGATGACTTTGTGGCGCCCGATGGCGGCTGGGGCTGGCTTGTTGCCATAGCTAGCGGTGTGAACATTGTAAGTGGCATGACTTCTTGTCTAGCAAATTGCATACAACAACAACTTCTTCCTTCCAATCTGCAGTTGGTCACCTTTGCACTTGCGCAGCAATTTGGTATCATATTTCGCGAGCGCATGGCCTCGCTGGGCATCAGCAACTCCCAGTTGACCACAATTATCAATATACAAATAGCTGTTTCCGCCTTTACGGGTAAGCAACAAAACGAGCTACTTGCTCCGCTGCAAGCTGCCATATAAACTTTGTTTACTTTGCAGGACTGCTCAATGGTCCCATCTTTAGGCGCTATACTTATCGCATGGTGGCGCTGGTTGGCTCTGTGCTCACCTTTTTGGGTCTCTTTATGATGGTCTTTGCCAATACCTTTGAACTGTACGTGCTGAGCTTCTCCATAACCTACGGCTTTGGACGTGGCCTAACCGTTTCGGCCTCCTCCTTAGCGGTTAATACGTACTTTAAGGTGAAGCGACGCACAGCTACGGCTTATCAATTTGGCGTTGCCGGTTTGGGTCCCATAGTGTGTCCCTACTTTGCCACCTATATGTTGCAGGCCTTTGGTGTGCAGGGCACGGTGCTGCTCTTTGCGGGTGCCTCGCTGCATACTATTGCCTGTTCGTTGATCTATCAGCCAGTTAAGTGGCATGTCAAGAAGCGTGAGCAGGATGCAGAAGCACTGAAGCAGCTAGACGCGGATGAGCACGATGATATTATCGATCAAGTGGTGGAGCCGGAGACACCAGTGCTGCCACGTGCCAACGATGGTTGGTTTGGCTCACGCAGCTCACTAAACAGCAGTGGCACACGTAATAGACTTAATACCTGGGACAAGCAGCAGCAGAGTGAGAATGGACATGTCGAATTGAAGCGCTTGAATAGTCGTGAACTGGCGGTTGGCAAGCAGCGTAGTTTCTCGCTTAGTCACAGCATTAAAGAGGAGGAACATGATTACGATTATGATCAACATGAGCCGCATGATAAGTACGATGCTAGACAACCTTTGGCTGGCAAGGATTCGGTCAAAGCTTTGCCAGCAGCGCATACCGACGAGCTAACCATGGAGCAGCAGCAGCTGGAAGATGAGGAGGAACGCAAAAAGAAGCTACCATTTTATAAGAAAGTTGTCATATTCTTTGACTTGGATTTGCTGCGCGATGTCACCTACGTTAATCTGGCCGTGGGCATAACGCTTATTAATTTTGTGGAAATCAATTTTGCCATATTGACGCCATTCATACTGGATGATTTAGGCTTTGCGACGGGTCAAATTGCACTGGCCATGTCACTGTTGGGTTTCTGCGATTTGGTCATACGCTTTCTCATACCACTGATCATTGCCAAGATGAACTTTAGCAATCGTACATTCTTTGTTGTGGGCATTTTGGGCATGTGCCTGGGACGCGCCCTGCTCTCCGCCACCAGCAACTTTTATGTCATGGTGGCCATATTCATATGGTTGGGCCTAAACAAAGCCTTCCGCACGGTCTTTTGGTCACTGATCATACCCAGCTATGTGCCACTAAAACGTCTGCCAGCTGCTGCCGGACTGCAACTGCTCATGTCCGGCACCTTTTCCATGGCTTTTGGACCAGTGATTGGTATGTCACATATTGGTTGCATCATCGTACCATCATACTTATTGCAAAATTCTCTTCCAGGTATTATACGCGACAACTCCAGCTACGCCGTCACACTGAATATATTGAATGCTCTGTGCGTTATGGCCATAGTTTTGTGGTACCTGGAGGACTGTATACGTGCGCGCATTCGCAAAGCGCCACCTGTCACCGAACAGGAGTTCAAGTGATTGGCGCACGCTCTCGAGCAGGCGCTCCTCGCTCGTATGTCTGTCTAGTCGTACACACGCAGAACCAAACTTCCCATACACGCAGTGTAGTTCCGCAGAAGGCTTGGTTTTTTTTTGTCGCTTGTTTTTAAATTTTTTTTTTTTTTTTTCGTGTACATAATTATTTTAATTGTTATACCAATTTGTACATATGTAAATATGTGAATATATAATGATTGTATATATTTACTCTAAACGATAATTGCCAATACAAATACCTCTAAGTTCCAAACTAAAAATCAGTTGTATCTTTTGCAAGCCGAAATCATCTGTTTATTTTAAAGAAATTCAGAGAGAACGGATGAAGTACTCCGAAATAGCAACTCATGCGAGGTGAATGACGAGGTGCCGTGACATGACGGGTAATTGGATAGCGTTTCATGGGAGCAAATATTTCGCATTGTTGTGAAATAACTTCAAGTGTGACCATCATGATGATACGTCATATGGTATAGACGGCGGCAATCTTGACAATCTGAGCAACTCTTAAACTGAAATTATTAGAAGTACGTACAGAGAGTTCAGCAAGCTTAGAACTTTGTTTATATTTAAATACCTAGATGCTAGAAGGGGTATATGACTTGGGTTAGTTGAAACGTAACATAAAGATGTGAAGGCAGTAGCTGAAACTTCAGAATAACCTTAAAATCAAAATTGTATATCCTCTACCATATTTCATAAATGCTATATAACCCCGAAAGCCGAAAATGTAATAACCAAAAGAATAAGTCAAAAAAGCGCGAATTCTACCTAAAGTATGAACAGGTTGACAAGTGAAGTCAATGTTCCCATATCGTTCTTGTTCGTCTGACTGAGCGCCTAGATCTCAGAGTTGGAAAATGCTGTACCAACAGCCTTCTCTGATAAATCTTTTTTATGGAAATGCAAGCTTATTATAGGCTTTAATTATTACAAATATGTTATACAGCCTCCATAGGGGTGTATTGCGCCACTTTAAAAAGTCAACTATTTTGTATTAAATATTTATGATGCTTATGAAGATTACTAAGTATTGACTTCATTAAAAATTAAAATCGGTTAACTATTTCCTATAGCTTACATAGGGTAACTCAGTCGAAAAATGCACTGAATTCGTTGTATTTCATAAGTTCATCCTTACTTAGTTCAGTTTAGAAATTATTTTAATATTCAATCAAGATCTGTTGACTAAATCATAAAGCTCAATTGACACAATGATCCAGCGAATTTTAATCTTTGCACTAAATCCTAATCAAATTATTATTCAAAAAGTAGTTAAGTATTATCGCACTGCATCGATTTTGAGCAGAATCGGCTCATTAACATAATATAGCTTCCATTGGGTAACTAAAAACAAAGTTGAGTATAAAATGTCCGAATTCGCTACTCTGAAGGCTTTTAGCATTTCCAAGTATCATTTCCAAGTTTCATTGAAATCTGTTATCTATAAGGTAAATCGGTCGTAAAAGTCGTTTTTGATAACAATTTATCTGCTTTATATTTATTTAGATATATTATGTTGAATAGGTTAACCTTTTTTAATTTAGAGTAACCCAAAGACGTCCGCAGCTGACTTCTAAGAACTCCGTTTTTTTTTACCGAGATTTGACAATATTTCAATAAAATATATATGTGCAATATATATATAAATATTAGAAGATATTCCAACTGCTTTTTTTGGGCCAAACATTCACTTGCATTTTCACCAACGTATACGTGGTGGAATGTTCTGTAATTACCTATCTATAAGGCCCAAGATGTTCAAACCAAAACAATCTTTACTTTCTGAATTTATCAGATACAGACAGTTTTACCATTAGCAACTAGTTGGAGTATTAATCTTATTTTTTCATCTACGTCTTCTTCGCCTTCATCTTATTTATCATCTTTTTTCTCTTCTGCTTCTTCAATATTTTAGTCTTTCTCTTCCAAACTTTGCAGGGTATACAAGATTTGTGCAAGAAGACTAAGCATATCCTTTATATCCTTTATCCTATATCCTATATCCTTTACACATACCATAATCTTGGGTAACGATTGAGCCATGTCCGTTTGTTTTTGCCTGAAGAAGACCGCAAGACTCAGAGCCACCAAACTATATCATCTGTTTTGTTTTATCCCATAGAATTTTGTCAGATCATTTCAATAGACTTCCACGTTTCTCCACAGTGAAGAATTTCAGTAAAATCGTTTTGCATTTTGAGTTGAATCTTTCCAGAGCTATGCGTGACGCCAAAAATGTGTTAAAATCTAACAAAATCGAAAAGCATATTTAAATTTTAGCGATCCGAACCTCACAACTTCCTCAAAAGACTCACGATGCTGCGTGGTATACATGCGTTCCCTTGTCGGTACTGTAGTAATTTTGGCAAGTGAAGGGTGTCTTTTTTTCGTACCTGCTCGAACTGAAGTGTGGGTATGCGATCTAAGCGTTCTTTGGCATTCATATTCTAGATAATGTCATAGCCAAGATCCATTTAAAACAATTGAAGTTTATAGCACTTATGTATTTGATTCATTATTATGGTTGCTATTACGCATATTGAAGATATTTAAGGTGTTAAGGATTTCCCTCAGTCTCAATATGATGGTTAGTTTGTCATTATCTGTTTTAGGCTAGGCTGAGAATCCCTTAGTGCTAGATCGTATCCCAACTTATATGTACCATATCAGAAACACCACAAAACTCTTGTGTTTCGTATTTTTTTACTTGTAATTATACGAATCTTTATTATAAAATTTTCTAATTTCTTGAGAGATGTATCGTTTTATGCCTGATATCAGTAAATCCAGAATAAGATTATATTCCCTCAGACATGTCAACTTTTTTGTTACGCTTACTTTAAGTAACTTTGGAAGTCTTCTACAGGAACACACATAATGGTTTAAAAACAATTGCTTCAGGGTATAAAAATGTTGTGGGGTCGTGGTCAATAAGCAAAAAAAAAATTCTGAAATCGTTGCCAAAAGTATATAGCATATATTCATAAAACATCAGAAATAGCAATGGATAAATGAATGTGAATTATTTCAAGTTTATTTCAAAGTGAACATTTAATTTAAGAATGTTAGGCGCTACGATCCTAGTTGTATCTTGGGCTTCCTTTGAAGTCTCCGCCTTTCTTCACGATGTAGAGCTAGCGTTCTCTAGTTTGTTCTTCGAAGACGCTCTGTAGCTTGCTCCACATTGTCCATCCAACGAGCATTTGGATGACCTCTTTTTCTATTTCCTTCGGTTGTGTTTTGGAAGATTTTACAATTGGACATGACACGCCCACTGTAGCTGTATGAGCTTGATTCTTTTGTTTATTGCTGCTTCATCAAGTTCTTCATCTCTTTACCTGTTATATCGCAGGCAATGGGAGTCATCGTTTTTTTGAACGGACCAAGTATACGACGAAGTATTTTTTTTTTCAAAAATATTATTATTTTTCTCATCTCGTCTTTTCATGATCCAGATTTCTGCTTCTTACATTAGTATATATAGCATTTTTGATTTTCGTTTATTTTTTTTTGGAAAAATGTAAGTTTAAATATTTCTGCCTTTGCCAGAAACTTTGGCCATTATATTCGTATAATGTAGCGCGAACTTCTGTTTGTAAACTCAAGGAGAGCATCCATATGCCCTTTATTAGATCCATACACTACAACAAATATTTTTCATATAATGATATATTAATATAATCAATAATTTTGATTTAAATCTCTGTGCGGATACGGCCAGCTCGCCATATGTTTCGTAAGCTCCAGATAACAGATCAAAACATCTTCTTTGGAGTGCTAAAAACTTATTGCAAAGTTTATAGTAACTCGCTTTGGGAAAAGTATTTTCACAAATCTTAATTAAATAAAGTTGAAAACTATTTAAAAACTTATGTACCTTCCATTATGCAAGTAAACTTTTCTATTATTAATTTGTCAAAAAATTCTTACTTAACCGATAAATTTAGTTATTTTATTTTCTCAGATTCTCTTTAAGTAAATCTGCTTGTTTGTTTCGAGCTTAGATTTAGTGACTACCAAGGCAGCGATAGATAATATAATTTTATTGTGCCCTGAAACAATTCACGTCCAGCAGCTTATGACGTCCAATAAGCTTTATCTTTATGGAGCATATTCTAAGAGCTTAAAATCATAAAGGTAAGAGGATTATAAAACCAGAATATTTACAAGCAGACAATTTGTTTGGGCTTTTTTATTTCAGAAATAGTAAAAAGCTTTAAAACAGGTTAAATGCTATTGCTGAGCTTATGAATGAATACTTCGAATGAATATGAATTAGTTGAAACACTTGTACGAGTTTTTATAGTTTTTAAATTATTTGTTTATTTTTAATTTAGACGAACATCTGAGTTCAGTTAACTTTCGAAATAATCATTATTTAAATGAAGAGATTAAACTACAGCTAGAAATATAATACAAAACTAATCCGTGTCCCTAGCCTGATGGGTGAATTTTTGCATCGTCTATCATTTAGGGATGGCTAGGAACTTGGATTTACAATGTAAAAGTTGGAACCACGAAGTAGAATAAAAGTTAAAACAAAGTGTGTCTAAAAGATCACGGTTGACTAGGAAGTCAGGATTTATAGTTCGTGATTATTCAAAAATGCGCGATTTGGCGAACCAAGTTTAGTTGAAGATAGAGTAAGTGATGTATGGCATGGACCGTCAGTAAGAGATGAACTTCTAAAGCTTACTATAGTTAGACGTAAAAAGCATCGCGCAATTTAAAATTGCATTGAGGAAATTGTAGTCCCAGAGTTCAAAATCTACGAGTTATTATGTTGCCATCCATAAAAGCAACTAAAATCAAAGCAGCGCTAGTTAACAAATTGTACAATCTGATGTGATGAAGATTGTTGACTCATGTTGATATATCTTCCTAAACCCCCGTTGTAGAGCGTGGCTTTTAGACAAGCCCTTTCAAATTTTGTCATTTTCTTTTAAAACTTGGCGGAGCGTTGCTATGTGACAACATGTATTAGTATGTCAAAAGTGAACAAAATCAGAATTGTACAATGGAAGTTATAGTCTTATATGTTAGATACCCAATAAAGTTTTTATGTATTGTAGGACACCACCGCCTTGACTGTACTAAATTTTTTATTATAAAAGAGCCACAAATTAGATATACAGTCGAAAGGAAATTGATAAGAATAGTTTCTTTACTCAAATCCATCAAAACGCCTAGATCTAAGCTGGAAGTAGATACAGCAACATTTCAATAACAATACATTTTGACTTATTATTTATTTTTAATATTATTTTTTTTATAGCTCCTATAAGGAATGTGTTGTCTTATAAGAAAAATTAGTATGTCATAATCAAAGAGCTCATTTAAATGAGTTGACTATTTATTCCATATGCCATATATTCCCATTGAGCACATCGGGCAAAAACACATTTGTTTTGCACAAAACTAGTTTTCTTAAGTTTGATTTTCTATCTTGAAAAAATCGGTACTCAAAAGTTGCTTGGGCTTCGATGAATGTAATTAAAATCGGCAAATCTTACAAGAAGCGATCATATTTTTCACAATTCAGTATACATTTTAATTAAACATATAGGTCCAAATATATTGTATATCCTTTTATTTCCGTCATTGCCTGAGATAGTTGGAAAATCTTGGGCAAACCAAGAGGTCTGCGTACTGCCAGAAAGCATGTAAACCATCGTCGCGACCAGTGTTGGGCCGACAAGGACTACAAGAAGGCCCATTTGGGTACCAGATGGAAGGCCAATCCTTTCGGTGGTGCCTCTCACGCCAAGGGTATTGTGCTCGAGAAAGTTAGTGTTGAAGCTAAACAGCCTAACTCTGCCATTCGTACCTCGTGACGGCAGCTTGAACTATACTGAGGAAAACGATGAAGTTTTGGTTGCTGGCTTCGGTCGTAAGGGTCATGCCGTCGGTGATATTCCCGGAGTACGTTTCAAGGTTGTTAAAGTTGCCAACGTTTCCCTGTTGGCTCTTTACAAGGAAAAGAAGGAACGACCAAGGTCTTAGATTATGATAATCTTTTTCCAAAAGAAAGTTAGGGTTTTACAAAACTAAATAATTGCCAACTTACGATTTCTCATATAATGATATTCGATATTTTACCATTCCGCGGTATGGCACCTCTTCAAGAACCAGCTCGCTTTTGATAAAAAAAATCTACCATTTTCTATGCATCTCTGAATCTTTGCTATGCGTTACGAATTTACTAGGAATATAAAAAATTTTCTTACCGAATTAAATACATTTTTTGGGTATTACAAAGAAAACGGAAATTAATATGGGTTTGTGAACGAGTTCAGGGGTGATTTTATTGAAAAGGATTGACATTTATCAACAATATTTAAAGTGCATGAGTGTTTGTGTCTGAAAATCAGTTTTTGCCTCTTGGGAAATGTACAGAATTGCGTCAAAAAAACATAATTTTTAAGAAATTTTGGTTTTGTTTTTATAGGAAGATGAGTGAAACTAAAGCACATTGAATGCTCCGACTGATAAATCATGCAGAAGTTAATTCCCAACCATGCTACCAGTCTGAAGTTGATATTGACGACAAAGACCAAAAGCTTGAAGATGCGATTCGGCCTTGCCGAATTATTGGGAGCACAAATACCGATTTTACAAGATGGCAACGTTCATCTCCATGTTTCTGTAAGGATCAAAAATTAATTAGACGCCTTTAAATTATGGAGTTTGAGGCCCTGTGTAAAGTTGCTTGCTCGACGCAAACTGACCCCTAATATATACATACGATCGAAAGAGTTTACAAGCTAATTTTACGCAAAAAACTAGATGGACATGCTGAAATTGTAGGTCATCCTGTAGGCCTTGTGGATTTAGTTGCGTGCCCAATAACTGAACTAACAGAATTATTGGCAGCATAAATTTTACAAGATGACAACGCTTGCCTCCTTGTATCTGTAACTATTAATATATAATGGGACACAGTCGGGCTTACGGGCCTTGCTGCAGATATATAGACGACAACGCTGATGGAGACGCCAGGGCCAACAACTAATTGGACACCGATTCCCACGGCAGTCGGTCCTTCATTCCGGAATCGACGCAGGCCCCGGCCTGCCCAAGGACTGCCAAACCCTCTCTGTTTCGGAAGCGCAAACTATACCTGGTGCTCCGAGACAGCTACAACAACAACAACTAATTGGACACACTGAAATAGTAGGTCTTCTTCCGAATACTGCCCTTTTTGACTAATTCAAATGTATTTGGGAGTTATCGGCTCAGGTCTTTTGAGTAATACGAATAATAGCTCGATGCCAGAGAAGTTTTTTTTTGCAGATAGTATTCGAAAATAACGTTCGTTCTTCAAGAACTAGGTCAGATCAGACGGCACAAAACAGAGTACGGTGAAAAGCCCTCGTAGAGGCCCTGAGTTCCCATGCGGAATAATAAAGGGAAATAAAAAAAAACGAAAATCAGCAGACAATACTTTGAATGATGTATATTTTGCTTTCTTCTACAAAAAATAAACTCTTTTATATAGATCATATATGTTTTCATTGTACTGAGTTACTGATATGGTTGTAACTTTTTAAAAATATAAAAAATATCCCACTGAAAGCCCTATCAAAAGTATTTCATTTCATTTACCAGAGGATCGTTAGTGGTTATCAGTGCGAACATGACTAATATATATTTTTTTTAATGAAATTGTGATCATCGGCGAATTGTTGTCAAGCCTCAAGAATTACTAAAAGACACACGCTTGTGGGAATTTTTGCAAAGTCATACTCACTCTCGAAAACATAAAATACAAATTAAAACAATAGGCACGCTTGTCGTATACAAAATAAAGATGTATGTAGTATATATATATATATATATATATTTATAATAAAAATGAAAAAATAGACAATCGCGACGATAGAAAACAAAAGCCGCAAAGTCATGTAGAACCAAATTATTGTTGTTCAGACACTGTATATATATAGGAGGTACACACACATATAGGGTATAATTGTACAGAAATATAATTTATTTCGTATTACCTAATTACATGATATTTCAATAATATTTTGGCCGAAATAAATACTATATAATTTGCATGCATTACCTTACATTGTAGTACTGAGCGTCCATATATGCATAAAATATCATTCAACAAATCCGGTTTGGCACACGACAGCGACTGGGAAGTGTTTTGTGCTCCAACAACCTGTTGGACTCCAGATGAGAGTGCGTGGTTATAACCCAAACAGATTAGCACCAGCTGTCGGCAGAGAGTGCGAGAGAGTGAGGCAGCGAGGTAGAGTGAGAACAGGTAAATTGTTGAGAGTAAATTGAGGACGTCATTAAATTATTGACAAGCGTTGTATTAGTTAATGGCATTCCTTTAAGCCGTATTAGCTAACAAGCTGTTTGTTGGCGGTGGCGCTGGTGGTGACGGCGGTGGTGGTGGTGACGGTAGTGGTGGTCACGGTGGTGGTGGTGGTGGTAAGTGGAGCACGCAGCACAGTGCTTAAAAGCCAAGTTAAAAAAACCCGGAAAGATAAGCGCTGCTGTTGAGTCAACATTAGTTAATGAAAAAATGAAAAAACAAAAGTTTTAATTGATAAAATGTATTACAATTAGGGAATCGTACTTCTATAGAAAATGAAAAAAAAATGATATGGAACTACAGTATTGTAACACTTTTACTATATTTCTTGATTGATAATGCTTAAGGATTAATGATATTGATGAATTGATACTTGAAAGTACTTGTGATGAAATAATTTTACAAAGTAATTAAAAAAGTAGAGCAATGCTATTGTTATTTGAAGAAGCATATCTATTTGATAGAAAGGGGCACGCAGTGCTGAACGGCGTAGGCCCATTCACAATACATTTGTTGGAAAATCTAAAGCTGGGCGTACGCTCTGTTTTTTAAGTTCATTGAAATTTTTGTTTTTCAAGTTGGAAATATGTGTAACATTGCGAAGAAAATGTCTAGCATTATTTAAAAAAGTTAATTTTAACCCTGAAGCATGGAGATATCCCCATTAATAACTGTTCCAAGCGTACAGGCAGCAGCAGTTTAAAGTTGTATCCGTGCAGCGGCATCTTTAATTAATAGAAATTTATTAAAGCAAATAGCGTCACCTGCCAATCCCAGTCAGAATGCATCAGCGTATAATCGCACCGGCGAGCTTCGAGTTTAGAGCAGAGTGCGCTATCAATACACTACCGAGGCCCACGAACTCTCCCTTAAGTTAGCTGAATGATAATAGTGGATTACATACTACGCGTTCCCTGCATCTGTTCGTTCCTGCCTCTCTGTACGTACGACTAGATCTGAGAAATGGTTAGTCCCAGAGAAACTTGCTTTTCGAAAAAAAACTTGTTATTTAAAAGTATGTAGGTTTGTCGAGAATGTCTGATAAAGTTTCAAAAGTTTTGCTGTAACTCAAGTTTATTTCTGCAAAATCTATTTTTTTATAAAGATATTTTAGGTAAATTTTACACTCAATAGTTCCCTAATCGCTTGATAACTCCCTAGTCATTGTAATAATTGCATAGCCTTTATTTTACTTTGAATATTGCTGAAGACTTTAAAAGTATGTACGCCCATATCCCAGAGTAATAGTGAGAGCTATAGAAGCCCATGCTGAAGGAACTGGCGCGCTCTGACTCACAACCGATACGAATGGCGAAGAATTGTTGAGTACGCCAAACGTCACCTAGGATTGTAGAGCTGAATGATGATGATGATGATGATGAAGAAACCAACTTTTCGAAAATATGCAGTTTTATTTAATGTTCGAATATTTGATATAGCTGCCATAGTGTTGTTGTTTTGCATAATCCTAAGATATATCATAAGAAATCATCCAACGTTTACCTAGGATTGTAGAACTGAATGATGATGATGATGAAAAAACCCACTTTTCGAAAATATGCAGTTTTATTTAATGTTCTTATATCGCGAATATTTGATGTTGTTTTGCGTAATCATAAGAAAGTATAATCATCCAACGATCGCCTGCTAAAAAGATATTAGAATCAAATGCCGCACTCAATTATTTTTCGATTTTCTCAATCATAGATTTGATAACAATCGGTTGAAAATTCCCAAATCACTAGTTTTTTATATAACATTTGATTTATGTTGTTTATTACTGAAAACTTCTTTAACAAACTTGAACACTCGAAAGTGTTTTAATGCTGGATGAGCATTCGGCTTATTTTGTTAAAAAATTATTTTGATGAGGTTACGCGCCCTATACCTGCTTGATAATCTCAAGCATAGATTTGATTCAGGATAATTGGCATCCACAGCACAAATCGTTTAAAAATATGTATGTAGAATTGAATTTTACATCTATCTGAATGCAGCAGCAAATTTCAAAATTAAAAGCAAAGTTTATGTACTTATATCGTTTACTTCTTTGAATCCGATTTAGTGTTTTCTTAAAGATCTCAAATTTCGACCTAGTATAACACAAACCTTTTTGCAAGAAGTCATCTTAAATACATATTCAAAGTAGTCTCTTACACACTTTGGTTTGGGATTTAAGGTTTAATGTTTGCGCATAACTCAGTCAAATACACATATGGGAATTTCGATGCCATTTAAGAATTTAGTATACCCCACGCCTTTGGCAACTTCACTCGTTGAGTTTTGTTTTCGATGGTAACTGGATACTGTTGATGGTTAGGACATCATAAAAATGTTAAACTTATGCAGCAACAGCACATGTCCCGTCCAGGCAGCATACATTTTTGTTTAAAATTCTTTTCTATGAAATATTATACATTTATCACTAATTTTAATGTGCAATGCATAAACGAAAATACTTTTATAGTTCCAAACTCTCCGCAGAGATTACTTGTGATTATTCTTCTTTTTGGCAGCAGCTGCGCTACAAATCATTATAAAATCATCAAACACCGGAAGTTCTAGAGGGCAATTTACAAAGTAGTACTTGCTGCCTGTTGATTTTGTGTGTGGCCGAAACGGCCTACTACCGCAACAGTTGGCCAAAAGTCTAGCACTGGCCGTTCGTATTTAACAAAAAGGTGAAATTCACGCCTCTTAAACGCGAGAGTGACTAATCACTGGCGACGGAGCGAGAGATAGAGAGAAAGAGAGCGAGCGAAAAATTCACAAAGTGAGCTACCAAATTGTCTCAATGTAATAACAAACTTGTTCAGAACTGAGCGTAAAATGTTTTGGCCAAGATGAGAGCTTGTTAGTATCTGCTAAATGACGCGAACAATTGACTTGGCTAATTGCGCTTAATAGTCTACCCACTCGACTCGTCCCTCTCATTTTGGCTGCTTCCCAGCAAAGCAGAGCACTTTGTCGCTAAGCTCAGTGCTTGGCTTCTCGGCATGTGTAGTGTGGTGAGTGGGGTGAGTGGTGCAAAAGATGTGGGCGCCAAAATAACGGTACACGATGCCAACAAATGCAACAGGCGAGTACTCAACAGTGCTCAGCTCTTGATTCGCTCATCCCCCAGATGGTACTGATGGTACTCTCCACATGGTCTGTCCACGTGCCCAGTGGAAATTTTAGTGCAGTGTTTCACTTTTATTTTAAACTTTTCTTGTAATTTTTGGATTTGTTACTTTAAGCTTGAAAAAAGAAAAGGGACACAGAACTTAAACAGGTAATACTTCGAAATTACGCAAAGTCTTTGTAAGCATATTTAATTAATTTTCTTATCATATTTGATATAATTTTTTGATAAATAAAAACACAATATAAATTTATTTACCTATTTAATATTTTTAGTTTAGCTTCAAAAACGAAATAGAGTTACTGAAAGTAATCCAATCGCTAAAAAAGTGGTTTCATACAACTGCATTTCGTTTTTAAGCACTAGTTTTCTCTATATGCTGACTTAGAATTTTGGAAAAGCTTCTCTTTTTTGTTCATATTATTATTGTTGACTTAGAATTTTGGAAAGGTTTTTTTTTGTATTTCGTTCATCATTTCTTGCAGTCCTAGAGCTCGCTAGCGAAAATATCTTTTGTACTTGCAGAAGCACACATAGAGAACTTTTGCGCCTTATAATAAATGTGGCAGCTCGTTGATGTAGTTTTACGACTATTGATCAGTCAATATGCAGACTTCCTGCGAGTAAGTTCATGCGCGCCAATCCCGCAATCTACTGTATATTAAAAATATTAAACAATTATTGGGAGTGTAACATTTTTTTTTAGGAAATACAAGGCTGACTAGCCAATATGTTTGGTATGCCAGCGGAATATTAAACGTAGTCACAAATTAAATGTCGAAAGACGTTAAAGGACTTGCATATTCAAATATTTAATTTGATACAGAGAGACATTATAATTGATACTATGAAAAGAAAATGCTATTGAACGAAAAGCAAAAAATTTCGCATATATATATATGTTGAAGAAATGTCAATAGAAAAAACTGTTTTTAATGTTTTGCTTGTGCTATCTAAGCGCCGCTGCCCTTTTGGTTCCATGTTGTTTTGGAAGTCGGAATAAAGATATGATTAAAATTTGAGAGCAAGTAGCTTGGTCAAGGCGTACAATAAAGCGTAGAACAGAAACAAGTAGTGCATAAATTTTTAATCTGACCTTGAAAATTGTAAATATTTTGAATTGTGCTGGGATGAGAGTACAGAGCTTATGAGTAAGTACATAGCTTTATGAGTAACGAAAATGAGCGAAGATATTTTAATTCCCTAAGCAACAAAAGCATAATAATTGTCTGTAAGCGAAGTATAATTTTAACTTGTTTATGTTACTTAATTACATTTTTCATACATTTCAATGTATAAACTCATATTCAAATAAGAGATTTTCTAATTCCCTTGAAAACTGGAAAACATTTTGGAAAGATATTAAGGCTACTTACTTAACTAATTTTTTTAACAAACTTAAGTGTGGCACAAAAATTGCTAAGCAGCAAACTTTTTTTTTTTATGAGTTTAAGCGAGCTGCACAACATTGTCCCTAACTGACCTAGACGATTCCCACGGCAGTTGGTGCGACACAGCGGAATTGCCGCAGGCCCCAAATTGCCCAAGCACTGCCAAACCGCCTCTGTTTCGGAAGCCCAAACTATAGCTGGTGCACTGAGACAGCTACAACAACAACAACAACTGTATCTAGCAATAATCTTATCTCAAAATCATTAACATTTGACAATTTTTATTATCTGCCTTAAGGTTAAAAAATTATAACTCTTTCATTAGAAAGAGTTCATTCATAGTACCACATTTCCAACTGGGCACTAAACAACAGAATTTTAATACCAAATCGAATACGCTCTCTCCTCTCTCTCTGTCGCTCTGTTGCTGGCTGCCGCCACTCGCTCATCGTTCTGCCTACGTCACCATTGCCGCCAGCCAGTTTGTGTGAGAGTTTGTAAGAGTGCGTACGCTTCGGCTTACCTTCCGATACGATACCTAATGAGAAATTCTATAAATCGGAGCAACGCCGCCTGCTACCAACAAGTCGAGTGCTGGACGCGTAACAGATGACACGCTGCCATCAGTTCCCAAGTCAAATAAAATATATTAAAATACAATACGACGCGCAGTACCAGTTACCCAAAGGTGGCAATCTCCCAAACTGTGAGAGCTCATAACTGAGGCCGACTTTCATCAGCTGAGCGTTGTTAGCACGTTTCGCTCGTCGCACTCTATTATTGTTGTTATTATTATACATACTATATACTCTATTTTATAAAATAATAAAACTAAGTTTTTTTTTGAATGTTTTTTTTGCTGTTGTTGTTGTTGTTGTTCAGTGCCAGTGCCGGTTTGTTTGAGAAAAGAAATAAAATAAATACAATATTTAATCTATTCGCCATACGCATACAAAATAATAACAAAAAAGTCGTGCGCAATTTGAAAATTTTAAATTATACTCAGACTCTCGTTTAAAGTATTATTATAATAAATAAAAACTAAGCAGTAAAAGTGATAAAATTATATAAAAAAATATTTACGCGTTAAATAACAGAGAAATTTGCATATATGTAATATTTGTTGGTTGCTACATATATGATCAAAATTTGACAAGTTGAGTAAGAACCAACCAAAGTACCATCAGCTATTTGCTGTTTACGTTTGTGAGACAGGTAAATAATATTTAATTTAACAATCTACTATATATAATACTACAGAAACTTTTAAGTAACATCGCATGTGGCAAGTCAGAAAAGCTTAAAGTCGGAAGTAATTTTACTTCTACTTCGCTAGGCATTACAAGCAAAAAATTCTAAAATTGGCTCTGTAGATAGTCTACACGCGATTAAACTTCTAACAATTCTACAGTAGTCGTGCATGCTGTGAGACTACTATTATTATATCACCTTTTATATCTTCTAAGCTTCAACAAATAGAAATAAACTTAATTATCTTCATAAAAATTTATTAAGTCATTTGCTTAATAGTTAACAAACTAAAAAGTAATTATCTGTCATAATAATAATTTATTTGGTTGAGACTTAAATTAACTGAAACATGTTATCTAAAGTTTGCCGATATTACGCTTTTTGTTGTTGTTGTTGTAAGTCTTCTATATAATTATATTATCGTGAAATAGTTGAAATCATTGAATTTTGTAGTTTCCACTTAAAATTCAGTTTAATAATATTGTGAAATGACGAAGGTTTTAAATAAAATAATATATTATAATACTTTTGGCTTACCTTGAAAAATGAATTTCACCAGCGTTACTTCCTTTCACGCAGTTAATTAACTATATACATCAAATATAATATTTCCTTAGACAAAGTCTCTCTTATCTATTTTTTATTATAGATTCGAATTTCTATAGCAATGCTAAAGCTCGCCGATTTCTTACAAACTATTCAATAATCAATTATTCATTTATATAAAAATCAAAAGTATTCTAAAAATATTTCTACCAACAATCGGTATTGCATTCTAAAGTGAATTCGATTAAGTCTATCCATTCATTTTGCTTAGAACCTACGGTTTCCTTAAAACCGCATATCATTTTATATTAGCAATTAAAACAAATTATCATCCTTCCAAATTATCATTACGAGTTCTTGAATTGAATTACTTTGTTCTTTAATCCAGCAAGAAGTTGATATTCTCTTTTTTTATGAACATTAATTTCAATTTTTTGGTCATACTGAAGTTTATATTTTAATTTTATCTGCATTTGTAGTAATTCCTCATATTATGTCAAACCTAAGCGGCAAATGTATTATAGTGTTTTGAGAAAAAATATTTTTCGCTGACATATCTGAAAGGTGTCGAAATTTGCACTTTTCATGAAATCATATCGTTAGCGATTTGACCGATTTTCCTTATGGCAACTTTATGGTAAAAACAATGTATCTTGAAACAATACTTGGAAAACCTAAAAACTTCTAAATATTGAACTGGCTCAAGGTATCTTCAAGTAAATTACAAATGACAACGTATCTTGAAACAATACTTGGAAAGCCTAAAGGACTTCTAAATATTTAACTGCCTCAAAGTATCTTCACGTAAATTATAAATGACAACGTATCTTGAAACAATACTTGGAAAGCCTAAAGAACTTCTAAATATTGAACTGGCTCAAAGTATCTTCAAACAAATTACAAAAGACAATGTATCTTGAAACAATACTTGGAAAGCCTTAAAAACTTCTAAATATTGAACTGGCTCAAAGCATCTTCAAGTAAATTACAAATGACAAAGTATCTTGAAACAATACTTGGAAAACCTAAAAACTTCTAAATATTTAACTGGCTCAAGGTATCTTCAAGTAAATTACAAATGACAACATATCTTGAAACAATACTTGGAAAGTCAAAAAACTTCTAAATATTGAACTGGCTCAAGGTATCTTCAAGTAATTTACAAATGACAACATATCTTGAAACAATACTTGGAAAGTCAAAAAACCTCTAAATATTGAACTGGCTCAAGGTATCTTCAAGTAAATTACAAATAATTTATGAACCAAAATAAGTTTTATAGCAATTTACGAAAAATTCTATACGAAATCAAAAAACATTGTTTGGTTTGGTACAGTGACGTTTGTAGAAAAAATCTTATTTGTGAATTTCTTGATTGAAGGCATGTTATGTTGTTAAACGATTTTTAGTTTTTAGAGTCACAGTGATTGTGAAAACTAAAATATATAACGAAACCGGTAACAATATCTTGAAAAATAAACAATAATCAACTTTTTTCAAAAATTCTGTCAATGGGAGTATAATAATTTCAATCAATAAAATAAAAGGATTCGAAATATCAAATACTTCGGAATACTAAAATGTATCAGAAATCGATTGCAATATCTTGAAAACCAAAAAGAGTATATTCAATTTTATGCAAAAATTTGGCCTATGGAAGCTATACTCTATTGTTAACCGAATTTGTTTAATAAAATCATAACGCTTTGGTATAATTATAATAATATAGCAAATTTGGTTTAGATAACATAAAAGACAAACGAAATATGAAGAATTGTTCAATGGGAGCTGTAAGCGGATCATAGTTAGGATATCTTCAGAGACTAATCCAATTAAAAGAATTTTGTGCAAAAAGCTATTTTTGTAACCCACTGACCCTATGGTAGATATATGATAAAGTTTAACGATACTCATTATGCTTGGGAACATTCAAAAGAAAATTCTATAAGCATCCATTGTTTTTAGTATATCCAAATCCATGTGCACATACAGCTGGCATCCGAACTTGCATACCCTCACATAACAACAAATCTTCTTTGAAAATATAGTTGCTCTTAAGCTGTAAAGTTAGGGAAATATGTGTGTAGATATCGTCAGTCGTAAATTCGATTTCCGTAGTACGCAAAATTGAATAAAATCTTAGGCCTCGTTTTTTGCGCTTTCTGGTACACAACTCCAGCGAAAAAAAAAACCCAATACAATTTGAAAATATTTGTCTTGTATTTATTTATTGGCTTACATAAATTGAGTTAGCTTCTTTGCGGCGGGATGAGTGACCTTTCGACAAGCTACCCTACGGTAGCAACATGAAAGCTACCCTTTCCCAAATGTCTGCAGTTGACACTAAGGCACTTTTGTGGCGGGGGGTAAACACCTAGTTTTGGCTGCTGGCAGTTGAATTTAAATGTTGCCGTTTTCATAATAAACAGATACATATGTTGCGAAATTCGCTAGAGAGTAAGACAAGTTGATTAGCAAAAATCTGGAAAAATTAGAACAATAATTAAATTTTGAATGTGTTGATTCCTTAAGTCATGTCGATGTGGTTGCCATAGACCCTAGCAAGAAGTTAGTTAATTTTTCCTTAATTTATCAATATCTAAATGCCCATCTGAATAATGAGTTCCAAAATTTTTGAGCTACACCCAAAATCACCAGTTCTTCTGCTACAGAGCAAAACTGTTTCAAACCCGTCACGATGCATACCTACTAAGAAGTAGATTTCTTCGCTTATAGCCGCCCAGATTATCTGCCTTTTCTATGCTATACACTCGTAATAGCTCAAAATTATACAGCTCATGGCGAAAAATGAGGTTAGATTATTAAATAAGAAAACATTGATGCCATAAGCGTATTCCCATGACGATCTATAATATTCCTTGCATAAATGCCTTTGTCACAAATGATTACAGGGTAGGCAATGCCATATTATAATTCAACGACACGTTTAATTTTATTCCTATATAATAATAAGCTAAACGATGCAAAATGATATATTAAGTTAGTTGCAGGTCGCAAAAGCACATATTCCATGGGGTAGAACACTTTTGAGATCCTTCAACGTTTGCGCTGACAGCAGTTTACATGACCTGCTTGAAAATTGCTAAATAGATATTTGTTATAGAGTTTCAACCGTACTATTACAATTATATTTGCATACTTCTATACTTTTATATTTTGCTGTATTATTATATAATTAATAGCAACATTACCGTCAAGGTTCAACCACAGAGATAACCATAAATACTTTAATTATATTCATAGTGAGTGGGTGCAATTTTGGGTGTGCTCTTATCAGTGCTCCAAAAATTCGTTGTCTCTTGACGTTTTATGAATATGAATATACCCTATATCATTGATAAAGTAGTGCGCCTGGCTGTGTAGTAATAATATATTAGTTGATTTTAATGAGAGCGAGTGCTCGAAAGCGGCTTATATACTTAGCAGTTACTGAGATTATCGTATACTACATAGTAATACCCCTATGAACCCATATATATATATATATATATATATATATATATATATATATATATGCGATATATGTACTTAATGTAAGATATTTGTTTTGCATATGTTATGCAATAGCTAAGTATATGTTCCATCTAAAGTTGAGCAAAATGTTGGGAGCGAACAATATTCGGGCCCACACACAAATCACAACTAACAAAAACGGAAGCGATAAGCTTAGCTATTTGTATTCATAATTATTGATTGCAAAATTTACTAAGTTGCAGAATGACTTGGGGGAAAAAAACCCTATATATAGTAAACGCCATTTTGTTATCTTAAATTTTTGAGTATTACAAAGCATACGCTATGCATGATTTGTCAAATAATCGACGTTCGTTGCGAAGAAGAATTCATGAAGAAGAATTTCATGAAGTTTTGTATGAAGTAGAGATAGGGTGATCGGCAAACGCATGGCAACACTCGATGATCGTTAAAATCTTTGTAATACTTTTTCGAGGTACAGCTGAAGTGTAAGACATAGAGAAGTGTAAGCTGTAACGAAGTATATATCCCAGGCCGAGAGCTTATATAGCTTTCTTTCACATAGAGCGCATTCATTTTCTACAAAATACAAGTTTTTACCTTAAATTAAATAAAGTAAATCAATAGTAGATTTTGAACCATAATAAAGAAAGCAAATAGTCGAATTCAGTAAATCCAAGAGGCAAAGATGTTTAGGACGTGTTCTACGAATACCCACCACTCTTCACAAGCAGCAGGGGTCGACCAAAAAAGCGCCTAGAGGGCAATATTGCCAATGATATGCTGAAGATGGAAGTAAGTTCTTGCTAAGAACAGAGATGAATGCAGAAGTATTGTTGAGAAAGCCAAAACCCACACCGGCTTGTAGAGCTGTATCATGATGATGATGATAAGCAAAGCAAGTGATTTTTGCAAGAGATCAACCAAGACGTTTATACAACGGTAACCCTAGGAAGACAGCTTGAAAAATGTTAGAAATCTTAGAAAGGACTTTAACTTTCTGCGGAATAGGCAGATACCTAAATGAAGTCTCTACCCGCCGTATAAGCTAGATTTTGCACGTTCCAGCTATGCGATCTTTCAAGGGGTATGCATAAGTTTTGGTACTTTTAAAGAATTTGAAAAATGTCTCAATGTTTGAATCCCGAGCAAAGAGAACTCGTTTTTAGCAATAGAAAATTAGGTAAGCGTAATAGCTGCTGACGCAAAATACTTGGAATATTTTATTTATTTATTATAATTCTGACAATTATAGAGCTTAACTCTTATGCAGCTTCTATTTTTTGTATAGAAAAATAAACTACCGTCTGATTTTGCTGCATTATCTTCAAATCTTTACAGGCAGATCATAACACAAAACTCAACTTAAAATCGGCAAATATCAAAAGCAAGTGAAATGTTACTACTTTATTTTTTTTTTGTATCGCTTCGTAAAGTTGTTATGGGTCTTAACACTTGACGGAGCTAATAGTTCGTTTTTCATTTTATGGCGATTTGCTGTTTGAAAATTTGAAATCGTTAAGTAGTTTGTGTCATGCGGTTGAAGTGCCTGCAACTTGTGGGTGTGTAAAACGACGCACGGATTTGATGGATTCTGAAAATATGCAGTCAGAACAAATTAGGCTAGTTGTTGTTGTTGTCGAAGTTGTTGTCGAAGTTGTTGCTCCTCTTGCACTTGAATGTAGGAATACACTTTTCCAAGTGGCTATTTATGTAGATGCGTTAGATTGAATTTCAGCAGACGCACTTTTGTGCGTTCACAGAACAACTGCATTTAACTTAACAAATGCAAAGTCAAATTGAAGTACGTGAGTTTATTTGGTTAGGCAGCGTGCGCGGCATGGAGCAGTACGGCATTGCATACGCCTCTGGAAATGACTTGACTTGACTTGTCTTGACTCTAGAAATGTGCATTTAATGCATAAACAACTGAAGGGCGTCCACTGACAGGGACAAACAGAACACACACACGCATACACACCAAAAAAAAAGAGAGTAGAGACAGCTGGACGTAGGGACTTATATACAGAGAGCAACCGCAGCATAGGCACAGGCATGAAGGCGACACATGTGAAAATGTCGGGTGTTGGGATTATTTTGTGGCTTAACATCAGACGCTCTATATGGACTACCGCCGACCAGGCAACCAAAGTGGGGAACATCAGCGCGTTACGGCCTACTCTGAATTAGTTGTAGCACAATAAGCAGCCTCAACCATGACAATAATCACAAAGCAGCTAAATATAGCAACGAGAATACAAAATAAAATAAAAAAATATATTTGCTGTAATCTCTGGCAAAAAAAATAATATAATTTTAAATGATTTTTGAGTAAAGTTAAAAAAAAAAAAAAAAACGCTACAACTTACACGCATATGCTCCGAGTTCTTTTTAAAATTCCCATGGTGGACTCTTATATAAAGCCTGTTTTATATGTCATGCCAAAGGTTTTGCGAAGTTCTGCGATTGTAAGCTTTTAACGATCTGCCAACAGCTTTAGTTTGCGCTCCGTGAAGCATGTAAATGGCAACAGGTATAGACATAACGATAGCCATTTGGCTGGTAGACAGCAGCTACGAAGGCTCATTGAACTCTGGCTTATGTCTGCTGAAGTTCTAAAGGGTGTTTTTTTTGGAGTTATAGAACTTTAAGTTCGCTTTACTGTTCAAAAAGGCGAGCTGTCAACCGATTAATTCTCAGTTTGGTTTGGCGATTCAAACCATCATCAAGTTTCATCGAATGATCCCAAACGAGCTTGCCGTGCTTCTCGATTTTCATAAGCGAATTTTGTTTGGCGTTGAATTTATTTCTGCTTGACGAGTGTCAAGTTAAGCGTATGCCGAAGCAGCGTTACATTCAGAAAAACTAACTGCGCTTTATGGGCTGGTGGAATCATTGGTCCGTACTTCTTCAAAAACGATGATGGCCAGAACGTTATAGTCAATGGTGAACGGTATAGAGCTATGATTGCTAACTTGTTCATTCCTGAATTGAACAACCCTGATGTCCAGCAGCTGTGGTTCCAACAAGACGGCACAGCTTGTGCCACAAACGATTTATTGAAAAACACGTTTGGTGACCACCTAGTTCCACAATTTGGAGCTATAAATTGGTCTCCAAGCTCTTGCGATTTAACACCGCTAGACTACTCGCTGTGGGGCTACGTAAAGTCATTGTTCTATGCGCATAAGACACAAACGTTTAACAATCGGCGTGTTATTTCCGATATACGGCCACAAATGTTGAAAAAAGTTTTCGAAAATTGGACGTACAGATTGGACTACATCCAAGCCAGCCGTGGCGGTCATATGCCAGAAATCATATTTTAAATATAATGCCACAAGATTAACTTTCGGATTAATAAAACTCATGTCAATCGGTTAATCCATCGTTGATTTATTGCAATTGAAAGTTTTTTACCTTTCAAAAAACACCCTTTATATATTTTTATTATAACACCAATAATAACTTTAAATTCAATATCACTTTTTGGTAATAAAAGGAACGAAATTGTAGAGTTTGCGTTAGGGAATTGAACCATTTCTAAAAGTTTTCAAAACCTTTGTGCTTCGTACACATTTATCTTTTATTCCCTTACTAAGAGAGCTAAAAAGATTAAATTTCAACTGAATCATCATAATAATTTAATTTAAACTTTAGCAACAATTATTTTCAATAATCTTAATAATATTAAATACTTATATAAATGTAGAAAATAATCAAGAGTTTCTTCTATAATTAAATTATCTTCAATACTTTTTTAACAAAAAGTCATTGCTTATTGAGAACTTGTTTGTGCGAGAAACTGTATACAGCAAAGAGTCAATCTATCACTATTGTGATATCTTTATGATAGCTATTTCCATCAAAAGATCACATTATTTTAACATTTCAAGTTCTCGAAAACCTGCATTTTTAATATAATTCAGAAATATGAAAAAATACTAAGATAAAATACAATTTACAAGTTAGCTTGCTTTACTATGATAGATAGGATATACCTAGATTCCCTGGGTCATCGCAATCGTACTGTAGTTTGGCGTATGTATGGGGTTAGATGCTTTTATCGGCTTTTGTAGATTGTTTCAAATAATCTAACGTAGTATCTTAAAATAAAAATTAAAAAATGCAAAATAATTTCGGTTTAAATATTACTTCTTAAATTTCGCTTGGAGTGCTGCAGATTTAGTACAATAAAATCGTTTGGATTTTGGATTTGAAGCGAATAAGCACATCCATTTGGTTTATCAGTTATTTAATTGGCATTAAATTCTAAGAAATTTTTAGTTTTTGCTTTTGCTTCGTATCTTTTTGTTATAAGAAACAATACGTCGAAAAACCTAAAGGTCTGTTTTTAAGCTTTTTTAGGTATTTTATTTTTGACGTTTCTTGAAAGTACAAATTTTGTTTTTTATTTACGTTTGCGCAAGTTGGAAATGCTACATGCAGAAGAAACAGTCAAGCACTCTCTTAAAAAAAATTAATTTATTTCCATGACTTTGGTCAGTCGTCGCTCCGAAGCAGGAGTTATCTCTGTCAGAAACTGTTCGAAAAGAACAGAGAGCTACAGCGACTTTAATGAATAAAGATTTACTGGGAATAATAGCAGGTCTATTTGCTAAAAAAATGCAGCAGTACTGCTGGAGGGAATCGAACCAGCGATCTGCCGATTTATTGGCATTCTAAAAAAAAAACATTTTATATAAATTTTTTGATCTAAAATGATTTTTAAAATACGAAAGCTAAGAAAAACTGCCTTATCAGAGCTTGTTCAGATTTTTTTTGTTGAAGAATGTAAAAAAAATATAAGTCCCTATAGATGGTTTAGCTTAGGTTAGGTTAGGCTAGGCCCTCGGGTTCGCCGGTGAGGGGACCTCACATAGCTCAGAGTGATGCTTAGTGGTACCGGAGATGGATGGTTTATATAAATATATGTTTTACCAATAATTTGCTTAAAACTAAGTATTTAGTTGATTTCTCGCTTATTATTGAGCAAGTTCTGTACGATTCTACGAAATCTATGGCTGCCATGTCAGTAAGCGTTTTAATTTTAATTGCTAGCAATTACTGCAGCTACTCTTCCTACTTTTTCCCAAGCATTTTCGAAGCCCAGCTATACGATTCCATTGAGAAAATGTATTATTTTGCCAACTTTACTCAAGATAACTGGCTCACAATTGACATGAATAAAATAAAATAATCAACAGCAATTGGCGTCGATGTCGACGATGTTTTTAAATGAAGAAGGGAGAGAGAGAGAGAGAGAAAAAACAATTATAACAATGCATTCATTGTATTTGATTAATTTCAATTAAATTGTAAACAAAAGCGCCAATTGAGTAACACTCAATATTATTATATCGCATATCAAAATATTTGTGCATTCCGTAGATGTAGATACTAGATACAGCTCGACATAGCTTAAACGTTCGATATAAATCGGTTTACAATGAGAGTACGATTGAAATCCGCTTGTTTGTTTTTTTGTTTTAATTACTTCCGTTTTTATTATAAATTGAAATCGAACAACTTTTATTTTTTTTTGTTGTAGACTTTGACAGCTGCAGTTTACGAGCAATTATAGACAATATCTGTGCATGTAGATACTTATTTAGATACATGTGTACGGCAACAGATACAATTTGTAAGATACACACACACACACATACACAAACGTAGATACACAGAGACTGATACATATGTGAACTTGAGGAAACGAGTGTTAACAGTTTGTTTTATTTATTTTGAGTCTGTCTGATAAGGCGGCCTCTTCGTCTCTCTCCACTCTCTATGCGCATCCCTTTATATCTGTTTTTATCTTTATGATTTTATGATACCAACATAGATACAGGTGAGTCATCTCATATAGCAACTGTCCAATTATCCAACAGTTTCTCTCCTTTTGGCTTCTGATAAGCTGCATTTAACCATTCACTTCTTTTATGTACTCGCAACGAGTGCTTCGGTACAGCTCATTGTATCTTATGTTTTTGAGATATTTATATATACAAAATATGTGCGGCACGGCACGTGTTTGAATGTCTGTCTTGAACCAGATTTACAGACGGAAATACAAGCAAAGGAGATTTTATGATGGATTGTTTTTCTATCTGTTGGATTACTCATACTAACAAAAAAGCAAAAAACGGACTACCTGCTGTTGCCTGTTACAGCAGCATACAGGACACGTAGCTGCCATGTACATTATGAGTGCCGCCAGCATCTGCTTCTTAAACATGAAAGCAAGTATTTACCTTATAGCTGGAGTTATCATATGGCTCGTTGGTATCATGACTTAGAACTTGTTAAATCCTAATTGTCAGCATAAGTATTTGCTTTTATGGTACAAGCTCCTAATTCATAAATCGCTATTGAGCTCTTAAACCTACTCACGGTAGTTTAGCATACTCGCGTCTATTTATTTATTTATTACAACAAAGTCCAGTTGACCTTTTAACTAAACAGTTTTAAATTTGAGCTGGGAAAATTAAGTAACGTCAAAGTAGAAACAATACTTAACTAAGTAGCCAAAATATAAGCGTATAGCAAGTAAGGGTTTCATAAACCGTGATTGGTCAAATATGTGCGATTTTTCGAAACTTTGAATAGTTGGTTCATAAGATAGAAAAACATAAAGGTTATTTTAGTTTGCGCATAAGACGCCAAAAGTTTGGAAGTATTAGAGTTCGGAAATTACGAGTTACGCTGAGTGGAGTTATCACAACCAGTGCTTATGCAGAATTAACTCACCATGGCATATTCTACGATCTTAGAGGGATATACATTTAAAATAGTTTTTGAACATTTTCAATCAATTCCTAATAATGTTTGTGTATTGAGGGCTCCAAAGGCAATAACAATATTCGAGAATTAGACAAACTAGTCAAACTTGCAGAAGTTTGGTTTTATAAGGATCACAAAATTCTTTGGGCCAATGCAATGTAAATGTGATAATTGAGAGTTAAGTTTCTGATCAAACGACAACACCAAATTCAGACACACTATGTATTGCGTTCCAAGGTAAAAGCCTGTAAATAGTAGTTTGCACAATAAGGGGCACAACTATAAAAGTTTATAACATTCCGTTGTGATATGTGCAGAGATAGCTGGTTGTCACGGGAAATTTTACCTAATGCCGTTGTAGGCCATACCTAGTTTTACGTCATCTGCAATCTAAAGGATGCGAGAGTAGGAGATAACTTAAGATTATTTGGAAATAAGTTTAAAAGCGGGAAATCTGCAAACACTGATGCAATTGCCTACTACCTAAAAAGATAATATTTTTCCTCTTTGAATTTAAAAAACCGCCTTTCGGATACGATTATGTTCTCTTCGAACAGCTTTTAATAGGGATACCACCAGGAATTTAGAGTGATGACAACATAGTCAAGGGGAATAATTTTATTATAATTTTGTTTAATCTGCTTATGTTTGGTTGTAGAACGAATCGAGGGCTTCTCAACAAACTTTGCATGAAGATTTACTTAAGATGTGTTCAATTTAGTCGTATTTACGACTTAGGATGGCATTGGATATATGTTGGATATTACATAGCTAATAGAGAGCCCGCTTATGCCAACATAATTCAAATCATCATAACAATAATTACATAAAATTTTCGTTAATATTCTTCACTTAATTTCTCATCCACAATCCATCACGATGGATTGACAGATATCTCTAAACCAAACTGTGTGAAAATTGTCCCACACTTGAAATAATTTTTCAATATTAAAGAGACCAATATCGTCATCGATACCGAAGATCTGTGGTTCAAAAAGTAAGCATTTTGGAGGTCCTTTTTAATAACCTTTAACTCCTGAAATTGTTCATAGATGGTAATGTCTTTAGAGAAACCATGATCACTTACCTATCCTGCAAAGTATTAGAACTTTAAATGCGTTACGACTAGTTGTGAGTCTACATAGAGGGTGTCTTTTCTATTACTTCTTACAGGTTGATTATTTCCCGTAGTGGCTTGTAAATCCCATTAAAAAAACAAAAAGAAGTTACGTGCAGCTAAATCAGCTGAAATTGATGGCTGTTCTATGGTATTAGTTGGGCAGGTTTTCTCAAAAAGCATCTCTATTCTGACCAATTACCTATCCAAAATGTACGGATACCATCCTATCTTTAACTTTTCGACAGTTGGTGTTCTGCCATTGCATTCATCATCTTCGATTAAGTGACGACTACTCGTAAAAACGTTTTCTTTAGAGAATTGCTGAAGCAATCATTCATGCTTTCATGCAAGTTCATTGCGCAAAATTTTAATCTATTTTTAAAATTGTAAAAACTCGCCAAAAATCAATCAGATACTTTTTGATCTAGATGGCATATTGTAGGGCCAAGCAACGTCGAGAATAAGACGAGCTGAAGCTACTTGCTTCAAATACCTACACAGCTGGAACGTATAGACATAGAGCTGGCTCTTAAATACAAGGCGCATAATTCTTAAAAATCTCACGTGTGAATAGCTCAATATTATCGAAAGTTATGAAGTAACTTCACTTTTCAAAAAAGTGCAAATAATAATAAAAACCACTTTCGAAAATCATTGGGGACAGCGTGCTTTTGAACAAGAATTTTCTTTATCGATTGAAGACTTTCTGAAAATTCTCCTTAATTTGTCCTTTATTTACTTAGCCAAAAATGCAATATTGGCTTGTAAAAATTTTGCTCTACCGTAAAAATATGGTCTTGATAAGCTATGAACATATTTATTTAGTTTTATTTATGTACATTTCATGTTTTTTATTATGTTTGTTTTTCATTCAATATTAAATAAATAATTTGGCACACAAACTTCTATAGAGGTACGATGGAAAGTTCTGTCGTAAGCAGCTGCTCATATTCCAAAGATCTACATTGCGTTTATTCTGATTGCAGGTGCAAAAAACTCAAAGTATTGTTTTGCATGAAGACGTACTTTAAGGTTTATGAATGTTGTATTTGCTGAAATACGCAATATTTTACTTCTTAAGAAGAAGCTCTCATACATTTCCTCATTATTTTGATAAAAGTTCCTAGAAAAGAATAAATTAATAATCCTCAGTTTGCTTGAACTCATTTTAAATTGCTGTTTATATTATTTTTGATAACAAGAAGAGCTTGCCAGCCAAAAAGTAATACATAAAGACAACTCAACTCTCTGAAACAGTTTTTGATTTTGCACAATTGATAGACTAGTGCGTTCGACTTATAATAAACTATGGGCTGTACTAGAGATGGACAGAACTAAAATTCTTGCTGCCGCTTTAGAAAAAACTCAGAATAATTAAGTATCGCTGTGAAGAACTCATGCTTAGTACATGTAAGAGCATAATCTTTAGCGCACTTCCGTTTCTCCAAAATCAAACTCAATAATGATCTATCAGCTCGGAACTTAGTTTTCTCCTAAATCTATAAACGAATTAATTACTATTCGAGTAAAGAGAGAGAGAGTATGATTGTCAGCTAGAATATGCCATACGCTTTTTTTTTTTTGCTTTTCACGCTTAATAATTATAGCATTTTTATATTTTTTATTTTAATTAAAAATAGAAAGAATATAATGACAACGCATTGTTTGTTTTACCTAATTTGCTGACGACGCAGCATGATTTGCAAAAATAAATTTGTCTAAAAGCTCTGATAAAAAAAAAATCGAACAAATGACGGCCAAAGACTCTTCGATTTTACTCATAACCGGTATTGCTGAATAAATTTTTAGTTTCTGAATTGGGTGCTCTGTAGCTCATTTGATTCACAAAATACTCTACGTCATGTCGGGGGATTTTGGGCAGCAGTTGATTATCATTCGCTGCGGTCGTTGCTCATAAATTAAGTGAATGAGAAGATATCAAAATCGGCAACACTCTGTTATTATCTCGCTAGGCTACTACGTCATACGTTCAAAAGTGTTCGACATTTTGTATGATAGTTGTCGCAAAAGGTGAGTAAGTACTTTTATGGCTTTTTCATTGAAGCAGAGCAAATAGAGCCAATCTCTAAGTGCAGTCAAAGTATAGTTCGAGCTGCGAAATACTATGGAAGTGAACAACTATAAGCAAGTTCTATCGTAAGTTTCTTGTAGAAACTCAAAGATTACGTGGTTGTTCTTCATGTATTTTTTGGAAAGTAAACGGAAATAGTGCTCATAGTTAGAATTGTAGTGAAACGCAACTACTAGCGCCAATTCTATGTTTTTTTTTTGTAAAAAATTAAAGCAATAATTATACAGAATTATGCATTTTTTGTTGCCAAAAGTAAACGTAAATAGTGCTCACCAGCAACAGGAATAAGTTGTTTGCGTTTGGTAACTCACATATAATGATCGACATTGAAAAAGTGTACCGCAATCCAAACCACCATATGGACAGCCTTTGCTTGATATAATACATAACTATACCATTGAAGAACCCAACTTATTTCAATAGCAATTAATGGGTATCAGCCGCTAGATTAAAGTCACGTTAGAGACTGTCTGAGCTGCTTAAAAATAGTTTTTCATTTTTCTAGACGTTTATGGGAGCTGTTATGTACTCGCCTTTTAACCTCGACTCCAACCTGCATGCAGCACTAGTGCATTTGCCTAGCACTACCATAGCTAGCAAACAGACACAATTCGCTCAGGTAAATTTCTTTTAATTAAAGACGCTGCCGTGCGGATTCGGCTATGAGCTGTTGGGGTCTGTGCTCTTCGTACATTTACTAAGAGAGATATCTCCAACTTTGAAGCGATGACAGCATTTTCCGGGGGGGCGCTTAGGTCCATTAATGATTTATGGTTTCATTATGACGTCACATGCTTCAAAATTGTGAAACTACCAAATGCGTCACCTCTGCCTCGTCTTGACTTCACTGCTCTCTGGCTTGCTACTCGCTCACTCTCCCGCAGACTCACTCTCCGACAGGCGTCAATTTATGGCACGCTTCGATTAAGTTCAATGGCAAGACAGATTGTAGACAGTACGCACTGTGCCCAAGCGGTGAGTGCAGCGGGTGCAGTTGGAGTTGTTGCAGCTGAAGCATGGCCACGGTCTGGTTGAAGCTGCCTGGTCTGAATGAAGACATCCAAGTGCGCCTGTCTGCCTTAAGTAAGTGCACTGGCTGCTGCAACATTTGTATATGCCTGTCGTCTTCGCCTTATCGATGCATAAATAAAGTCCAGGAGGGTACTGGTTGCTCGCCACTAAAGTGACAGCGTCTCTTGCGCTCTGTCGTTGTCATCATCAAAATGGTTTTATTTTTACTGCCACATGCTGCACGTATTATCGCAATGGCAATGCCTGGTTTGGTATGTCTGTCGGCTTTGCGGATCGCATTTGGCTATTTTCTGCATCACTTTACAACTTTTTCGATAGTTTGAGATGACGGTAGCCAAAGTTGCCGCGTTTTTATCGTTGTCCTCGCTTCATATAGAAGATTCACACATGCTCTAGGAACACCCGCCGTTGTTGTTGTTGTTGTTGTTGGTAATGGCTCTACAATTGGCTTAATTTTAAAGGCAGTTCCAATGCCATGTATGTATATAGTATCTTCACCACTCCTGTCTCTGGTGTTGTGACGCATTGCTGTGCTTTGCATACCAATTCCAGACGATTGGATCGAAAGGCGGCAACAACAACAGCAACATTAGTGCGTTTGTTCAAGTCGCGCCCAGTTTAGAGATAAAATGTAATCTACAAAATAGAAAAACAGAAAAAAAAACATCAATAATAATAGCACATAATGGGAGAACATTTGTCGCTGTACAACAATATCGACGATACTTTCAATAAGCAATTAGAGCATTATATAGCATTAGGCAGAGTAATATTAGGTGGGGATCGTTCAAAGATACGCCCATATTGTTTTTAAGGTGTGCAAGGATGCAAGGCATGTCGACACTAATCACGAGAGGAATACAAGTATTTTGGAGTATCAGCAAAGCAAAACTTTTTTTAGCACAAATAATAATCTAAAGACCATTGCATTTTGGCTTGACTCATTTTAGCAGAAATTCCTAATTTTATATAAGAACCAAAAAAAAGAGTTTTTTTTTTATAGCAAAAAATGTGAAATATGAAAATAAGGCGATTGAGGCTTTACATAATCATCATCCAATGCAGCCGTATTTAATATATTTTATTTGGTGTCTTTATACCTTACCATCTCGGGCTTTCTTCAACATCTAAGTCCTAACTCCTTCGCGTCTTGATCGATCGCACAAATCTACTTTACTTTATGTTGCCTATTCTTCTGCCGTTTTGCAAACCAGCCTGATCGATTTATTGCCTTGTCGGTAAGACCATTATCAACTTTATAGGTTAGGTTAGGTTAGAGCGGTTGCCAAAGGGAATATCGCCTTGGCACACTTAGGCCGAGCACGGCCCATTGTGATGCCGCAAGGCTTCTCTCCCAATCACTCCTGGTCTGCAACCGCATCATGAGCCCATCCAGTGACTCGTACGAACCGCACTATGTCCCTGGGCCTTTTACTGGCAAGATCTGATAGATCCGCGAAAAAGTAAGCGCCGAGGATTTGTTTCCTAGCCTTACAAAGGGCTGGGCATGTACAGAGGAGGTGGGCGACCGTTTCCTCCTCTTCCTCGTCTCGACAGCTCCTACAGAAGTCATTGTATGGAGCATGGAGTCTGGCTGCGTGCGTGCCTATAAGCAAATGCCCCGTGAGCACTCTAGTCGCTGTAGAGCATCGAATTCTGTCTAGTAGGCAGAACTTTATAAGTCAGATTTATTTTAGTCCTACGCCGCCTTTTTCGGAATCTTTCAATAGACTCTTGGGGGTCGCAGTGCCGATAAGGCGTAGCCCCAACTACGTTCATACAAGAGCGCAATTGAGCGTCAGAAATCTTGCACTTTCCGTCTATGAACTACGCTGCGGCAGGATTATGCTCCCTATCTATGCGTGTTTTGTGACTTGAAAGTTTAATAAAAATCTTTAATTTGAAACAAGTTTTATATTGCTGAGAAGATTCAAGCTTTGTTGCTTGGTATTCTTTTAAATTCCGACAATTATGAATGATCTCAATATTAACATTTATTGTTTGAACTGACTGACTTGTATTATTCATTTCTTCAATCGTTCTCCTACTGCATTTCTATAAAAGTTATGCAAACTAAGACTAAAAATCGATCAAATTTTTTTCAAATCTAATGTAAATTTTAGATAAATCAAAGTAGTTTTATATTGAACAATATGTTTCTATTATATAGTATCGAAATCCTTAAATAACATTAAATAACAAAAAAATATTATTCATCGCTGGTAATTTTTCTAGAAAACCAATGGATAGAATCGATTTAATTTTATGAACTGAATTGCGTCTTGATTTTAATAGATCTTTCCTTTTTGGCATAAAACCCACCATAAAATATTGAAATGTTAGTGTACAAAATGTATCAGATCTTAATAAGTGTGTAAGCAAATTAGTCGGGAATCTGAACATAAAAATAGGATGCTGCCATTGAAATTTGTATAATGTTATGCCGCTGATGAAATTACCATGCTACAAAAACAAATATGGTTGAGATCTTCCTTAAGTTTATCTGTGATGGTTCAAAAGATCTACAGTCACAGCCGTATTCTCCTAAAATTGTTGTATTATGGATGAACAGATCTAAAACTTTTGAAATGATGAATCTAACAAATTTATCACTGAAAACTTGAGTAATATCGTAAGACTCATGTTATCTTGAGTTTTAGTCACATTGGCAAGCTGTTACTGCTATTGTATAAAAATCGAGAGGGAAGTACATTGCTTTCTCGTATGCCATTTTTTTATATAATTGTTTTTAGAGTACTATCGCAACAGAAATAAAAATAAACAGACATTTTTCCATATACGTTATTGTCAAACTTCTAAATGTGACATATCTGTTTCAGAATAAGTTCTAGGTAGAAGATCAGCAGGAATATTGCCAAGTTATCATTAGTAATATTGAAAAACGCGAATCCGCAAATCTGAAACTTTAAAAAGAAATAACAAAGTAACAAGTTATGGGCTGCCGCAATATTAATTTAAAAAGGATGCTGATGGTGAATAAAAGAAATTTGTAAAGAATTGAATGAATGCCAATTGATCATGAACTCTCACGACACAATATTGGGTTATGAAATTATTATTTCCTTGCCAATTTCGGACACATTCACATTGTGATAATTTGCATTAAGATTGTCATGCTGACGAAGTAGTTAACTTTGCTTGTATTTGTTTATCTAGTCATGAAAAAGACCTTGAGCCTAAAAGCATAGTTTAAAATAATTTCACAATCGCCCGAAGTCTTACCTGTTCTAAAGTCTAAGGAATAGTTGATAAATATATATTGATAAATATTAACGCACGAAAATTTAGTTTTTCATTCTCGAAATTTAAGAACAGGTCTTTCGGATATGCGACCTCTCTCAACTTTAGCTTACCAGCAATTGGCATTTTCAGAAATATTTAGAAATAGGTGAACTATTTTTTACGTATATTATTGATGTTATATATCTTCTTGATTCGGGCTTCCTAAAAATATACTTGTCATAATCTATTTTGGATTGCTAGCTGGTATGTTAGGACGGAATTAGGTTGAAAAATATTTCTGGTGAACCTCATAAATTATTTTAAGCGTAAAGCTATTTGGCTTTGTGCGCTTTCCGCTTAAAGTTTTGAAGTCCGTAAATTATTAAATGTTTTCAGGAAAGTGATAAAAATTTGTTCTGGAAGAATTGCTTTAATTATACAGTTTGTCATTAGTTTCCCCAAGTCTAGATTCCGATCAGTAGTGCAATAAAGGTTGCAATAAGCCATTGAAGCATTCAACATTTTTTTTGTGGAACTTGGTTTATGATTGTATTATAACCTTTCAAATCAGTCCAATTTGCAACTTCACTTGTGTTAAGAATATAGTTTAGAGTTAAAACTAAAGAAGAATTGCAGTTTATTGCACAAATGTTGGTTTTTGCGTTTATGCGTGCCTAATACACGATATTTGGAACGTCTCATATGATTGCTCGCCATTCGAGAGTATAAAAAAAAACCCTAAAATAAATTCCTTTTTTTTTTAGTATTTCTGGAATAAAGCACAAAAATCGTCATGGAGAAATCAGCGCTGACGGAGAAGAATAATGTGACCGTCTACAATGAGACAACCAAACCAAAGAAACCCAAACGTCGTGATAAAAGTGACTTGGGTGCCGACTTTGTAGCACCTGATGGCGGCTGGGGTTGGGTTGTCTGCGTCGCAGCGGGTCTTAGCAACGTAAGTATCTTATGTTGCAGTTACTAGGGATGAATATTGTACATGAAAAGTCTGACAAATTTTATACGTTTCAAATACAAAATTTTGCAGTTTTTTATGTTTCCGGCGCTACAACAATATGGTCTCATATATAGAGCACGCATGCAAAGCATGGGATTTGATGCTAAAGAAACGACAACCATTGTTAACGTGGTCATGGCTATATCCTCGCTCGTGGGTAAGTTTTGCTGCTAAAGATTTGGTCAGCTTAAATGGTTCTAACCGCTTTGTCTTTCATGCAGGCATTGTGAACGGCGCCATGTTTCGACGCTTTACCTTCCGGCAGGTGGCCTTTGCGGGCACCATGCTGGGCTTTGTGGGCATCTTTATGACAGCGTTTAGTACCACGTTTTGGGAGTATATAATATTCTTATCCTGCGTCTATGGCATTGGTTTGGGTCTAGCCATGGCTGCCACTTCATTGGCAGTTAATACGTATTTCAAACAGCGACGACGTCGTGCCAGCGGCTTCTCCTGGACAATTACTGGTCTGGGTCCCATCTTTTTCCCACACATATCTACACTGCTATTATCCTATTATGGCGCCCAAGGTACCATATTAATCTATGCGGGCATTTCACTGAATGCGGTACTCTGTTCGCTTACGTTGCAGCCGGTGTTGCGTCATGTGCGCAAACCGCAAAAGCCAGTAATTGTTAAGATTGAAGGCGATGTTAATCAGCCGGAAGCCAATGGTAATCTCTTGGCGGCCAATGCTGATGCGCTTAGCGACTACGAATGCAAGTACTGTCAGTATACAAAGCGCGGCAAGCGTAGTATTTTCTCCTCACAATATCTTTTCAATGCGGATGATCCAGAGCGACCGGGCTATGAGATAACTGAGCCGGGCACACCTATGCTGGCACGTGCCAATGATGGCTGGTTTGGCTCGAAGATATCGTTGACATCAGAGCATACAGGTGGTGCACGGCAACGTCGCAAGCAATCCCTACGTCAACATTCATATCGCAGTCGTGACAATCTGCACATTGAGGCTGGACAAGATGAAACAGATCCGCATTTGGGTTCGCCGCTTAACAAACCCAATTACTTCAATCGTGAACGTGAGGATCAGGAGCGCTATGCCAGTAAGTTGAGTGTTTACTCTAGACCGGGCACCGAAGAGCTGCATCGTTGCACATGTGCCGAGGAAAAGGCATTGCTGCAAAAGAACAATGGCCAGCTGAGTCCAGATGTGCTGGCACTTGAAGCAGCTGCACAAGCTGAAGAGGAAATCAAACGCAAGATGACCTTTCGCCAGAAGGTTACAAAGTTCTTTGACTTGGATCTATTGCGTGATTTGACATTTGTTAATCTGGCGCTGGGCATGAGCATAATGATGTTCGGTGAGATGAACTTTTCCGTGCTCACACCGTTTATACTGAACAGCTTGGGCTATACGGATGCACAGATCTCACTGGCCATGTCATTGCTAGGTGGCATGGATATATCAGTGCGTTTCCTGGCACCATTGGCGTTGGAAAAAGTCAAATTAGATAATCGTGCGCTATTCGCTTTTGGCATACTCTGCATAGCTGTGGGACGTTTTATGGTTACCCTGACCAGCTCCTACAATATAATCATTGCGCTGTTTCTGCTTATTGGCTTTGGCAAAGGTTTCCGCACAATATTCTCACCGCTGATCATACCCAGCTATGTGCCACTAAAACGTTTACCGGCTGCTTCAGGCCTACAGCTTATTTTCAATACGCTGTTTGCCTTTGCCATGGGTCCCATATTGGGTAAGTTTTGGGCGCATATGCCTCAACTAGTCGCGTTACTAGCTAATAATTACGCTTTTTTATCTTAACAGGAATTGTTACGGATGCCTACAGCTATACGGCTACGATACACTTCATCAATGCATTGACTTTGCTGGCCATACTCATGTGGGTCGCAGAGCCCGTCGTACGACGCATGTTGGGCAAGCCGTCAGTGGGTCTGGAAGAATAGCTTTAATTGCACCGCACACACCTACTCTAAGCACTGAGCAACCAGTTTAACAATGGTTTCCCTTAATCTAGATCATGCTGTTGAGTGCTAAGCTCAAATCGTTCATTCTAAGTAATTAGTTAAATATTATTTTATTTAAAATATAATGTACAATTTAATATATTTAAGAATTTATGTAAATGTCTAATTAAGCCTAAATATTTATGTATTTATGTATAATATATACATATCAGTGGTTGGAAAATAGTAAAACATGTGCATTTCGAAGAGTGGCCGAGCAATAACTGCGAGAATGCGAAAATTATGCATCCTACGACGCCCGCAAGATACGCGTGGTCGTTGCCATTGATGCAGAGTAAAATGTCCAAGGGCAATAAGTCGAAAATATTATCTAAGAATTTTTTTTTTTTTTTTTTATGTGTGTTAGATTGTAGTATTAGGATTGATGTGAATAAATATATTAGATATAATCGTCTTTTGTCTTTAATGTCTAAATAAAAGTGACAAACATTTTAAGAAGAAGCATACGAACTGCATTTCATTATTTATTATGAATTTTTTGGTATAATAAATTTAAGAAATATTAAGAGTGAGAAAAGTATAATGTATAACAAGTGCGTCTCTGTAGCAGCTCCTATGCCTAGATTCTTTCACGTAGACCACACGATGCAATATATAAAATCCTCTAAAGCTGCACAAAGCAAAAGAGTGGCGTCTCACATTTGAAGCTGGATAGGACTACACAATCTAAAAGTTGGAAACAGAAAGTAACGTAAGAGTGTAGACTGACATCGCTTAACAAAAAAAGCCAAAAGATTCGCGTTGACCAAGTTGGGGTTTCATAGTTCATAATGTTTGGCCAAAGATGCTCGATTTGGCGGTTCAACACTGAGCTCCGATAGAAAAAAGATGGTTTGCATAGGACAGAAACTTATAAAAGTTAAATGATGAAACGCGAAAAAAATCGTGAAAATAATAAATGGATCTAGAGAATAGTAGTGCTTGAGGATGAAAAATACAAGTTACTCTGGATGGAATAACAAAAGAAATGAGTTGAAATCAATGAGCCCGAATTAGAGCTTATGCAGCATCAATGCGCATTGGTATTTTCTACAATCATTTATGGGAAGGCGGTTTTGTAAAGGGAAGTCTACAAGTATAGAACGGAAATTAAATATTATGATCCCAATGTAAGCCCTCTTTATTATTAGTTGTTTTCGTACAGACTGAGTTAGTTCCTAATAGTGTTGGTATTGTGGGCTTCAAACGCAAGAGCCCTATGCCAGAATTGGACGAACTGGTGAAACATACAGCAGTTTGGTTGTTTAAGATACATCAAATTCTTTTAGATTCTTTATAATAAATGCAAGAAAGCTTGTAATGTTGTTAATTTGTTTATTAAAGTTAAGCTATTAAAACACCTAGAACGAATGCATTCATGCGCTCCAAGGTAAAAGACTCTAAAGAGTAGGTCGCATAAATACCTTTGCAGATATAGTTCCAAAACGGCGCCTTTATCGGCTGGCCAACTTCAGCTGTTCGAAAAAGATTTGTTGTTTCAAAATTTACATCTTTTACCGCGCTTTAAGCTTGCGATCAATGAATGCACTCCATTCTACGCTTTTGGAGAAAATGCACTTAATTTTTATTGGTCACCTAACTCAGAAATTTGGGAGTTTCTTATAAAAAGTTCCTTCTTGCACAAAAAGTGGGTATTAAATTGAATACAATTATTAGAAAGCCATAAGCAGAATGGTTTATGTTCAAGACAGGCGCACACGCCTTTGGGTTACCCTTTTCAGCAAAAGAATCAATTATATTGCTTCAGTACTTCAAAATTAAAAAATTTTTGACTATTTCGGCAAAAGATCCAAATTTAATATTCGATTGTTTGCTTTGTAAGCCATACGAAGCGACAAACTATTTTGATAAATTTCGATTAGGTAGACGTAAATTCTTTTTAGGAACAACAACGCATAACGAATTTAGTGCAAAAATCAAATAATTAACTGGTAGGAGCTATAGCTCCTCGATATGATATAGTCAACTTAAGAAAAATTCTTTTAGAAAAAGCTATCAATGGAATGTAAAAAACTTAACGAAAAAGTCGATTTTTTTTTGCTGAAACTTTAAAATTGATTTTTATAGGGCTTGGTCACATTAACTCTTGGGTGAATCTGGTTTGAAGTTTTTAAAAACTGTTCATCCAAAATGAATTAATTTATTTTAAGGTCCTGCAAAACCTTTTATTAGAACTATTTCTTATATTCCCGAAATCAAAAAATTTAAAATAGATTCGCAATTCCTTATATAACAATTTTTTTCCTGATTGCTTTAGCTCTTACCATCTCTGAGATCTAGGTGTACTATATGTACAACTTTTCTAGTCACCCTGTTTATACTTCGTTAACTTTGGAGGTCTCAGAGTTTTTCTTCTTGGTGATACATACTTCCCTTGCATAGGCTATAAAAAAATGTTCGGTTTTCTAAAATTTGATCAAAGTCGATTTCAAATATAGAGTACATTTAAGTTAAGGACGAAAAGACTGAAATTTTTTGAACAAGCTGGTCAGGTTAACCGATAATTGAGGCCAACCTATTTAACATTGTTAACATAAAGTACACAAGTCCAATTCTGCTTGATTTTTTATTTTTTTACCAAGTAGACTCTTGATATACAAATCATACAAGCACAAGATAATAAGAAGAGATCCGAGAGTAGTCGACATAAAAACATTATTAAAGTAATATTTCCACATTACGTTTGGAATTCATAATTTTTCATATGATATTGCTAATAAGAATATTAATAAATAAGTTTCAAAATGCGAAAAAATTTAAGATTGTAAATATATTGATTGTACTATGTAAGATTATAAATTGCTTAAAAAATTCACTATGTTGCTTTTGATATTCTCGAAATTTGTAGGCTGCGATTTGTATCAAATTAAACGTAGTATTTGGAAACATATACTAAAAATGTTTAAGAAATAAACTATAATTCATTTAATTTATAAATATAAAAATAGAATGTTTTTATAAACAAATGAATTATGCAACTGAAAATCCATTTTTAAAATTCTCTATGGATGCTAAACATTATAATCCAGAGCATTTACAATTCCTTTATTTTTTATCACTCAGCCTTGCCGCCACATAAAAGTTGAGCCCGAAAAAGTGCTCATTTAAAAGTGTTTGGGAAGCCACACTTTTTCTTTCTTGGAATGTATAAGATTCTATACATTCCTAAGCGATAAAATCCTTACATTGTCTAAATAACTCTAAACGATGGCAAGCTACAGGATCGCATTGCCTGCCTTAGAACTTTGTAAGCGGATTATACTAATTTATTCTAATTTCTCAAGAAAAAAAATGACTTGGAAGTATCCGTAGGATTATCACAAGAAAATATTTGCAAGGAATAACTGAACGCACTAATATTACCAACAACAAAAATAAAAGCACAAAAAAAATTTTATTAATTAACAAAAAATAACTTTATATTACATACAAAATCGTTAAAAAACTTGACACCGGATTTGATTTTTTTTTTATTTTTGCTTGTAATTCATAACGCTTTTAAGCACTTGATTTTACTTTGGTTTTTGCTTGTAATTCATAACATTTTTAAGCATCCAATTTTAGAAAAGAGGCAGCCTGGTGCACTCAATAATAGAAAATAATTTTAAGTTTTGATTATCATAAAATGCCTTTTGGGCTATATGCATTATGAGGGATTCCGATAATGTTCGATAGATTATTTGGAACTTCGCACACGGCACTCAAGAAAATTATAAGTAAATTCTTGTAATGTAAAATAATAATTGAAGTTTATTTAATGGATAAAATGTCAAATAGTCTCTGACTAGAAATGCCTACAAAGTGTCATTATATAGTTTACAGTTGTACGTACAAAAAGTCTCATTAGAAGTCTTTTTTTTTATAACAGTTATGGAAATTTAAGTGCGTGTTGGGCATTGCGTCAATCTATAGGACAAAATAATAAATACATTTTAAATATAATTTAAAATCAAAAATATACTGGCGAACAGCACAAATCTATTTCCGTCACTCTTATTTTTTGTATATTTTGCAAAAGAGTTGGATGTATGTGTCTATGGCATCTCCACAAAAAATCTTAGAGCTATTCGCGCCAATTTTATAAGCTAAAGTCTTGAGTTTTGTAATGTTCATTGTCAATAAAAGCATTCTTTTCTGCTGATGACTGCTGAGGCCATAATCAGCTGTATCTTAAAACACCTCATTTTTTTTTCTTTTCAACATCTCACTTGCCGTCTATCGCAAAACTAAGATCGAGAACTATCGTGGTATTGCTAAGCTCCTTTCGACCACCCAACACGAGTTTGTAAAACATTATAGAACTTTCTTCTCCCATTAATAATGATTCTACGGAGCAAAAACAAACTGAAACTATTTATGCGGAATTAAGTAGTATAGTCTGTGACCCTGTAGATCACCGCCGCGACGCGTCATTTTCTGCTGAAACTGTCACGCTTGGACTTTCCAGCTGGACTCTTAAACTGTATATCATGCAGAAGGTAACTTTCGAAGGCTGTGAATCTAAAGTAAGTAACATCACATCAGTGCTACTACAAAGCAGCCATTTAAGTCTTCTCATTTTTAACTTATTCCTCAACGATCATCCACAAGTAATCTCCCACTCTCGCATCCTTATGTGTACAGATGATGTCAAACTATGTATGACCTACAACTACTAGACTAGTAAAAACTTATTTTTTCAAAATACAGTTACCTTTCGTTAAATAATGTTTAAACTTTTATGTTACTTTCTATTTTCAACTTTTATATTGTCAATCCAAGTTCCTAGCCAGCTCCAGATGTGAGGCTAGGCAGACATATAAGTTTTATATTATATTCTTCTTGCTCTAATTTAATATTTTTCAATTTTAAAATTGTTGAAATTTACGGTCAACTGGACTTGGTTGTACTCCGAAATTAATTATAAATAAATAAATATAGTATGTCTGCCCGCCCACAGATGCTGAACTAATAAAATGTCACAGCTTAGGAAGAAAACTTGTGCTTTGGTGTCCAAAGTAGTTCGTTTTATTTCTTTTTATAAATCTGTAATGGAATCCGAAAAATGCTAGGTGCATTAAGTAAAAAGAAAAACAAATAAAATTTTAAACAAATAAAGGATAAATAAAAGGTTTAAGTCACATAGTTGTCCTGCAAGATCAGAATCTCCTTAGAGAATACATTTTACGAATAAGTCAAACCAAAATAACTGTGAATTCTAATTTTTAAAGTTTTTTTAATGGCGAGACCATTTTTTATTTTAAAGTTTCTATTTTATCGAAATTTGAAATTTATACCTTTTGTGGGTATAAAACTTTCTTTCCCAGCGGGTAACAGCTGATATTACTGGCTTATGCCAGCGCTTTCTCCGGTTGCTGGCTCCAAATGAAGATAGGTCCTGCTCCACTGGGCTTATTCATCTGAGCTTAGCTCGTCCCCACCGTCGTTCTTCGTCGACTATCGTATCGAACACATTGTTTTTTATAAATAAATTTATATTATTCTTTTATTATAGAAGAATAAACAAAAATCATTTTTTATATATTGTTTTTAAAACATATCCTTATATTTAATATATTCGAATAATAATAATCTCAAAATATACAATTTTAATTTAAATTAAAATAATTCCAGTAACTTCTTTTTAGTTACGGAAATACCAATTTGTGACATACCTTTAGTGTCGTGTACAACATTATTTAATATATAAACGGAGATGAATAAATATTTCAATTTGTGCGCGCCTTCTCTAGTTGGTCTCGAGATAGTTCCTCCTCCACTTGGTCTTTACAACTCAGCTTAGGTTATACCCTCCGACTTCCATTCGTCGACCTTCACATCGAAAACCTTGTTCGCTGATATTTCAAGGCCCCTATATATTAAAAACTCATTTAGAACATTTAGAAAATTTTGAGTTCATGTCGAAAAAAAAGGAATTTTGAAAATTATTAATGTTTGCAAAAAATTTATAATGTTGGATTGTTTTAAACAGATAAGAATGTTGTGAGATTAAAATATCAACGCTGCATGCCTGTTGTAAATATTTATTATTTATATTTCAGCGAAGAAAGCTATAGCACATCTTTGCAGGAAGAGTTTTTAGATAATTGATTTGGGCGAAGAATGTGGATATAAATCAAGCAAATATTAATGAATTAATATAAGATGAGCAATTAATTATAAAAGACTTAATTGAAAGCGTAGAAAGTTGGAAGAAAAGTGTGTTGACATCGAAAATATTTCAGAGTTAATTTTGTTCAAGACGGACTTGTACTAGGAAGAAACCTAGTAGGAACCTTTTTCAAGGAAACGATGTTTTTTTAGATCGTGGTCATAAATTTCAACAAGAACTTAATGATTTATTAAAATATTATGAGCAAGTCTATAAAGATATAAGAAAAGTAAAGTATTTCTCTAAAAAAGATCTATTCAAACTATAACTAAAATCAATGCAACAATTGTAGAAGTAGAATCTAATGAGATGATTTTATCTAGTCAGACATTATTATGCAATAGATGATAGCAGTTAAGTGTGCTTCCAAGCAGCAAGGAGGCTTAATTATAGATACTTTTCCAAAATATTGTTTCATATATAATGAAGTGGGTGCATTTTAATTAATGGCATACATTTTTTGTTGTACCTATTTCTTACTTTTTTTATTACCTAAATGTTATTTTTTTTATCTTATTAACAGTAAAAAGCTATTTTTTATATTTAGTAAATATTTTGAAAAGTTTTTTTTGAAGTCAGATTCAATTTACGCATGTTTTCCATATAAAAAAGTGTGTGTGGATTTACGCGAGTCGGTCTAAATAGGTATAGCATTTTTAGCAGCTTAACTGTTATTCATATAGGAAAAGTTCTATCAGAATTGAGGAATATGTGGTTCATTTACCTTAACAATTGCTCCAGAATTATATTCTATTGAATTTTGTTCAACTAATGTATTTTATAATCAATTAAATAGTCGAACCCGCTAGAAGATTAGAATGATTTTTTAAATTTATTGGGAGAAATTTCAGAGTAACTACAATACATCTGATAGGTAAGTTCAATAATTATAACATTATCATTAAAATTCATATAGATCATTATGATCCTTAGTGGAACCTGAGTTTGTCGGCCGTGTGTCATGGTCATGGATACGTTAGTAGTCCAATATGCACGTGTGTTTCGCGAAAGCTAACAGTCCCTGGGTTGGCCTATGTGCTGACTGTGCAAGCGAGTCAAACGTTGGTCCCCCTAGGGCAGTTGCATGGTAGGTGTTCCAGAGTTTCTTTGACTATTGGTTCTCTGCAACTCCTGCGTCGTCAGTGATGCCTTTTGGCATGGACTATGGTCATGCAGTGGCCCGCTATTAAGCCCAGCATAAACCTATAGTCTTTGCTAGGAAGTTGCAGGATGTGCTTGGCTAGTTTCGGGTCGGTTGTACCACACATGATAGGCGGTTTTGCAGTTCGTCGTGTTGTGCCACCTTCTTTCACCTACTCACTCCGATTTAAAGATTATTCAAACAAATATGTTTTTAAATTTCACTATCTTCCAAATACTTCATGGGAATAATGTGAATTTCCTCAAAAATATAGTTGAACGTTTTCAAGATACGATGTCATATTATGACTTATAAAGTTGCATAATATCGTTTTAATACAATAATACAAAACAATAAAAGAAAAAATTTTTTAAAAAACTATTACCTAATGCTTGTTATACCATGTCTGTTCTCGATTAAAAACGATGGCAAATTGTTTCAACTTTAGATGACAACTTGAACACGTATTTGCTGATATGATGAGTGAAAAAACTAGCACAGATTAAAAAATAGTTACTCTTAACTTTAAACGAGTTCGAATTATAAATCTGAACAGTTTTGATAAAGCATTTTAGAACATTTTATATGGCCCTCTGGCTGCAGTAATAAAGATTTGAAAACGCTTTGGCAAGCAAAAGGTTTTTCACACTGTTGTCAATGCTTGCAAGTTAACAGAGCGCTGTTAACACTAACAGCGCCGGCTAATTGTTAACAGCGTTTGGGTCTTACTTGCCGGAATTTCTCACTTGCGTCGTTGGGGCTTTGGGGTTCGAAAAACGTTGGGACTCAATTCGCATCAGTTCAGTTGCTGTGCTCATTTACAGCTGTTTGGGGCGTGTTGGGCAACAACTCGGACTAATTAAAAACGCCTCAATTGGGTTCTGTGTAAATTATTAGTTTGAGCAGTAAACTGGGATACATTTTTGTTGCTACTAAAGGGATTTTTATTTTATAAATTTTTTTAAGTGATTTTTAAAATAAATGCCGCTAAATGCGCAAAGTGTGTGAGAGCTAAAAGATGCACTGCATAAAAGCAAAAATCAACACAAATATGTAAACTTGAACTTGATTGAATGCTATTCGTTTCGTTTCGTTTTGGTTTTTTTTTTTTCAATTAAAAAGACTTTGTAAATAATTCAAAGGCAATGCCAAAATGTTGCTGAGTGCATATTTAAAAATAAAATACACATATATATATACGTACGTACGTAACTGAACTGAAACTAATATATAATCAGCACAAAAGGCTATTATTTCCTTAGCCAAAATAGTGTAATTTTTTTTTTTGTTGTGGTTTTCATATATTTCACTCTGAAGGTAAGTCAAATCTTTCATTATCATTTGTCAAAGTCATCATCGTTGATCGCGGTTGAACTGCCATTACATAAAGTTATTAATTGATAGTGATTTTTATTTTTTTCGATAAGAACAAAAAAAAAACATATAGCCGAGCTTTAGTTTGTCATATAGACTAGGAACTAGTCTGCGAATATAGTGAATTATGGGTTACGCTAGTTTTAAAAAACTGACTTATCAGTTCGCATAGCACGCTCTGATAAGGGTTTGATTACTATTTATTTTATTTTTTTTGCTCTTTTAAGTCGCGCAATGTCAATGCTCAGGCATCAATTGATATGGCATCTATTTCGCATACACCTGTTGCCAGAGAGCTTTCAATTCCCAGAGCGTGTTTGGAAAAGTTTGCAAAGTTTGTTTGTCGCGTTTGCTCTCTACTACTCATTCAGTTTCCACATATCATTCTTTTGCCCTTTATAGGCACATAAATATTTGCAATCTTATCAATCATTAATCACAATAACAACTATTTTTTTATTTGTTTTTAACGCGGCTATCATTATTTGTATCTGTTGACGGGATAATTGTTTGCCTTTAAGTCAAGTGTTGAGCTACATTTTTATCTTGTCATCAAAACTACTCGAGCGAGAGACCAGCAATAAGGCATTAAAATAAAAATACAATTTTTTAAATTATTTCCACACCTAATGCAGTTTTTCTTCTTAAGACTTGCTTGTCACACTCTTTTGTGTAGTATTAATCAATTCATTTATACCCCTTGAGATGATTAATAAAGATTTTCCTAGGTAAATAGCATATGTTTTTTTTGCTAGCTTTGCTAGTGCTAGCCAAATGCCACAGTGCTGCTTGGTGGCATCGAACCAACGGTTTTACCAATTTATAGGCGAGTGCGCTATCACTATGCTACCAAGGCCTACAATATGCCTATATAATTCCCAAAATTTTAATGCATAAAAAAAAACAACTTTTATCAAAAAAAAAAAACTGTATCAAAATTCAAAAATTTCTGGGATGCAATAGAGATCTATTCAATTTATGCACAATTGCAATATTTCTGGGAGTAATTATAAAAAATGAATAAAGACGTAGTATCGTTGGGTATAAATATTAATTTTTTTATGAAATAATATTTTGCAACACTATAAAGTGTTGAAAAGCATTAAAAATTTGCGCATTAATCATTGTTACAGACAGTAAAGTCAAAGAAAAACTATGATTTCAATGCAGTTTCCATATGTGTTGTAGTTGTCAGTATTGTAAAACGCAACAAAAAGTGTTGCAAAATACAAAAAAACCGAAGCAATGTTTAATGATAATACTAATGATTATTGGATTAAGAAATAGTAGAATTACTTTTTAACAAAATATATATCCTAGAGCTTCAAAAAGAGTTTTGTAAAACGTTGTGAAAAAAATCAGTACTTCAAATCCCAAATTCAAAAAAAATCTAGAAAGCAATAGTGATCTATTTTTTCACAATTGTATTGTTTCGGAGAGTGCTTTTTAAAATATATTGGAAGATTAAGCTGTGGTAACTAAGTGCCAATATTATTTTGCAACACTGTAAAGTGTTGAAAAGCATTTAAAAGTTTTGCATTAAGACAGATATGACAATCGCTTTTTAACAAAATATGTATCTTAGAGTTTCAAAAGGAGTGTTGTAAAACGTTATAAAAACATAAGTCATAGCTTCGATAACGCTAAGCTGGGCTTGTGAGCTCTAAAAGAATCGCTGAATATTCAGAATGCTAGATATATGGTAGGATCTGACTATTATTATTTAAATCGACAAATTTATGTAAGGGAAAACAGCTGCGGTTTTCACAAAATTCTATGCGAATATATTCGATAACATAGGCGAAAAAATCCGCAAAAAATTCAAGCGAGTTAAATATTTCTTGCTTTAGAAACTAATTATGTACGTTCTTTATGAATTCGCTAGATTTGAAGGAATTGTTTATTTTCTTTAAAATCACACTGTGAAATGAGAGCTGTGCATAAGTTTTGATTGGTTTTTCTTTAGAGTTGGGAGTTATATTTTATGTTGGAGTATATTTTAGCACTTCAACTGAATTAATTTTTGTTTTACTCTCACATGGCTGGTTGTTTTATTTTTCTATAGTTAGTAGTTTGTTGAAATGACTCATGAGCTCGTTAAATCGAAGCTAATTAAAATTTTTCTTCGTTTCTATTTCTATTGAAAGTGCAATAAGCAAGCAGGTTCTTTTTTAGATCGTCGACAAATAAATTAAATTTATTCATTTTAAAAATAATGCACTTCAATGAAAACAAAGACTTTAGCTTGAGTTAGGTTAAGCCGGTAGGCCCATCAAGGTGGGGGTCCTTGCATAGATCAGTATGATGCTTAGCGGAACCGGAGTTTGTCGGCCGAGAGTCATGGATGCGTTAGTAGTCCAATATGCGCGTGTGTTTCGTGAAAGCGAAACAGTTCCTGGGGTGGCCTACGAGCTGACTCTGCAAGCGAATCAAACGTTGGTCTCCTTAGAAATCTAGCTCTCGATGTACAGAGAGCAGCGCAGTTGCATAGTAGGTGTTCCAGAGTTTCTTTGACTCCTGGTTCCCTGCACTTCCAGCATGCATCGTCGAAAAAGATGTTGACTTGGGGTTGGTGTAGTGTGAGCGCAAGTTCTGTAGCTTTCTTCATTTCGAAAACTTGCGCCTGAAAAGTGTTGCAGTGGTTCGGTAATTTTAAAGACGTCTCTATGCAATATACCGATACTCCCACTCTTGCATTCATCTTCGATCCGTCTGTGCAGATTTAAGCTGCTCCACAAAGACTTAAAAAAATTGTGGACAATAGATTACCCACTTGGAAAAGGTTCATTATTTTTAGATTTTAATAAAAGGGTACCTAAAGTTGGATGTGTGTATGAAATCTTTAGTTGAACGAACGAGGTAGTTTTATTTTGAAAGATAATTCTATAGAAATGTGGCATCCCCCAAAATTCGTCTAGAGGCATTAGGTAACATGATCTTGAACGAACTGGTTTCTCTATTGCCATTGTTTTTTTTTGTGTCCTGCGGCTTGAGGCATATGCACAATCTTGTTGAAAATCCATGTGAGCCCAGTTGTACGCTAATTCACCATAACGCCCCGTCCGCCTGGGAAAAACTATGGCAAGCGGATGTGGCTGATCCAAATTGCACTTACTAACTTTTTTGGGTGCAGAGGTACTTCTTTCAGCGCTACTGCTAGCTCTTTAGGCTTATGCGGTAGTGTAATTTATACCAAGAATAAATTGCACAAAAAATCGCCCTTTATAGGCCAGAAAGAGGAAAAAATGTTTGTCCATTTCAGAGGGTAGAATTGCAATGGCCACTATATGACAGATGGATTAAGGGTATTCATAACCATGACCAAACATGTCCCAATTATGTTGAAAACACAAGCTTGTAGCTCTCTCTCTTTTTTGGGTAAAACGAGCTTGAAAATATCGTACGGGCAAAAAAAGAGCCCCTCCATAATGCGCACCAAATAGTGAATATCGGATTTATGGGTGGTCCTTAATAAGTATTAATTTTTATAATAAAATTGAGTAATTTGTAAGTCATGGTTGAATTAGATATAAGTTGCCAAAAATCAATGAATCATTTTTTAAAAAAATTACTTCCTGATTTTAAACTATTGTAATTTAAACTTTTTACCATTTACAACCATTTCGCATAAAGACATTAATATAAAACCTAATATAACATTTAAAGTTTCTTACTAAAAAACGTCCTTGAACACAATAATTGAAGAATAACAAAAAAAATGTAATATTAAAATAAGACGAACAAAAATTGCATCAACTTTTTCTCTGCTTCTCAAATTATGCGTCGCAATTTATCCACATTTCTAATTTATGAAGTTCAAGTTCTGCTTTGATGAGTATCTCATGATATACGTTCGTCTCTAGTTTTTTAATATAATAAATTTTTCTTTTCAATGCGTACACCTCAATATCAGGATTCTACAAATATGTGTTTTCAACTATATCTAAGTCCTGTTCATCTGAATGAGAGATTACGCAAGATTGCCATTTTGCAGCTTTATTTTTTTTTTATTTGCTTGAGAAGCTGGTAATTTAGAGGAAATACGAAGCCGTTGGAAGAATTGAATTACGGTTTCGGTAGAGCTGGTAGGGGCCTTCTTCCTGAGCTTGAATCGACTTTTCGTTCTTCTTCACTATTTTCATTTTGCATTGTCCTACACAAATAGCTTTAAAGTTCCGCGCCTTGAGAGGATCATAGATTATTGGAGCATTTCGTATATTAGCCTCAAAATATATTTTAAAGCAAATGGCGAATCCGAAGTTGTCGTGAAACCTTCCCCAAATCAGCTCATTTAGAGCAATCGTCTTATTATTATTAACCTTTGTTGCAATAAAATTTAACTGTAGAAACTATCTCAAATTCATGGAAATATAAATTTGATAGCGATATATAAACGTAATTGTTTGATAAATTAAAATATTATATTTCTTATTGTATAAAAATTACTTAAAGTATTATCAGAGTGACCCGAAAAGTTGTTATACCTAGGTCTGTTTCTTTATCTGTCAGTACGAACCCAAGTTCTTGTATTTTACAGAAATCAATATCTTTATATTTTTGGGATTGGGAGTAAAAATTTTGTTTTTGGAATATGTTATGTACATTTCATCTACATAGATGTTAAAAGATGCCTATTTGTAGATTTGCCAAACTGGACCAGCTAAATAATAAGAGGAGCCTTTATATAGCTAAGAATGATGATAAATACCCATTTCCCCGTCTAGTATTTATATAGTGGAAATGGTAATTTTAGCTTCTAAAATGGATAACAATCTTTTCCTGTCTCTTGTTACTATTTTTTAATTACAATTTTCTTTCGTTCACTTTTAATTTCATTACTAGAAGATTACTGTGATTTTTAAAGGGTGATTTTTTGGTAACCTGTTCTAAAAAGCTTACTTTTTCCGAGACTAACTTTTTCAATGACCCTATAAAACTTACAAGCTTTTTGAAGAATAGTTTTTTGAAGAATATCAAACATCTTAGCATATACCTCATATTGCACAGCACGAAACCATTGAGATATTCAGATACGTCGAGTAGTTTATTTCACATATTGGGCCTATTCTAAAATTTTGCAACTCTTATCTATTTTGTGTGGTTGTCATGTTGAGGGCCAAAACTATGAAACATGGTTTTCAGGATTTTTATGCTCTTTTTTTTGAAAATCAAATTAGCTCAATTTCGCCAAAATTCATATCTGGTTTATTCTTTTCGCAATCAGTATTTGTATCTGATTTTACTGATTATAGAAATAAACAGCAATTCAAAATAATTTTTCCAAAGGATATAAACAGTTTTATTGTATTTAAATTGTGAAAGATTAAGGGAATGATATCGATTATAATCCCATAAAATGTCATACTGATCATGCAGCATATTTGAATATAACCCCTTCAAGCTTATGATGATGATTTTAGAGTACTCTACATCAATACTCTGTAATAAAAGAAGATATATTACTCAAGTACTGATTTTGTGCTATGAGAATTATATAATAAAATTAACCTATTTGGTTTAACTTCGATATAGTGCTTGGAATCCAGCAAAAAGCTTTTAAGTATTCTTACGAATAGGGTAAAGGGGTATTCTGGTTCGACAAAACCTCTCACCAAAAAGCCTTTAAGTATTCTGCCGAATAGGGTATAGGGGTATTCTAGTACTTAAAATCTCTGAGATCTAGGCGCTTATATAGAGACGGACCTGCGCTTAAAGAGTTCTGTGGTCATCCTAACTTTTGGCATCTTCGGCTTTTATGGTTTTTTCTCCAAACAAAATTTCCAAAGAAATCCAAATTGCACAATTTCACGAACTATGCTTTGCTTGGGATGACATAATGTGCATTACTATTTATCTTCGATGTACAACCAGCACAAATTTTTGAATGATTCACATTTACACAAACAAAATACAATTTGCGCACTACGAATTGGGTTCCGTGAGCGTCTGGATAGATCTGAGCTTGTCATGTGACGCTGATAAGATGTCCACGTTGACGGTCTTAGATTTTTCTATATATATTTATTTATTTTTTTTGTGTTTTCAAGCATGCCAAAGTTTTCGGTTGCCAAACGCCCTGCTCTAACCTTGAATGAGACAAAAATAAAGAGCATCGAACTGCTTACTAGGCTGATCTATATGTAGTGATTAGGCGTCGCAAGATCATTGTAATATCTGTAATTGTTTAATCAGCTGATGATGGCTAGAAATTGGAACGCTCTCTCACTTCCAAACACTCACTTCCAAACTCTCTGATTTATTTAATGAATTCTGTTTCAGAGGCAATGGATACCAACAATAGGGTTTATAAGGATACCACATTGCCCTTGCCCAAGGTTGGCTTAAGTATGCCTAGAAAAGACAGACGTTCCATGTATTATAATAGAAATGACAAAAGTGATCTTGGCGAGAACTTTATAGCACCTGACGCTGGCTGGGCCTGGATAGTATGCATTGCGGCAGGTGTATCCAATGTAAGTGCCTCAAATCTCTCGTAGACACAATGTACAACAATCTTATCATTTTATGCAGCTTTCAATTTATCCCTGCCTGCAGCAGTTTGGCTTTATGTTTCGAGAGCGTCTTACGCTGCTGGGCATGTCCAGTGCAGAGATAACCACAATTATCAACAGCAATCCGGCCGTTTCAGCTTGTACGGGTTTACTCAATGGACCCATGTTTCGGCGCTTTACATTTCGTCAGGTGGGCATTGCCGGCGCGTTGCTCATCTTCACAGGCATCGTGCTGACAGCATTTTGTGAAACCTTCATAGGCTATATGTTTGCCTATGCACTGCTCTATGGTATGCAGCAGCCACAGCAGTTTCTTTCGAAGCTTTAAAATGCAAATCAATGCTTATCATTCTAGGCTTTGGCATGGGCATAAGCGTATCGGCATCCTCGCTGGCCATTAACACATATTTCCAGCAAAAGCGCAGACGCGCTGCTGGCTTCTCCTGGACCATTACAGGACTGGGTCCAATTTTTCTGCCACATTTGGTCACCTTTCTGCTGACTATATACACTGTGCAGGGCACGGTTTTACTCTTTGCTGCAATCTCTCTACATGCGCTAGTCTGTGCGCTCATCTATCAACCGGTACGCTATCATGTCAAAACAGCGGAGACAGCCAACGTGCTTGGGGAGGAGCAGTCGGAACCGGTGTGTGCGTATTGCGCACTGAGGCAAAAACGAGAGACAAGCATTTTCTCCAGTCAGTATCTCTATCAGGATGATGACGTGCAGCGACCGGGTTATGAGATCACCGAGCCGGGCACGCCCATGTTATCCCGTGCAAATGATGGCTGGTACGGTTCAAAGCTCTCACTTGCATCGGCCGGTGGGCGTTTGCGTTTTAGAACTGTTTCCAGTTCCAAGGATCTTGAATTAACACAGCGTCTGAATAAGGTCATATCCGAAGAGGAGCTGCAACCGAATGAGTTTCTGAAGCCCAATAATTTTAAGCGTGAACGTGATGAGACACGCAGTAGTCTACGTCGTGAGCTCTCCGTGACGGGTAATATGGATAGCAAATTGTGCTGCACCTGTGCCGAGCAACGTGCTCTATACGGGCGCATGGCCAGTGAGGATGATGATGGTAAATCTATGACAACAGAGAGCAACAATAATGCACAAATACTGAACAAATTCGAAATACCCAAAGATGAGGCATCTTTAGGCGTTTCCAACAAGTCTGTTAGTTTCTGGCAAAAGGTTGTAACATTCTTTGATTTGGATATGCTGCGCGATGTTACATATGTAAACCTAGTGGTGGGACTGACCATTATCAACTTTGGCGAGCTTAACTTTTCCATATTAACGCCATTCATATTGGACGACTTTCAGTTTACCACCTCACAGATAACGCTGGCCATGTCACTGCTGGCTGGGCTGGATATAAGCATGCGCTTCATGGTGCCATTCATTACCGAGCACTTGTCGTGGGACAATCGCGTCTTCTTTCTGATAGGTGTTGTGGGCATTGCGCTAGGTCGCACCGTGGTTGCCTGTACACGCTCCTATACAATTATCTTGATTTCTTTTGTATGGATTGGACTTAATAAGGGTATACGCACCATTTTCTGGCCACTCATCATACCCAGTTATGTACCATTGAATCGTCTACCAGGTGCCTCGGGACTGCAATTGCTCATCTCAGGATTATTCACGCTCATAGCTGGTCCTTTTGTGGGTGCGTTTAGCTTATGATACCCTATGCCGTGTATGTTGCCTAAGTTTTGTGTGGTTTTCTTTTTCAGGTCTTATACGGGATCGTTACGACTACTCCGTTACATTGCATTGCCTAAATATGATGTCCTTCATAGCAGCGTTCTGTTGGACTCTGGAGGCGTTAATACGTCGAAGGCGACGCAAAGCAGCTGGTTAAAAAAATTATATTCATGTACAATATACATTTGCTTTAAGTTAGTTCTAGAAAATGATTTCGTAATTAAGTAATTCGTAATGCAAGTATTTTTATTCCTAAAATTTTTAGCGCTGAAATTATATATAACTCTGGAATCCGCTTGATTGCTGGACCAGTCCCAAAATATTTACTTGCAAATAATTTTCAAATAAAAATTTGATTGAAAATAACAAGAGAATGTAAAGAGATTTGTTTTCATCAAATGTCCAGAGACAGTCGTAGTAATACCTAAAATGGCCCTGCGAATTACCATTAATTCCGACAGATTTTTTTGCAATTTGGCATTAAGGCGAATTGTCCAAACACTTAATAAGAGTGACATATTTTTATTGAAATAATCTTTGCAATATTCTTTGATATTTCTAGATTGAATTTATGTCAAGCTCATGCTGCATTTTAAATGATAAATATTTGTAATTAATTTTTATCTGAAACGACACAAAAATAGCCTCCAGGCACAAATCTCAATTGATTTGTGTTTATATCTGTGAGTGACAGGGTTGCTGCCTTTTACAAAGAAATGGAAAATTTTTAACAAAAATAGCAAAGTCGCGTTAAATTTATTGCCAAAGTAATATTGCTCTACTAAGAAATTTAATATTTAGTTTATTGAAGCAGTAAGTATACTTTAATTAAAATAAATTATAAAAAAATATAAAGTAGAGAAATGTGCAAAACAGTGGCAACCATGTCAGCTGTTTTATTGGAAAATAATATAATTTAAAGTTAAACCCCAATGGAACTATATATGTATATAAATGTTGTGATATTAAAAGCAAATATAGACATAGATCCGTATAATAAACTTGAACCATTGTAGCGCCGATGAGTGGCACAGAAAAAAGGATGAACTTAAATTGTTTTAACAATAACACAAAAATAAATAAAAAACATCAAGTTGCTGATTTATATAAGTTCCCACATATTTATAATGCTTTCGAACTATTATTTTTTGTTTTCTAGTTTCTGCTAAGAAACTCTGCAGACCCAAGTCCACAAGCTTGTTGTAGCCAAGTGTATCCGTCACACGTGAGTATTCATCCGCCAAAGCCAAGTCAGAATGTTAAGCAAAAACATATTGATTTCTCGCTGAATTGTCGTTAGTCCTGGTTGTCAAAGCGAAGAAACTACTGAAAACCAATGTGATTCTGAAGAAGAGGAGGGGGCCTACGCAGCATATCTAAACTGTTGCCAGTTATAATTTATGGTGCATAATATTGTGAACCACATTACTGATAATATTGTTTTGGTTATCTGTGTAACGCGATTTATTATCTAATTCCGCGATGAATTCTTGACAAGAAGCTTTTAATTATTTTCCAGAGTGTCCCCAAAATCATTACAAATATTTATCATTAAACTAAAATCACTTCTGGTTCGGTAAGGAAGTCTTACTTTGCAAATGAAATATCCACACATCTTACTGTGGCGGTGCATCCTCGCCTTCAAAAACGTAGGTCAGTGGTTGGACTAGAAGTAGAAATACTGATATAGCTAGCAAAGCGTAGTTATTAGCCAAAGTTAATTTCTATTAATTTCGGATTCGGCAAATGTAGATGCCCCTTCCTTTATCGAACATCTACCAACAGATATAGCCTTTGTGGTGAAATCGTAATAGTCAGGGAGAATAAATTTAAACTTAACTATTTCTTAAAATCTTTTTTCGCCTTTCACGCGTTTGCCTTAGCAGTACAGCTTTTCTCCAATAGAGTCCATACTTGTGGTTCGTGTCTCGAATACTTGCGTTGTATTTCGTTAGTGGTCGCTAGAGGTCGCACCACGACAGCTGTTTTTCAATACAGCAGCCTCTACCTCTTCTCGTTTGTGTCTAGAATACTACTTACTTTCATTTAAGTTAATGGCCGACAGAGGTCGCACACGCTGTGTGCATGTCTTGACTAATGGTTTGTGTATGAAATGGTTTATGTACACGCTAGAGTTGGCAAAGCTCGTAGAATTATTTCTATTCTTTTTACAGTTATTATTCAAACACTTTGAATTTTTCACTTTGAAGTCCAAACCTAGAAAAACATAAATTTTTTCTACAGGGTGCGTCATTTCTTATGTTGGCATGTAAACATTAAATAACAAGCAAAAAAACAACCAATTTCTGAATGTATTTTTGTTCAATTTGATTCTTTGCAATTTATCCAGACTTGTTTTTGAACAAAACATCAACAAGTGGCCGCCTATACTATATTGGCCACAGCAAAATATGCCTTTTTGCGGTGTTTTTCATTACCTTTTCGAGCATCTCGGTTGGTATAGCAATGATTTCGCTGCGAATATTTTCCTTGAGCTCTTCAATGGTCTGTGGCTTGCTGGCGTAAACTTTGCTTTTCAAAAATCCTCACAAAAAGAAGTCCGGTGGGGTCAAATCTGGAGATTTAGCTGGCCATTCAATTTCGCCTCGTTCTGACATCAGGCAGCCAGGTATTTTTTGTGACAGAAACTCGTTTTTTGGATACGAAGTGTGGTATGTCGCACTATCTTGTTGAAAACAGTAATCTTTAGTGAGTGAGCCGATACTCACCAATATCGGTTTCTAACGACTATTGGTTCTCTTTGAAAAAATAAGGCCCAAAGATGGTTTTGGCACAAATGCCTCTAACCGCTTCAATTGGTCATTGAAAAACGATTTGTTCACAAAAAAAACTTGTGTATAATTCCAGAAGGAAAGAATTCGGAGACCAAGAGAGGAGAAGAGTTCCACGTCCGTCGGCTATCTTGTGTTCGAACAAGATCTAAATGTGGAATAAAGACACCAACGTGCGAATTCGTTTAAAAACTTGTTGGTCCCTGTTCTATTCGAAGTGCTACTAATTTAGATATCTCCATGCTTCGCCTTTGGAGCGATGACCACATATATCACCACACACTTTCAAACACATTCAGATTGGTCTCAAATTTAAACATAAATCGATGGGCAAGTTTCCACTTTATCTTATTTATAACTCATTTTCTATAAATTAATCGTTTTTAAGGTAAAAGATACTTTTTAAAAAGAAAAACAAAAAATATACTATTTTATAATATTTTTACTTACTTACTTAACTTAATTTAACTTACTTTAATGATGGCCAACATCACCACCCATTATAGGGTTACAGTCGATTCCACTAGCTCTCGTCGCCCCTTCTTTGCGCGCGCTTTCTTCAGTTGGTCACTCCAGAGGAAGATTGGTCTTACCATCTATGTCTAGGTTGTGACCGTTCAATGTTTGTTATTGTTATATGGGAATCTTGTCTCAAATATCTAGAAGCTGTTTTTGAAAATATATTAATTTACGCAGTAAAAAAACTTAACAGATCCTATACCCTTACTAGTTGAAAAATTGGAATTTTTCCCCTCAATTAAGATTCATCAGCGATTTAGGCCCGCATTTACAACAGGTAAACAAACTGATTATTTATTAGTCTGAAAATAATATTTATTTGTAATAAGATATCTGTAGGATTTTAGTTACTTTTTGCCCGAACGTAGATATGTAGCAAAGTCCTCTTTCGACGCTCATTCGGCCCGTGCTCCTTTATGGCGCAGAAGTATGAGTTGAGTGGCGAACAGATGCAGCTGTGCTTGGGGCGTTCCAGAGACAAATTGTTTGCAAAATCTGTGTTGCCTTTCGAATAGGGGATGACTATCACATACGAATGAAGCATGAGATTTATGGGCTCTACAATGACATAGTAACACCTACTGGCAAGTGTAGGTGTGTCTAATCTTCAAGCTGATATCTGAAACCTCTAGCGATATTAAACCTTGACAGAGTTATCATTGGCGCTCAATGTTATACTGCAAAGTCAAATCAACTTGGAGGGAATACCGAACTCGGATAGTATTGCGTATAGGCGTTTCCTTATCGGCCTATTAAATGCAGCTTTGTAATCGACATATCGAGATGATATGTGTCAATTCTTTTTCGAAGATCTCTTCCAGTATTTGGCGCCCATAGACCAAGTCTATGGGCATGCTTTCAAGCCCACTGTCGAATTTGATCACAAGCGCTGGACTATATCATATAGCCTAGCCTCTCTCTTCTACTATTTTTGAAATAATTTTGTTATGGGAAGTGAAATAAAATACTTGAAGCCTTGTTATCGTCTTGTATGCGAAGTTCGCTAACTTATTTTTATTGGTCATTGTAAAGTAAAAAAATTGCATTGTTCTTACGAAAGATTATAAATTTCACAAATTTTTAAAAAGTTTTAAAATTTGTAGATTTTGTTGTAATAAATATTTTTTGGTTTTGATTATTTTATGCAAAACCGCATTAAGCGGCGGCAACAGTTGAATTACTAAGCAAATAAAAATGTTCGATTTGAATAGTTTCAATATAAGTTATTGTTTTACTATTGACTTCAGAGTTTTGTCCAGCCGGGTGGTCATCGGGTCGTCGGGATTGGGTGACACTTTGTATTTTATTAAGCTATTTAAAAATTTCAATCAATGTATCTAAGTAAAAAGATAGTTAAATAAAAGTATAATAATAAAACTGCTGACAAAGGCACACATCAAATAATGGGTTAGGGCACATTCAATCCTTTGCGTGCAATATACAATATAGACAATGTGTGTGTGTGCGTGGAGCCATTTCAACTTTACAATCTCTTCAAATTAAATTGACCTACGTCAGAATTGCGACTCAGATCCCAATGCCAGGCGCAACTTTTGCAACTATATAAGGGTTATTGGTGGGTTTTTTTTCGGGGGGTGTTTTGGGATGGGGCTAAAATGGGCTGCGGCGCATTCGCTGTCCTTCACATGTCTTCTTTTATACTCTATAACCTAAAGTTGTGGCTATATTGATTTTATGTACATGAATGCCAAAAACTACTATTTTCAAGAAAATCGATTTATGCTAGTAACTTATAGGTTGTCAAATATCTCCCTTCCGCTTTTTTGCTCTTTATTCAATGCTTTATAAAAAGTGATACAGTGATCGGATTTAGTTCAAATATGCGCCGTTTTGTTCGATAATCTGTTTCCATCTAGACGGCAACTTCATAATACCTCCCTCGTAGAAGCCCCCCTCCTTATTTGCGAAGAACTCGGACAGCCACTTTTCACATGCCTCTTTTGAGTTCAACTTTACACCACCAAGGGCATTCGCCATGGACAGGAACAGGTGGTAATCACTTGGCGCTATGTACGGGCTATATGGTGGATGCGATAAAACCTCCCATCCGAGCTCCCGTAGCTTCTGACGAGTCATCAACGAAGTGTGTGGTCTGGCGTTGTCCTGGTGGAACACTACACCCTTCCTGTTGGCCAATTCTGGACGCTTCTGGTCGATCGCCTGCTTCAAGCGGTCCAGTTGTTCGCAGTAGATGGTAGAATTAAGCGTCTGGCCATATGGGAGCAGCTCATAGTGGATGATTCCCTTCCAATCCCACCAAACACACAGCAAAACCTTCCTGGCGGTCAATCCCGGCTTGGCCACTGTTTGGGACGATTCACCGGCCTTCGACCACGACCGTTTTCGCTTGATATTGTCGTATGTGATCCATTTTTCGTCGCCAGTCACCATCCGCTTCAAGAATGGGTCGAGTTCGTTCCGTTTCAGCAGCATATCGCAGGCGTTGATTCGGTCCAGAAGGTTTTTTTGCGTCAAATCATGCGGCACCCAAACATCAAGCTTTTTTTGTATCCAGCCTTCTGCAGATGGTTTAAAATGGTTTGGTGACTAACTCCCATCTCCTGGGCGATGTCACGAGATGCCACATGCCGGTTTAACTCGATGTATTCCATGATTTGATCGGTATTTGTCGTCACAGGTCTTCCGCCGGCTGGCTTATCCATGGTGTCGTTTTCACCGGCTCTGAATCGTCGAAACCATTCCTCCGCGGTTCGAAGTGATAGAGTACCATCCCCCAAAACACCATTAATCTCACGGAACGTTTCTCTAGCGGATTTGCCTTTAACGAAGGAAAACTTTAAAATAGCGCGAATTTCGGCGTTAGTGAACTCCATGTTTACACGTCTATAACTGTTGAACGAAATATCCAAACTAACCATGCGTAGCGTCGTTTTGTAGGTTATGTCAAGACCTTTCAAATTATGTATAGTGTTGCCAGATACGAGCTCTGTAGCGCTTTGTACATAGCCGCGAAATTCAAAAGACAAAAAGGCGGAAGGGAGATATTTGACAACCTTTTATATTTTTTTAAATCGTCTGTTATTTTGATTTCGTACTCAGATTGATATTAGTATAGTAAAGTATATTTACTTCCTTTCTTTTTCTCAGGCCTCTTTTATATCTATAATTCCATACTATCACAAAAAGACGCATGTATATTTTTTGGTAGTCAAACTTGCCAAGTCTTTTGGGACTTTTCGGGCCTCTGAATCACTGATAACGCAGATCCCAAGTCTTTTGGCACACTGTCTTAGCAAGGCAGGCAAATTTCTTGGTTTGCATTCGTTTAAGCAATCCATGATGAGTAAGTTCGAGGAAGTAAAATCTACCATCAATTCACAGATAACAAAGGTTTTGTACCTGTCTGTGGCCATGGTGGGCCATGTGGGCAGGAAACACTACAAGCTTGTCAATTTCTCGCTCTCTTTGTTGAACAAGAATTGACAGAACGTGCACTCTCTACACTAAATTGCATATGCAGCTGTAGATACTCTCCTGACCAAACCGCTTAACGATTATCACGCTTTCTTATATGGAACATCCCTGAAAGCGAATCCGACTATAAATAAGCTTTTTAAAATATTTACTGTACACAATATATATAGCTTTAAACTGTTAATAAGTTGTAAAAGTTTAATTCCACAAAATATACAAATAGTTAAAGAAGAAGATTTTTTTAATAAACAATATATATTGTATTTACCTTATTGTATATAAAACAAACTTTGGAAAAAGTAACTAAAACTACGGCTCATTGCTATTTTGTAGCCAACTATACCCAACACTATTTTCATCAAAACTTTTTACAATCTGAATTCAGTCTTCTGTATTGAATTCCTCATCTTGCATTAATTCGACAAAGTCTTCTTTACCTAACTCTTGGCCCTACTCAATTATCTGAGAAAACTATTCTTTCAATGAATTAAAATCATTTAAGGTTTAAATGTTGCTTTTGACATTGTAGCAAAAAAATCTCGATGCCATTCGTATGGTATCTGATCCTGTCCGTACTCAGGACCAAATTGTTGTTTTAGGTGGCTTAGTTCTATGAACTCCAACTATCTTTTTCCTGCTAGCCAGCATGATTTCGTTTCTGGATATATCTTTGAGTCAAATAAGTAAATAAAGAGAACTAATTTTTATAAATTTATATTTTATAAATTAAAATACATTGATAATTTTATTTTACATGACACAAGCGCCAATGAAAAAGTTTGTGATTCCAAGTACTCCAAGTACTCCAAGTACAAGAGTACTCAATTTCTATACCTCAAAAATTACAAAAAATCCGATTTATTGCAAAAGCAGTTTTCCGGAATAGATTAAACTTTAAATGAATATTATGCAATCCTTGAGTAGCTAAAATAATATTTTCTTTGGTCTATATTAAATATTTTCATAGATTTTAAACAATATATCAGGCCAAGTTCTTTTTCTTTGTAAACTCTGCTAGCTAAGAGCATACAAACTTTGCCAGTTCAGACTTGGCTCTTTCATCTACGGATACGGATTCCTTTTTATTGTAGCTACTGCTGCTGCCGCTGCATGCTCTTGCTGCTTTGTTCGCTTTCATTTCTTTCTTGTGACTGAGCTGAAAGCAAAAGGATTAGTTGGCTGTTTTTTTTTTTTTTTTAAATTTCTTTCATTTCATTGCCGCCTGCCACTTTGGGGACTGAATGTCTGCTTCTTAGGCAATTTTAGACAAGCCTTGAGAAATGTAAAAATTCTTTATTTTCTCCACTTTCTCAAGGCTATTCTTCAGTGGGACTTGGCAAACAATACGCCCGAGCCTTGATTGAATAAAATGCATGCCAAATTTTTATATGTGCGTATGTGGCACTGACAATGCTCCGCGCAGTCCTGTCAATTGCTGAATGTATGGGAACAAAAAAGCATGGTATATTCTTTGAGGCGATGTGGCGAGAGTGGAGTTCCACTGATTGCAAATTTCCTAGCCTATTCAAGAGGTTGCCATTCAAGTTGAGAGCATAAATCCTTTGGTAGTAGAAAACAATTATTTTGTGAGTTGATGGGAAGTTAGTTTCAGATTGCAAAAAGTAAGCAGTTAGTAAAGTGAAAAAGTTAATTTATAAATGTATGGTTGATCTCTGACGGACAAAACGGGTTTATAGAAAAATTAAACCTAAATTTATTGTTGAATTCGTATGATAAAGCAAGAAATCTGTGAATATCTTAATCGTAATATATCGAGCTCGAATGACTTTTTGTATAAGTTCCAATTATTTTCGATTTCTTTATTTATTGCCTTGAAGGGTATACTCTTTTGAGAGTAAAAGAAACTCTTTGAATATTTGTGTTAAATATACATATAATTGTACCTATCAGGGCGATCCATCGTGGCACTTTTAGCGAAGTCGACAGCCTCAAAGGTTTATACTTGAGCGTCATCATGCAATTTCAATAGTTTTGATACATCAAAGCATTATTTTTTCTATATTTTAACATGATGAAGGTGATTGATACGCTGACAGCTCCTGTAACTGCAGATCCTGTAAGTTGAAACCTATGCTTTGGCTTCAATAATAACCTCAATGCCATTTCTTTACCATGGATCGGTTATTTTCGGTGGTCAAATCCATACCGTGAAAGTTGCAGTGAACATTGCGATCCTGAACAACTTCAGCAATTCTCAAAACATTTGGAATAAACGCTAAGGATCGACATCTTTCTGCGGGTCAGACAGTGATACTTCAAAGACGCGCCCGTTAAGATGCTCAGAAACAATCCATTGGCCTTGGTTGCGACTTATCACAATTTTGCTTATAAGGCGGCCGTGTAATACATTTGGCGCTTTAAGATCATACCAATCCTTACGTGAAAACGGATCCATCAAGTTTTTTGCCGCCTTGCTTGCCAACATTTTTTGGCGACTACCATGGTCATTGCATGTCAAGTTTGATGCTTTTACTCGGTTTTTGGTTAACAATTATTTAATATAGACTACTTGGGTGGGCCTGGCTTTCATGAGAGCAGAGTAAAACGTCTTATTGCTCTCAACCAGGCGGCAGCCAGAGTGATCCCTGTCTCAAATGATTGCAAGTTGACACCCAACCTCTAAGGCTGCCTCCTGGGCAGCTATTTAGCATCCACAAAATACGGAATCGGAGAAAGGACCACGATTTTACTATATACACCTGGAATGTTAGGATCCTAAATAGGGATGGTGCCTCTATCGGATGCCCTCGACAAAGTCAAGGCTGATATAACCGCCAGATGGACTGAACAATGTTGCTTTCAACAACCAAGCTGTGATATCTACTACAACTGCCATGCGGAAAGGCGCAAATTTGGATGCGTCGGAGACTTTGCCACCGTGTCTCCGATTTACTGCTGTGACCCCTACAATCCGTGTCAAAGCAAAATTTTTTAATCTTAGCCTCATGTGCGCACACGCCCCGAAGGATGAAAAGGACGACATTGTTAAAGACGTGTTTTATGCGAGACTCCAGGACACTTTTGATCGCTACCCAGCCCTTGACGTGAAGATCATTCTCGGGGACTTAAATGCAAAGGTTGGGCGAGAACGAATCTTGTATTCCACCATCGGTCAGTATAGCTTCCACCTAAAAAAAAAAAAACAAAGAAGACATAGACATAGCATTTTGCGATCTACAATAAATGCAGAGTGACCGCTGCGGCAAAGCTTTCGCTTTTAAGAGCGGAAGATAATTCTCTACATTAGAAACATCATCTCATTTTATTTTATATAACTCAAATGGTATAATAATAACAGATGACGTTGACAAACAATATGAAAATGGCAGAGTTACTTCGTGAATTACTGAAGTTGGTATAATTAGTTTCTTCTTAGATGGCTGACTGCGCTTCTTCCTCGTAGCTAAAATGAATTCTGAAGCGTGTAGTTGAGCACCTCGACGACTTCCGTCGTAACAAGTAAGTACTCTGCATTACTTAGTCTACTGAAATCTAGGACGCTGCACTTGGTTATTACAGTCAAGCAAAGTTTTTGCAAATTTTGACATTTGTATATTGTATTGACTTCGAAGGCAATATATTAATTACTCCCCGCTATGCAATGACAATGACATATTAAGCCAACTTTGAAGGTATGTTTTGGCCTAAATGCATTTAATTTGGCATTTACTGGCTTGACATTTCTGTAAGCATTTAATTAATATTGAAAGCTACACAACAGGGATACAACAACAGCCAATAGTCCTTTGGCTAAATGCTCCAGATATCTCTCAGTTTGAATTTTCCATTTTCCTACACACACAGATACACACGCACACATTGAAGCATAAGCCATGCAAGCAGGCCAATCATTTTTTGTGTCGTGTCAACTGCACTGACTCTTACACACACACTAACTCACACACAGTCACTTATCTGTGCACACAACGCACATACATCACTCACACACATCGTGCACACACACCAGCAATCGGTGTCATCACTAGTAGCTCTCTAATGGGCATCAGTGTTCAGTTTTCAGTTTAGTTCAGTAAGTTGACAGCCCGTCGGCCCGTCACTCAGTCAATAAGTCAGTTTCTCACTTATGCACACACACACACACACACACACACAGCCACACAGATACACACACACTCTTGTTGATTTTGAGTGAGTAACTAACCACGGACAACCATGGGCCATCAGTTCCAGATACGCCTCTTACTTACTGACATCCGAGAATTGTGTCACTTTTTATTTTGCGAATATTTCGATTGCAATGTTTGTTGGGTAATCTCGAGAAACTTAACTCTTCGATTGATTTAAAATAAAAATTTCTCTTGAAGATGCATCAATTATGTTGCCTCATAACTATATTACTGCAATTTCTATCTCATGAGAAAAAGTTTGTGTTACATTTCAGTTAAGATAGACAGCAAACACGCAAGTTTCCAAAAATATTTCAGAGTAAGATGTAAAGCAACAGAAAAAATTTAAAGTCATTCTAGGTTTTTAAGTAAATTAAAAATTTATTAGATATTTTTGAACACCTTGTATCTTTTTTTTTAATTCAGCAAATAACTTATTAGGTGGGCTAACTCAGACGGTCGGTGGTTCGCTTTCATCCCACAGCACTGGTGCTTTTGCTTAGCACTGGCAGACCTAGCAAATACCGGGTTGTAAGTTGAAGTTTGACGGTTTGGATGACAGATGTCGCTAGCAATATATATACATTTTTTTGAGTTTGTATAGGCGTCATTTGGAACTGTTAACCATAATCTTCAAAAGTACAATCGTCATCTTTCGTCAAAATAATCCCGTCTTTATTGTTTACCAAAAAAAACATGTCGAATTTTGCTCCAAATAAATTGCATTTGCGGCGTTCTTTGCTTTTCATAATTCACCAACAAACAACTGTTTGAGAGAAAATCTTTCCTGCATAAAATTGTCATGGGGAACTAAAAATTGATACATTTACATATTACTTCGAGAATCCGTAACGAAAAAAAGTATGGCTTTCGGCCTGATGAGGCTGGCCCATCGACTGCAAAGCCAATTCGCTTTTGCCGCGAGACAATGTTCTGATTTTCGGTGGCATCTGTTTGGTGTGTTTTACTAAGATTTATTAAAATCTGGTGAAACGGTTAACAAGCATTGCTACCGACAAAGAAAGACACGGTCAATAGAAATAATTGGGAAATATTGTTCCACCGGCTGTACTCTCCAAACCAGTCCATTTATGATCTTTCTGCATCAATGGGCCACTCACTTGCAGAGCAGCGCATCGCAAAGGAGTCAAAAAATGGCTTGTCGTATTCTTCGCCTCAGAATAAAAAAAAATGTTTTAATGGGATCTCATTCGTAATCTGCCAAAACGGAGGGCTAAATGTGTAGAATCGAATGCTATCTTGAATAAAAAGTTTTTATGATCCTCTGAATATTAAGTTTATCGAAAACACCGGTAAGTTTCAACTTACACTCCTGGTAGACGATTTTTAAATCGACAAATCTGTATCAATTAAAGAAACTACCGTTCGGATTCTGCTTAAACTATTAATAGAGATATCTCCACTTTTGGAGCGATGAGAGCAAAACTAATAAAACCAAATAAAGTTTTATTTTGATTTCCATAGTATTGTAATATTATTGAGCCGCAGAACACCAAGGTCGGACACACTATGGATGCCAAATATGGAACCCAACGATAAATCGTCATAACGTTGCATATTGATACGATAAGAGACAGCTGGTTTCTAATACTCCATAGCTGATCTTCAATTAGAAATCGTGAAAAGGCATATTCGAATAATCCCTATATAGAGGAGTGCGAATAAAGAAGAAAAATCTATTGCATCAAAAAATTGCCAAAGAATTTTTGCACGAAATGCTCATCAAAGCGGACTTCCAGATGCATAAGCTGAAAATGTGGAGAGGTTTCGCAAATATCGATAAACTAATGGGAATAGTTGTTGAAGCGGAGAAACAGCTACAGCAACTTTGGGTCCGCTCATTTTGAATAACATTTATTTGCTCTTGTTCCATTTTTGCAATTGTTCCGTTTTACGAGATTTTTTATATAATTAAAATCGAATATTGTGTATTATGTATATTATTTGATAATCGTTTTTACACGAAATGATCACAATTTTACCAATCAAAAAATGGCGAAAAATATGAAACTTCACCTAATATCCTGGTAGTTTTTTTGGTTAGATACAAATTTCTGTTAGATCCCCTAATATGCCGAATAATTTAAAGCTAGCGTCTGGTACCTATGTGCGAAGTCCAATTTGTCCTGACACATATTAGTGAGCCCTTCAGCCAAATATGTCGGAGTGATCTCACCAAAGCTGTCTTACACGTAAGCCCGTTATTTCCCAAACCCTTAGATTCGCTTATGCTCTAGGTAAATTGTGAAATTAAACTGTACTTTTATAGGCATTCTAATTCTGAGGCCTATGAGACCTATTTAAAAATTATTGTTTTATTATGAACTTGTTTATCTTTAGGTCCAGTAACCATGCACTGTGCTTGGAATATAGTCTTAGCTCTGAGGTTTTGCCCCAGTCGCAAAATGTTACTAAGGTTTGCTGCATGTCACTAGTTCTCTAGAACGTTTGGCCAGATAGAGATTACCATAGAACTTTGTTCTCATTCACTGCTTTTATAAAGAGACCCTGAAGCCGATCTATAAATTTTGTATTGTTTAAAAAAAAAATAATATTCGCTGTAAAATGATGTACGTAATTGCAGTTTGTAATACACCCCATCATTGAAAGTTTCGCATTAATTATTATATTATTTACGATATTTGCGACTTTCGAATAAATTTGTTTTCTATTGCTTTATCACAATTTATCGCATTTCCCTTGAAGCCATGTCACTTATCAATTTTATGAAGTTAGCATTTTTTATTTTGTGCATCTCATGATGACTATCGTCATTTTCCACCTCTAGCACTGTCATTTTGTGTATCCAATCATATTATTATTTATATTGCATGATCCTTTTCGCATCTTATGCGCAAACTATAATAACCTTTACTTTCTATCTTACGAACATCTATTCAATTCGTCTCTCACTCTCTATTTTATCTCATTATTATTCGCAAAATCTAGAGTCTTTGACCAATCGCGAGCTATGAAAACCCAACTTGGTCAACGCTGATTTTTAGGCATCTTTGTTCTGGAAGGTTTAAACTTTTGTGTTACTTCTTGTTTTCATCTTATTCATTCTATATCCAAGCTCCTAGCCAGCTCCAGATGTGAGACGGTATATATCTATAAGAAATTCACCCATCAGGCTAGGGCTACGTATTAGTTTTATATAATATTGTTTCATTATAAGGTCAACTGGGCTTAGTTGTACCCTTACATTTATAATAAAAATAAATAATTATCAAATCCGGACCACGAAAGGGTAATAATATTTTTACATAACTTTATTTGGCGATGCTTTTACTTTGAAAAGCAAAATTACTGCTTTCATTAGAGAGAGATCACTCGGTACTTTTTGTATTAAAGAATGAGATTGATTTATTGAAGAAACATAAAACATATATATCATTTTGCGCCCTTGGTTCCGCCTGATTTTAGCAAGTTATAGTAGATGGCATCCTCCTGGTCTTACCATGTACAGAGCATAAACTTTGAAGCTTTATACGCTGGATCTTTTGCTTTGGCGCCGATGTGAACGACGATAGAACAGGTTCAACAGGTTTCATGTAATGTTTTCTTGGTATTACCAACATTGTTGTTCCAATAAAAAACATATTTATACATCCATATTTTATCTCCGGGTATAATCCGTTTCTGATATATCATCCTTTAATATCGTACAAGAAACAGTTTCGTAGTGAAAAGCATCGGTCGGCATCCAATTTCCTTACATTTGTAGAAATTCCGGTTGTTACTCATAAGTACTCCACATATGTTTACACATTCGTAGTTTGCCACAATGTTATCCACGATATTGTCTGAAAATATACATTTATTTATTTTTAAGTTAAAATAAGAATATTATTTTGAGGTTGAAAATTAGAACGTCCAAAGTCGAAATGTTCGAGATATGCCTTAAAATCATCTAACAATTATTGCAATTGCTCACCAAAAATGAATCCCTTTATGTACTGTGAGTAAGTGAGCTCTTCAAAGCTTACATCGCAGCTACGAGCAAGTGCATCCAAATCTTTAAGCTAGTAAAACTGCAATGCAGCAACGGGCTTTGAAATGGCACACAGAATGTGTTGGTGATGTGCTTCTTGTTGTTGTCAACAGCCTGACGCCATTTACAGACAACTTTGACCCAACCAATGCCAGTGAGTGTCGGTTAGGCGGGCGGAAGTACTTTCCCACACACTCACACATATTCTTACACTTACACTATGCCAGTTGCAGCAGCAGTGTGTGTGTGTATGTGTGGGAGTGTGAGAGTGTGTGAGAAAAAAACGCATAGCGCCCAAGTGTCATAAAGTGACAAATCCATCAACGGCTCGGAAGTGAAATGATGCGAAGCGTGAGCAATTTGTCTCGTATGAAACGAAACGGAATGATATACGCCAAGCTGCGTCAATTGAATTGCCAGCACCCGGAATCCAGTGAACCATCTCTCCAACCATGGGCCTCTTTCTTCTTTGACTCCCAACCAGCCCCAATCCCATTCTACTACCACCAACATCACCATCACCACCACCATCACCACCACACACAATCTGACTAACACTTTTTCTTCGTAGAGGCGCCAAAACCGCGCCTGAAACTGAACTGCTGCGGTTGCAGTAAGGCGTTATAGTAGTTGTATATGCGCCATTGTGGTATATTGTTTTGGGGTTTATCAGGGGTGCAGGGTTTTTTTTAGCAACGCAATCATTTTCCACATTCTACGTACGTATATACAATTTTTATACACTGTAATCAAGGGATGCTGAGATTATTATAGATTTCTGATAGCTTTCAGTGATTTGCTGGCACTGTTCGAAATTTTACCTTGAAATAAGGCTGGTTCTTCGGAAGCAGAAAGAAGAGAAATAGCATTTCTAAGAATGCATTTGTAAGGCTTTTTGTTTATTAGAAACTTATCCAGATGTGCTAAATTTACGAGAAATATTATGGAATATTAAGTAAATTTATTTAAATATACTGGCGATAAGACAGTCTTTTTCATCTGAAAAGTGCCTGTCCTAGATAAAGTCCAGGGTATGTTCCTTGGTGTCTGGTGTCAACCAACCTTTTGATGACGATCTTGTCGAGTTGAGATCAAATCTTAAACGCTAAGCTGGCAGTCTATGATGCCATTATTGTGTCAAGTGATCTAGCACGACCATCTGTGGGACTCTCTAATTTTACAGGTATCTCCATTGTTATTACGAGTTCCAAACTTATTGTCACGTTTTTTTCGGACAAAACCTTATTGTCACTTCCGTAATGAGCCAAATTCCCATGCTCCATAGTATCGCTATTTTGTGAGTCTTATTTTCGGTCGATCATATAAAATTTGTATCCGTAGGCCGGTCCATTGCAACATTCTTTTAAAATTTATGCCGGCATTTGAGCTCTTTGTCCCTTATTCTATTTCCAATTTATTTGTAGAAACACTTTGGTGTACGACTAGTTTGACGACTTGAAAAATCCTTAAGTTCTTCTCAAACAAAAAGTTTAAAATCTGCATATTTCATAGACTTTTATAAGAATTCGATCTAACGTAGCAAGTTTGATGTTCTTAACAACATTTCCCTAAGAACACCTTACCATAATTACTTTTTCCGGTTTAATCCTAACTTCTGTAGGCATCCTAAACAATTAATTTTCTTTGTTAATTCTAAACGTTCATCTGCCCTAAATACTGCATCGCTACTTTATAGAAATATATCTTCCATTAATAATTTTGCAATTTTTTTTAAATATCATATTCTATTAATTTAAATAATCTTCACCTTAATTATTCCTCGTAAGTAGGTATACTACTTCAAACCTTCTTGCGAATGCCAGCATCTTTGCGACTGGCGTTTTGCAAAGACGTATTGTCAATGAAATCATCGCTCTCTCCTGGTCGTCATGCCACTATCAGTTGTTTATAAAAAACTCTGCTCACTCAATCCCTCTATATATCTTAACTATACTTTTCGGCAACTCACTTAAATATTTTTATCTTCGGTTTATCAGATCATCAGATTTCATGGGTAAGGTCCCATAACTAATATCGTGAACTATTGCTAAGCTCTCTTCGATTCCTAAAATCTTTAAGAAGATTGTTACTGCACTTTGTACTCTTTGATATTGTCCTACCAATAATAGTTTGTAAAACGTCGGTACACCTCCTCTATTCTTTGAGAACTTTCTTCGCTTAGTAACAATGATTTTACGCCTTCTGCTGCTTAAACTGTCACATTTGGAGTTTTCGTATAAAAGTTCAGGGTATAGCTTTTTCCACCATGAACACAGACAACAATACCAGCCATAGGTATTATTATGGGCTTAGTAACCAAATGTGTAGCAGAGACCTCTCTCGATTGACAAAATTGACGCTCTTGTTGTACATGCTCTTATATGGGGAAGTAACATTGGTTATGTCGTGGATGGATACAGCTACGCTTGGGCTGCCCGAGAGAAATTTCTTTGCAAAATCATCGATCGCTTTAGGATTGGGGAGGACCCGAATAAACCGTGGACTGTCTGAGTTCTACAAAGACACGGAAGTCGTTCAGCGTATCTACGTTGGCTTGGCCACGTTTGTATGAACGAAGATGCTCCAACGAAGAAGGAATGCGTTACAAAATGAAGGAAGATGAAGGGGACGACCAAAGCGATGGAAATAGTACCTTCTCACCTTGGAGGAACCAAATGGAGAAGACGCACGCAAAGTAGGGGCGCCTGGCGAGAGCCAGTGAAGTTGGTTCTAAACCGATTTGGCTTTCTTTCTTCTACTGTTTCAGCAGCACCAGTTACCTTGTCCAACGTTTTCTTACTCCTACACTTTTTGTTCCTGTAAGAAATAAACAAACTATATAAAATCTCTTCGGATATCAGGGTATTCGACTTTCGGCCATCGTCGGAGCTGTGGAAATTATTTTTTGAACGCTTTATTGCATGGTACGGTTGTGTGTCGAGAGTTGTGTGAATTGTACGCCACATTGCGTTTGTCGTAAACTTTTACAGCAAACAGGAACAGCGAGCACAGGACTTGATTTTAACGAAAAAGAATGAAATATACGTACACACAAATTACAGGCGACACGTAAATGGCGTCCTAAAACCTGCATTAAAGCGTCTAGTACTATATCATTTCATAGCGTTTCAATTGCAATGTGCTCCAAGACTATGGACACCGTAGTTGTATATAGTTTATGTAGTCGTAAAACTTAATTTTGTGACACAATTTGGCGGTTGATGATAATACGTAACCTTAATATTTTGGCCATTGCTTAGTTCATTTCATGTTAGCGCCATAAATGGCATATACACTTGGCAGCAAATTTAGAATTTGGAACGCATAAAAAAGTCTTCTTCCATTTTCGAAGATTCTAAAACTACTGTCTCTCTCGGAAGCGTACTTTTATAATCCCATTTTGTAGTTTTAAAAACAACTACTGCGGTACCAAAACTTCTTGATTAACAGAATTATATAGAAAATTAGTATTTGTTTTAAGAAAAAGGCTGATTATATATCATATATTTCAAGCATTTAAAAAATACATCTAAGAATTTAATCGAAACTACTTCTGGTACTTCAACTACTATTGAGGTGAGGTTAGGCCCGCATTCCCCAGGGAAGGGGACCTCACAGAGGACTAAAAAGCCTACATCCAATGAGAAGTTACCCTGATTGTAAAAATATTTCATGAATGATTTATTCGCGAACACATATGGTAATTGCATTTCATTCGATTCCTAAGAAAGTATTTATTATATTTTTTCTTATATACTAAGGTGACAAATAGCCTCAAACTGATCAAAAATAATCAACAAATATGAAATCTTTGATTATAATTTTTATAAAAGTGTTCAATTTTTTAAAATGGGCATTTCCAAGTTGTGGTTGGAATATTTCTGAACTTATTTTTAAGTACCTTTGGCGCATTCAAAGTTGACAAAAAATCGGTTTATGTTTTATAAAAACTATTTTTGGGACAGACTTACCACTAACATTTGTACAGACAATGGGGGGACAATAGCGTCTGTTTATTTGTAAGCTATGCCGGTGCCAGGACGAATGCATCAGTGGAATCGAAGCGTTGAGCTTCCGGTTTAGGGGCGATTACGCTATCACTACGCTACAGAACCCCAGTTGTTCCCATACATTGATTTACTTCTAAAAAACAAATTATTCTTTACAATTATTATTGTAAAGCTTTTTTTTCGTGGAATAGAACCTTAAGTTGGCATTACTGTTGAAGATGGCGACCGATTTAACAGCTGTCAAGTGATTTATTCTCAGATTGGTTTGGTGAATCATTAATTGACCCGAAACGGGATTGCCATTGTACCCGATTTTCAAAAGCGAATTTTGTTTAGCGATAAAGCGCACTTCTGGTAGAATGGCTAAGACAACAAACAAAATTGCCGCAACAACAACACCAGTTCTGAATGATGCCAAAATGAAGACTGTATCGCCCAGCATTTCCACGATTATCAATTCTATGTGTCATTTTACAATAACACCTAAAACAATGGTAATCATGGAAGCTACTCACAGAAGACGTAAGGTGGCAGCCCCACCACTGGTATAAGTCACATCTGGCCAAACACCGTTTCGATCGAAAATCCAAGCGATTATAGAAACCCAAACTCGATGACGACCATAGGCATTACAAAAACGAAGACGAATTGGATGATGAATTGGAAACGTTAGAAGCCTTGGAAGACCTAAGGCGACCCGGTGAAGACCCATGAAGGCCCAGGCGAACGCAACATGGGACAGAGCTAAACAGAGGGCGCAAAACAGTATTCGATAGCATGTTCTAGTTGAGGCCCTTAGTTTCCAAGCGGAATAATTAAAGAAAAATAGAAATTTGTAAGAATAAGATAATATTGCCTTTGTGTTCTATAACTTATGCGGATTATGATGTTCACTGAAATCTCTTGAAAATGCAACAAAAACCGAATAAATTATATTAAAAAAGTACATCTAATAACACTTCTTTAACTGAAAGCCCACAACAACTCAATTTAGTTTACTTCATATTATATATTAAGCCGCTTATGACATTACTCATAATCGAGAGACCTTCAAACTTGAGCCCTTCTTCACTTGTTTATTGTGCGATATTTTTAAAAGTAAATTGAGTGGAAAGTTGCCAGCCTAACAGCGCATTATGTGAAAATCTCTGCACAAACACACAAAGTAGATAAATGTATATAGACCCACATATATATACCATATATATACATATATCTAGATGTATATGTTGGCATTGTTTTTGTGCAGATACTTCAATATGTAGTTGTTTTCGACGAGTTGTCAATGGAGTTGGTGCGCCGATTCGAGCCGTGTATGAAACGGCTATAAGCCTTTATGCCTTGATTTATTATGGGCTACAAATCACATGTTTATTTATAGCGGACACCACTTTTTGCCCTTTCGGTATGTGCGACTTTAGGTTTGTTGTTTGTTGTTTTTTTTTTTTGCTGCTGCATCCATCGTAGATTGTAGCAGCTGTGAGGCAGGCACTTTATCCAGTTAGTGGACTCTCATTGAAATTAGAAAAATTGATATTGCAGCTCAGAAATCAATGGTGGTAATAAAACTAAATACTTTCAAGGATTAAATATTATTTGGTGTGCGTGACATAATTGAATCGTATTTGTGGAACCTTAATGTATAGATTGCACACTAAGGTTTGTGAAACAAAAGGCATTTAAATGTGGACAGCATCAGGAAATACTAAAAAACCTTGAGTGTAAGGAAGTCGGGTTATAATATGGTATTCTTATTGACATGCTCATAACGTTTTTGTCTATTCTGAGCTAAATATCTTAATGCATTTATTGACTTCTTGTTTTTGTCTAGTACCAATGGGCTTAAGGGTAACGGCGTATTGGGCAATAATTTCCTGATCTTTGCGGAGCGTATGTCCTAGCCAACTGTATTTTCGCAACAAACCAAAGTTGTACTTGTAAGATAAATTTTTAAATTAAAAAAGAAGGCCAACAAATCCATAGTGCGCCTATCTGATTCGTCTATGAACAGTAGGTTTCTGTTCTCTTCACAAGGCAGCATGTTTTATTTCAAAAAGGCGAAGAATATAGACAAACTAAGGGAATTTCAATATATAAATACTCATAGTCTTTAATTTGAATCAAAGTTTTCATATTTGTCGGCTGAAAGTCTATCACTGTCTTAAGGTTATAAACGTTGACACGATTTTGGCAAAGCTTTCAACTCATTATTCACTAAAAAATACATTTATTCCCACATGTCACACTTACGGGCCATCGCTACGTTCGACGAGAACAGGCAGCTACAATTTATAGCCGAATCCGAACGGTGGCGTCTTGAATTAATAGGAGATTATTATTGACATGTTCTTATTATAACATAACGTTATTTTGAGATCTGCTATCTACTATCATTTTCCAATTTTGTCTATCCTAAGCTAAATATCTTAATTCAATTATCGACCTTTTGGTTGCGTTCATAAGGGTACGTCTTCACCTAGTCCTAGAGCAACCCCTGCGTCTAGTACGAATGGAGTTCCAGGTAAGTACGGAGCTTGCTAGATCCTGGTCTCTGTGTAGTTTGTGTCCTTGTCATCTGTATTTTCATCTATTCCTCACTAAGTAATCCTTTTTGTCTAGTAACTCCCGTAATCGCACATTCGGGATTCGTCCAGCATATACCGCCTAGGCGCCTAAGGCATCGGTTGACGAAGTATTGTAGCTGTTGTTTGATAGCATTTGTCATATGCCACATTGGGCTACCTAACAGTAGCTTGGTTGATTTTCTAATGATGGAGGATCTCCAAACTCGGGAAAGCGGTTGTAGCCGATTCTGTACATCACGCACGGCACCACCATTTTCGTATTTAGCATTCTAACTAGATATTCAAACTAATTTCTTAACTCTAAGTTGAGATTGTCAACTTAGTACGGAGTTTGATTACGAGATTTTAGGTGGTGGGTTTTTGATTTACCCCGCTATATCTTGCAGCCAGTTTTAAGAGAAACATCGGATAAGGAATTGATCATATTTTACATCTCACCGTGGTTCTGTGAGATCAAAATTGTATCGTCGCGTAGGCAAGGTTATTAAATCACTCATTCAACTTCCATTGTATACCCTGATGGCTGAGGTCTGCTGCATCTGATAGCATAACTAATGTGGTGATAAAAAGGAGAGGAAAAAGAGCACATCCTTGCTTGACTCCGGAAATCGTTTGAAATTTATCACTAAGTTATCAACGACATACGACATTAATTCGTTATTCAGGGATAACTCTGGCTTTGAGCGCTGCCCATATAGCTTCCTTTTGCAGGGCGTCAAAAGCTTTCCCGCAGTCAATAAATGTCATGTGTAGTGTTGGTCCGAACACAGCTGATTGTTCCATAAGGATGCTCATGGTGTTAATGTAATCGATACAGGAATGACCACGTCAAAAACCGGCTTGATAATCCTCTATTGCAGTATCCAATGAGTCCGCAATGCGCTTCGGTATAATGTTATTGAATATTTTGGTTACGGTATGAAGAGTCGATAAGCCGCGGCAGTTGGAATATTTTCGTTTATCGCCTCTCTTAGGTATTTTATTAAAAATGAATTCTTTCCATTATGTTGGTAAATTTTTTTCCCAGATGGATTGGAAAAGTGGCATAGAATAGTTGCCAGTTCATCCGGCGCCACTCTTATCAGATCAGCGGAGATACCGTCTATGTGTTTTTACCTGTTGATGCATATGCATTGATTGAGAATATTAAAGGTCTTTGAAAACTAGAATTATATTTGGATTCATTTAATAGAAAACGATATACAATATATAACGAATTTTTGAGCGTTTTGTCTAATGGCAGCTGTATGGTAGAGTCAACCGATTTTGATAAAATACTTTCGAATGGTTGACACTGTGGAAGCTATACAATAGAGTTGACCAATTTTGAACTATTTTGATATAATGCTAGGGAACATGAAGAGGAACTTAGGCGTTGAATTCGCCATACAAATCGATTGTTGCGCGCTTAAGGAATGCCAGCCATAGAACCTGGAAATAATGAGAGTGATATTCCAGCAACCGGCTGGAACTCTTTTTAGCCAAGATGCAGAAGTGCAGTTTCTAAGAATTATTTCCTGCTGTCTTCGCAACAAGTTCACTCCGAAAGTAAACCAAAAATCGACTATAAGCTTAGCGTGGAACTTCATTTTCTAAGTTGTGTTTGGATCTTAAAGTTTTGCTTATTAACCACAGTTTGGAATTTAGTTATATAAATAAATCGAGTTTTTTTTTCTTTTTTGCTTCTAATTGCCCTCGTAGACCAAATGATTCATGCTAACTGTGTATTGTTGTAGTTATTGCTTTTGTCTTGCCCCACCGTTTTGTTGCACATGCTACATCATTGCCACCCCTCAACTCACCATCCATCATTCACTCACGTACTACATTCCTTGTACAGGCAAGCCACCGACAATTGAGCGTTGTACTGCCTTTTCCACGAATGTTGTTGTTGGTGTAGATTTTTTTTTTGTTTTTTTTTTTTGTTTTTCATGCTTTCCGTTTTTATTGTTCGACAACAACTTGCATAAATGACGCTGAAGCTGCCTTTTGGCCCTGCCAGGGCTGCAATAAAGTTAACTTGATTAATGAGCGTTAAAATAGCACAAAACGGATTGAAGATTTAATGAATAAGCCAGCATGCCGCTTGCCCCAAGCGCCCCCCCCCCCCCCCCCTCATTTTGACGCCATGGTTAATTTTCTCATTTCATTTAAATGCGATTACGCATACGCAACGTGGAAGGCAGCCTTTCATTTCATTTTGAGTCTTTCAGTAAATAATTGCGTGTAGCAACACGTTGAATATTGCCACAAAAGTAATATGTTTGCACATTAAACTTGCTTAAGATGTTGCATATTAACATAATAATAGTAAAAACAGAACGAGGGTATATTGAAAAGTCATTGATATAGCTACAAAAAGTTATATTTGCAGCAAAATGCATATTTGTTATTTGTGAAGTGCCACAAATAACACACAATTCGTTTCTGTAATATTGCTCTTACGTTTGAATCTCTCAATACCACAACAATCACGAACTCATGCAGTTGGTTCAAAAAAATGTTTAATTTTTACTCTTCAGCGTTTTAATTGGGCTCCTAATATTCGACTACCGTTTTATTCTTTTAGAATTCGCAGTAACAATCGTACGAGGGTTGCATTTTATATTTCGAGATGTGGCAATCCTAGTATTGCAGTGTGACAACTGACAGCTCTATCGTAAGTTTTGGCATTTTTGAGGTTATACCTACTCAGATTGTTTCACATATGAGTGCAATTTGTGTCGTTTACTTTAACTTAAATGATTTATCTCGGCCAAAAAATGAAAATTAATCGTGAACACTTTCGTGCAATAACAGATGAAATAATTTTAAAATGTGGAGCTAAAAATCCATCAAGTACCAAAGTTTATCGAAGTTGTGAGTTGTAAGTTCCATTTGGATAAAATTTCATACAGACTTTACTTAGTTTGTAAACATTTTTAATGAATAGAGATTCAGGAAAATTAACACCTGCGGCTTAATTAAATTAGAATACTATAGAATTAAAAACACAACTATATTTTTCCCTTAGCTCTGCTTTCTTTGCTCCAAAGCAGCATGGAGATAGTTCTAGCTGTACGAAGAAAACAGAGAGCGACAGTTTATAGCCAAATCCAAACGTCGGTGTTAAGTTATTTGCTAGATATGCCAGTGCTAGGAAAATGCACCACGGCTGCACAACCAGCGACCTTCCGGTTTCACGTAAGAAAGCTACCACTATGTTATGTTACCGAGGCCCACAAAGCTTAATATACCGATTCTAACAAAAAACGCACTAGAACATGAATTTGAGAGCCATTAAACACATTTTAAAATTAATTTACGTATGCAACAAGTATTAATTATAACATAAAAAAAACAATAGTGTTTTAAAAGAAATAAAAAATTATAATTATACTGAGAGTGTGAAAAAACAAATACTTAACCATGAGCATTGTGTGGTGTTCGCTGGCTTTCGATAAGTTTCAAGTTTAATGCAACTTAGTATGTGTTTTAAGCGGTTTTCGCATTCAAACCGCAAGGTCGGTGGTTCCATTCCCATACTGTAAGTAAAAATAAACAATATAAGATGTGCGAGATGTGAAATTAATTTGTCACGGATTCGGCTGTAAGTCACTGTTAGGTCCTGTTTTCTTCAAACAGCTATGAAAAGAGAACTTCACAGCCTAGTCAAATTCAATTCGCTGCGAAATATAATCTATCCAGAGTAAGAAAAATCGGAAAGGCATTGAATTACCGATTATATCACTTCTGCGATTCGTTCATATCAGCAAAGCATCAACCAATGATCAGAGGGCAATCCAATAAGCTTATAACTTCTCTTTAAGGGTTATCTATTATAGGTTCCACTAACAAACTGCTAAACCAAAGTTATTTCAAAGTTAAATTAAAATGTTACTGTACCTAAAAATAAGCAAGAAAGTACAAAGTTAATTGCATATTTATTGCAGTTTTGCAATTGATGGCCGATTTGGGAAGTGATTATCTATTTGGGGTTTGAGATTTGCCATAATCGGAATACAGCAGCATCAATTTCTGACTACAATATTAACTTCGCCTCTTCAAAAATGTCCGACATTTTTTTTTAAATAAACAGCATTTGCTGCAAGTTCTGATTTTTTGTTTTAATGGGTAGAAAAATGCAGTGGGAGTCTATCGCATGTTTATAGGAGTTTATGGTGAATTTTCTCGCACCGATAAGTGGATACGTTACTCTTAAGGTGCTGATGTTAGTTTTGACGCCAAAGTTCGTCCTCCCGCTACGATAAAAAGTTTAAAGATATTGTACGATATACTGGTGAAAGATCCGTAACACACGCAAACTGTACTCACATAATAAATGGAAGTAACTCAGCATGTAATGTGCATTCGGTTAAAACCATTGGGATTTATTCAAATGCATGAAATGTTGAAATCCCCTACATTTAATGTAGAACGTCAATTTTACACTTATGGATCTGCTTTTTGACAGCCAGGATAGGAAGATATTTCTGCATTGGATTGTACACGAAGATGACATGAACATACATGAAACCAAGAAATTTCAAGGAAGGCGTGATCCATGAGCTGTCGAAACTGGGCAAAATCATTAATAGGAAATGTTATCGACTACAGCTCATGCGATTTGCTGCTGTAAAGGTTTAAAATTTATCTATTAAGAAACATTGATTTGGTAGGTCTCACCGAACCCGCCGTTTTCTCTAGTCCTTGCTCCTTTTTGGGTTTTGTGAGCTCAAAAAACGCACAAGTACTCTCCATAATATCGGGTATAAATCGAAATCTTAGTTTAGTGTTTTCTAAAATTAAAGCTATTATTACGTATTGGCCTAAAATAATGAAGTTAGCTTAGCTTCCCTTCCGGACAAAGGGAGGAACTCACATATATCAGTGTGATCCTTAGTGGAAACGGAGTTTGTCGGCCGTGAGTCGTGGTCAAAGATGTGTTAATCAACCTATATATGTGTGTGTTTCGCGAAAGCAAACATTGTCTGGGGTGGCCTTCGAGATGCCTCTGCAAGCGAATCACACAATGCTCTCCGTAGAAAATTAATTCCCGAAGTGCAGAGGCCAGGGTAGTTGTATAAAAGGTATACCAAGCTTTCCTTGCACTTCCGGCAGTGATGCCCAGCCTTTTGGCTTGAACTGCGGTCAGACAGTGGCCCGTTAGTAAGCTCATCAAAGGGCTGCAGTCTTTCCTGGAAAGCTGCAAGATGTGCTTGGCTAATTTCGGGACGGTTTTCCACACATGATGTGGGCGGTTTTGCAGTTGCTCGTGTTGTGCTACTTCCGTCGGAAGCGACTGTAGCGCTTGGTTCCGATTTGAAGTTAGGAGCTCTTAGAGGTGTCCCTAAGACTTCAACCCTCAGTCCTATCGATTCGGCATAAAGAAGTACAACAAGAAGCAACGATCAACTTAAAGACACTACGCGACGCCAAATTGCAGCCAAATCGTTCGAAACGATGGAAGACGCCGAAAAAATATCACATTTTGTACTCAAGGCCTATGGTTATCATTTAAGCGATATCATATTCAAAATGTAGCTTAAGCATATCCCCCCGAACCAAAAAAAAATTATTATGGAAATGAAAGTAAAAACATAAATTTTTCATTGTTTTTCTTCTCACTTTTAATGGTAATTTGGAGCAAATAAATTTACAAATTAATTACCGACTAACTAAAACAGAAAATTTACAAATCTCAAATGTCGTTCAAAATTTTTGTAAAAATACAACTAAATTTCTTAGATAAATAAAAACACATATACATACTAGCACTACCAAAGCAATTCGTTTGATCCGAGCTAGATTTATCTTAGACATTTGTCTTGGAAATGCACAAAAACCAAAAGTAAAATGCGAAAATAGTGCTTAGGAACTTTTATTTATAAGTTGTCATTCATCTTTTAAAAATTTAACGTTGCAAACGGATAGCATACTTTACGATAAGAAACAAGCGTTTCCAAGAAAAGCATTGAGGTATGCCATGTCACTAGCAGCTTAAATTGGAAAAACTTGTAGCCAGAAATTGCCGATTGACAGGCGTGATAGCTGCCATAGCCTCCCCCAACTACCGTTGGCCTACTTAGTTAGCCTTTATTTGCTTTTGGGCTAAAATAGCAGACTTTTATTTGAATTTTTTTTTTTTGTCTGGTTAAAGTTTGCGCGCCATTTGCGGTGCCATTTTTTTTTTTTGTTTTTTGTGTCTCTTTCCGGTTTTGCTTTACGGCTTCCCCTGCCAGCGCACAGCTAATTTGATTAAAAAACAAAAAAAGAAAAAAATTACAGAGGGGAAAGTAGTACTTGGCATGTTTCAACAAGATTCTAATGTATTCACGCTCATGTAATGCTCATCAACTTTTTTTGCTAGCCTGCTCATCAGCCGTAGTGCGTTGTAGAGTATTTTTTATTGTTGCTTGTCGCTCTGGTTGTGCCAGTTGTCAAATCAAGCTCCCAAAAAACCAAAGTCCTATCATTAATTTGGGCCACAAGCAGCATAAGTACTTTGGCTTCAACAGAGTCAAGCACCGCTGGCTTAGCAATTATATTTAATTATAGGCGTTCTATGTAAATTTATTATATTCTATTTATTTTTTTTTGAGTGTATCATTGAGCCACCACTTCTCAGAGGCTGGTACATAAAAATTTGAAATAAAATTAAATGAGATAATGCTGGGTACAAACACACATCCAAGGCCTTGGCCTTGGCCTTGGCCATGTGGCGTATACTCTACAAAAACATGATTGATAAATGATTATGCTCTTGAAGGTCTTTATTTGTAGTAGACAGCGTTCGGCATGATTAACTTGATAATGTGTATGGAAAGAGAAAATTATGGTGAATGTGCGGCAAGTGCACAACGCTCTTAGCTTTATAATAATTTTGCAGTATGTATAAATTATTATAAGATATTGATAAGAAAAATTGTTTTGTGACACTAGAAACTAATTCGTGCGTAACGAAGTAGAAGGGGAAAGTAAAATTAAGCTGTTTCAACTTTGGTGGCTGTCTTAGAAGTAAGCCCAAAGGAGCCCTTTTGAATTGTTAATGTGATTTTTTTATATACGGCGCTAAAAATTAATACATTTCTTTAGAACAAAATATCATACTACCTGCTTTGTAAGCTGAAGAAAGGTTGTATCTGATTAAGAACAACCAGGCGGCAGCCAGAGCGATCCCTTTCTCAGCCTACATGCGGCGCCTCCTGGGTAGCTTTCTTAGTATCCGCCAAATAGGAAGCTAATGTCTGCAGCGAGTCTTCCGGTCTTTAAACGGTTGTGCGCAGATATTGGTTCCCGCCTTTTAAAAAATGTACCAACGAATTCCAAAACTAAAACCACGGATAAGATCACCCCCATTGTTGATGACCAACGCATATGAAAAAAAGGCCACGATTTGAGGATATGCAGCTGGAACTTCTAGAACCTTAATAGGGATTGTCTTCTGTGCAACTGTCGGATGCCCCCGAAAAAGTAAACGCTGATATAACAGCCATCCAGGAAATGAGATGGGCAGAACAAACTGTAATATCTACTACAGCTGCCAAGCGGAAAAGCGCGAGTTTGAGTCATCATGCCTCCAGATTTACTCCTCCTGTGAGTGAATGAATAAAGAATTTCTTAATCTTAGCGTTCATGCTCCGACGGAAAAAAGTACGATGCTGTTAAAGATGCGTTCTTTGTGAGACTTGCGGACACCTATGATCGCAGTCCAACCCATGACGTGAATATCATACTTGGAGATTTGAATGCAAAGGTTGAATGTAAATTAATTTTTAATCCTATCATCAGTCAGTTTAGCTTCCACGAGACTAACCCTAACAACGATCTTAGGCTGATCGTTTGACAAGGCGACCCTCTATGGTGCAACCTTTTCAGTTTCACAGTGGAAGCGGTGTTGCGGAAGTCTGGTGTACATTGTACTGGCATTATTTTTTACAAAAGTGTGAAGCTTCTTATATACGCCGATAATATTGATATCGTTGGGCGTTGTAAGCGAGATGTTACCCCAGCGTTTTCCGCAATCGAAAAGCAGTCAGCGTAAGTGCGTCCTGCGGTCAACGAGCGCAGTCTACAAACTACGGACGGCTATACTTTTGAAGTTGTCGAGGACTTTACGTACCTGTTAACACGGAAAACGACATCAGCTTAGAGATTAGGCGAAGAGCCACACTTGCCAATAGGTGTTACTGTACTATGGTCTTGGTAGGCAAATGTCTTGCAGAGACCTCTATCGATCGATAAAATTAACGCTCTACAAGACGCTTATCCTGCCCGTGCAGTCATATGGCGCAGAAGCTTGGGTTGTGTCTCGGACGTTAGGAGTGTTCGAGAGAAAAATTCTTCGCAAGATCTTCGGTACCTTTTTTTAGATTGGGGACGACTGTCGCATTTGTAAGAGCTCTACATAGTTGTCGTCCAGCGTATTGCGGCACAACATCTGCGTCGGATCGGTCGTTCGTATAGGCGAAGGCGCTCCGGCAAAGAAGGTTTTCGATGCGAAAGTAGACGAAGTAAGACGGAGTGGATGACCTCTGCTCAGATGAAACGACCAAATGGAGGAGTACCTATATTCACTTTGCGCGTCCAACTGGAGAAGGTGCGCACAAAGCAGGAGCGCCTAGCGAAAGTAAGTTAAGTCAGCTGTAAGCCGATAACGAGTTGTCATGGCCAAGAAAAGTAATATATATATATAATATATCTTCTATACATTATATATCTCGTACATATTTCTAACATATAGAACTGTGGTATTCTATCATTTTCCATATTTTTCTGCTATAGGAATGCACATTTCGTTCCTCCATATCTTTTTAATCTTTTATATGTTTTTATATAACATAATTTACCATAAATATTTTGCTGTAACCTGTATTTCGATAATGTCATATATACTGTTCTTTATATTAAGTTCGTATTACAATTAGTACAAGATTTTATTGGAAAGCTATAAGTAATAATTACATGAATTTCAGTTTTTTTCGTTTGGTGAAGAATGAGTCTTCTGAAGATAAGACAGCGGTTTGTCTCTTTTTTAAGTCTGCCGCGTCTGTCGCTGCTGTCCATGTCGATTAGTGCCCGTGGGCTCGTATCTTCTCGTGATCTGCATGTCCAACTATTTATGTCATTTCTGTAGCGGTTTTAATATTGAAATTATAAAGACCACAAAAGTAAAGGTATATTCAAGTCGGTATGTTACAATTGTAATCGTTCCACTTGTTACAATCGTTTTGTTGCTATGACTGGGATCCTTGCTTTTTGTTTCTGCCGCTTCTATTATTGTAATGTTTATTCAGCTAAAAATAGACCCAACCACAGAGAAGCTCAGAGACACACACACACATACGCACACACACTTAGACACAGCCATTTGGTCAAAATGGCGGCACAGCTTTTGGGTTCTACTTAATCAAAGGCGCATTAAGCGCCACAAAGTAGACTATAGTTGAGTGCACGCCATGTCGCCTTTTGTGTATTTTGGAATAGTTGAGACAACTACAAAAAAAAAATGAAACATAATATACAACATATTATACACATGCATGTGGACAAACATAATTAACTTGTTAAAATTCAAGAGAGCAGCGAGTTGGGACCAAGAAATATCTTTATATAATATATATGTGGGGAGAAAACACTCTAAGATAATGGGCGCAACTTGCTTTATGTGTGAGGTTTGTTATATTGCAAAATTTAACATTTAATTATAAAAAAATTGTATCATAATAATTATACGATAATCAAACTGTGCCTATTTAGGAGAACGACAACTCAATAATTGAAGTCCTATAACAATTTTAGAATAAGAAACATTGCTCCAGCACATAAAAAAATTTTTGTTGATTAAAGAATAAATTTAAAATTTGTAATAAATCTTTGTGATAATCTTTGTTTAAAAAATATTTTAGAGATTTGCACTATTGCAGCCTTACAACTAAGATTTTATAATTATGGTATGCCGCGTAGTGTTTGTATTTGAACTGTGTTTCAATGTTCTATGTTGAGCAATGTGGGAAGAAACATTATTAACCTATTGCAGGGAAATTGAGGGTATGGAGTTCGCATCGCTAATATATACATGTAGATTTTTTAGCTGAAGCCTTATAAATGTGTCTAAAGAATCGCATGATTCAAGATCGCTTGGTTTCATTATTACGTCAACTTATATCAAACTAGTTTGAGGGCAAGAAGTAGTCAAATTGACTCATATTTGATAAAAACCTCCGTTGCGTTAGTCTTATTTTAGTTTGGAAATACAACCAAGTTTAAAATTGTCAAAATTCTAAGCTGAGAAACTCTATGGATGATCCAACAAAATGTATCTTTTGAGAACAAATGCGCATATATATATGTCACACAGCTCGTGCCACAATCGATTTATTGGAAGACACGTTTGTTGACCGTCTAATTTCATGTTTTTTTCCTGTGAATTGGCTTCCAAGATCTTGTGATTTAAGACCGCTAGACCACATTCTGTGGGGCTATGTAAAGTCATTGGTCTATGCGACAACATTTGCCGTGTTATTGTCGGTATACGGCCACAAATGTTGGAAAAAGTCAACGCAAATTGTACGTTCAGATTGGACTACATCCGAGCCTGCCGTGGCGGTCATATGCCAGAAATCATATTTAGAATGTATTGCCACAAGATTATCTCTCGGATAAATTGTCAATCGAAAAATTCATCGTTTTTTTATTGCAATTTAAAGCTCTATACGTCTAAAAAAAAACACCCTTTATATAGCAACTTCTGTTTCGTCGTATAAAATAATGATTTCTAAGCCGAGTTTTTTCCTCCTTTTAGCTCAAATTCATGCACCTCCAAACATTAGGATTTTTTATGATTTTCTAGAGTTAATTGCCCTTCTTTTGAGCCAACAAACATCTTACATAGTTTACGATTTTGTGTTTGTTCTTAAAATCGCAGTTCCAAATTATCTCTAAAACCATAATGCTTATATTATGTATTCTGTAACCCAGATATGCCATTATTTTCAAAAGTAAAAACTTTAAATTCTACCGCTTCAACAATTCTAGCCCAAAACATTTGCTTCAAAATGTTGTTGGCGAGGGCAGCAGGGGTATGCGTAACTCATGCTGTCCAAAATAAACAAAAATAGGATTCGCTACGTGCCCAGCTTAAGTTCTATTAAAATTTCAATTAAAATTTTATTATTTTTTTTTTTTTTGATAAGGTCCTTGCTCTGGGAAACACTAGTTTTGTTGTTTTGTGGCTGCTTTTGGCTTAATAAATGTGCTTTTAATTATTATTGTTTTTATACAATTATAATAATTATTATTATTATGGCTTGAGGCATTGTGCCAATGATGGCTATTTGAAGCTTCTCTCTCGAACTCTGTTGAGTTCCGAATTGTTTGCAGCTTCCGTGCCCAAGGTGCTGACTGTTTGTTGCAACTTTTTGCACGCAAATGTGGCCGCAATATTGTACGGCTGGCTCTTAGCCGGGACTTTTGCAACCCCAAACGCTTGATTATGGTGACGGGCCTGCGAAGTACAGCAGAGCATGATGGTTCGTGCGCCTTGCCGGAGGGCACACACGTAGCGCCTTGCTGCTTGAGTTCTGGCTCAGAAGCAGTTGCATTACGTGACGCAGAAATTATTTTAAATTTATGCAATGCCAGCAACTCTTTCCCATTTGCTTTTATTTTTATTTTATTTTTTACATTTTTATTTTTGTTGCTTTGTCTCAGTGTCGTGACAGTTCGTGCTGGGTTGACATGCGTGACGCACTAGAAGGCACACATAAACAGATTCCCATATCCTGCGCACAGTGGGCCGAATGCCAAACTTAAGCTATTAAATAAAACAATTATTTTTTTTTTTTGGTTTTTATTTAAATTTATTTCAATTTTGATCTTAGCACATTGATTTTTTAATTTTTGATTTATTTTCAATTTTAATTTATAATGTAGATCCACAGACGCAATAGTAAGTCCTAATTTTACATTAGTAATACAGAACGATATTTCAAAAATGTAATTATTTTTTTTATATAAATTAAGAAACAGAGATAATTGGTAGTATGCAGCAAAACATTATATTGTTTTCTGAATGTCTAAATACTTCCAGCGAAGAAATTATTTCACTTTATTATCGGAATAATCAATCATGGTATTTTGTTGATAAATAGCTGGAAAGAATTGTTTAAATTTTTTATGTTACTTCCTATAACCAAACCCAGATGTGAAATGCTGCATAACTATAAAAAATTAACCGATCAGGCTAGGAACACGAATTAGTTTTATATTATATTTTTCCTTGTTATGATTAAATATTTCTTAATTTTCAAGTTTCTCTAACTTTCAGTTCAATTGTACTTAGTTGTACCCCGAAATTAATAATTTATTAAAAATTTTTCTGAAGGCACAATTTTCCGTAGTCTAAGAAAAATGCATTAAATTTAATAGGCGTTGAATTTTAAAAATACAAATTTGAAGGTTTAAAAAGTTTGCATTATTAGCTTTAATTTTGTATATCGCAAAAGTTGTATTGATTTCGAGCAGCATATAGCAAACTTATAGATCGATCTAGTACCAACTTAGCCCAAATTAATAACTAAATTTCGAGCTTTATCGTGCAAATAAGGATTTGTCATACTACCTGATAGATAAAAATTAATGCTGCCATATATGCGATATAAATTAGCCATTTCTATATATTTCTTAGGGTTTCAATACTGGAGTAAAGAGTGGGTAGGATTTTAGAAATAATTTATTGTCAAAGTTCTTAAAATATTCTGTGGGTCATATTGACGTATAATCTATGAAAATTTATTTTCGAGAATGTGGACAGTTACAAAAAAAATTGATCGTATGCATTGCACTGAAAGAATGCTTTGGGAAAAGTGGAAAAAGTCCAGGGTTATCTTCAGCGTCATTAATAAAAAAGACAGACTCAGAATATGACTGATTTTCTAAAACGACTATTGGTTATATTGATAAAGTACTACTAAACCAACAAAAACCAGAATTTTTTGACCGATTTGCCCAATTTTATATAGTCAACCAATTTTAGTCAAACTCGGTAAAGTACCAAGGTAACTTTAAATACCTGCAGAGTAGGTAGTTTGGTTTGCTCCATGAGAGCTATATGAAAACTTCTTTAATCTGGATTTGGTTGGGATAATATGATATGGCAGCAATATGATATAGTCATATATTTTTGATGAAACTTGGTGCAATGGTAGGCATATTATCAAACTGGAGAGTACTGACTTTGATTATAGAATATTTCAATCAAATGAAAAATAATAATTAAAAATTTTATTAATTTTTTACTCATTGGCACTGTGAAAGTTATATGATATAGTCAGCCAATTGCGATAAAATTTATGGCATTTATAGAGTGTAAAATGTTTCTATAAACTGAATTTGCTAGCGAAATAATAACAAATTTGGTACCAAAATTAAATGTTTTTTCTTATTTTACCCCTTGGAGCTATATAAAATATTTGAGCAATTTTGTTCAGATTTTATGATTGAATCAACGAAAATTTAATTATGAATTCGTCATGCACAACTGAGTATTCATACAAACTTTCGAATTTGTTTAATATTCTAGCAACATAACTAAAAGTATTGAAGGTACGTATATTTTTCCGAAAGTGGGTTGCCATCTTTGAGATCTATGCATGCTTACTAACGTATAAACGGTCTGAAGGTCACCCTTTTTTCTACCCATTTTCCCCATGGGAACTACATAATATAGTTAAACTATTTTGAGCAGATTTGGTGATTGAAACAACAAAAACTCTTATGTATCTTATGATCATATTTTCGTAATGAAAAACTGAATTTCTCATCCAAACTAACAATTTTTTTTAAATAGTAACGCAAAACACTCCTATGAAAAGCTGGATACTTTAGCTTTTACCTTCTCTGCGATCTAGGCGTCCATACCAACGAATAGACGGGCTATATTTTATTATAAAGTTGGATACTCTAGCTTTTACCATCTCTGAGATCTGTGCGTCTATACTAACGCATAAGCGGGCACCCTCTTGTTTACTCTTTGTACCCCATTTGAACTATATAATACAGTTATCCGATTTTGATCAGATTTTGATCAAACTTGGTGTTGGAAAAACCAAAAGTTTAACGATGTACGTATTTGTTTATCCAAGACACATTGATCTTTTTGATGTGGTGAAAAATTATTCTATAACAGCTATATCTTCTGTACCAGATATCAAAACACTAAAATAAACATGCAACTGCTCGGATAACATGAATTTTTTCGTTAAGTTGGTTGGCCTAGCTCCTACCAGCTCTGAGATCTAGGCGATCATACAGGCGCACAGACGGACAATTTCTCTAGTCATACTGATCATATTAATGGTAACTTTGGGAGATCCCCAACAAGAGTATTGATGACAAAGTACTTAAACGAAAATATGGCTGGTTAGGATATACTTTGCGAAAAACCTATGATGAGATCCCGCACGCAGCGCTGGATTCGACGCCAAGCAACGTTTAACTAGTTTCGAGCAATTGCTTGAAATAAGGACACTAGGAAGTGCTATGTTGAAACCTTAAGCTTCTAGAGGGAGTATGGATAATTTAAATAAGGTTACAGGGTAAAAATAAAGCCCGCTTCACTTGTAGGCCTATGGAAATCAATAGCAGAATTTTGAACACAATTTTTGCCCACCGTGCAGCTGGTAGCCGTGGCGGCATTTTCTTGGTGTGTTGCTGACAGTGATGCACTGCTGCACTTTCATGCGTATGCGTGTGTGCCTGTGTGTGAAGCCATGTCTGTCCTGAAGTCTGTCCGTCCGTCTGTCTGTTTCTTGTCACAGTGGAATAGCATAAAGCGCGACGTTCCTTTGTGACGTCGCGTCGTCGTCGTTGTCTCGCCATGTCTCCATTTTGTATCTCGCTGTCGTCTGCCGTTTGCTGCAAATCCTTGCAGCACTACGGCTGTCCTTTGCAACTACCCGATACCCGGCTTGCTGGTTACTGCCGTTGTTACGTGTCTATTCAAATTTGCCGTGTTGGCTGTTGCCTGTTGGTTGCTGCAGTTGTTTTTATTGCCTTCTGGATTTTCATTTTGCCCATATAAGTTGTTGTAAATTGAATTGAAATTATTTGGCAGCATAGGGATGCAAAAAGGACAAAAAAAAAATAAAAAATAAAATGAAAACTAAAACGAAATGATAAAAAAAAAGAAAAAAAAAGATAAATAGACATAAAAACGTTGCAGCATTTTATGCAAATAACTTGACAGATTTACTAACCCATCCCCGACAGAAATTGAGGAACAGTCAGCAAGCCAACTTCCTGCCTTTGCACGTATACGAAAAATTGCAATTGAAAACTGCAGCAATGCTAAAAAAAGATCAGTTTGGGAAACAACACCGAAGTGTATTGCTCTATAATATTATTTTGCACGGATATGGTTTTGAGAGTAATTGGTAATTTGGTTGTGGAACTGTTGTGGAAATTTTTAGTTTTCTGAACTTTTTCAAAGACTATCTTAGCTTAGAGCTGCTTAAGTTTATATTATAGATGCAGTTCAAGCTGTTATACCAGTTGTTTGAGAGCTGAAATCGTATCCGATTTTAAGAAACTTATGGTAATCTTAAGGAAAAATTGTGAAATTTGTCTGCTTTAAAGTTGTGTATGGGGCGCCAAAATGTTTGACGTCAAACTCTTAAGTTTTAATAGTCACAATTTCAATTGTAATGCTTTAATATTTTTAATATTTTTTCGCAAAAGCCAAATCGAAATGTCTCAAAATAAATCAATTTTTGTCCAAGGTTAAGTGGTGCTCCTTGTTGTTAACAAATATTTACGTTTGAACGGTCCATTCTATCAAATTTTATGCAGTGCATTTGATGTCTTTGTTTCTTATGCTATTCACAATATCCCAATCAAACCACCTTAGCTTAGTATGCACTTTGAAAATCCTTATGCTTTATTCTTACAATAGTTTAAAAAACTGAACATATTGAATTTCATATATGAATGCCTCTTTGGTATGGATCCCAGGTCATGAAAGTCACACAGGTAATGTGACTGCTCATGTAAAGGCTAAGTCAGCGGCGGAAACCCTGTTTGAAAGCCCGAGTCCGATGTTACGTTATTTCAAGAACACACTCAAGACATTAAGAAATAGATAGAAGACAGGAAAGCAAGGCACTGGAACAATCTACAGGGTCTCAGACACTCATAAAGATTTGTGTGCCCCGTTGCAGCAAGAGCCAAGGCAGATTTATTCATAAATAGGACACAGCTTAGGTCACTTTGTGAAGCGTTGTCAGGTTATTTTCCCTTTCCTCCATTTACACAAAATGGGCCTTGTTAGCAACAGAACATGTAGATTCTGTGAGGAGGATGTCGAGTCAATGGAACACCTTATCACTAACTGCCCAGCCCAGGAAGGAGATCAAAGCTGCTAGGCAACTACATTATCAGTGAGAAGGACCTGATGTATATCTCGCAGACTGGTCTGACACAGTTTCTGAGAAAATTTAAACTTGAACTAGGAAAAAGGGGCACAATAGACACAACTGTACATTTTACAAAAATTAGCTTTCCCGTTGTCACCTTAACTACAGCAGTAATCCGAAATAATTTTATTCTTTGGTTAATTCTTAAATGGTTCCAAAACTGTCATGGTATTGTTAAGCTCTCTTCGATTGCTAAAATCTTTGAGAAGATTCTTACTTACATTATTGCAACACTATCGTCCATACCACATGGTTTTGTAAAAACAAAAATAAAAAAATTCATTTTTAATTGAACAAGGACATCCGTTATTTAACTCTTGTGCTCGTAGGTATGTGGGTAACGCACACTTGCCTACTAAACATGAGGTCGTGGGTTTGAATCCCACTCATGGCAAGAGGCATGACTATTTTAACGTTCCCTTTAAAAATGATTTTCTACGAAATAGAAAGCATTTTCCCAATGCACAATGCTACTCAGTAATTTCGGCAAGCCCCTTGCCCCATTGCTCAACCCCCATCCACGCTGAATGTAGGGCTCAACATACAACCCAGCGGCATTCTTCGTTTTTTCTGGGTACATCAACAACAATACCAGCTATGAATGATGCCAAAATTAAGACCCTTTTCCCAGCGTTTCCCATATACGTGTCATTTCACAATAACAACAAAAAGCATTGGTAATCGTAGACGCCACTTCTGGAAGCCGTTGGGTGGCGGCCCCACCACGGGGATAAGTCGCATCAAGCCAAATACCATTACGAACGAAAACCCAGCCAATACAGAAACCAAAATAAGAGAATTAGGCATAAACTGCACCTTCAACTCGATGACGACCATAGGCATTTCAAAATCGGACACGATTGGAAACGTTAGAAGCCTTGGAAGACCTAAGGCGACCTGGAGCAGATCCATTCCTCAATAAATTAATGAACGCCGCATACAGCAGCACCCCATTTAGTTTTTATATTTTGTACACATTTATGTAGTCCTTCCAAACTGGGTAGCATAAACTGCTTGAGGAAAGAGTATTTTGCTAAGTAATACACATTTACATGTTCGAACATACATTATATGGCATGCCATATCGATATGTACACATACTTACTTATATATAAGCGATAAACATATATACATATATATATATATATATATATATATATATATATATATATATATATATCGATATGTACACATACTTACTTATATATAAGCGATAAACATATATATATATATATATATATGTACTTAAATATGCATGGTTTGCAGGTATTTATTTGGCTTGGCTTGGCTTGGCTGACGCTTTTGGCATTAAGCGCCATTTTGTTTTGTCATACATATGCATTATTACGTATATGCACACATGTGTGTGTATCTATGTATGTGTGCGTGTGTGCGGGCTGTGTGTGCGGCCATTTTGAGCAGCATTTCAGTTTCGTTGCCTTTGATAAGCGTTTAAGTGATTAAGTGCATTGCAATCGACTTTAATAGTCAATTTATTTACTACGTATCTGTCTTTTTTTTCGAAAGAATTTAATAGAATGCATGTTGCCGTGTTTTTTTTTTTTGATTCTCTGGTTAATGAAAAGGTAGCTGAAGGGTTCAATGTCCAAATAAAATTTAAATAATAAACATTATGTACGACTTCAGCAGAATAGCAATCGCAAAATAGCAGGCTTATGCTGAGCAGTTCAAATTTAAATGCCGTTTCGTAGTTACCTGGAGATTTCATTACCATATCTTCAAATTACACCCTGTGACTGAACAGCTGGTTACAATCCTCAAGGCAAGATTCTTAAATCTTAGCACGCTTCGACAGAAAATAAAGGATGACGCTGTGAGGAATGCAAAACTCGAGGACACAATCGAGCTCTATGTCGTGCTTTGGCCATTTTTCTGTTGTGTTGTTAATTTTTGGGAACTTCAATATAGAGGTTGAACGTGAACACATATTTATTTAGCCCCACAGTCGCTCATTTCTGCTGATCTGGTCGATTTTGCTTCTGCGTAAAATGTGGTTGTTCGTAGCACCAGATTTCCGCACCTCGAAACAGCATAGTTATTGCACATTTTTGTAAATAAAAATAGTGGCAGTCGGAAGTGCAGCGGTTCAGGAGCGAGGGAAATTCGGTAAATGAGGCTTTTTTGCCTTAACTCGTGTGGCACCCATGCATGCAGCTCCTTTTCCTAACTAGCCTTATTCAAAACGGTTCTAAACGATTTTTTGAGCATGTTTTTGGTTTTGATCAATCGAAAGAGTATATGCATGACGATCGCACCCAACAGTGTGCATGATTTTAGTGGCGTGTTGCATCTTTGACATCGACCTTATCGCAACGGAATCGAAGACACCAAATTGCACGTGATTGGCTGTTCCAGTATCAAGACCATAAACGCTTTTTACATTTTCAGCTCCCTGACTTGCGTTTTCGTCCAAATCGAAGAAAAACTTTCAAATATAGCGCATTTTCTCTTTGCTTGTTTCCATACTTGAAGCAACAGGCTCAAACAAAACCGAATCAAGCATACAAAAAACTGTCAGAAAAGCTTTTTAGTACAAAATATCATCTTTCTAATGCCATCTTTTTGGAAACTTGATATTTTTCTTTATTTTTGAGCAATTATTTCCTGTAAGCTTTAAAAAATTTAACAAAATGCTCTCAAATTTATTATCCAGCTGACTAACAATTTAAAGGGTATTAAAACATAATTACCTGTAGCTGGCCACTGGCTGAGTTTATCTTTTAATCCAAACAGAGTTTAAAAAACAAAAAAAAGACAACGAAAGATGTTTCCCATAAATATGCGTAAATAATAAATGTTGCTTTATTGAATTTCATTCCATTAAAAGTTTACCACATAATGAGATGTGTACTGGTGTTGGTGTTGGTGTCGTTGTGTGTGTGTTTGTGTTTTATATATTTATATATAGAGCTGTGTTTCATTTACATACATATATCAAATAATAAGCGCAGTTTTTATTTTTATTTTTTTTTATATATTTATATTTATGCACATTGATACATGACACTGAATGCTGCTGCCACTTGCTGTATTTATTTATAACACTTTTTTTGCGCTTACTTTTTGTTGTTGTGATTACAACATTCAATTAAAAAATTTCTTTTACAATTGCATGATTTTAATTTAATGCAAACTTTTATTTAAGTACAATTTACAATTTGTTTGACAGGCCCGAAATAAACAAATAAAATAAAATACAAAGAAAAATTATATTATAAATATTACAAAAATTACCACAAAATGTTGATTGAAAATTTGCGCAAAAATTCATCGCTTCGCTTTTGTTCCCGCTTTCAGCTGAGTTTTTTGCTTTGCTGCTTAATTTTAATTATTCTTTCATTTTATGCTGCTGCTTTTTCTTTTCTTTTTGATATGTTAATTAGCTGTCATTTGCTTTCGAGTGCAGCCATCAATTTAAAATTCCTTTGAATATCCTTACTTTGCCTTCTTCTACATTTTGTTGTTCTCTCTCTGTCGAAATTTTTTTGTTTTTTAAGAATTTAAATTTTATGCTGCATACTTTGTAGCGTATCGGAGTGGTCTGTGTGTGCGTGTGTCTCTCTCTGCGTATAGGTGTGTGTATCTGTGTGTGTGTGCGTTTGTGTGGGTGTGTGCATCTGTATCTGTGTTTGTGTGTGTATGTCGGTGTGTCTCTATCTCTGCGTGCGTGTATCTGTGTGCATGTGTGTATCTGTGTCTGCGCAACTGTCTGTGTATGAGTGGGTGCACTTATTCTAAGCTTGAAAATGCATTTCAAACTCTTTCATTTTCGTATTTCAAGTTTTCTATAATTTATATTTTTTTAAGTAATTTTTTTTTTATTTTTTTTGGTTTACATTTTCTTTAATTTATTTTTTGTTTAATTTATATATTTTGTTTTGCACTTATTTTTGCATATGGTTTAGCTCGTTTATTTGCTTTTCTTGTTGTACATTATGTGTTTCGGTATGATGTGTGTGTGCGTGTGTGTGTTTGGCTGTGTCTGGTTGTGTGTAGCTCTCAAGCGCCCCTATATATGCTGCATATATGCTCTTCTTTAGCTAAATCTTGCTTGTCTTCCATTGATATGCTACTTTTTTAAAACTAAATTTGCATTTGTTGTATTTTTTTTAAATTTTGTATTTTTAAATTTAAAGTTTTTAAAGTAAGCATTGCTATAATTTGTACAATGTGTTTACATGTAACTGCTGTTGTTTTTATGGAGATATGTCCTTTTTTTACATAAACTGTTTCTTTTTTTTTTTTAATTTTGAAACCTAGTTTGTTATTATTTTTTTTATACTAATTAAGCAGCAAAAAAAAATTGTTTTGAATAGATATATTTTTGAAAATCATTAAACCTGTTGCTTGCCCACTAAACTTTGGTAAATAAACTAATAGCACATTGATGCATAAAAATAAAAATCAAATATATATTAATTTTTGCGTGCAATTTATTTACTTTTTATTATTCATGTTTTTATGCACAAAAAAATCAACAAATAAACTATTTTTATATGCACAATATTTGTTTAATTTTTTAAGCTTTCAACTGTATTAGTTGATTTGAAGAAAAATATATAAACATAAATAAATTATAAATTCTTTGTATATTATTAGTCTAATATATACTAACTTTCTTTTGGAAAAAAACTTAACATAAACTAAGACCTTGGTCGTTGCTGCTTTTTGCTTGTAAAGAGCCAACAGAGACACTTTGGTAACTTTAACATTCTTGAAACGTTATTATCAAGATTATCAAGAACTATATGGCCAATATGCAACTCAAAATGTCATTATTTTTCTACATATAGTTGAAGCTACCGTCAGGAGAAACGAAAGCGTTGAACTTTGCAAGAGAATATAGAGTTGTAGTTTCTTAGAGCAATCTTTTTTGGCATTTATTTTAGTATAAATGATAAATTTAGGTAATTTTTAATTTTTAAACAAGTAAGGCGCCAATTGTCACTCAGATGACGAGTTGATATGCCCAGCATAAGCCTGCAGTCTTTTCTGGGAAGCTGCATGATGTGCTTGTCTCAATATATATAAATAATAACAATATAATATATATAATAAACTTATAAACGAAATACTTTCAAGTGCTTCGTTTTCAGCTAGTAGGTCAAAAGCAATTTTAAAAGTTAAAAAAATAACAACTTAATCGTGTAACTCAAGGCTTAAATTTTCTCAAATTTCATTGCCATTTGTAGATGCAATTGGCTCATAGCGCTCATTGGCCTGCTCCTTGAGTCCCATTTTGAATAGCGACAAAGGTTTTAGAAAGCCGAGACCAAGTGAAAAACTAAACCATAAGGTGCACCATGCAGCTCTTTTGTTCTTCAAAAAAAGCAATATCGACAGCTGGACTTGAAGGCGGACGGAATTATAAGCTTAATCGATTTCTTTTGTCGACCTGGTCTCGTTTGGGTATGTAGTATGTGGGCTCGAAATTGTTTTCCCTTTTGCGGTGTTAGGCGCAGATAACTGGCACATAACAGGGAATGAAATGGAAACATAATTAAATTTTGGACAACATGCCCAAAAGGGAATGTAACGAACACAAATGTCTGGATATTTAACCCAATAAATAGTTTTCAAGCCAAATGAGATTTTGTCGAAAAGTCTGTTGATTTTTTACATAATTTTAGATTATCATTTTGAGTTAGAAATTTTCTGTACTTAAGAAAATCAAATTTAGCCCATGCGCATTGGTTAAACTATGTGGAGCAAGCTATAGAGCGTCTTGGAAGAAGAAACTAGAGTACACTAGCTCTATATCATGAGGAAAGGAGCAGATTTTAAGCGGAGGCCTTGGCCTTGGTTGTATCTTGCAACTAGCATCGTTGCGCCACTAAGAGTAATTAGTTTAGAATGTATTACCGATTTACCCCATGGGAGCTTAACATTTTAAATTTATTCCCCTTTATTATGCTGTCAACTCTACAAGGGCTCAACATGTAGATGTCTCTATTAACAGCTGTTCGAATTGAATTGGAGCCCACAGGCACATAGCCTTAGCTTACGGCTCGATCGAATCATCGATCTTCGCGGCTTTAGAGGTAAGTACGCTATCAATATGCTACCTCAGCCCACCAATGGTAGCTTTATTTTATATTATAAATTAAATTTAATTTAAACTAAATTCGACACAGCAATTGGGAACAAACTTTGTAAGCAACAGAATTCAATTGTTATTCAAAAATGTTGTGATTTTTTTTCCCTATGGAAGCTATGTGATATACACAAGATATCCAAGAATTTAAACAAACTTGCTTGCTTAAGGGTTGTTTTTAAGCTTCTCTGAGTTCTAGGACATACAGACAGACCTACGATAATGGTTTTATAAACCTCTCTTGACAACCTGCTCAAACGTGAGCTAACTTTGGGGGTTATAGTGCTCCTTCTGGGTGTAACATTAAGAGCTTCTTTCTTATCTTACTACGCCCTTCGCCACTGCAACCCCCATGGCTCTATAGTGTCCGCTTTCTACTAGTTCAGATCTTTGTAACTTATGGTGTTGAAATAATACTTAAAGCATATAATCTTTTAAACTTTTTAGGGATATTTCTTATTAAGAACTTTTTGAATTTATTTTTATTTAAAAAAAAGGCATAAGTGGTTTTTGAGAAAACCAAATTGGAAACTTGATACTGATACTTGTGACCCCATTTTTTCTCTTCAACAAGTATCTAGTATCTATGCGGGATTTAGATGTTCAGTAATATCTTCAGCTTTTAATATTTTGCAAAAGTGCAGTTTCCTTGTTGATATTTTCTGATAGCTCAAAAAAGTAATTGCTTAAAATTTTGAAGCAATCTATAAGTTACAAGCAAGTGGAATTTAACTAATAAACCTAAGAGTTATAACTGTTGCGTATCCCATTGTCTAGTTTTCTAAGTGTAGTGTATATGTTATGGTATTTAATTTGCTCAGAATGCATTTATATCTATAATCGAGATATACATATATAAAGCCATGCAACCCAGCTTATAAATTGGCTTACATGTCAAGCATTGTCATATACTTCTATATTATATACTTCTGTTTTTATTTGTTAATTTTAGCATAAAAAAATGTTTTCTGCTGCATTTATCATAGACAGCTGCTATAATATATATATATAATATATTATGTATTAAATATTTATGTAGTTTGTGTATTGTGGTAGTGGAAAGGAAGCCTATTTAACTACATAAATAATTTACTTAATTGTATTGAACAGCTGCAAATTAAGCAAAGAAAATTATTATAGCATACTTGCAGGCGCTTAGATTTATAATTTTGGGGAAATTGTTTAATTTTTGATTTATTTCTGTGTGTTTGTTGTGTGTATGAGTGTGCGGTTGTGTGCTGTTTGTATTCTATCATTATTTCATTTGCTATTTTATACATATAAGTTAAAAAAAATGCATCTTATATAGTATATTTTATTTCATATTTACTTGCCTATAATCTTTATTTGTCTATATCTTTATTTATTTTAATATATTATTATTATTTTTTTTTTTTGCATTTTCTGCATTTATAAATATTTTTATTATTTTATTATTTGTTATACTCGGAAAAAAAATAATTTTATGCTAGATCTTGAGTTCCTAAAACACACACAAACAATTAAGAGTAAATTTTATTACATACATACATTGCACAGAAAAAAATAGTGTTTTTTTTTTTGAACAACTAGTTAAGCGACTCTCGGCTGTGCTAAAAATGTAGTCCACTAGTTTTTTTTTATTTTCCTTTTGTTTTTATTGTTATTTTTAATTTCGCTCTAATTATGTACTCTACACGTAGCACTGGATATGTTAAATTTGTTGAGTATTTTGCGATTTTTTCATTGCTCTCAACGGTAAATATTTGCTCGCAGCAAATCTTGGATAGTTAAGTTTTCGCTTAATAATACCTTGTCATTGATATGGGCATACCGATTTTCAAGACTATCGTATATGAGTTCTGAGTTTAAGTAGGTTAAGTATGCTTCATGCATTCACTGCTATTAAAATAACATCACTTTCTAAATAAAATAAATTAAATAAAGATACATTATTATTTGTTTTAACTCTAATTAAAAGTAAAAAAAAATTGTTCCATAACTAATAAACTGAAGAATATCAATGCACGCAAAGCAACAAAACACTCTAACTAAATTCGAAAAATATTAAAAATATTTATCTTTAATATGAATAAAAATATATAAATAATTGTTTCTTGACATTTTAGATGCACAAAATAATCACTCAAAAAAATTTTAAAATCGGTTTATAATAAAAAAAATATCGAAATATATAATATATGATAAATCAATTTGTCGAATAAAACTTTAAAATTAAAATAGTTGGCAAAAAAAAGTTTAAGTATCTTTTTTTTAAATAAAATTTTATTTTCACTTTGAAAAAAACTAATTAAAAAATTTTCAAAACATAAAATGTATTATTGATAAAAATGTTAAATAGTTTTAAAGCAAGAGAATATATTCGCCAAAAAACATTTAATTAAAAAAATGTGCATATTTCATTTAAAAAAATTATTTTTAATAACTTAAATTTTTTTATTTTTTATTTGTCATATTTATTTTTGTTCAATCAATCTTTTTTTTAATTGCTTAATTTGAAATAAATTAAATAATAATACTTTAATATTAGGCTCTCAAAATTCTAAAAGTTTCGGCTCCCATTTACGATTTAAACTAAAATTTATACATAAAAATATCGTACACATTTTTTGCAGAAATGAGCGTAATTACTATACTTACTTCAAGATTCTGTCTCCCTAGCATATATTTTCTAGAAGTATCATTTATGCGAATATAAACTATAACTTTGGAACTGCCTAGAAATATTGTAGTTGCGGAATGCTCAACGTAATTTGCTTGGCATAAGGTGAATGAAAATTGTAATACTAGCAATAATTCCTTGCAGCCGGAATGTCAGGATTTCGATAAAGCAGAAAACTTTGGTAAAAGCTTTAGGGGAAACTCTCTTTTCTTAAAGCTTTAGAAGTACTTTCGAGTTCTCCGCTCCGCTGTGTTTGAGCACGACTTGCCTAGAGATGTAAATTTTCAAACTGACTACGTGTAGAGTATCAACACTTCGATGTGACCGAAGCTGTATTATATTTTGTTTTTGCTTTCTTCTGTTTCTTATATCAACGCATACATTCACTCTTTACCTTGTCTTTCTCTTGCTCTATCTCTCTCTCTCTCTCTCTCTCTCTGCAGCTTATGCTTTGGGGCTTCATTTTTTATTATTTTTATTTCTTTATAATTTTATTTTATTTCTTTTTTTTTAAACTCTGTCTCTTGCATAAATTTAAGGCATCGGAAAGTGATTACTCTGCTCAAAGTCTTTGTGCCGCTCTGCCAGCAACTTTTTGGAAGTCTCCAGGCGTCGATCCGTAATGGCAACAAAAGGTAATCTTTGCTTCCTGCTGGACACACCGGCGCCGACCAGACGCGGTGAGGCGTCCATAACACGATGATATACAAAAGAGTTTAGGGCGCCCGTTTGGCTGCCGGTTGCTGTGGCCAGCGCATGTGATTCCGTGGTGGTAGTGCTGCTACTGGGTGCATGTACTGCAGCACTGGCTGCATCGGCGGCATAACGCCAGGCCTGACCCTGACGCCCTGATACATTGGATACAAATTGAGAGTTGCGGCTGCGACTTCGTGGTGTGGCCATGAAACTATCGGCTATAGCCGGATATGAGGGCAACTTGAAGAGCGCTGGCTTGGGTGTAGTTGTTGTTGTTGTTGTTGTTGATGCAGTTGGATTTTCCGCGGAATAGGCTGCTGGTTTGGCTGTTGTTGGCAACACCAGTGCGCCCATGGACATGGCGCCAGCGTTTTCAATTTGCCAACTCATTTGCGGGCTTCCGTTCAATTGATTAGCATTCGATTTGGCTTTAATTTCCTTTTGCCAAAAGTCCACAGCAGCTGATAAGGCTGCATTGCTCTCCACCGGCTGCTCGCTGGAAATGTCCAGTTGCTCATCCGGCAGTTGATTGGAAATGCTCACAGCGGTTGTTGTTGCTGGCGGCAACGTGCTGCTACGCTGCATCGCAAACAGATCCTCAAAGTGTTGTGTCTGCTGTGGCCGGTGATTGTGATAGCGACGACGCTTCTCCTTTAAGTAGTCATCATCTAAGCGCACCACAGCAGTGCCAGTGTTGCTATCGTGCGGACCCGGCTGCAGTAATGAGCTGCTCCAGCTGGCGGCGCGCAATGGTGGTGGCTGTGTTATGGGCGGCAGAGTGCCCTCTAGCAAATTGAGCAGCTGTTTATTGCGTCGATTATACTTCTTGATATAGGGCGGCAGATTCGCCTCGGCACCATGTTCTTGCTGCGCTTCCTCTAGCTCTGCGGCGCTCTCATAGTCCTCATCGTAGTCCGTGTAAAGCTCTGGATGAGTTTCACGATAGTGTTCGTCGTAGACCTGAAATTGCACGCGTGCTAGATGTGGCCACTTGGCATAGTAGCGTTCCAGCTCTTCCATTTCGGTAATTTGATGTCCTAGCTCCTGTAGTGGTGCACGCTGCTTATAGCTGGGTGGTGGCAACGGCTGTGGCGGCGGCGTGCTATGTACGAGTGACTGATGCGCGCTCGCGACCGTAGCTGGCTTGCGTTGGTAAGGATTCGGCTGACGCTGGCGATGATGGGCACGATGATGATGATGGTGTGGCTGTTGTTGGTGTTGGTGCTGATGATGTTGTGAATGATGATGCTGATGGTGATGATGCTTGCCATGATGAGCAGGCTTATGGTGTTGCTGCGACTGCTCTTGCTGCTGCTGCTGCTGCTGCAAAGACTGCATTGCGTCGCCGCTTTTGATGCCGTTGCGCAGCACAGGACTGATGCGTCTATACCAATTGCTATTATCGCTGGCAATCATGCGTTCAATATTATGTCCATTGACCTGTTCGCTGGGTATGCTGCTCACATCGCTGCTTTCGGCAGCTTGTTCGTAATAATTGATTTGACCCTCATAGAAGGGTTTAAGCGTGGGTCGCTGCTGCTGCTGCTGCTGGTGACGAAGACCCAGCGCAAAGATGGGCGCTGCATGGGATGTTTGCTGTAGTTGTGGTGGGCGTTGTTCCTGCAGCAGCTTAAGAGCATGTTTTTGCTGCCGGTTCAGCTGCTGTTGGGCATCGCTAGCATCGCCAGTTGTTGTTGTTGTGGGCTTTTGGGTGGTGCTGCTGGCCTGGCTCGAGCTATATCTTAGGTAATCCTTATAGCGCTTCTTGTGCGACTTGTGGCCATTGCGTCGATGACTGCGTCGCAATGCCTTAAAGCGCTCGAAGGCAGATGGCGATTCTGTGGCATCTAAAAAGTATAGAGTAAGAGTAGAAAAGGGATTAGGGATTTTAGCAAAAAACCAGTGCTGCGAATAAACTAAAATCCGATTTCGATATGTGAGTGTGTGTGTGTGTGTGTGCAAATGGAGCAGCATAACCTGGGGATTTGGTAATTTTCTCTGTACTTGTGCAGCAACAAATTTGGAAAACACTAGAGAACTCTATGTATTTTTAGGCAAATGTGCCCTTTGAGATTTGATTTATTTGAAGCAATCTTAACGAACTTTTTTGTAATGAAATCAATATTTTATAATATATTTGGAATTATCCATGCCAAATATCTGATTGACTGGAATCGATGTGGCATAGTTTCGAGAATCTAAGTTTTTTTTTGAGATGTCTAAATATTTTTATTTATTGATTGATCTTTATGGGCTGAATATTTAAGAATTAAAAGATTTTTCTTAAATTATGGTTAGGAGGTAAAGCAAAAAACTCATACCATCCCTTTACTCTAGAAAGAATACTTAAGCTCAAGATGTAAAAACATAAAGTCCAATCATAATCTGATCTGTGTGGAACTTTTATGAGCTAAGCTTGCATTTTGCTTTTCTTCCCTTTGACAGCTTTCCAAGGGTACTAAAATTCTATTGGAAAATGTGCCAATTCGTCTTAAGAACTTTTATTTTATTTAATAATTTAGGGTTACAACTAAGTTTAGTTGACAATATTAAAATTAAGAAGTATTAAATTGAAACGCTGAAAAGATAGTAGAAAAATAAACCGAATGCCTAACCCGATGGACACAAGAATAAAAATGAAATTTAAAATATTTCTTCACGAAGAAGCAAAAAGATCTGCATTGATCAAGTTGGGTTGGCGTGATTGTCCAAAGATGCTTGAATTGACGAGTCAAAATGAGTTACCAAAGAGAGAGAGACAGAGAAAATAGACTATTCATAATCAAGGAAACCTTGGATGTTATTATAGTTAGAGCTTAAGACACGAAAAAGATCAGAGAATTTAGATCTAAAAAATGATAGTACTAAGGGTTCAGAATTACGAGTTGTTTTGGATAAAAATAACTAAAGAAACTTTGTTAATGACTCAATGGAACCGAGTAAGGGCTTGTGCAGAAATAACACGCCGTGTCAGGTGATTTTTATAAGACTAAATTTACATGATTCCCAATATCAACCCCGAAGAGCAAATATTACAAATTGTTTTGTATTAGACTCAATTTCGCTTAGTGATATATTAAGGGATCCAAACGCAAGAGCAATGTTCCAGAATTGAACTGACGAGCGAAACATAGAGAGCAGCAGTTTGGCCAATACATTCGTCGGATCAGCGCTTGATAAAAGCCTCTAGCCTTAAACATAATACTATTATTTTGTTTATTAAAGTTTAGTTTGTTATTAAACGAAAAAACCAAGGTCCGACATGCTATCGATGCGTTCCAAGGTAAAAGTCCCTCACGAGTAGGTAGCAAAATAAGGTACCCAACGATAAAGCGTCAAAAAAACCTATTACTTGCTTTTTTCTCAAATGGCTTAAGAGATGTGTTAGTTAAAACTTAGAAGCTTATGGATATAAAAAAACCAAGACAGAACAAATGGACGCCTAAAGTTTTTCGCATTTTTATGATCTGTAAAGAAAAACCATATCTCACGGATATACTTTGTGATCATTTCTCGTGAAAACATTTGCCAGATAAAACACATTTGCAATATTCGATTTGTATTATTTAAAACATTTCTTAAAACGGAACTATCTAACAAGAGCAAAAAACATGTATACAAAAGTGAGCCGATCTAAAGTTGCTGTAGCCATGTCTCCGCTTCCCCAACTATTCCCAACAATTTTTCGGTATTGACGGAGCTTTTCCACATTTCCACCTTATGGACTTCAAACTCAGCTTTGATGAGCATTTCGTGCAAGACATGAGTTTGCAATTTTTTGATGCAATAGATCTTGCGTTTCAACGCATTCTTCTCTAGATCGGAAATATTTGAGCAAGCATTTTCAACGACTTCTAATTCAACTTCATCGGATGACGAAAACGAGTAACAAGGCAATTCTGCTTGTTTCTTTTTGTTATTTCCTTGAGAAGTTGATGTTTTTACTAATTCGAAGGTTTTCGAAATATTTCCAACTTCCGGTTTTGGTTCAACATTAGCATAAGGTTTTATATCAGGCGCAGTCTTAACTACTTTATTTGAGATTTCCTGTTTATCTTTATCCGACTTTCGTATTTTTTTTTCTATTTGCATTTTGTATTGTCCTATAGAAATATCCATACAGTTTCGCGCGTTGAGAGGATCATAGTTGGTGGGAGCATTTTCTTTATTAGCCTCAAAATATGTTTTAAACCAAAGCGAAAATTCGTAATTTTCGTAGAACCTGCCCTTAATCAGCTCACTTATAGGAATTGGCTTTATAGTTTTAGTTTCCGTGAAACTTAACTGTAGAGCACGAAAATTCTGAATGTATTCATATTCCTGATTGCAAACGAATTTGATTTTGTGCATATTTATAACGCCTGGAAATAACATATCCATGACATTACAATACGCAGCACCGGTACAGTTCTTCAATTTTTTTTAAATTGCATTTTAGAATTTCATTTAACCAAGTTAATATTTCTGCGCGAGACCATTGTTTTGCATTATTTCGCGATACGCAGACATTTTTTGCAACTCTATACTCCATTGCTGGAGTATATCAATTGGTTACGTTGATTGCAGAAATTTTAGTCAATGGAAATTTTGTTGGAAAAATTAGATTATTTTACGATTGTTTGTTTACGTTTTGAATGATTTTCTGATAACTATTTTCTGATAACTAAATCAGGGGTAACTACATATAAGGTTCGAAAACTTGTACTTTCAAAGCAAATGTATATGATAATTGAGTTAAAGTGTAATTGTTTAGAAACTAATTTCTTGGCCAAAAAGTTGAGCTGTAAACCGGAAGGTTGATGGTTCGATTTCACCCAGCAGCACTGCTGCATTTGCCTAGCAGTATGGCTAGGCTACGAGCTATTTCTCAAGGAAAATCACACTTTGCTCCGTCTTTGGAGCGTTTAGCATATAATAATTTTATAAGGTTTTTCAGCGAACTCAATCAATTGCTGATATTGATGCGGTACTCCGCCTGTGTTACATTTTGATGTTTGTAAACAGTTCTTAGCTAGATATTTTTGCCATTTTACATCTTTATGCCAATTCTTCTATATGTTGCCATATGTTCTTTTCTATTTTGCCATCTCTACAAAGGCGGAGTATGGAGACAAAACTGTGGGAAAGCAACAGGCAGCTGCATCCGAGCGTCGGTATTTTTAGTTAATAAACGTTTACTTGCCAAAATATCGTGTATTTGCTAGCTATGCTAGTGCTAGACAAATGTACCAGTGCTGAAGTGTGGAATCGAACCACCGACCTACGGTTTTACAGGCGAGTACGCTTCCACTACGCTACCGATGTTCACAATTGATGTTAATGCTACAGGATAAGTTTTACTTAAGTTTCCAAAATTGCTTAACGATCTTAAGCGAGATTATTTTGTACACCAAATTAAAACGTGAATTTGGTCGCTGTGCAGATACACTGCATTCGTGATGACTTCTTGCAGCCAGGATACACCCAGCGTGTTCTGAATAGTCACGCTGTTATGGCTGGGCACCCGATCGCATACTCAATTGCTTATTTTGCGGCGTTTTACGACTCTGCGTTTTGTTCAAAAATGTGAAACTTAACCAAAACCATACTATTATGCATTTTTTTCAAAACTTATCAAAACAAGTCTTATATTTCAAGAAAAGTTTGTACTAGATTTGTAAATAATTTTATCGACGTCTTATTATTTCTATTTGCATTTTTCAATTTACTTTTCGAAATAAACGAAATGAAATACACAACGTTTGTAGTACAATGAAGCAATGGCTACTGTTAAGATTTCCGTTGGATTTCTTTGGTATAGCTTCGTTCTGTTCATGCATGTCAAGCACGGCGCTCTCGCACGGAAGTAATAGATTTCTATTAGGCAAAATAACAAATCGCCTTATTTGTTCGCCAGCAGCAGTAAGTGAGAGTGTATGGATGGTAGGGTGTAGTGGAGGGGGGTGTAACGCAGAGGTCATCCGGGGCTAGGTCAACTGTTCAACTAAGACCACAAAATCCAGGGCTATAAAGCTACAATTCATTTCATTTGATTGTGCATAAAAAGTCCAAAGTGAAGTGCGCCCTTACACACATACGAACATATTCCGGAAAATGTGCAGAAATTTGTACAATGTGTGGGAAATTCTATTTCAGAGCGCTTTATCCTGCCGTTTGCTAAGCATATCAAATAAAAGTGCCGCCATGTTTGTACTACGCACTCCACGCTCCAAATACTCTATGAAAGGATACTCTATTTTCAGTTTAAGAAAGGCATAAAAATTTTTAATAAAATTTTATATCGTTTTCATTTAAGTCAGCATAAAATTGGTATAAAATAAGATAAAGATATGAATGTTTGGCTCAACTTTGGGAAGCAATATAACTATATTTGATGATATTGCTATTGATTTTATGAATCTTTTGTGTAAGTGAATACTTTCAATCAGCTTTGAAATAATTTTAGGCATCATATGATTTTTGAGCATTCGTATTGGTATTAATCTGTAACCGATATACGCGAAACTCTTGGGTTACAAAAGCGCCATCACTGAACTTGAACAAATGATTTGAAATATAATTGCGAACTTGAAACATCAAAAAAAAAACTCTTGAAATTCCGTATTAAGCAAAATTTGCATAGAGTATACAAAATTCGTTAGCTGAAAAATGCATATGACTAAGTATAGTTTATTTGTTTGTTTTTTTTTCGCTTCTCTTAGCTTGAGCTAAATGAAAGCCTCAAAATGGCTTAAGATACGGCGACGGCAACGACGACGACGACTGCACTCGCTTTTCCATCCAGCAATCCAATCACGTACGAGAGCAACAATAACAACACACTCTCGCAGTTACGGATACGGACACGGATACAACAGACACGGACACGGGCACAGGCGCGGATACGGAAACGCACACAACATTGACCCACTCGGACACAATGGCGCTGTAGCATGAAGTTCATTTTCTTTTCAACCGATGCGTTTTGCGCTTTTAGTTTTTTTTTTCTTCGCTTTCCATCTATTGGTTGCCTGGAATGTAAGCAAAAGTTTTTGCGGCGGCATGATGCCAAGACGCGACCAAATCTCAGACAGCTTTTGCCTGGGGCTACACGCAAAAATGAAAGAAGTGGCACAAGATGAAGGCGCAGATGAAGAGGTAGTGCCGCAGCATGGGCAGCAAGTGAAGTGGAGTTGCGCCTTGGCTTGTCAGTGTGTCTGCAAGTCAGTCAGTCCTTTGTCAATCTGTCAGTCTATCAGTCTTTCAGTTGTTGAGTCAGTTAGCCTGTCTGGCAACTTGCCGCAACTTCATTGTCAGTTGCTTAGTTTTCGCCATGCCTTTTTGTTGATTTTGTTTTTGGTCTTTATTGTTTAATGTAGAAGAATTGGCAAGGATGCTTTGGCGAAAAGTTGTAATACTAAAATGGAGCACGCTCCGGACTGTTTTTGTTTTAGCCAAAGCCCCTTGGGCATATCAAGACCTCAAACTAACTTAACCCATATAGAAATACAAATCGTAGCGAAAATATTTCTTTAATGTAGCGCAAATGCTTGGCAATTAAAATGATTAATGCGGCAGCTTTAATTTTCCCAGAGATTTTGGTAGATATGCGAGCAAACTGCAATTCATTGAAATTTATACACTTTAAACAATTTTTAATTTACTATTATTACGGCCAATCCACAATCATTTGCATTGAGCGCAAAGAAACTATGCTATTTAAAATCGAATAAAATGCAGCCAGTGCAGCCCGAATCGTACTGGACCAAACAAAACTAAAACCATTTCAAAATTTCAAACTGCAAAGCGCAACCAAGTCAAAGAACCAGGGTCTGCCGCATTATCACACATGCACAGGAGGCGCATATAGACATGTTTTTGTGTCAAAGGAGCAGTGGCACAAAATCGATAATCGAAGTAGCTTTAAGTGCGCCCATTAGTATGGCTTTTGGGGGAAATAAATTTCCAAGTGGCCGTTTTATTCAAATTATAAGTGAACTGGTACCGCAGCCAACCAGCAACGTTCTAAAATCAAGCATTTTACATAATATAGGCTATAGTTTGAAAGTTCCGAAATATTTCTATTTGTTTCAGTTTGGATAGCAGTAGTATATACAAATATTGCTTAATTTATTGCCTTTATCGCTCAGTAGCAAAAGGACTTGGTACAATGCATTCTTTGTTTGGTATATAATTTAAGAGCTGAAAAATCGGACTCGTTCATGATTCAAAAAACGAAAAACCCAATTTGCTTCAGTTCAACTTTAAGTGCTCAACGATTCTAATGTTCTACGCTGTTAAGATAGCTCTACAATACGAAAAAGCACTATTATTATTGAAGTTTTAGTTCATTTTATTACAAGAATTTTTTCTACAGTTTAAGTTTATTTATAATTCGATAATATATGAAAAAAAAAAAAAATGTCTTCAAAGGTCGTTAACTTAAAAACAGCATAAGTGGAAGTTAAAAATATACAAGACCTTTATTTTTCATATATGTGCTTTAAAATCAACACTTAACGCCCATATTGGGGGTAACCATGCTCTTTCTTCTGCGCAACAGCGACTGGGGTCTAACTGCAGCTGTATCTATTCGCTCAAGAAGCTAAAAATTGACATACAACCTGTTCTTCAATGCAAAAAATTTAACTTTAAATTTACAATCGGCAATGAAATAAAAATTATAAATTAATTCAGTACTTATCCGATAAATGTTGTATTGTACTATGTTTCCTTCAAGCTTTGAACCACTTGACACTATTTAAATTCTTTAAATGGCAACCTGGAAACTGAAAATTTACTAATAAAATAAGCCAGCTTCAACTTCATTCCAATAGCTTTAAAAATTCTGCGCAATTTGCAGTTCATAAATTTTCAAGATTTCGAAATACAAAACGTCTTATATTATAAATGATATACTTTATTATAATTAGCATATATTGCCATATAAAGCAAAGTCCGTGCAAGCAATAAAGTTCCGAGTTACTTATTCACACAGACACATATATCAAACATAAAAGTGATTGATGGAGTCAACTCCAACGAGTTGAAGGTAAACTTTAAGATGAATCTCATACAAATCCGCTCCTTTATTGTGGTTGCTTTAAGAGAATTTCTCGAAGAGAATGTTTAAATCAACATTCTGCTTGAGTTGTAAAAATTCAAAGTGCCGCCATCTTAACTAAAGTGTGATTGTCTCTGTGTGTGCCTGTGAGCATATGTTTGTGAAACACGAGGGTAGACTGAAGAGTATTCGTTTTCATAGTTAAGATAAATCATAAGTTATTGCACACAAAAGGCCATCTATTGAGCAAAGCACTTGTTTAATTATTTGTTTTTTTCTGTATTAAATATTGTTTGCCTAAAAATTTCTAGTGGTTTACAGTTAAGATAATATAGTGACGACAATTTTTTTTCTTATCTTATCAGTGCCCAATATTTTAGTAATATTTTAATACATCTAACACTGAAACAATTTATTTTTATTTTACTGTGGGATTTAGACCTCTGCTCGTGTCGCTCACAAACCCATAACACTTTTTCGCTCACGATTATAGAATATTTTAACAATAATACTTGGCTTTGCTGAATGAATATAAATCTTTGAAAATACATTCTAAAATGTCGCGAACGTCAAAAAATTTACTTATCAAATAGATAGATATTTTTATCATTTATCAAAATCAAGAAAAATTGTTTTTTATTCGATTCGACGTTCAAGTTTTGAAACTTTCCCGAACTGTGTTGTCGTAATACCAATTTAAATTAGAACATTTTTGCATAAATCATTTTATAGTTGATTAGATAAGCCTAATGACTAACTATTCCAAAATAATTATACAATACTAACCAACATTAACTCCTTTACTATCTATATACAATTAGTTCTGCCAACTCGTCTTTGCTTTAACAAAAAACGTAAAATATTATTAACAAAAATTTAACCAAATAGAGATACTCCAAATTTAGATTTACAGAAAACATAACGCTTCTAGATCCGAAGTTTGGTGTTCCGATTTCACCCTTCATGATTTTACCTAGCACTAGCTTAGCTAGCAAATAGACGATCTTTTCTCAAGTAAATGTCTATTAATTGAAAAAACTGCATTTCGGATGCGGCTACGAATTGTAAATCTCTCTTCTCGTCGAACAGCTATTAGTAAATACAACTCCATGCTTCGCCTTTGGAGTGTAAAAAAAATTTTACTACTCTATAGGAATGCATTATAGTCAAGGTTCTTTCAAAGATGTTAGAAAAAAAAATCGAATTTAAGTGAAGAAGAAAAAACACTTTGTCGCTTAATACAAAAGAAGAAATCTGAATAGAAACGACGTCTAGAGAAAAACTTGAAAAGAAAGGTTGAAAATTAAAAATAAAGAATGAATGATATTCTTTATTTTAAGAGCGCGTCATATGTACAGGGATATCATTCTCAATAGTTGATCGAAGAGAACGCAGATCTATAGTTATAGTTTGCTTCTACTGCCCAATATATAGTATTACCATTTCTCAGTCCACATAGACTTGCACCCTAAAGATAGCTGAAGACTAAAAAGACGAGCAAACATCTGGAAACGATTGTTAAGATCAGAAATGCGCGCTTTGAAGCTAAGAAACAAAGGTAAGAGACTAGCGCAAATCAGATCGCCATAGAGACCATTTGCTGCTGTCTTATGTTTGACAAATCATTGCGGATTACGACATGTTTTAAAAGTGCAAATTCACTGTGTAATTGTGGCAATTTTTCTAAGTGTCCCCTTAATCCGAAATGCGAAAAGTAAAATCGGAATCGAGGCACCGATCTTTGGATTTTGCTGCGAGAACGCTAACACCGCCCAAGGTTCACACTGTTACTATTATAATATTTTACGCAGGATTTACCCAGATCCCTTCTTCATAAATAATCATAGAACATGTTACATTTCGTGCATAAGCTGTATGTCGGTCTCATTGATTTTCTTTTAAATTATCATTTGTCGTAAAAACTTAAGTTCCTCAATTTTACTCCCTAGTTGTGCAACTCTTTGGATTAAGTTTTGCTGTGCATGATTCTTTTCGTAACTTCTGTTCTAATAAGACTTGCCTGATCTCTCTTCTGAACGGTCTATTTCTTCAATCACGTCTTCTACCCCAAACCAGCATGTTGCTGTTTGATCATTAATGTAAAAAGTATAGTATCTTTGTATACCTGTAAATGCGTATCTATCTATCATACTGTCAGGCTTTCCCCTTTCTACTACCAGCAATACAATTAAATATCTACTCAGCAAAATTTTTTGCCTAAACAAGACCGCAGAATCTTCTCAATCCATCCTCGCATGTAGCTATAGATATGCCTTTTATTCAGCTACAAGCTTTGGCACTCTGATTCTAATGCAGCAAATACCCAAATGACTTACCCTGATAGCGCAATGCAGGCGCTGACTGCTGCTGCTGCTCCTCCGCGTTTCCATCATCAATAAAACGTGGTGAATGTTGTTGTTGTTGTTGTCGCTTTTGTTGTTGTTGTTGTTGTTGGGTATCATTTGCCGTAGAATGGTCAAAATGGCCACTGCCGCTGCTGTCCAAGTAATTGGCTTGCGATTTGCCGGCATGCTTTTTGCCATCATAAAAATGCAATTCACCCACATGGAGCAGTTGCTGATGATGATCATTGGCAGCATCAGTTAGCTTCGCATTGGCCAGTACATCGGTTTCATATGTCTCCAAGTCAACAACATCATCGGCATCGCCATCGTTATTATTGTCATCATCTTTGTCATTATGCTTATCAATATCATCAGCATCTTTGGCTTTGGCCATGAATCTGCCTATGTCATAGTATCTATTGGCGGCAATATCAGGGCCAGCGATTGAGCTACTTCCATGTCGTTTAAGTTTGCGCCCAATAAGCTGCTGCTGCTGTTGTTGCTGTTGGTAACTTGAAGCAACTAATCCACTCGACATTGTGGAGCTACTGCTGCTGCTTTTTGTTGTAGCTGATGGTCTAGTTGTTGTAGTTGTTGTTGTTGCTGCGGCTGCGGCTGCTCCTGCTGTTGCTGTTGTTGCCGTCATCATTGGCGGTGCCGACATCGTTGTCATTGCCAGCATCTTTGCTGATTCATCATTGTCAATTGTAGACTTAATGTTTTCCGCCAATACTTCATCATTATCGAAATTGTCCTCAATGTCGCCGATTGCCATAATTCCAGCATCGTTGCTGCGATGTGATTCCTTAAGCTTGACGGCACCGCTGTCTGGCATTTCTATAGTATCGGCCAGAGCAGCAGCTTCAGCTTCAGCTTCCTCATCGGCGTCGGCATCGGCATCGGCTTCATCTTCATTGTCATCTTCGGTGGGCAACTGAAGTTCGACCGTTGGCTGTTCCATAACTTGCTCCAACGTTGATTGGGCCACCGCCGCTTTATTAAATTTTCGTTCATTTAATATTTCAATAGAATCAAACAGCTGCTGCTGCTCCTGCTGCTGTTCCTGGCCTGGCTTCAGTTTTAGTTGGCTGTTGGCATTTGCCTGCTGTTGTTGCTCTTTTTGGTTTTGTTGATTTTGCTGTTCGTGCATGTGCTTCAATTTTTTATACGCAAAACTATTGTTGGCAAGGTTGTCCGCACTGTCGACTACAACATCCTCGTCAGTGTCCTTTTCGGCATCAACGTCGTCGCCATCGGCAGGGGCACGGGCAGGGACAGCAAAATGGCGGTCGTCGTCAGCGGAAGTGAATTTTGTAGCTGCCGCTGCTGAACTTTGCAGCTCTTCATTGCCAACTTGCAAGTTCTCTTTATTGTTTTTAAATTTGTAGTTGTAGTTGCCTTTGTTATTGTTGTTGTTGTTGCTCTTATTATGGTATTTCTTTGTATTACCCTTGTTGTTGTTGTTGTTGCTGGCATCGGCAACACCATCTAGGTAAACTGTGAAATTCCTTGAAGTGGGCCTTTGAGATTCAAGTATCTGCAAAAATACAACAAGTAATGCAGTAGACAGTTAGATATAGAAACATACATATCTATATAATACATATATACGTACGTATATATACATAGTAAGTAGTGGTACATAGTACGAAGTACGACTACAAAACAATGCAAACCTTAAGACAATAAAAGCAAAGAATTTCCAAGTACTAAGTACCAGGGCAAAAGCCTTGCACAATTTCTTTGGCATACTTTTGACTGCAGTCAAAACACTGAGCGCAAAATCTTGACAAAGTACTTTGTCACACGAAAGATTCTGCAGGAATTTATATTCTATCTTAAAAAGTTATTATATGGCAGTTTAATGTTCTCATATCGTTGATATCTTATAAGACTATAATCTTAATTTGTCTCTAAATAAGGCTTTCTAAGTTTCAAGGTTTTCCACACGCGTTTACTCCTAAGACACCCATTATGGTATAAACAAAGGTACTCCTGCTGTTTTCTTAGAAGCATACGTATTGTCTATCATTTTTCAAACAGTTTTCTTAAGAAAAAAATATAAATTACTTATGTAGATTGCTTAAACGACGCATTAGAATCATTATAGACCGAGTCTTGAAATGAACTTAATCTGTGTCACTATTTTTGAGATCTTCAAATCTGCACAGATAAGTTTCAACTGAGTTGCTTTTACTTCTTGTTTAAAAAATAGAGGAAACTACTATACCAATTTTTGAAAAATTGTATTCCTATTTAAGCTTGGTAGACTGAATATTTACTATAGATATATCGACAGTTTTTCCGGCATCTCTCTATATGCGCAAGACTGGATATTTTTATTAATAGTTGTTCGAAAAGTACAGGAATCTATAGCTCATTGCTTATCCTGGACTTAAGCTTGTGAGACTCTTGGACTCTAAGAGTTGGAGTGTAATTTTTGTTTAAATTAAACTCGATGCTAACTTACTTTATTAGAGGTAAATTTTTTAGCGTTTCTGTAAGAAGAAATCTATAGAATTTGACAACTAAAGCTTTAATCTTGTTTTTAAGTATATTAAACGCTTTATTTTTAGCATTCAAAGATAAAAATATATGAGCATATCGACTGTATTTAAAATGCGTATCGCTCATTTGAACTATTTTTCGTATATACCAAATTCTATTCGAATATCCCTTACTAATTATAATTTTTAATATAAAATAAACAGCTGGTCTTTTTTGGAGATTAATCTTTTTAGACCGTTTAAAAAAAATCGATTTGTTCAATAAATTATATATTTATTGCAAATTAAGTTCAATCACATAAAAATAAATCTATCCACTAACGAATTATGTCTCAATTTTCAATTTAACTTATATTTATAATGTATAAAGTAAAAAAAAAATAATATATCTATATTTTATCGTTAATTCAATATTTTCAAATTTAAAGAGGGTTGGGTTTTTTGAAAACATTTTAAAAATAAAAAAATTCATTGCCGCATTCGAACGGCAAAAGCATTTAATTAATAGAGATACATTTAGGTAGATAGCGTCTTTTTGCTAGCTCTGAACGTGCTATCCAGTGCAGAGTCGAATAGAACCTCCGATATACCGATTTAGAGGCATATACGCTACCACTACGCTACCGACACCCAAACATTAAGAGCATTTAGTCAAATTTTAATAATTATTCTTAAAAACCTAAAAATATTATTCAATTAATTAAAGACAACATAAAAAGATATGATTTCTTAGAGTTGAAATAATTTTTTGTAAACTTTTTATTCTTCGGAATAAAAAAAGGAGTGGCTGTAAATATTTACGATTTTCAAATATTTAAATAATTTCAGTGTTCAGAAAAAATAATCGAAGCAATGCCTAGTCTTATTTTGAACATATTAAAAATCAGAAAAGTAAGTTCTTAATTTTAAGTTTCAGATGATATTCCATTTATTCTTTTGCCTTTAAGTGGCTTGATAGTACTGTGTGAACATGTTTTTGAAGCAAATTTTTGAAAGGAATTATTTTTAAGGCGACGAATTCCATAGGCGATGGATAACATATATTTTCTTGATTATAAACTGAAGGAGCATTTTTTCTTTTTGGAGAAACTTTTTTATCTTTAGTAAAATAACATTTATTTGATTGATTTTAAAATGATCAAAATTAAATGGTTTTTGAAAGTTTATATGATTAGAGTTCAGTCTAACTTTGTTTTTTGAAAAATTTTTGCTATATCTCCAATTTCATACGCATCTATGTCAAATTATTCTAAAGTCTTATTGCTAAAAGATAACTCTCACTTTTTCGAAAATTTATTAAATCTTATTATTCGCAGTGAGAGAGCAAAGTTATATATTATTTAATATTGCAACATAAGCAACAAAAACAGTTTAATTGCTCGCTGGGAGTATCTAAGAATTTATTTTCTAGTAAAATCTCGAAAAATAGGTCACGAAAAATTTAAAAGATACCAATTCATAGCTACCAACTTGTTATATGAGTAGAATGCGACACAATTATCTTTTGATAAAAAATAGTTTGTTCATTCATTATGTGAGCTTCATAAAAATTGAAAAAAATACTTTATCCTTAACTTAACTCTTAACTATAGAGGAATGTAATATTCAGCTATCGCATACAGTCTGTGCAGATTCACTCTTTTGGGATTATTGGATTAACAAAAGTGGCGTCATTTCAATGAGAAGCCCAATAGTTTTCATGGAAAACTTTTTCTCCTGCAGTGCATCAAGTTTGTCATGCTTTTACCCCTGCCTTTTCAAACTAAAGATGCGCTGCATCCTGCATCCTGCTGCAATGCCTCGGAAAGTTGTCTGCTCATTCAGTTAGCTGTCAGTGAGTTGCTGCAAATCGCTGATTAGATGCGAGTTCATGAAGTATAGATTGGATTTGTCTTAACCGTAGCAGCAAGACGGAGTGTGTGGCACGGAGCGAGTGTTGCTCTGTAGCTGGAAACGTCTGTATGCCCAGGCTGATGTTGGAAAGTGTATGCGACAACAAACAAAATGGCAAAAGGCATTTCGTTTCCGGTTAAGAGTTTCCCTTTTTATTGGCCAACCTTTGTGCGTGTGTAAGAAAACATATCCGTATGCATGAATATGGCAGTTCGCAAATTGTAAGCTCTCGCATATAGCATGGCAAATGCCCATAAAAATAGTTTAAGGAATATTGTTGTAAGATTTTATTTGATGGGGCATCATATTGTGCGAAATCCATTGGAAAGTTTTACAGGCACAAGCTAGGTATGGTGGAATATACTACTTTGTAGTTATAGGTGTCTAGAAACAGGGATTTGTGAGATACCATACACGTAGACGGCAGTAGAAGGGTGTGCTTTTGGCAAAGATAATGGTTTAGATTTCTGAGACCGAATGAATTTCTTTTTTAAATATGTAACAAATTTTCAAATTTGGAATTCAATATTTAAGTATACAATTTTTATTCGGTGTTTTAAGTTTGTTTGAATGGATATATATCCAAAAAAAAATAGGCAGGAAAACCATGTTTCTACTTTTCCTTTTTAAATATCAGCTGGCTGGTAACTCAGTTTAAGTATTTGTTTTCAAAAGATTTTTTCCGTGCGGTATCCCGTATGGAATCTAGTGCCACAAGTTACCGTGGCTATTTGAGGTACTTATTTTATTCATTTGCTTTGACTATGCTCTTATCACTCCAAAGGCGGAGCATTAATCTCTATGAATAGCTCTTCAAAGTGAATAGGGAACTACAATTTGTAGCCGAATCCGATGTTTGGTATCTTTCATTTATATAGATTTTCTTTTGCAAGTAGCGTCTATTTGCTAGCTATGCCAGTGCTAGGCAAATGCAGCTGTACTTCTGTAGAGAATCTGATCGTCGAGCACGCTACCACTAAGCTACCGAAGTTAACATGTTCTGTGTATACATTAATCTCAAAAGTAAGATGATTATCTCTACTTTTCTTTAGAGAAAAGCAAGAATTTAGAATATCTGCTGATTGGTTTATAAATTAAGTAAAGTACTTATTTTTTTAAGAAATTTTCCGTCTGGTATCCGTCTGGACCACATTAGCTTTTATCTCACCTATATATTGTATTTATTACCCTTAAATATGATGTCATCGCTCCAAAGTCGGAGAATGAAGACTTCTCGACTAATAGCTAATAATATGCAGACACCTAATTAGAGATTTACTTAACTCTGAGGTAAAAGACCCCTAATAGATGACAAATAAGATGTAAGAAACCTTAGCGTCTTATTGAATCTGAGGCACTACCTTAAAAACTCATAGAACCTGCAAAGATAAGTGTATACGATTGGTTAATGAGTCTGGAGATCAACGCCTGCGTGAAAGGAAAATGAATAATAAAAATTATCAGTATGCAGGATCAAAAACCAAATTTTCATATGGGTCACAGCGATGACTCGGTTCAGGAATGAAATTCCAGTCGAAGAACGCTAGTGTTGCACTTTCACAGTGCCAGAGGCTAAGTGAAGCTGAATAAGGGTTATGGGTGTCTAGAAACAAAACTCAGCGCAACAATTAAAGATGCCGGCCATATTCAAAGAAATGTCGTTATTTCTCTTCGAAGCGATGATGGTTGCAAGAATCATACAAGGGGAAGTTGTCACAAATCACAACTCATTCTGTCGTGCGTTTGTCATCTCTTTGACGCTTTGCATCCTTTTGTCGCATTGCATCTTCATGTCAGAACCTGTTGCTTTCGATGCTCACTTTTACTTAAAATAGTTCCAGTTCTCACGTCATACCCAGTGTATGAAGTCGTGAATCGCACTGCCCTTAGTTTATTAGTTTATTATATATGACTAATCATTTAATTGTAAGTCTCTTTGCTTAATTTACAGCCAATGAAAAAGCTCATTGGTTCCACAAAGGGCTTGGGATCAGAAGATTGACTAAAACTATATTAAGTGTTTTTTTTTCTTACGACTGGGAAGAACAAATAAAATAGCAAATCTTTACTAAGGCCGCAAGATTTATTCGACGACTTAAGAGGGGTCAGGGCTTAAAGAGTATCCAAAATTTATGCATTGATTAAATTTACTTTTCCAGCAATTGTAAGATGTTTTTTTTAGTTTTTTTTTGTGCTTTACTATCACTAAGATCTTACACACACATACATATAACACTGCATTTTTAGAACGCAAAATTAATTTGACTTGGTCACATTGTTGGACATTTCAATGCAAGTGTCTGCATCTTTTGGTTCAATAAAATTGAACTTATTCTACACGTCACTTTGTCGCTTTGTGCAGCTTCCAGCAACCTAGTACAAGTGGAACTACTTTTCTATAGCTTAGCTTACAAATGCATACTCACAATATCAGCTGCTTCGGATTCATCATCATTATCATCGTCATCATTGTCCTCGTGGCCAGCCTCATTGTCACCACTATCAATGGTCATGGGTGCAGCATCTGCCGCTGCGTATTGCAGCTTAGAACCAACGTCCGCCATGTCAGTTTCTGAGACGCCATTTTGTGCATGTCGTTGGTCAAATATGTCCTCCGGTATGGAGGCCTCTTCTTGCAAATTGAAATCTGAACAGAAAAATGAAAGAAAAAAAAGGGAATAAGATAAAAGCTCGCTAGCAGCAGGTAAGAGATCCGATGCGCCTATATTAGGTTCTACGTGTGTGTGTGTGTGTGTATGTGTGTGTGTGTGTGTGTGGGAGTACAAAAGTTCAACCAAGAGGTTCGAGTATATTTCGAGAGCAAAAAAAATGAACGTATTTCTTTTGGTTTTACTTAAATAAAAGTAAGCTGCTTGAATTGACATCCACTTTTGTATTTATTTATGTATGTCTATATGCATATATATATTTCTGTATGTAAATGTCCCTATATGTTGTCAGCCCATTGAAATATTTCAAGCATCACACATAATGCCATATATGCGACTATGTACATTAAGTAGGAAACACTGCTGTTCAGTAGCTTAGGAACGCTTGAATATCTTAGAAATAGCGCTTACTGAATCGAAAGAGTAAGTTAAAAATTTTGTCAGAATATATTTAAACAGATCGAACGAGTTCTGTTAATACAGTCCAAATTAAATATATTTTTCCAATCCTGAAGTATATATCACATATTCTTGTTAGTAACTGAAATACCCTAAGTTCTACGAAAGCAAGTTCTATGTCTTAAGTAATAGAGTGATTAAGAAATTTCTAAGCAACATCAATCAGAGTTATAACAGATATAAAGCAGTTAATAAGTATTTGTTTTTTAAAACATTTTTGAAATAGTTTTCCTACTAATCAGCAGCACTTTTTTTATTTTCCCAAGAAACAGTGTTCAGTGTTCATTTTATCCCAATAATTGGCTAGAACCGCAAGATATGATGAATGACACGATATGAGAAAAGCTATTAAAATGCAAAATATGTTAATTTTTCTTTTTAATTTTTTATAGCAAATAATTTGTTTATATGAATTTCAATGTCTGCAAAAACGAATAAAAAGTACAGCGAACTCGTTCACGAAAGTAATATAAAATGATACGTGATTCATATGCTCTCAGGTTTAGTCACTTGACTGGAATTCAAAAAAAAACTTCAATTATGAAATATTGATATTTTTCTTTTGAAATACAATTATTGTAAATTTCTAAGCAACATTAACAACAAATCAACCAGAGAATAAACTGATATAAAGCAGTTAATGAGTCTTTGTTTTAAAAATATTTTAAAGTAGTTTTTGTGAGAATAACACAAAATACTCTATTTTACAAAGAAACATCAAGTTTTAAAAACAATTCTTCAGCATTCCGAATGTTAAGAGAAAAACAAAGGCAGTCTCCTCAATTTAAAAAAAACGTTTTGAGATACTCAAATGAAATTCAGAAAATATCAAATGCACGAGAATTTTTTTAAATTTATCATTTTCAACTAAGATATAATAATTATGTCGCGTGTTTGTATACACAGGGTGCCCCATTTGTTAAGTCGGCAGATTAATATTAAATTACAAGAAAATAAATCAACCAATTTCCGAATATTAGGTATTTTTATTCAATTTGATCCTTTGCAATTAATGCAGACTAGTTTTTGAACACAACATCAATCAAGTGGCCGCCTTTATTGGCCACAGCAAAATTGACCTTTTTGCCGCGTTTTGCATTACCTCTTGGAGCAGCGTGGTTGGTATAGCAATGTACAAAGTTATTTAGGGAAAAAAGTTAGTAAAAAAATTTCTAAAATCACAAAAAACTAACTACTTTAAACTACGAATTATTTTAAGTGTTAAATATAATGACTAATTTTTTCATTCAGTCATGAAAATATCTGTCTTTGTGCCAACGTGTAGATGAAAGGTAGCGAAATAAAAGCGTAAACCAAAAATCTTTTATCTATGAAATACAGCACAATCACTCCGATTATATAGAAAATCAGATGAAGTGTGTATAACTTCAATTGTCTTAGAAAAATCCCGGAAACAAGTTTTAAAAGAAAATTGATGCATACTCAATCCTTGCTTGTGGAAATCTCTTATGTTAATATATTTTTTTACTAACTCGATAAATTTCTAGGACTTCTAGGAGTACAAAAGGCTTAAATTATTTCTTATTTTTTATTTTTTATATTAATAATTATAACAAAAATGTAGCTGACTTCTATAGATACAAAATAGTACTTTTGGAAAACATATCATTATTAAGTTCGCTGATTAAAGTAAGTAAGCATATCTCCACTATTTTGAGGTATACAAAACTGATTATACAATTATTTCTGCTAAGGTATAAGTCCCTCAAATTTCAAGTTAATCTAAAATGATGTAACTTGATGTACACATATAATTTTAACGCATTTTGTACATCGTAAGCGTATAAATGCAGCAGGATATATATTATTTTAAGAGACTTAAGTGGGTATTTTAATTTCTTAAAAATGTTCACTTTCCCAAATATCTAAGCTTGTTGCCGTTTAAAACATCCTAACAAATTCAAAATTCCACATTTGTGACACTTTACTTCATTTAATAATATTCAACCAATATACAAGTGTTTCTAGTTGATTGATTAGCAGTGTACTTGTTGTATGCATACTTGACCTGAAAAAATAGGTTCTTACTTATAGTTGAATAGACAAGAATTTTGCCGAAGGAGAACTAAACCAAACTGAACAGAACCAACCCATCGAGTCATCTTTGTATGCCAGAGTGTGTGTGTGTGTGTGTGTGTGTGTTTGTCTTCTTGTGTGTTGGTAGAAGAGTCCATGTCTTTTATGCGCTGTCATTGACTGAATTGCCATTTGGGAAATTCACACACACACACACACGCACACACACATCTATGCATAAACACACCTAAGGATTCGTATATAAACACTAACATAAATTTGGTATGCAAGATTAAAATAAAAATACCAAAAAAAAAGAAATGTAAATCAGCTATGGCAGTATTGGACAGCAGAATACTCTGTAACTGCAAGTTGAGATTTCGTTTCGGTTTTGTTGCGGCAGTATTGGTTAGTTACTCTAGGAAGAGAGAGTTTACTATCAATTCGGATTCGTTGGTTAAAAATACAGGTTTTCAGTTGCCAACAATAAGTTGAGATAACAGATGTTTGATTTGGAAAGGTTGCAGCAGTATTGGAGAGTGGAACCGCAAGGAGAAATATAGAGTGTACTATAGTTTCGGATTTGTCGGTTGAAAACACAGGTTTTCGAGTGCCGACTTTAAGTTTAGAAAATGGATGAACGATTTTTGAAGGTTCGGGCTACGTATTGGGCAGCGAAATACTCTTTAAATGCAGGACGATATTTCGTTTCGGATTTGTGGGCTAAAAATACAGCTTTTTGGATCCCGTTTTTAAGGTTGTGGCAGCATTGGACAGTGAAATACTCTCGAAGCGCAGATAGAAAATGTACAAATCTTTCTATTTTTTCAGCTAAAAATTTAAGGTTTTTGATTAAAATCTTCTTTTTTGTGATTAATATTCTTCACATAACAAAAGTTAAGCAGCAAAAGCAAATTTGCTTGAACATTTTGAAGAGCTGCTAAAGTTACTTAATGATCAGAAATTCAACCAAAGTTTTGGGATATCCTGCTACAGAAATTTAAAAAAAAATAGTTAGTCAGTAAACAATTGTTATTTAAACAAAGTGCGCTTAATTTCGTATGCAATATACAGCAACTTGGCTAAGTTTAAAATTATTGTTAAAACTTAAGATATATTTCAAAACTGCATAGGACATCTTCGAGTCGTTCGCTCCATTTTTTGAATATTTTTCGATTTGTTGCACGATCTTAATTAGTTTTTAGCATACAATGTTAAGCAAGTAAAGTTGTTTCAATGGACAGAAAAGAACTTAAAACAATATAAGAATAAATCAATTAACTTTACAAGTGCACTCGGTGAACTCTACCCTTACTCTTTGCCATTTTTGTTGTAGCCCCCCCAAGATCTGGCTGTCGATATGAACGTACAAACTATTTGTTATCCAGGAATTCTTTATGCTGTTACAGACAGTGCACGAAATTACAATATACCCTTGACCCTTGATAGGGTATAAAAAGACGAAAAAAAATGCATGGACTGTATGAACTATAAAAGGTAAGCAAATTGCGAGTGAAATGGTTTCCAGTGAATATATCTTCTATAAATCCATACACACACACACGTTTTTGACCACAAATAAATATTTATTAGTTTTCGCAATATTAAGCTGGCATTAGGCGAGAGCTGGCTTTGAAGTTAGTGGTACTTCGTAAAGATTTGTAATTTTAGAAAATGAAAGAAAAGTGTTTGAAGTTTCAAAGTGCTGTTATTTCTTCTTTTTAACTTTTTTAACTCAATATATAGGATTAGGACAGTTGTATTGCAAAAAGACTGCAGAATTGTAGAATGTTTTGGAATGGAACTTTAATTAAATGCTTCCGATTTGGAGCTGTACTTAAAATTATGGGCCTATATCGAAGAAATAATTTTTCTCATCATGTTGGTTTTGGCTATGTCTACTTTTCCATTAGTTAAACTAAATTTTTTAAATTATGGTAAACAAAATTTAATTATAGTACTTACTTACTTTAATAACTGGTTAAATGTAGAAAGTAAGAAAGTTCTAACGATTTGAAGTCATTTAATGTTTAAATTTTTGCGAAGACTAATAACGTCTTATGGAAATTCGCAATAAACTCCTTTTTTTTTTAGAGGTATAGAACTTTAAATCGCAATTAAAAAACGATGCACAATTCGAATCAAATGAATTTTATTTATGCGAAAGATAGTTGTGTGGCATTACATTTTAAGCACGATATTTGGCATATGGCCGCTACTAGCTGCTAAATCTGTAGCCATCTTGAACTGTAATGCCAACCTAAAGTTCTATTCCTCGAAAAAAAAAACACCCATTATTAGGTTCAAAGTCATACTATTGCATTTTTTCTCAAATAAATCAGATATTTATAGTAAAGCCGTGTGTTATGGCAATATTGCAATACCTTACAATTGTCAAGATAAACTTACTAAAAAGTAAGTCGAAAAACCTTGGTAACTTGTTTAAATAAGAAAATAGCTGCATTATCAATCTCTTCTGAATCCATGCTGATTTGTAGCGTTGTTTAAAATTATAGGCTTTTTAATACTAAATAAAATAATTCTTAAAAATGTGCTTGAACGGCGAAAAATTCACATTTTGCTTTAAATCATTTTTTTGGAATACAATATTTTTAAAATGGTCTTCTTTTTATATTAAATGATTGGGAAATTGTGCCAGCAGCAACTATTTTACAATAAGTATTCAATTTTACAAAAACTTTAAGCAGCTTAAAAACTTAAAAAAGAAACCAAAAAAAAATATGTAACAGCAACTTTGCAACTAACCCTCAATTTAGATATTCTTCTCTCCATTTCATTTCACTTATGCAAAAGTTCACAAAAAAATGCCATAAATTGAAGAGAATAAAAAATAACAAATAAAATAAATAGATGCATAAAAATTCCAATATTCGAATTTTTTATTGGCGTCTTATTGGAGTGCCACAAATGCCAGAAGACCGACAACTTCTAGCTATTTATAAATACCAAATATCAAAGTTGAATGCACAATAAAATGGCGCAGACATGCTTGTGCATGCTTTAGACATGAGCATGGTCACACTGACATAATTATATGCATTAGTGCAAGCTATAAATAGGTAATATACACAAGGCACCAAAAAGTCAACAGGCCACGATGGGTTAATTAACATACTGACTATAACAGACATACCCACAGACCCACAGATCCGTAGATCCAAAGCACCAGAGAGATAGAGAGAGCAAGAGGCGTTCGCTGCTTGGCCAGAGTCTGAAACTATGCGGCATTCGCGTTTCCTCTGCCTATTAATTAGGCTAAATTGTAAAGGGTGTTGCTGGTTGTGGGTCTAAAAGTGTCAGTTTTGTGGGGCTTAGGGTGAGGCCTACGTGTGCAATGCGCGAGGTGTGGGACATCAGCTTCAAGTGCAGCCCTGTGCTGGCTGCAACAGTTTTTGAACGTTTTCTCGCTTAAAATATGCAACATGCTCGTTATAGGCAACATAATTAAACTCTAGAGTGCCAGCAAATTCAAATATGCACAGGACTATGGACCAAGGACTGCTGCATGAACAACATACACTTGGGCTGGCTCGTGCTGGTTATGCAACGACTGGCAGACGAGCTCTTGCAACACAATACAAACCCAAAATATTTACTCATTCATGCTGCAATTTGTGCGTCTAAATGGCGTAAATCACTTATGATCATTGCCAATAGTTATTATAGAATTTCTCAATATTTTTTTGCCAGATTTTAAGGCAAGTTTTTATTGGAAAGTAAAGGAAACTTAAGTTCTTTAGGTTAAAATTTAAAATTAATAAATGTTGATATGTATTTAATTGCAATTTGTTGGGTGCTTTGAAATTACTTTGTTATGTACATGTATGAACGAGGGTGGTCCTACGCCGTGCAGCTCTGCAAACCCCTTGGGTCTGTTGTGCCACTTGTTATTCACATAGTCCTATATCTCGAAGATTTTTGTGCTTTCATCAATATTTCTTTGGAAAAGTTTAGATATCTTAAGCTTTCTTAGTTTTTTATTATTACTTTGCTTTTATCTATTGAATCGTCTCATATTAGAAATAATTATAATATTAAAAACCTGATCTGCAATTAAGCATTCCTAAAACTGCGTTCGCTGGTTTGGTGAGTTCTTTCGGCGAAGACGATATCGACTGCTGAGCTGGCTTAGACCACTCGCTAGATGGTTAGGATGCTAGGAAAGCTTGCTGAGTTATTTTTCCTTGAGTTTCGAAATCTTGTTTTTGACTGGTGGAATGTTCAATGGTAGGATCCCAGTTAAAACCTCGAGGAGCGAAAATTATAAATTAATTATGAACAGACTTAATATTCCTGATAGTGGTGGAATATGGGAACGCAGCAGGAATAGTCTATAAATCAATAAACCATACAGCAACTTGGTTGTCAAAGGGTCATTAAATTCTTTGGACCAACGCCTAATAAATGCAAGTATTCCTCTAACTTCAATCACAATATCGTTAGTAATCAAATGAAAAAACCATGATCGCACACACTATGGATGAGATGTCTTAGTCCAACATTTTCCGAAGTGAATCGGTAAAACCGCGCTGCTGAAACAGCAAAAACAGACTTGGAAAAACTCATTTTAGGTGCAATTAAGAGTTTAAAAGCGGACATGCCGAAGGAGTGCGTATTGGGCTGTAGGCTTACGAGTTTATTAAGAATCAGATGCAATTGACTTGAATAATTGCAAAAAATTCAATTGAAAACAGAAAGCACAACAACTATTGCAACACTGGGGAACACAACGGATGCATTTCAATATAAAAGATTCAGATTACAAAATATGGGGTATAACGATAAAAAGTCTTAGTAGTGCATTTTCATAGGTTAAAAGACCGCTGGTTTCTAATGAAGAAATCAATTTTTACTACAATCGTTGTAGGTCATACAAATTTTAATATCATCTCATACATTACAATTCCAGAGTGAAGGATAACTTAGGGACGGTCAATTTAAAAGTAGAGAGCCTAAATGGCTATCTTGTGAAGCACCTGACGTGACTTTTGCTCGTTTAGATTCAAATTACCTTCTCGACTTGGTTTGATAGATAGTATGATATCCTATAATAAAGGGCAGACGCAAAACCCAAACGTGACAGTTTCAGAAAATGAAGATGACGGTGGTTTGCAGAGTCAATGGCTTTATTTAAGTCATTATATATAACATTAGTTTGCTTTTGTTTCGTAAAATCATTATAAATAAGATAAGAATGTGCGAAGAAACCTAAAGATATCGAAGAACTACAGTAGTGCAGCAATTGAGAGGTAACAATCTTCTCAAAGTTTGTAGCAGTCGACGAAAGCCTAGCAATACTACGATGGTTCTCGATATTAGTTTTGGGATATTTTGTATGAGTAGGCGTGATATAGAAATTTAATATATATAGAGGTGTACAGCAGGAATGTGTACAGCTGGGAATGGCATTAGAACCAGCAGAGAAGGTTTTTATGTACAATTAAAAGTGTCAAATGTTAGCCGCAGAGATACTGGGATTTGCATTAAATTTGGAATGAGCTTTATATAAGATATTCTATAACTTTATAAAATTGTTATTTTTTGTTTTTTAAGAAACTTAATTTGTGATAATCTTACGGCTGCCTTCCGAAAAAGGATTGCTCTAAGTATGCTAGAGCTTAAGCTAGCTTTCTGTCATTTTATTGTTTATTTTATTATTATTTTTTATATGTATATATATATATCTTGTTTTTTTTTGCTGTGTATGACATTTGTTCACGTATAAGAAACAATAACAACAATAACTAATACACAGTCCAACGAAATTTTATGCCAAGGCTATGCGTTGAATTTGTTGTTTGCCTTCGCAGCTAAGAAAAACAAGCAAAACGTGATGCCCGACCAGTACCGGAGCCCAATGGCGTACCATGTCAGCTCCCAAACGACCTCAAAAAACTTCCAACCCATCCTTATCCCAACTCTTACTGGAAGCCCAACCAGTCGACACTGCTGCGTGCAAATTAATGCGACATTTATTCATTATGGCGTGAAGCGGCCAAGAGGGCCAAAAGCACCCAGAGAGAGAGAAAGAGAGAGGGGGGCTCCATGTACCGCCGTTGCTGCACAGTGTAACATTTTAGCAATCCGCAGGGAGTTGGTTCCAATGCTGACGCAGTTTAAGAAATATATCGACTTTAAAGTTTTTTTTTTGTAAAATTTGTTTGCTATTATTTGTTGTTAAAACTTTGAACGTATATGTAGGTAGAGGTAGCAGCTCTATGCTTAGTTTTATTTTTAATTCAGCTAACTTTGCTAAAATTCGCCATAAATGCTATATACATACTTTTTTACAAATATTTTGGGAGTAGGATGCTTTAAGTCTTAAGGAAAAACAAAGTTTAAGTTCTTCTCTATGTAAGCAAACTTTTTCGAGTTTTTTTTAATTGTATTCGAATTTTACTCTACAGTGATTAAGTCTTTGCGGCATATATTCTTTCCCTTCAAATTTTTTTACCTTCAAAAATGTAAGCGGAAGTATATGTTAAGGTAAGTCGCAAAAGTTGGAAGGTAGAAAAAAATGGAAAAAAATCTGCATTATTCAGCATTATAAGCAGACGATCTGGAAACCCAAAAGCTACTTGGAGACAAACCGTACATCAAGAACTAGGTAAAATCAGTTCGTCGTGGTACACCGCTAAGCAGACAGCACAAAACAGAGTGCAGTGGAGAGCATTCATAGAGGCCCTAAGTTCCCAAGTAAAATAATAAAGCAAAAAAAAATAGATTGCCAGACTGCGAAGTCGGCAACTTTTGGATTTCGAACTCCAATTGTTTTATAACATATATATTCTTATAAAAAGATTCAAATATGAAGTAAACTTTTTTAAATAAAAAATTTTTAAAATAAAGAATTGCTTAAGAAGCGTAACTTCTGGTTCGAGCTTAACTATAAAAAAATTCAGAAAGTTGAACACTTCCTTTGAAACCCTGTAAGATGCCTAATATTGTTGATTTTTGTTATTTAACGAAATACCTAGGCTAAGCACAAATATTTAAGAGGTTATTGAAGTTTTGAATTTAATTCTCCTTAACTATGTTCAATGCCCCAAAGGACGCAGCATGGAGATGTCTACATTAATAGCGGTTTGAAGAGAACAGGAACCTGCAGTCCAAACTAACTAGGGTCAATTTGCTAGCTATGTTAGTGCTAGCCAAATGCAGAAGTGCTGCTGTAGAGCATCGCAACGTCGACCTTTAGGCTTAAGAGGTGAGCACGCTATCACATCACGCTATATCATAGTAAGTTAAGTAAAGCATTTGTTTTTTAGGAAATCAAATAAACGATCTTTCGTCGTGCCACCAAGGTTCACACATTTTCGAGGTACAATAGAACCGTGGGGATCGCAGGGGCGTAACCGCATCCTCGTTTATACATTATATGATTGATTTTGAATTTTCTGAAAACGGTAATAGTAGAAATATATTGTAGGGAAAAAACTAAATCAGAATGAACTTTTACGATCTTGGAAGTCGCATAATACAAGCAGTAGGCATCTTATTCTTATTCCAAGCTGCCATGTCAGAGTCACTACAGCAAATTAATTGAGCCATATCTTGGGGATATGAACTTGAAATATATTCATCATAATGATTGACAAAATGTTCCACTGTGCACTGGCGCTGGGCCATCATCATCCACTTGACAGCTGGCCAACAAAAGCAGCAACGATGATGACGCCGACGCTAGCCCCAATGCAACGCTTAAGTGGAGGCAGTTGGAGTGGGTGAGCGACAAAGGAGCGCTTCGATGGTGGGCGGGGTACTGAGAGCGGCCGTGTAATACATAATGTGTGTGTGTGTGTATGTGTGTGTGCGAGGTGTGGACGGGGATAATATAAAAAGCATTTGCGTGATTTTTATTTTATTTCACTTGTATTTTTATTTATTTTATTTTATATTTTTTATTTTATTTTCCTTAAGTCTAGGATGTCTGCGTTTGTACAAGTGCGTGTGTGTGTGTGTGTGCAAATCCTTGTACGTGCGTATGTGTTAATTTAATCACAGTATAAAGAATTTAATTAGTTGGTACGCATTAAAAGGCGTGCTGCATAAAATTTTCATAATTTTCATGACAAATAAACTGAACCAGATAATGCCAATGTGTTTTTGGCGAAACATCCTTGAAGCTGGAGTACTTCTGGCATACATTTTATGCCATGTGCTTTTGGGCAACAGCTGTCTATGTGTATGTCCTTAAACATGGGCACTAAGATGACAATGCCAATCTACGGATGTGTGAATAACTGGGCGGCTGAGCTTCTAAGACAGTGGCTTACTTTGGGATTTTTGGCAGGGAACATGCTATGCATAATATGTGATTGAGCATACTTATGATATACACTTGAAGAGCCATTTAATGCTTCCATTTCTGCATCTACTTTTGTTAAGTGGATTGGGTCTGAGACCGCACAGAGGAGCTTCATGCTCTCAATTTTCAGCAATTTGCATATTTTATGTTTTCGATTTTATTTCGCATGTTGTTGTTAAATCGATTGGCCCCATTAATGGTTAAAAATGCACTTTAGGTGTTTAAAATAATTTTCGGTAATATTCTATAATAGTTCTAGTTTGCATTTACGTTAGTTTCATTTGGCATATTAAGCGTTTAAATATATTTAAGTAATTTTTTGGTTTGACAAAAATCAGATAGCCATTTGTCAATATCTAACAAGTGGAAATTGGCGTTGACTTACGTCTTAGCTACTCGTCTACCGCAAGCCGCAACAATCGAGTTACTTTCTGCAAATTTGAACTCTAATTTTTCTCTCAACTCTAAATGTTGATTTATTTGATTAACAAGCATTTGTCTAAGTGTTTCAAAAGGAAGTATTTATGTACAAAAATATAAATATAATAAAATAAATAAATCATTCAGGTAGCTACTGTCGATGCGGTACACACTTTTTCTTTAACGATCGATAATGAGTTTCATGATTTGTGCGACACTGAGTAGAGAGCAAAATTTTGATTTGTTTTTACGATTATATTTTTTGATTATTTATATTTGAAATTTTATCAAAATTGGCGAATAAGACATTTGGCAGACTCTATAAGGTCTTGGCTGCAAATTAACCAAGAAAAAAAAACCAAAATGGGATTGAACAGTACGATTCTATCACAGAACCCGGACCATGAGAAAGACGGATGACAAAAAAAATGATATTTTTGAAAGAAAAATACTTCGCCATATACTTGGTCCCGTGCAAGAAAACGATGGCTCCTATTGCCTGCGATATAACAGCGAATGGAAGATAGAACATGGTGAACCAGCCATTAACTAAAGGATCAAGCTCTAGCAACTGCAGTGGGGTGATCATGTCCAAAGAATAGATCCCAGTAGCCCAATAAGAAAATGCTTCCAAAGCACCCCCGAAGAAAGAAGAAAAAGAGGTTGTCCAAATGGATAGATAATGTGGAGCAAACTGCAGACTGTCTTGCAAGAAAAAACTGAAGAATGCTAGCTCTACATTGTGAAGAATGTATGAGACTTCAAGTGAAGGCCAAGATTTAACTAAGATCGTCGCGCCACTAATAATAAAAATAATAAGTTTGAATGAAATTTTAAAAGTTTACGAAAGAAATGTTCGATTATTTATTAGCATTTTTTTTTTTTTTAAAGTAGTCTGTTTACTGTTTTTGAATATACTTATTTCATTTTTCATGATTTCGTCTGAAAACGAAAATATCGCTTTCCAAATTTCAGCATTTCGCATATTTCATGTGGCGTTTATCCAACTGCTTTGGTAAATGGGAATCGCCGGAATAAATAGAAAAATATTCTGTATCTTTTTCGAAATATTCTTTCAAAGGACTTGCATCGTTGATGGCTCATTCTTCAGCCATTTACTGAGGCAGGAAGAAGGATGCGCGAATATTATTGACAACATTGAAAAGATTATTAAAATTGGACGTTGTATTTGCCTGAAATATATAGCGAAACTTTCTTAGAAACTCACTTCTAGCTTAAAATAAATGAGTAATATAAAAACTACAATAAATTGCAGTTTTATAAGTTTTGCAGAGAATTAAAAAAAAAGGAATTTATCCAACAAGTAGGGGTTCCGATAGCATAGTGGTAGCATACTAGCCTCTAAGTCCGCAGCTTGCTAGTTCGACTCAATCCGCAGCACTGATGCAATTGCCTAGCACTGGCAAAGCTAATAAAGATAGGATCATAGTCAAGGGGTAAAAATTTTATTTTTTATCGAAATATGTGGAAATGTAGATATGGGAGCAGCTATAAAATTATTTTTCTAAAAAAGTCATTAAAAGATTATGTTATATGGAACTTTTAGAAGCCACGCTTTTTAGTCTTATTGCGCAATTTGCTAAAGATTTTCATTTTTAATCTGTTTTGTCATCTCTAGATAGTCTCTTCTACTTATCGTATGCAATTGAAATACTTATTATATTCAAAGAACAATAATAATTTTCGTTCCAATACCCCAGTATCAACGCCACTGATTGGGAACGTGCCATTCGTATGTGGCACGCATATATATGGTGAACGCATGTCTATTCTTGCAACAGTTTGACTTGAAATATTATTAATTACGGCTTAGAAAAGACGTAGGCAGATAAAAGACTATTGCAGAGACTAAACGCATATTTAATACTTATGAAATATTTATATTAAAATATATACAATCATGCCATATAGCATTGTATATATATATATATATATATATATATATAACATTGTATTTGTCAGAAACCTGCATGAAAGCTCACCATATGGTGTTTGACATCTTTAAGCTTCAGTCGAACGAATGTATACAACTTCGTCATTTTAATCCTTGAAAGCAACATTCAAAGAAGAAATAAGCTTATTGAATAATGCAATCCATAACAAAGTTGAAACAATACGAGTGCTGTCTGCTTAATAATAATTTAATATAATCTTTTCTTTAATAAAAGATACAAATTGTTGGGCATGCACTGCTTTTGTTTCTTTGTAACTATAAGAAAATTGGCTTGACGTGTTCGACTATTCTGAATATAAGGTTTTTCAAAGTTGGGTAGGAGAATATTGCATATAACTGAAGCACATCGGTGGGGCAAATGGAGATCTCGAAGCGAGCGGCGCAGATGTCGAGGTTGGAAAGCTTAGTTCAGGCTTGTCAACTACTCTTTAGTGATGAATTATTCTATTTGCACAAAGAGAAAAAGATATACAATTCTAGGGTATTTTGCCAAGACCATAATCATCATCATTCAGCTCTTCAACGCGGGTTGGGTTTTGGCTTTCTCAACAATTCTTCTCCAGTCGTCTCTGTTGTTAGCAAGGGCGCGCCAGTTCCTTACTGCCATCTTCAGCATGTTATCGTCAATATTGTCGCTTTCTTGGTCGACCTGAACCTCTGTTCTGGATCATTCGTAGAACATGTCCTATGCATCTTAGCCTCTGGGATTTTATTTTTGCCCTGTTTTAAGCTCAACAATTCGTCATTGTTCCTTGTAATGTAGTCACCGCATTTATTTATCTTTGGCCCAAACGTTTTTTGTAGTATTTTTCTTTCAAAGATTCTGAGGTTTCTTGTTAAAATGTGGAAGTTGGTAGCGAAGGCGTAGTCGCATGCGAACCGGAAGGACGGTGGTTCGTTTCCATCCGTTAGTACTGCCTAGTACTGGTATTGCCTAGGAAATCGCTTTCAATTAAAGACAACGCCCTACGGATGAAGCTATAGGCTGCAGATCTCTATTTTCTTCAACCAGCTATTCATACTCGAGAAGAATAAATCTAAAATTTTTAAATTTCTTGTCGAAAAATCGCAAGTAATGTATTTGCTAGTTTGAGCTATATTTTTTGGTCAAAATAATGTTATTAACACAAAGTTCATAGCAATTCTGGTAATATAATGTATTTTTTCGGGTTTGCCCTCTGCTAGCAATAGTTTACGTAAATTAATATTGTTTCCTAAGCTGCTTCTTTTTAAATGATTTTTTTTCCTAAAATAAGCTATTTGTAGTCATAAACAAATTCGCTTAAAAGCTGAACACAAAACCAAATCCTAATTAGTTTGCACATTTCGGAATATTCATACCATTTATATTATTTAAAATAACAATTAAATAAGAAATTAATAATGGACAAAGTCAATGCGTAAACTTATAAACGCAGTCGTCTTGAAGTTCTCCGCTTTAGGACCTTTTCCTTTGAATATCTTTACTCATTATAATCCAATGCAAGTGTTCATGTAATACTCTAAGCTTTGAAGATGGCATTGCCTTATACTGTTCGGAAAATAAGTGTAGCATTATTCAAATCAACTTTAAAGATGCTACACAGTCGCTTCTCAGATATTTTTACAGATGAAAATTTAAATGAAATGCTAAAAATATAATTGCAATTTATTTTATCCTTATCTATTCATTTGTATGTTGTATTTTCAACAAAACTAAATGTAAGCAAAATTCTCATTGAAAATAACTAAAACCTTCTTGCTCCCAAAAAAAAAATTTAAGTTTTCTTTTTAAGCTTTTGCTTACTCCTTGATTTGTTAACAATTTTCACTTCACTATTCTGCAACAAATTTATTTATTTATTATAAGCGTTATGCAGCATAACACAAAGTCAAATCAGAAAAGAAGAAACAGCTTAAATAAAGTTACTACAACATTTAAATAATTGATACGTTTGAATGTTTTATAACTTTAATGCCAATTTTGCTAATGACAAAGTTAATATGACCTTTTGCCAGTTTATGATAAATAAAAAGATAAACAAGCCAAAATGCCATAGTTTGGCCATATTACGCATACGTTGCGTGTGCCCAAAACTTAGTTCATAATTCTTGGGCCATTATTGTTATTATTGACAAAACACAAAACAATAAACACACACAGTATATGTATAAGTAAGTGTGTGTGTGTGTGTATATATATAGGTATAACCACTTATATAATGTCAAGCAAACTTTTTTCAACTTTAAGGCTTGTCCCCGCACGCGCATGTGTGTGTGTGTGTTCAGCAGTTCTGTCAAGTTCAAGGTCGTTGGAGAAATGTCAAGTCAGCTGACATTTAACACAAAATGCATTTTAAAAGTTAATAAATTATTTGCAGGCACTTTTAGTCTGCATTAAAACTATAATACTGATAAAAAAAGAGTATCTACATTTTGTGGCTTGCGATTGTGACCGCTGGTGCATAGTTTTTAATTAGTCTTTAGTGGCTTTTCACGTGTTGGCATTGTAGTCTGACCAGCCAATAAATTAAAGTGACAAACCCACAAAAAATTAAACTCTTACTGCATTTTTTGGGTTGTTTGCGGAAAATTATAACAAGTGCAGTGGTTGTTGTTGAAAGACACCGATTTTAAAATACGCTTATAGGTACTACGCAAATTAGTTTCTTTTATATAAGAAAAGCTTATATTTAGTTCTAATTTAAAAATTTGTACATTTTATAATAAAATATAAGATCCAGAGTTAAAGCTGGATAATATTTATATATTCCAACCAAATCATTTTCACAGCGACACAGTGACAAGTTATGCCATGTTCACACTGCCATTTTATGATGCAGTGTAAACATAGCATGAAAACTAGTCAATTCTCAGTGTCAACTGTGTTTTTGATAAGCCAATGAGTTTCGAGTCCCATTGTACTGCACGAAATTTGGCAGCAAGACAATTGTATCAAATGAAACTTATGCTAAGGCTGAGAAATTTTCCGCATGATCGATCAGATAACATCTTATGGCATTTGAATTAATAAAAAAATATAGATTTTTTCTTCACTTGTCGCAAAAATAAAGCAATTATCTTCGAATCATACTTTTCTCGTTTTGTTTGTAGATCGAACATCTGTTCTCCGTGTGATGGCTGGGGATGTTGGTCAAGGAGTAGAATATCATTAGTGCTGCTCCAGCATATCCTAAGTGGAAAATGGTTGGAAGTTGCTGTATTTTCACTGTCTTAGAAACAGTTTTTCCTCAAATAAAGAATCCTACAAGGGGCAAAAAAACTATAAGCTGTTGTGTCTCCTAAGACTCTATGACAATATACGTGGATTAACCTGCCATTAACTGTTTGGAGTTTTATGGTAGAAAACCTTATCTGGGGTCAATGGTGCCATGGTTGGTCAAGTGGCCCACAGATTTGTCTCTTGCTATGCTGACTATGGGTTAGGGCCTTTGAGTAACGTGGAAGTTGTGCCTAACCAACCGTGCGATGTGACCTCCAGAACAGCAGAGATTGAAGATAGATCTCGACTCTTACCAGAAGAGTAAAGAACACGACCAAAGAGTAGTGACATCAGATAACGTTGAACTCCGTCAAATTCGTAGTTGCCACACATTCATAGAACTTACGCGCTGGATTCCAGCCTAAGAAATTTCTACTGCCTTGGCAGCTGCTACTCGAAAAATACTACCACCTGCCCTCTGTTTGCCATACGCCGTATGTACATCTGAATCATCCAAAATATAAGAACGCCCCTGCCACGTGGAGTGGGAATTGAAACAGATTTTTTTAAATCAATAATTGTGCTGCTGGAACCGTCAATAAGCACATAAATGTAACCATATTCCGGTTCCTCAGTTAGTCCCGCATCACGTAGGAGATCTATAAATAAATGAAAAGTCTTTTTGCATGTATTCCTCACAAGCTTTCTAATACTTGAAGTTCAAGTTTTAAAAACAGAATACTTATTTTGCAGCTATAGTTGGCAAACGGATAACTGCGCTTGGTGAGATATTTCTTTAGAAAATTGGGAAACTTTTATTAAAGCAACCATACCACGTTTTGAATCCATACGCTGCCAGAGTTGCATATCGCACATTCAAGTTCTTTAATCTTTGAACCTTTTTCTAGATATAAATATTTAGATGTCATTTGAATTTCAAGTTCATTCTATTGCTCATCACTTCAAAGTAACAGATATTCAACCACTTTTGAGATATTTCAATTATTATCACAGATATTTGCATAATCTAAGCGAAAGGGTATACAAGAATTAAGAAGAGACAATACAATTGAATACAGTGTGCAAATTCGATTGACATATTTTTGAATGAAATCAAATAAAAGTTTTGGGCCTCGAGGTAATTTAGATTCTAAGCATTTGTGCCGAATAGAATGAGTTTTGAGATTGCTACAATCCATAATTTGCAGAAAATACAATTGTTTATGGAAGTAACATTTTTCATCTGTCTTAGAGAAGTTTATACAAAATTTCAAGAATTAGCTTAAAATTCAAAATCACTAAGGTTCTATATACTAAAAACTAATTGACCCACCCCAAAGCACATAAATGTTTTTATGTAAATGGCAGTGCGGCGCCCAGCACTTGATAGCCATGTGTGTGCCGAAGACCATTTTATTTCCCACAAAATGCTTACTAAAATCTGACCATTTGCATTTAAAATGAGTGAAAATGGAAAAACCCTTTTGGGTACGTCGTCATATAATTTTCAGACTTGCGTTAGAATAATCTTAACAAATATAATTTTATTATAATTGCAGAAAAATAGTAATGCACATCGTTTTCGGGTTGGTGGCTGAGCTCACTAGCTTTGACCAGATATGTCTGCTTTGTGAGCGACTTTTCCAGCATCAACGAATTGCCAATGCATGATTTTTAAAGCTTCGAAGGCTGAATCTGGTTTTATAGTTAAAATAGTCAGTTATGTGAAATAGTAAAGTTAGCTTAAAATATTTTTTTGTGTTTGGCAAATACTGCTACGGCGATAGCCGAACTTTTGGAAGTACTACGTTTATCTCTGACAAATCCAATAAATTTTCCTTTAAATCAAAAATTTAACTGACCTCAGAGAACAAGTTCAATTTGCTTGATAAGAAAATGGTACTGCTGCAGGATTATTGGATTTCTTTAAAAATAAATTGTAATTTAGATTCACTAGAAGTCCTCCATATATCTTCATATGGGTCTTATTATTGCCTAAATACTTTCCACTTTTTTGCTTAGTATATACAGAATCCTCTGTGTGTCCTTATTTACTTCTATGCCACATTTTTCAAAGCATTTTCAAAAAAATAAAAAATTATTTTCATAATATTCGTCGATATATTAGCGATATGTCTAACTTAATTTCATTTTTTTTCTAACTTTAATTTTGCTTTTGTCCAGTTCTCTCTATGAAGCAAATACTCTTTAAGATTAACTTTCGAATGTTGTCACTTTTTTGTGCATGTCGTTGTAACTACACTTTAGCGGTCATACTTTTAAGGTTATTTTAGCTTTTATATCGCATAGAACTATGATATTAAAGATACTTCTTCTACTTCAACATGTGCAAGAAAGTGATAGATATATTGCAAGATATTTCAAAAACACTTCTTCTGATTATAAAAACCAGTAGAAGCCTTACTTTATGTGACCCAAGTTTGAGAAAAGTAAACCGTTTTCTGGTAATACGATAAGCTCAAGAAAAAATTCTCTCAAAAATAGTCTATTGTAACAAGATTATGTAGTTAGGCAGCATTATATAGTGTAGCTCGTAGATAGCTACGTTATTGAGAAACCGAAATCCGCTTTGTCACAAATTTCTGTCTATAAGCATAAAATACGATCCAATTATGCACGGCACCATACTTTTCGGGTCTTATGCGCAAACTCCGAGAAATTTTACGATTTCCTATCTTATACAAAGACCATGCGGTTAATCTCTTTTTTTTTAATTATTATCTCATATTCATTCGCCACATCGAGAATTACGAACTATAACAACCTAACTTGATCAATGCTGATCTTTTGATGTCTTTGTTAAGAAAATGTTTAAACTTTAATATTACTACCTGTCCTCAGCTTCTACATGGTACATGCAAGTTTCCAACCATATTTATAAAAATTCACCGATCAGGCTATGAATTCCGATTCATCATCATTAGTGGCGCGACGACAATAGTTGAATCTTAGCCTCCACTTAAAATCCGCTGCATTTTTCACGATGTAGAGCTAGCATTCTCCAGTATCTTTTACCAAGACGATATGTAGCTTGCGCCAGATTATCTATCCAACGAGCATTTGGACAATCTCTTCTTCTTCTTCTTCCTTAGGGGGTGCTTTGGAAGACTTTTCTAATTGGGCTACTGGGATGCATTCTTTGGACATGACCAGCCCACTGCAGTTGCTTGAGCTTAATCCCTTTGCTGTTTGCTAGTTCCACAAGTTTTTTCTCGCATTCGCTGTTATATCAAAGATGATAGCAGCCATCGTTATCTTGCATGGGACCAAGTGTGCGGCGAAGTACTTTTGTACTTCAAAAATATCAATTTTTTTCGAAAGAACTAGTATATATATATGTGTTATATTTATATTATTAAACTTAAGCAATAAGCGTATATTTGCTAGCTATGCTAGTGCTAGACAAATGCAACAGTGCTGCAGAGTGAAATCGAACCAAGGACATTGCAGCTTAGAGACGAGCACGCTAACTCTCACTCTCTCTACAATTTGTTGTGAAGCAGAGTGATGAAGTTGAGTGTATGCAGTAGTCGTATTGCGCAAACTTTAACCATTTCACCTTTTTCTGTTGTTGTATCATTGTTTGCTCTGTTTATGGCCATTGTGTCTTCAGCTCATCTCTATATATTTTTATTATATTAGCTGCTTACAGGTGACAACCTCACACAGATACAAACAGCACTATAGGATGACACCCACACACACACACATATACACTCACCTACATAGCAACACGGAAAATTGCTTTGTCGGTTTATTAAGCGCATTTTATACACAAACACACACACATACACACATCTACATCTACATCTAAACCAGAAAAAAAGTTTAAGGAACAAAAAATAAATGTTAATGTTGAAATTTAACTTTTTCTTGCTGGTTGGGATCGTCTGTTGCTTGGGGCTCTTGTAGCTGTTGCTGTTGTTGTGTTTTTGGTTGTTGGAAGCCCTTGAGTCGTGTGAGTTTGGCCAAAAGTTTTTGGGTCCTGTACCATTTATATTTCCCAACTCTCCTTTACTTTTGCATTTAAGCAGCTTTTTTTTTTGGCATTTTATATTTTTATACACTTTACCATATATTTATCGCATTTGAAACTTTTATTTTATTTATTTTTATGTATATAGTACATATATATATATATTTTTTTTTTTTTGTGGAAATATGTTGCAATTTGGGCATCATAAAAATGCAAATAAATGAAGTATGCTGTACAACGCATAGATGTGCTCTGGATACTATACATATGTAGTGTGTATGACTCTAAAAGGACATGGGCCAAAAGGTAGCCAGCTGCCTTTTTGCGCAAATGTTCTATGGCAAAATTTCATGCTGCTTAAAAATAACATGCACAGAAAAGGGCAAAAATCTAAGCCGATTTAAACGAACACATGATAAATATATACATAATTTTTTTTTTTTTTTTTTTTGGTATTTTACGCATACATCTGCAGTTATAATAAATCATTTTCAATATGCTACTTTTAGGTCATATTTTCATATTAGCCTTCTGCACATTTGGTGGTTGGAGTGGTAGTGTTTGGCTTAAATATTATTATTTAAATATATTAAGCTTAAAATGTAATTTTTTTGTGTGCATTGTAATATGAATACTCATAATGTGTGGGCTATGCGTTTATATGCGTATTGCAGGTCTTATTTGGCAATTAAGGTTTATAGATTAAGATATAGTTTTTTTTCTTTATTGTATTGCTATCAGCAAGTCCAAGTTGTTGCTTTCAAAATTTGGCTAAGTAGTTTATACTTTGAGAACAGCTCAAAATGTTGCCAATGCAGTCAAAAAGACGTAAGAAAAGTTACACGTTTATAAGAGTTTCAGAACAAGCGGGTTATACCATAGTGCCCTTGGTAGAGATAACAAATCCACTTTTGGTAAACAGATATAACAGGTCAATTCAAAGGTAATACAGAGTATAGCGACCCTAAAACTTTTCGATACCATTTTTGTAGACGATTTCTGATTTCTCGCGAAAAATACCTCAGTTTCGGCGATCAGCACTTCATTCGACGAAAATATCTTCCCAGCGAGCATTCTTTTGAGATCTGACAACAAGAAATAGTCGCTGGGGGCAAGTTCTGGAAAATATGGTGATTGCGGAAGCAATTAGAAGCTCAATTCATGCATTTTTGCCATCGTTTTCACTGACTTGTGACATGTTGCATTGGCTTGGTGAAACAGCACTTTCTTTTTTTCAAATGCGGCCGTTTCTTGACGATTTCGTCTTTTCGGTCTAATAACTCTATCCAATAGTCACTGTTGATACTCCTTCCTTTTTCAAGGTAAACAATAAAAATTATAACACGCGCATTCCAAAATACAAACGCCATAACTTTGTGAGCCGACTATTCCATTTTTGCTCGCTTTGGAGCGGGTTTATCGTGTGTAATCCACTCCGATGACTGTCCATTGGACTTTGAACTCAAATGATGGAGCCATGTTTCATCTAGTGTCATTAGCTTGAATAAGTCAGTAAGTACTAAACGGCATACTTCAAGTTATAAGTGTATTTTTGATTATGATCTGTCAGAGGTGAAGCAGCTTCAATTTAGTCATTGCCAATGTCCTATGAAGGGCAGCACTTAAGGGGCCTCAGTAAATATGAGGTCGTGGGTCGTACGAATCCCATTAATGGCAAGACACATGACCATTTTAACGGCTCTCTTCAAAATGCTTTTGTACTGAATTGAAAGCATTTTACGGCAATCCATCTTGCCCCATTCCTCATCCAACCAACCGCCGCGCTAAATATAGGGCTCAACATAGAACAACATCGCCAGCTAATAATAATGCCAAAATTTAGACTGTATCGCCCAACCTTTCCACGATTATCAATTCTACGTGTCATTTCACAACAACATCAAAAACAATGGTAATCGCAGACGCAACTCACAGAAGATGTCAGGTGGCAGCCCCACCACTGGGATAAATCGCAACTGGCCAATCATCATTTCGATCGAAAACCCCAACCGATTGCAGAAACCAATTCATGAAAATTAAACATAAACGGCTCCCCAAACTCGATGACGACCGTAGGCCTTTCAAAAAGGACACCTATTGGCATGACAATGGAACGTTAGAACCCTTTAGAGCAAGACCTAAGGCGCACGACCTGGAAAAAATCCGAATAAGGAAGAAAAAATGGACGTGGATATGTCATGCTCTCATAAGTAACCCCAGCAGCATTGTCAGGATGGCACTGAACTGTAATCGCCAAGGCAGCAGACGGATCGAAAGACCTAAGGCGACCTGGAGAAGATCCATCCTTTAAGAACTAGCCCAGTCGAACACAACATGAGATAGAGCTAAACAGACGGCACAAAAATAGGGTACAATGGCAGGTTCTAGTAGAAGCATTAAGTTCCCAAGCGGAATTATAAGAAAAAAAATTTAAATTTGCTGGAAATGGAAACATTGCTTAATTTCTATGACTTCGTTGCTTTATATTTAAGCTTCAAGCCAAATCCTTGTATTTACATTAATTACTTGTTAGTTCATCAGCTGTTGCTTTAGGCCTTGGGGCAATGTTTCTTCAAGGTAGATCCTTGTTGCCGCATAATCAAGCCAAAGAAAAAAATAAAAAAACAACAAAATCGCTTAAATACTTTAATCATGATACTAAAAAAAAAGTCTTAAGATGAAGGATATTAAAATTTGAACTTGTGTGTGGTAGCAACAATTAAATACTGGCTGTATCCTTTTGACCCACTGGCAACTTGCTGCAACTTGTTGGTTTTTTATGCCTCTTGATTTGTTGCTGCCGCTTTGCCGCGTTGCAATATTTATAAAGGATGGAGGATTTTATTTTTATATCCAGGTGGAATAATGAAAACGGCAAACGCGCAGCGAAGCGTTTAAACCTATTGTAAGTAATTTGCCAAAGCCGCCAGGGCCAACAGCGAGGAATACTTTAAAAAAGGTGAATTGGCGAAATTGAATTCATCCAACAAAAAAAAAAAATAATAATAATAATAAAGAACCGATTCACTATGACTTTGGGTATGAGTAGGATGGCAGCAGGAGACAGCCGCATATGTGCGTACTTTTGGCGACTTAAGCTAAGCCGATTCCTTTCGTTTCGCTTCATTGGTGCCCAGTTGGTGGGTAAAGGGTATATTAGATTTGTTAAATGGTATGCAACCGTTTAATTGATGAAGCCTGAAGAAAGTCATTTCAAAAAGATTTAAGTTACGCTACAACAATAGATCAAAGCAGAAAGTGGCTTTGGTAAAGAAGAAATAAATTAGGATTGTGGCGATTGATCGCCACTCAATGAATTGTGGCTAAGTTCATTGATTCTCAGCTGAAATGAAAACATTTGAGAAAATCCAATCTTTACATATTTTATTTTGTCAACTTTGTAATTTTTCGCTTGCTGTGGGTTTGTAGTTTTTTACTAAATCGAATATGTTGTTTTATTGAGAGATTATTTGTATTATTATTGGAAATCAAATCGCTTTGTCTGTCATAGTTAACAGACTAAAGATATAGAAGGCAGTGTTATATATGATTAATATTATTGATTATTTTAATGTTATTATTCTAACTTGCATCTTTCTGAAAAGGCAGATATTTGCATGATTAATTAATGAATTAAATTTCAACTAAAAATTGAAATAAGACGCTTTCTAAGTTCAAGTTAGTTTTTTTACTTTTTTTATTTCTTACTAATTAATTCTATATAGATTTAAATACTCAAATAGCCTCTCGAGTTTAATGTCATCCTCTGCCTTCTAGTCGGAAGCCTGTCGTCTTTAAGGTAACAGCCCTACCACCAAACTAGGTAGACATAGGCGCATACCTTATGTTTCGATGAATATTCTCATTTTCGAATATTTACTAGAAATAAAATCAAAAATCGGATAAACAATCAAGACACGTTGACGGCCATAAGTAATCGCACTTGGACTACAATATATTAAAAGTCGCACAATATATTGAAAAAAAATCGTATGAATCAAATAATAATTAAAAATTATGAAAATAACAGTTTATAACAAAAAAAAATTGTGAAATTCTTACGGGTGACAAAGACGGAGATATAGTTTACATACCCAGAATAACTTTAGACACGAAAGGCGACATCTATACGCCGTTTGTGCTGAAACGTACGCAGTTCCGTGTGAGATTGGCCTTTGCCATGACCATCAACAAATCGCAGGGACAATTTTTCGAAAAAGTAGTATTATTGGTCAGATACCACGAAATAATATTCATGCAAGTGTTATATATGATTAATATTATTGATTATTTTAATGTTATTATTCTAACTTGTATCTTTCCGAAAAGGCAGATATTTGCATGATTAATGAATAAATTAAATTTCAACTAAAAATTGAAATAAGACGCTTTCTAAGTTCAAGTTAGTTTTTTTACTTTTTTTATTTCTTACTAATTAATTCTATATAGATTTAAATACTCAAATAGCCTCTCGAGTTTAATGTCATCCACTGCCTTCTAGTCGGAAGCCTGTCGTCTTTAAGGTAACAGCCCTACCACCAAACTAGGCAGACATAGGCGCATACCTTATGTTTCGATGAATATTCTCATTTTCGAATATTTACTAGAAATAAAATCAAAAATCGGATAAACAATCAAGACACGTTGACGGCCATAAGTAATCGCACTTGGACTACAATATATTAAAAGTCGCACAATATATTGAAAAAAAATCGTATGAATCAAATAATAATTAAAAATTATAAAAATAACAGTTTATAACAAAAAAAAATTGTGAAATTCTTACGGGTGACAAAGACGGAGATATAGTTTACATACCCAGAATAACTTTAGACACGAAAGGCGACATCTATACGCCGTTTGTGCTGAAACGTACGCAGTTCCGTGTGAGATTGGCCTTTGCCATGACCATCAACAAATCGCAGGGACAATTTTTCGAAAAAGTAGTATTATTGGTCAGATACCACGAAATAATATTCATGCAAGTTCAATTATACGTCGTGTTTTCAACGTGCAAAAGTTGAAAGGAAATCTAAATACAGTGCACCACGGAGGAGAAAAAAATCAAAAATATATTATGTCAGAAAACTCTTATCCCAAAGTAACCTGTATTTTGTTCTTGACGGGATGACGGTATTTGGAAGAGATCCTCCTAAACATAGCTGCAAAAGCAAAGGAAGTTGGTTTGAGGATCAATCAATCTAAGACTAAATATATGACATTATCTAGATACGTCGAGAGAAGAAGAAACATAATCTCAGCATAGATGAGCATCACTTCGAAAGAGTTGAAAACTCAAACCAATAGTCACATATAGAGCAGAAGTTTGGACTATGACGACAGCTGACGAAGAAACCCTAAGAATTTTTGAAAGACAAATACTACGAAAAACGTTGAGGCCAAAGATAAATGATCGCGATGACTACATTCCTAGGAACAATGACGAATTGTTAAGCTTTAGCCATGGCGAAGATGTAGTCAAATTCAATAACTCCCAAAAGGTTTAGATGGATAGGGCATGTTCTACGGATGGACCAGAACAGAGCACAAAAGCTTGTGTTGGCATACATACCACTCTCCACAAGAAAGCGCCTAATTGACAATATGACAGCGATGACATGCTGAAGATGGAAGTGAGAAAGCGCATCTAGTAGTCGTCATTATTCGCACAAATCTTCTTTTTCTTTTATTATCACTAAACGAATTCTTATTGAGCCGAAAACAGGGCTAACAACAGCATAATATTATTCAGCATAAAATTCATGAGCCAAGTTTGCACTTCACTACACACGCTCACACGGATACACACACCCACACAAGCGTCACCAAATGTATATGTTAGCCCTGTTACGTGTGTGTGTGTGTCTCTCGATAGGTGTGTCTGTGACAAATACATTTCCAATTTTAGCTTATTATTCTTACGATTTACACGTTATACGACGTGCAAGTGCAGAGCAATGTTAGCTGCTTTGGTCAGTTGGCTTGTTCAACGCTTTTAGCCAGCCCCAAATGCCTTAAGCAAAAACAAAAAAATTTATCATAATTTTACAAACTTCGATTCTTTCGTAAAGCGCATAATCAAATTAATTTGCGTAAGCACAAAATTGTTCCTCGTTTAGTGCTGCAGTTTGTTGCAATTAAATCGCTCGAATAAGTTCGTTAGGGTATCATGAAAATGCTGGAAAATTGGCTAGTTAGTTGGCTTGTTAAGTGCTTGTTGCATATAAATGTGATATGATGTGATATATCCATTAAACCGATTAGGGTCTTATGGCGCTTCAATGCATTGCCCAACAGGTCTGCCAACTAACTACTTAACTACTTTGTATACCTCCGACTCCTTACTCCGGATGGTCGAACCCATCATCATATTTCTTCCTGTTGGTTTTCGTTGTCAACTTGAGCTCAGTGTTCACTTGAGTGTTAAGATTTTCGACACACACTCACACACGCTAAGGTCCGCTGCTGGGCAGTCACATTATGCTGAGCGCAAACAATTGGCCACAGGCACAACTCACACACGCACACACACACACACACTCATACGCAATCCCATGTGCACACACATGCTCACACATCCACACTGTATACGTGTGTAAGACGAGCAATTAATTGAACTTGCTGTGCAGAGCGACCATAAAATCCACAGCTATAGACAAGCAACACAAGACATAAGCACATACACAAACACATACATGTACATGCTGATACGCTCGCACAACACACACACACACACCCACCCACAGATACTCACACAGATACACACATACGGACACACATGCACGCACGCTATAAATGCACACGCTTATGTACAGGCTACACTCGATTGACAGCAATCGATAGAAAAAATCGATAAGAATCAAGCGCAGAACTTTTGACGATTGGATCTCGGTAGTACAGTGGCACAACATGTCACACAGCTCGTGCCACAATCGATTTATTGAAATACACGCTTGGTGACCGCCATATTTCACGTTATGCACCTGTGAATCAGCCTCCAAGGTCTTGCGTTTGAATGCCGCTAGATTACTTTTTGTGAGTCTATGGAAACTCATTGCGGATACGGCACAAACGCTAAACCATGTGGAAGAAAACAATCGCCGTGTTATTGCCGATATACGGCCACAAGTGATGGAAAAAGTCATCGCAAAATTGAACGTGGAGATTGGACAACATCCGAGCCAGCCGTGGCGGTCATATGCCAGAAATCATATCTAAAATGTAATGCAACAAGATTATCTTTGAGATAATTAAAATGCATTCAATCGATTTATCTATTGTTGGCGTATTGCAATTTAAAGTTCAATGCCTCTGAATAAAACACCCTATATAAATGCCTATTTCGTTGCATTATTTCCTAAAATACGCAGAACAGTAATTTTCGGATAATTTAAGTTCAGAGCCAAGTATTTCAATAAGGTTAAGAAGTGCGTCAAAGTCAATAAAATCGACAACGAGCTTATGCAGAAATAATACGCCGTGGCATGGGCTACGTTAATTTAGGGAAGGGTATTTTACAAGTGTAATTTTATTATATAAAATGTTAATAATTATAATACTTAGATATGAAAAATAAATAAAATAAATACTCATACTTTTATAAATCGATCAAGGCAGAATCGAAAGCAAATGTGGTATCATAAGAAAGGAATATACGACAGCGGACTGGGCTAAAAACGATGGGAGACTTGATACTGCTAGAGACAGAGAAAACTTCAAAAACGTTCTGGTTTGTACATCATTCAATTTGTCAATAAACAATTAAAGAAGAAGTATTTATGGCTTAACTTTCATGACTTAACTTTCATGCAAATACTAAATATCATGCCTCATACTCACTAGTTTAGTGCATATATCCCCCAAGCGTGTACGTCATTTGGAGTATCTACTGTATGTTATCCATGTATTTGTATGCATAGTTTCATGCTAAACTGGCATTTGAGGCAAAGCCAATAAATTCAGTTAACCAAAAACGAAAACATGCAAACGGTAGCAATGACACTGGCATCGATTTAATTGGCATTGACTCAAGCTGTGGGCGTTTCGATATTCAGATATTTGGACAATTTGGAGCCAGCCTAAGCTACAAGTACAATCACAATAACAACAGCAACGACAACATCTGTATCCTGCTGTGTTGTTATTTCCGGTGTTGTTGTAGCTGTTATTTTCTGAACCCGCAGCAGCACTTAAGTTTGCATTGCCAGTGATTTGGAAATAGCAAAAAGTCTCTAGATATACGACCGACGCACATTCAGTTTCAATGCGTTACAGTCTTTCTTACATGAAATCCACGTGTCTATGCACTGAGAGAAATTGTGGGTTAATTAGTATGTTGTATGGTAGAATTTGTTAATAGAGTTAAAAGTTCCAAAGCAATATGCAATTATTTTTACGCAATCTTTAAATTTATTTATTTTCTATCCGCTTTTCCAGTTCTTTTATATAAAATTATTCATCCTATGAGGTTATCGCACTGTTGTATCTTTAATCGACAGACAGAGCATGGGGATATCACCATTAATAACTTTTCCAAGGGAATATGAACAGTTTATAGCCGAATCCGAATGGCGGTATCGTAATTAATAGAAAGTTTCGGAGGCAAATAGCGTCTATTTATTTGCTAGCTTTGTCAGTGCTAGACATTAATGCAATGCAAATAAGATTTTGTTTATTTAAATTCATTTTTTCCCGTTTAATCTTAATCAAAAATCTAATAATCTTAATAGAGCAGCTTGCCGCAATACCAAGTATTCGTCATTTATTGAAATAAAAATTTAGAAGAAAGTTATCTACAAAATCAATTGACCATCACAAACAAACAAGCCATAAATTTACATATATTTTGTAAATCATATAAAAAAGTTGTTTCTAAATGTAAGTTGTTTTCTCAATAAAGTTAGCTGGGTTAATATATATTCAATTGTAAAATAAATATAAAATGTTTATACAATAATTTAAAAAACATAATAAATGAAATCTATTTGTTTAGAGGGTATAAAAGGCAAGTCTCTCAACATCAATGTATTAAAATTGTTAACATTTTATGGGCTACAAGAAAAGCATAAAAGTTTTAAGGCGATGAAGGTCATAAAATTAATTGCCATTGTATGTGACCGGATGAAGGTTGTCGTATATAAATGATGAGCGCAAGATTTTGTTGAATACAACCAAATGTTTTTAAAATAATTACGTTTCTTATTATTTTACTACCTAATGTTTAGGTTAAAATGATTAAATATAAGAAAATATTTGCACTGGCCTGTTTAAAGCCATCATTCTCGGGGTTCTATTGCTTAAGAGTTAACATCAAAAGTAAATATTCTGTGATGAGTTTGAAAACGTTCGATATTATGGTTTAGAGTGCAGTTTTGTCAAAAAAAATAACTTACTGGCTGTGTCGTCTTAGGAAGCTTTAGAGCTTAAGCAGAAAATTTACCAAAAAAAGCTAGCCAGAATGCCTTAAAATCAGAAATCTTATATAAACTTCTGGCTATATCTCTTGGTCATTTCAGTATCAATCAATGGTTTCTTTCGGTTAGCTCATAGAAGGCCCCATCCGAGTACTGAATACCACCAGGTACGTTTTTTTTTCCTAAAATAACCTTAGTACATGCTTCTTTTATCTACAGCAACTAGCTGGTACCAACATCTCAACTTTTACTCTTTCAAAAAGCAGTTCCGGAGTACGCCTAAATCTAAACAGAAAATGTACCGAAAAGCTATTTAGCATCAAATCAAAACCTTATCAGTGCTAAAAGTGAGGGTCATCGCTCCAAAGGAGAATCTTAGATATATCTCATTTAATAGCTAAATCCAAAGAGCGGAGTCTTGGATTAGAAGAGATTTTCTTAGGCAATTAATGTCACATTGCCAGCTATGTCAGTAGTAGGAAAATATGGCAGTGCTGTATGTTGGTATCGAACCATCCAAAGGAGGAGCATGGATATATCTCTATTAGTAGCTGTTCCACGAGAACCTACAACTTATAGGCAATCCCGAACAGCGGTGTCTTGAGTTAGAACAGATTTTCTTGGGCAATGAATGTCGTAGTGCAAGCTATGCCAGTGCTAGGCCAATATATCAGTGCTGTATGTTGGTTTCGAACCATTGACCTGCAGATTTTGAGCTGAGTGCGCTACTACTTGCTACTACCATTGTGTCGAGGTTTATTATTGAAACGTTTTCAACATAAGTTGAGCTCATAATATGTTAAAATCAATGGGCAAAATAGTATTAAAAAACTATTTCAAATATCTGAACACTTTATCAGGAGTGTATTACTTCTGAAACTCAAACAGAAATGCAAGTCTTTATATATATATTTTTTTTTTTTATTAATACACGATGCTGTGCCAATAAGGCATAAATAAGATCAGAGTACGGGAACTGCGCCTATTAAAATTGGATTACTTTTGTTTTTAGGAGCAAGTATGACTAACACCATTTTGAAGTTTTCAAAATATTGAGTAAAATTTATGCAGTCCATGGGGTACACGCCTAAATTCAAAGTTTTCGTTTTTTACAAAATGAAGAATTAAATTTCTAACTTGAATATGTCGTGCAAAAGCATCGGGAACTTTATTCCCTTTTAAGTAATAAGTAACCAACTATAATTGCCACTGCTGCTGGGGATGCACCACACCGTTGTATATACTAAACGACGATTCGATATTATGGTTAAAATGGACCTATGCCGAAAGATACAGCCCCTAGTCATATTATTAGACTCGTGCTCAAAATCAGGGATCATTTTAGTTGTCAAAGGAACCATGAATGCCGAAAAGTACCAGGGCATTCTGTACACGCAGTTGCTACCTCAAATGAAGAAATGGTACAAGCAACGAGAAAAACCTATTTTTATGCACGATGGTGCGCCGTGCCATCGAACAAAAAGTATAACATTTTTAACTAAAAATAAAGTCGGGACGTCTGAGTGTTTTTGAAATGTTAAGTTAGAAAGAAAGCCCCTAAAACCAAGATAGAGTTGACTGATATATTCAATGCTACTTGGCAACACAACACTGCGATCAGGAAGGAGATTCAAAATTGTATTAGCAGTATGCTGCGTCGAGTTAAAGATCTGTTGGCCGCAAAAGCACTAATTGTAGGTAATTTTACCTTCTTTTAGTGAAATAAAATGTATTGATAAACACTTTTGTTGTTTTTATATGCAATCGATCTTTAAATATCTACTGGTATCCAATAAGTGAGAAAAAATTGATTGCTGAGCATAAGTCTAATAATGAAACTTCCTTGCCTACTTTTCTACACGTTGTCACTTAATACTTGCAATATTCACTCCCATTCAACTTTAATCGAATTAATTTTTTTTACAATTATTTTATGGTAAAAAGATCTTAAGTAAAATTCCATGTCTGTAAACTTTGCATTTAAAAAATATTTACTTAAATATTTTTCGGGGAATTACTTTACATTTTATAAACTTTTTTTGAACTAATTTTGACCGAAACATCAAACTTTCAATTTACACATTAACTGTATAAAAACTGAGATATAAGCGAACATTATTTGCTTAAAGAACTAAATACTTCACAGAGATTTGTTTGAGATAGTTAAATGCAGTATCCATGAGTGTACAAGCTTGCTTACTAAAGCCGAAAAATATTTCTCCAAATGTACAAAATTTATACTATTCATAATTAGTAAGAAAAAATGTATGCAAAACGGAGATAAGCCTGCCTCATTGGCTACACACACTTAGGAAAAGTGTTTTTCAACGAGCACGAAAATATAAAGAAAATTTTACCGTGTATTTCCACCTAAATCGTGTGTGGCTATGTCTGCTCGCATGCAGAGTGTGGTTATATTTGTGTTTGGTACGTTTTGTGCACCTTAATTGCGCCACAAATACGTGGAATACGACAAATGTACGGCAGAGGCATTGTCTTTTTTCTGCCCCCACACCGCCTCGGCTAGTAGTACCACCTGGCTGTGAGTATTGTCCTGCGAGTCCTAGTTCTTGTATTTCTCGTATACTTGTTGGGCTACACAAATGTTACCATCGTTTTGCTCGTCAGTCGCGCATTTACTATGATGCGTAAATCTCTTTGTCGTTGCGGTTTGTTTGCAACGTTTACAGCTAAAGTTTGTTGCCTCTTGCCTCGAAAATGTGTCGCCCCCTTACTACCGCGCTGTCTCCGTTTTGCTCTGGGTCTTGTATCTCACTGGTGGTCACGCTATGCCACGTCACACGCATCGTGTGTGGGTGCTTGGCTGTAGCTGTTGTTGCTGTTGCTGTTGTTGCCGCTTTGCACATATTTCACATAAGCTTGCACAACATGTCGTATGAGTTTTATTCTTCGTTTTATATTGTTTTGCTGGCAAGTTGAGCCGCCTAACGGCTTGTTTTGGCACTAAAACCCAAAACTCACGCACAGCATAAGACCAACAATTTGTTCAGCTCATACTCGTACCACCACAAGCACAATCTCTGTGAGTGTCTGTGCGGAGTAGGTAACTGTGTGTAGTATCTGTGCGGAGTAACTGTGTGTGTCTGTGCGGCGTATCTGTGTGTCATTTAACTGATTTTAACAAGCTGCAACACAAGTTGCTTAGTTAGTAAGTTATGCGAGCGAGTTAAGTCGAGTTGTCGCCGCTCATAAAATTACATGAACAAATGGCCCGACCAATGCACAAGTGCCTATGTCTATATCTGTGTATCTGTTGTTTGTTTGTCTGCGTTTTCATGAGTATCTATGTGTTGTTAAGTATGTGTAAGTATGCGTTGCTTATGATTGCACTATGTCGCAAAACAGCTATATAAATTTGCATAATTCTACAATAAGCTGTGTCTATCCACTTGCGACACATCCGTACATAAACAGCAATATTTTGGTCTACACTTTGTGCAATGTTTCCGCAGACGCTTAATTGGATTTTCACAAAAAACAATTTGGCACCACACGTGTTTGGATATTTCACCTAACAAGATCTTAATAAGCAACAATATGTTGCTAACAAAGATCGTGACTCAAGTTTTATGGCTTTGAAATAAGACTTTGAAAAGTCAACTTTCTTAAGACTTTGCATTAATTAAGGCAATAAGCAGCTGTTTATTAAAAACTTATATGTTGATTTTAATAATTCAAAATAAATTTCTTTTTGAGAATACATTACATTTTATATATATATTATAAATTTAAGTTTAAGAGTTGAAATTGATATCGTTTATAACAGTGCAGTAATTTTATTTATTTAAGGCTGATATGATACATATAAAAAAATAGAGCTAAAAAAATTAACTCCATAAGTAGGATTTTGTTACCTAACTACCTAAGACTGCTTTTAAATACTCTTTTACTTGTACTTATTATTTATTAATTTATTTACAAAATATTATTTGTTTTTAAAAGGCTTCGATTTCAGGTTAAAATATTTATTTTATTTATTTATTGAAACATTATTTTCTTGCTTAATAGTGGCTCTGATTTTCTTCTTAATTTTTATTTAAAAAAAAGTTTTGAATGAGTTTAAAAACGTTGAGTCAAATAGCATATAGCAAAGCGAACTTCAGTTGTGAATGCTACAGAAATTTAGAGATCAGCAACGATAAGACACATAATGCCAGCGGGCAGCCTAGAGAAAGTCCAATACATCTTAAGAGTTATAGCCAAAGTATTTCGATCATGATACTACGCTAAAAGTTTCTAGAAAATAACAAAAATTGAAAACATAATATTAATCTCTAGCCTTTTTTGGCTCCCTTACATAAAGTTTCTTAACTTTAGAGTTATTACGGAGATTATTATTATAGCTAGGTTCAAAAAACATATAAAAAAAACTCTTTTTGTAGAATAAAGCAAGCATTTCTCAAAGCTTTTATTTTCAATACCAAAATTATTAAATTTCAGTAATTGATTTCTTACATACTCCAAATCTTAGAATCTAAATCTTAAGTTAGTTTAGATCTTAAGTTAAGTGTTTTTAAATCATTGTCAAAATATTACTGTTTGTGAGTTTAAAATCTGCGCCCAAGTCTGCAGACTCTGACATAAGGGTAAGTTAACCATCATCACTTGTACTTAGAAGCTACTTAACGTGTCGCAACTCCATTTTAACCTTACAGTTTGAGATGTTGACAACTTGACAATTTTGCAGAGACGTAACGAAACCGTTCTGATGTTTGGTGATGGTATAAGTTTTTGAAGCGCAGGCATCTTTAGCTTCCAAAGCGTCAACAATAAATCCTTGGTAAATCACTTCAAGATACAACTAATACACAAATAATATTTGCATGAAGTAGCCGCCACTACCAACGAGGTAAATTGTAATGAAATTTTTATGGTTCACCACGGGAAGTTCATATTCAGTCCGCTTCCACAAAGCAGCTTTTTATGTTTTAACGTTACTAGTAAAGATTTCAAATACCCTGTACCACATGGTGCGAAAAATACGGCCAGAAGAAAAGGCGGAAGGCACTCAAAGTTATCTCAAATGAATGTTAAACTATCTTTCTTGCTTGATTTGATTTACACCCTTACTTGGAATCTACAAGATGTTCTCTCTCCACGAGTCCACTTATTGAACAACATACCGAGTGTGGCTGTAACCGTGTTTATATGTTAGTGGGTGTGCATGTATGGGTGTTATCAAATTTCCAGATACACCCAAATCTGTATTGAGTACTGCCTGTTTGGGTCTTATCTAAATGCCGCGCCTTATATGTCCATTACCAAAGGAGGACATGTGTTACTATAGTCAACCTACATCGTAATACACTTACAAAGCACAATGATACCTACGTATAGAAGCACACACCCACCCAGACACACACACACACACACACACACACACACACACACACACACTAATACACATCAGCTTAAGCAAATCGAAATCGCATTTCATGTTCGCTGTTGTTGTCGTTGCTTCTATTGCCTGGCTGACGCCCTGGCGCTTAACTGCGTCCGCCTTTTTGGCATGCCAAGGCGTCAGGTATAGATTATCACAGGACTCTTGTAACAACAACAATGACAACAACAAGTAGCATTAGTAAGCAAAATGCTTAAGCATGTTTTGTTCTGGTTTTGCGTTTTGTATTCTTGGTTTGTCGTTTTTTGTAGATACATTCTCGGGTTTTATGGGATTTCCCATACATTATGCAAACCCCATACATTATGCGCAAAAACTTTGTTTTTTTTTTTTTAATTTTAGCTTCATTGTAAAATACACAATTCGAATAAAGTTCCAAATACTATTTATTAGACGCAAGCATATCTAGTATTTAGACAGTTGGGAAATTAAGACAACTCAAATAACTGCATCTAGTCAGTAACGAAAAAATAAGTAGTCATGGCTCTATACCGATCACCATTGCCTGTAAGGTTCTTGCCATCATCGTTTTTGAAGAAGTACGCCCCAATGATTCCAACAGCCCATAAAACGCAGCAAACTGTCAGTTTTTCTGGATGTAATGGTGTCTCGACATACCCTTGAGGACAAGCTTCACTCCAAATGCGGCAGTTATGTTTTTTGATGTAGCCATTCAACCAAAAGTGCGCTTCATCGCTAAATAGAATTCGCTTATGAAAATCGGGGACAACGGCAATCTCGTTTTGAGCCCATTCGACGTATCTACCCCCTTGCTAGATGATCGTTTTGCTTCAGTTCTTTAATTGCCAGACCAAACTGATAATAAATCAGTAATAGTAATTACTAAAAAAATAGAAACAGCATTAAGCTGCAAAAGTTGTTTATTAATAAGGCAAAAGAGTATTGACAAAGTCGTTGGGAAAACCCATACGACCCCAAGGCTTAATTAGCGCAGACGACTGTCATTATGTTGGGCTAAACGTCATTTTAGTTCCAAAAGTTTTAACTTGCTTGAACAAAAATTAACTATCTTTTGTTGACAAACATTCGCAGATATATTTCTGTACATGAAAAAGTTTACGAATTTGCTTAAGCCACCAATGCTGTGTGCCATACGCTTCTTGGCATTGCTTTTGCTGCAACATTTCGGGGCAAGATTTAATTTTGTTTGTGTTATAATTAATATTGATGCCAAAAACATAGGCAAATGGCAGCAGTAGCCAATCCAGGACGATTTGTCAATGACACATGCATCTACACAAAGCTACTCACCGGAAATGAGACAAGTGAGGAAGAAGCAGACAGTGAGCGAGAGTGAGCGAGTGAGTTGAACGCACTTATACCGATGCGTCAGTCACACCTATGCTCTGGGAATTGTCATGAAAGGCAAAGTCAATGGCGACCGTTGAGACCACAAACATAAATAAATCACTTGACTGTCAACGCTTTGGTATTTTACAAGCTGTTGTCAACACAAGTGGCAGCTGCAGCGGCACAGAGATAATAACAACAACAAAAACCCCTCCCCCGTACCCATCCCTTGTTGTCTATCGATTTAATTAAATATTAATCGCTGACGCAGCCGCAACGGCCACATTCAGAGTCAAAGTCACCAAACTCGCATTGAGCCAGACAGACGACACACAGTGCGTATGAGTTATGACATATTCAAAGCAAATCAACGTTAAGCCCTTTCAATTCAGGCGACACAACGCTCAACAGTTAATCTCTCCGAGCGTAGCGTAAATAACTTTACATTCCAGGGGCTTGGTCAGGAAATTGTAACTGAAATTGCGTTTAAAGCCCGATAATCTTTGTTTGCCATATGCCAAAGGCGGGTCGGCTTGGACCACAGCGTTGGATTGTATATTGTCAACGTCTGCCTTGGCTTTGACATGTCACTCGGCTATGGCATGGCACGCATAGTCCAAAATGGCTAGGCCAGACTTTATGGGTGACGACAACAACCACAATAACAACAACAACAACACGCCGCTCATATTGATTAATAATTTCCATTTAAGTTGCGTGTAATTTGTTCGTTTTGTACCATAGTTTTGTACTGCTTCGCGCGTCTTCTCTTTTCGACACGTTTTATTTTCAAACTCTCTCAAACTCATTTGCCTATTCTGTTTCGAACACAATGTATATATATATACAGAAGTATATAAATATTCATATATATATATATAGTCTCTCAAGAGCTGAATACGAACAACATTTCAAGGACATGCAAGTGGCATTCGTCAGCCATTAGTTACTGAGCTCTCAGTACCCTGACTTCTTTTTATGGATTCAACGCTTAAAGCGGCAATTCTCCATGTATTTACCAAAAGTTGAAGGGCTGACAATATAAAACTCTTCAGTAAAAATCCTAAGAATCTTAGATACATTCTTTCAGATTCAACGCGGCAATTCTCCATATGTCCACCTAAAGTTAAAGAGCTGACAAAATAACAATCTTCAATAAGATCCTTAAGAATCTTAGATACATTTTTTTTCAAAAATGAGATAATAGGTAAGTTTTGCCAAAAACAACACTTATTGATGTTAATATAAAGCTTAGAGCATTGTTAAAGGTTTATACAATTTTTGATCATTTTTTGCGGGCTTGTAAATGACAAAAACTTTTTTTATTGGAAGCATTTGATTTTGAAAAAATTAATGCTGAAGACTTTTTTTTTCATTTTGATAATTGTTTATAATGGTTCAAGAAGATGAATATGATATAACCTTTGATCTTTAGCACTTCTTTCGGCGTTTTTTATTGTTTTGGCCAACGTATGCGTCGATAATTTTGCATCGTCTTTTGTCTTTGAGTTGAGCTGTGGTTCTTGACTCATCAGCGTATATCTTGGAACTTAAATATCCTTACAAAAAAAGTCTAGTGATGTTAGGTCGGGTGCCAACTTGCCGCCAAAAGGCTTTACAAAATCTATTAAAATTAATCGATACCACTTGCTATTGACGATTGTCGTTGCTTTATCATCGTCTTCAAAACAATAGGGACCGATGATCATATACGCACAAACACCACACCAAACAGGTATTTTTTGATCGAAAAAAGGCAGTTTTTTTAGGGTTTTCAGTGGCAAAGAACCGACAATTTTGATTATTAATACTTCCATTTAAGGTGAAATAGGCTGCATCTGGAATCATGATTTTTTTCCAAAAGTTGAAGTAGTTTTAGTTTGTGTGCCATTCGGATTTTGTATGGAAACATTTTCAAATCAATACGAATTATGCCACGAAGAATGGTTCAAGTGATTCCCAGCTCCTGAGAACGACAAAAACTATATGTATTTTCTTGGTCAATGGTATTATATTATATAAACATAATTGGACAAGAATTTTTTATAAAAACTATGTAATTTTGATTGCAAATATTGTTCACCAAGTAATTTATGAATAAATTTATTGGGGTTGTGAGAGGTGGGCACTTTAGTTGCATCAAATTGTTTTAAAAGGGACAAATGTTTCAAAGCATTTATTTTTCCCCACTTCTGCTAAGCATTAAAAGCATTTTTGGGATAGAGGCACAATAGACCCACGAGGGTGGCAGTGCCAAAGGGCGTAGGCTCAATCTCGTTCATTCATTATTGGAATACGTTTTGAAAACTAAATGTTTGTTGCTGTCGATTTCGTTAAATAAATGTTGTCTTGCAAACGATGAGTCTTTCGCAAGTAAAATCAAAGTAAACAGCTTTTATATCCAAAAACATAATTTTTTTTTTAAGAAGTGTGATATATTTAGTATTTTCGTAAAAAAAGAATATTATGTACAATTTGTGTTTGCTGACAAATGCCAAAAGCAGTATGACGACAGTTTTATTTATGATTTGTAGTATAACCTGCCTAAGAGTATTTTTATGTGTTGACTGAATATATATAGACATTTGTCACCTCCTCCCGTATAACAACATAAAAGTTGTCTAAGTTTCTGCCAAAAAGTTTAGTAGTTGTGCTAACAATAGGAAAGTAATATTTGAGTAGATGGCGCCAGCGTAAAAATCGTTTCTAAAAATACGCCAAAAGCAAATTGTAATAATGTTAATTCCAATACAACTCTTAATTTTAGTTTATTTTCAGACTTGCAAACAGCTAAAATTTTAGCTTAACCCTCAAATATCAGCAGGCCTTTTTTTGTTGCATCTGTCTGACATTTATAAATAAATATGGATTATATTTAGCTTGCTGATTTGCCGCCTACGGCAAGAACGTAAACCAGTGTATCTTTATTAAATACGTAATATAATGCCGTAGCTAACATAAGAAATAACGTAAAGTACATCACGTAATAGCCATAAGTTGTAATGTGTTTCACAGTGAAAACGAGTAACTAGTAGATATATATATGAAACATGTATGCATATTTTAGAAATGATATTTGGGTATTTGCTAATGTTAGCACATTTTACGTATAAGAACGGGGCACACACACACAGGAACATTAATATATATATATATGTATGTAAATATATATATATAGATATATGGATATATGGAATGTATACAATGAAAACCTGTATTGTTCTGTTCATATAGAAAAATGGTTGTCTTTTTTGTATAACAAATTTGATTTTCCTGCATACTCTGCAGGATATTCGAAGCTGTACAGAGGAAATAACCATTTTTTGATAAGGAAATTTTTGGCCGCATTATTAACTTGCTTTGATTGAATTTATTGTTTTGATACTATGTAGAGGCAGAAAATTACAATAAAATTCGTTAGAAGTTCTTCGGAAAAGTTTAGCGGTTTCCAGCAATATCGTTTACTCTATTTTAATTTAATAATTTGAAGTGAAAATATTGATATCAATCAGTCGGTTCCACACTAAAAAATTTTATGAAATACGTAGAATAATTAGCGAGGGAATGGACACCTTAGTGAACTAAAGGAATAGGATCTATGTAAACTAACAAAGACAGATTAACGATAGAAATATGCTTAAGAATCTAGGACTTAGACAGATGTAATTTGGCAAACTTTTAGAAAAAAAAGTAACACCGTAGGAAACTATAAATTTAACTATATTACATTTTATCATCAAAAACTGAATATAAAATTAAGCTCTATGTGAAAGAATACTTAAAAATGTACGATAATATGATATTGCAGCAACTTGAATGTAACCAGATGGACCCTTGCAAGCGTACAGAATTGACACCATGAAACAGAGTACCTTGTTGAGCTTGATTGATATGAAAGATAATCTTCTGGCATTAAATTTTAAATATGATTTCTCGCATATGAGTGCCATGGCTGCCTCGGATGTAGTCCAATCTGGACCTTTTATTTTCGATGATTTTTTCAACATTTGCGGCCATATATCGGCAATAACACGGCGAATGTTATGCGTTTGTGGCCTTATCGTAATAGACCAATAACTTTACAAAGCCCCACAGAAAGTAGTCCAGCGGTATTAAATTACAAGATATTGGAGAAGTAATTGGATGTCAATTCACAGGTCCCAAACATGTAATGACGCGGTCACCGAACGTGTCTTTCAAAAAATCAAGTGTGGCATGAGCTGTTTGACATGTTGCGCTGTCTTGTTGGAACCACAGCTGCTGGACATCATGATTGTTCAATTTAGGAATGAAAAAGTTAGTAATCGTACCTCTATACCGATCACGATTGACTGTAACGTTCTGGCCATCATCGGTTTTGAAGAAGTACGCACCAATGATGCCACCAGCCCAAAAAGCGCACCAAAAAGTCAGTTTTCCTAGATGCAATGGTATTTCAACATACACTAAAGGATTAGCTTCACTCTAAAAGCGGCAGTTTTGTTTGTTGACGTAGCCATACAACCAGAAGTGCACTTCACGCTAAACAAAATTCGCTTATGAAAATCGAGAAGAACGGTCATGTTATTTTGTGCCCATTCGACGAATCAATGCCTTGCTTGATGATCGTTTGGCTACAATTCTTGCACGAGCTGGATTCTGTAAGCACGCAAACCAAGATCCTTCCGTAAAATGTTCCATAAAATGGCTGGACACAGATCCAATTCCTGTGCTCGATGGCGGATGGACTCCTTTGGGTCTTCCTCAATGCTACGCTCTACTGCAGCAATAGCTCCACAGCAGCAATAGCTTCTCGTGTACGCACCGTACGGCGTCTCTGGGGATGCGAGTTATCAATCTGAGAAAACATGGTGCGAAATCGGTCCAATGGTTAATCAAATTAACTGCTCTGAAGAACGATTTTGTCGACGATAAAATGGACGTAGTGCATGATAGGTATTCCGCACCATTATTTTCGAAGTTTAGTCTATTTGCAAGCGTTGTTCAGACTTGAGTATATTCATGATGAATTTGCAAGAATAAATCACTTGACAGCTGTTAAATCGGTCGCCATCTTGAACAATAATGCCAACTTAAAATTATATACCTCGAAAAAAATACCCTTTATTTTAAACTGAGACTAAATGCAACGAAGATAATGTGTTATTTATGTTGTAAATATTACATTTAATCTGATCCATTTTTTCCAATAATCAAGTATACACTATATATACTAAGATATCATTATCATACTAACGCAGCATATGTATGCCAATAGCTAATAGCAACATTGCTGTTTATGAATGTTAGAGTATTTAGACAACGTTGTTTAAGTTCACCTGCTTTTCATCAGTTTCATTTTGTTTTTTTTATTATTATTTTTGTTTTGCTTTTTTAATACTCAACAATGTCCATGCTCATCTATGGCTGACAATTTCCTCTAGTTGATAATTTGCGTGTGAAGAGGCCTAACAAAGTATTATGAGACACGCACACACCTACCGACACACACACACACAGACACACAACACACACATACATGCTGGTGTGTGCACAAACACACACACAAGTACATAAACATACGCTTCCTTATTTACTTAGGTATGTTAGGCAGGATATAATTGTCCTTTAGAAAATGTGACACTCGTGTTGTTGTTGCTGTTGGCTGCCTCTTAGCGCCTTAGCGTCTCCCCCCTCCCACCGACCATACCATACCATGCCACAACAGCAACAACAACATCAGCCTTGTTCGCGCTGTTTTTCATGATTAATGAGCATAATTTTGAAAATGAAGTTTCAAAAATGTTGTGTCGTTTACTTGCTGCCAACATTAACGTTAACGCTTACGTCGCCGTCATCGTCGTTGTTGTCGTCGCAGTTGACGTTGGCGTTGCCATCGACGCCAACTGCGGCTGCGTTGCGCCATTTTCTAACGCCTTGGCGTCTTCGTTAAGTGTGCAAACAGTAATTATAAATATGGCGGCGTTGTCTGTGTATTTAATACATATAAACGAAACGGAAAGAAATAAAAAGGACCCAAAGAAATGAAAATAAAGAACATTTTTGCTATAACGATAATTAGTTTTGTTTCCTATGCCGTCGTCGTCACCGCCGTTGTCGTCGTCGCAGCCGCTTAGTTGCAGTCACCGTCTGCATTCCGTATCTCAGCTGCCGTATCTCATCCACTTTTATGAATTACTCTCTACGATGCTTTTATTCGTTACGTTTATAACTCTGCTCTTGTACGAACTACACTTATTACACTGCACTAGACAGCTTTAAGCGTTGCTCTTAACTATTCGTAGTCTTCCTTGCCGCCAACTGCACAGTGGGCGGTGTCATACATTTTGGCGAAAATTTTATAAACCGAATATTTGCTGCTACAACGTTTTAATTTGTTTTTACTTTTAATTATTTTCTTATTGAAAATTAGTGTACTTTTAATACAAAAACAAAAGATTTATATAAATTAATATCAAAAAATTTAGAGGACTTCATCTGATTTATAGAATTTAGTTGCGTTTTTTAATAAATTTTTTAATTAAAATAGGTGCAAACAATATTAGCTTATACATAAACCTCTTATGCAACTGCCCTGCTCTCTGCACCTCAAGAATTAACTCCCTAGGGAGTTCAATGCTTGTCTCGCTTGCAGAGGCAGCTCAAAGGCCACCCCAGCGACTGTTAGCTTACGCGAAACAAACACGCATAGCGGATGACTAACTCATCCATGACCAAGATTTACACTAAGCATCACACTGATCTATGAGGTCGCCTCCCCTGGTAGTCTGCCGGACTACCTACCTATAAATAATAAAAAATTAACTATTCGTAGCCTGCAGTGTTAATAATAATATATTAAGAAAACTCCAGAGTTTCGTCAACCGATACCAGAGGCGCATTGTTGGAGTGTTCTGGCATAGATCTATATCCAATTCGAGGTTATGGGAGACTACCAGGGAACGGGGCATCAAAATCGACATATCGATCAGAAAATATAGATGGATCAGACACACTTTCAGGAGAGACAACAGAAATATAGCACGAGCAGTTCTCGAATGGAACCCCATTGGCAATTGTCGCAGAGAGCGACGTCTCGAGTTAACAAAGCGAGAGAAGCTCTTCACAAATTGACAAATGTGTGGCGAACTCACGCTAAAAATTACAAGGAGAAAATCTGCATTGGCCACACCCTCAGCAAGTCAGATGAAGATATCGCCAAGATATGTTTCCAATGGAATCCGCAAGGTACACGCCGCCGTGGACGCCCTCGACAGACCTGTGCGAAAACGGTGTTGGCAGAAAGTCACGAGAGAGTGTCGCCCAACATAGAAGGCGCTGGAAGAAGTTTGTGTCCGTCTTATGCGTCAATTTAACATTAGTATTTTATTACTTTGTTGTATTATTTTGTAGTATAATTTGCGGCTTTATGAGTACGAAGAGGTAATATAAGTAAAATGAGCAATAACAATAGTTATTACATTTGGCCCACTGTGCAACGCCGTCAACACCAACGTCGCCGTTAACGTCGACTTCTTCTAGTTGCCAACTCACTCACGACAGCATTTTTGATTAATTGCATTGAGCTGCCGCTGCCGCTGCCGCCTCCTTAGCCGCTGCTACTCAAATATAAAATTGTTGGCAGTCAAATGGAAGTGAGTCCAGAAGGCGGAAACGCAAAAAAATGGCAAGAGAGGAAAAACATGGCGACTCAAACAAGTCAAATTATGTTGTAGCATAATTTCAGGCTACTTGGATCTCTGCGCGGGTCTTGGTTGGCGACAAGTTTTCGACATTGGAAAAAGCCGCAGTCAACCGAATACTCCGAATTTACTTACTAGTGCAACTGACAGTGTGGCATCAATTAAAGTCAACAAGTTTGAATTATGGCTATAAATTTAATTGATAGCACTGCACAACTTAAGTGGCCAAGATTTGTAGCGTCACTTGAATATAATAAAATTTATTATGAATAGCACGTAGTTAGGCCTGATAATGAGACACAATTTGCGGTATGTCATAAAAAATTCATAAACAATTAAACTGCGGTAGTGAAGTAATGGTAGTTGGAGGTATGTATTTGCTCATTTCAAGTGAGCAAGTCGCATAAATGTTGAATATGAAATGAACTTATTGTTTGCTCAAAATATTATACTTATTTAAGGATATGCAAAAGTTAACTTTAGGTAATTGGTTGCAAAATAAAGTCGCTTACACAGAAAAATGCTTAAGAAACATTTATATATATCTTGGAGAGCACAAGTGCATTCACATAATATATCTACTTAGCCAAACCAGCAGAGCTGTACTTAAATCACCACAAAGAAACGGCAGGACATACAAAAGAATCTACTCACAATGCCATACATATCGCATGAAGGATAACAGCAAGTGTGTGTGGTAAGTAAGCTTACGTTACGAAGTGCGTGCCAGAATCGTTTAAAAGTCATACAAGAGACGCCAAGTCAATCGATCAAGCACTCATTAAGCTGCCAGCCAACTGTCGTTTATCATGGCTTACAATTTTCATATGCCCGCCTTCAGTTTTCCGCTGTTTTCCTTTGTTTTGCTTTGCATTTTTTCATATATATATTTCTATAGATTTTTCTTTTTTTTTTGCCTTAATACGCATTTAATATATTTAATTGGCTTTTATTTTCTCCGACTAAAGTTCAATTTTAATTGTAGCCATTAAAATTTTTTTACTACCTACTAGCCAGCCAGCCATATTTGTTTTATTTTTTTTACAAATAAAAGTTGTAAGAATTATGGCAAGCAAAATATCAACTTATATAATGTATAAACCTTTCTGCATATATGGACACACTCCGTCATACGTGGGGCAAAGAACAGCCAACTGTACGTAGTGTGGCAAGGAACTGTGTAACTGCTGTTGCAATAACAATAAATTTTCACTTGAGCGTACCAACACATGGGTCAAATTGACCCATTTTTTATTTTCCCATTTTGTTTTGTTTTTTTTTTTGCTTTTCAGTTAAATATATATACTATAACTGACAAATTTAATACAGTCGAAGTCGGCTTTAAGCACCGCAGCACTTGAGAAAGTTTCATTATTTAAATATTTGCCAATATGAACTTAATTTGAGAAATAGATCTATTACAAGTAAGTGACAGAAGCAAGTTAATTAACATTTTGAAGTAATTTTAGTATATTCAAAGTTAGCAATTATGAGATAAAATTCATATGTATATTTTCGGAAAATTCTTTTATTTTGGAGCTTTAGTATCTTCACTGAGGATCATACTGCTCCATGTGAGGTAGGGGGGCCTACCGGCTACACCCAATATCTTTAAAATTTTTCTGTCTTTGATGTGTGGCTATTTTAGTTCAGCCAGTTAGAAGTACAGGATGCGCCATTTCTTTAGTCGGTATTTCAATATTGAACAACTTTAACATTTGACAACCGATTGACTTGACTTTAGATATTTTGGAAATGTCAATTCAGTATAATTTCAACCATGTATAGCTTCACACCGAAATAGTTACTTTATACATTGAAAACAGTCCTTCAGTAACCTTAACTCAACGTGCATACCCTCGAAAATATCCTGGCAAACAGGAACAGTGGGACAACACAATTCGTTGTTTGGTTTCAAGTTTTTTTGAGCACGAGACAGTGGGAGATCGTGAACAACTCATTTATCAACGACCAAGGCGTTGCAATGAACTTATTGAAGCAGCTAGAGGCTTTTGCGCTAAATTCATCATTTGGCCTTATTTTTTCTTAAGAGAACCAAATGGTCGTTGGAAACCGATATCGTTGGATATTGGCTGACTATGTCTGTCCACAAATGCGCGAATAAGGTCTTGAAGATTACTGGGTTTAACAAGACGGTGGGACATGCTACACTGCGAATGCAACAATTGAATTTCTGCAACGAAAGTTCCCTGGACATTGATGTCAAAAAGAGGCGACATTGAATGGCCACCTAGATCTCCGGATTTGACCTTCCGGACTTCTTTTTGTAGGATTTTTTTTTTGAAAAGTAAAGTATACACCAGCAAGCCACAGACCATTTAAGAGCTTTAGAAAAATATTTGTGCTGAAATCATTGCTATACCAACCGAGATGCTCGAAAAGGTAATGGAAAATGCCGCAAACAAAAGCATATTTTGTTATGGCCAATAAAGGTGGCCACTTGCGTGATGTCTGGATAAATTGCAAAGGATCAAATTGTATAAAAATACTTGACATTCGGAAATTGGTTGTTTTTTTTTTTTGTTATTCAATGTTTATATGCCGACATACGAAATGACACACCCACTCAAAAACTACAAACAAAATATAAAAACTAAAGCTATTTCTTTTTAATTGCGTCAAAATTTCTACTGAAAACCAAAATTGCAACACAGTTTTGAAAAAAATAGCATTTCTTACTTTTTTAAAGCCTCGAAAGATGCTGAAGAAGCCAAAAAAGAACACATTTGTTTTGAAAAATTAAGATTTTGAAAACGAAACATGAAGATTTTTCTGCTCAAAGCTGTTCGAAGAGAACAAGGACTCACAGCTTGTTGCCGAATTCGATCTAAGGAAAATGTTGTTTTATTGTTAGCTAACTGTGCCAGTGCTAGGCATGGCACAATGCTAGACATATGCACCAGTGTTGCAGAGTGCAATCGAATTAGCGAACTCAAGACTTGGACTATAATACGCTAGCACTACATAAGCGGGGACCAAAATGTTTGTATTAATTAATACAATGACTTTAATTTCTTAAGATACACAGCCTTTAAAAATGGTCTTCGGAACACCTCGAAATACAAAGGCTACACGGAAGACCCAAACCTGACTGTTTTCAAACAAGCAGTAAAAGGCAAGATGGCATCTATATCGTTGTAGAGCTCGCATAGCTCATGGAACATTCGGATGCCGTATAGTCGTTCGCAATCAGAAAGATAGCGAAGATTTAAGAAGAATTTTTCTACGCACAAGTCGAAGCACAGCTGCATGCGTTCATATAAGAGCATAGGCCGAATGAATGTCATGTAGAGTGTTTCGCGAATAGTTTACTTACTCTGTCAGACCTATTGGCAACTGTGATTCTGTGACTGGCAGAGAAGAACAATAACCATTGCAAAACGTCAGTTGCAAGGATTGTGGCAAACGCAATAAAGTTGGAAAAAAGTTAGCTTATAAATATAATTAAGTTCAATTTCTATTAATTATACCTTTTCGTAAACAAATTTTTTCCAAAAACTTCATTTGTTTATTTAACTGCATTATGCAGCAAAAAAAAAAAATTATATATACTTACTCATAAAAAATTCGTTACTTGTAGCAGACTGACTTGACTTCAAATTGGTCGCTCATAAAAATTGTACCTGTCGTATACTTAATATTTCTTCTTGGTTATTTTTCGCTTTTGTTACACTTTCTTGTTGCCGCTGAGCATATAACACAAATAAGTGCCAAAAAATTTAGCTGCTCATTTGCACCACATGCAAAAAGTGTGGCAAGAAGCAAGAAGAGAAGCAAGCAGCAGTAGAAGAAGCAACAACAAAAAGCAAAAGGACAAAAGCGCCAGGGCGTAACAATGAATACAAATGAGTCATTTATGGGTAAAGCAGCAGCAGTTGTAGTAGCAGGCTATGGGGGGGGGCGGTTGGCAGCAGTAGGTTGCGTGGAGGCGTGGCAGCAACACAGCACAAATAACTGACATAATAGTCATAACAACAGCAACAGTGGCAAGAAATCTGCGCGAAAACATACTCGCACTCATACTCATATATATACGCACGTCATTGTTGGTTTTTTATTACATGTACTATGTGCATGTGTGTGTGTGTGTATGTGTGTGTGTGTGTGTGTGTGTGTGTGTAGCTAAAGCAGGGCAACTAACTGCCTTGGTATTGCCACCATTTTGTATTTTGAAGCAGCAGCAGCAGCGGCAGCAGCAAACGGCGACGTGCAAAGCACTAATGACATGCTGCTTAGAGCACAAACACATACATACGCTTAGATTTTACACACACACACACACATGGAGAGGCACATACATGTAGAACACACATTAACACACACACACACACACAGTCACATGCTGCACAGCGAAGTATGCAGCTAATTGGGCTAGCGTGACGTTGCCAGCTTCTGCTAGCTCAGTTTCTCTTTCTATCCATCTCTCCTCCTGCTTCTCTCTCTTTTTCTATCTCTCTCTCTTTCTCTGTCTCTCTCTTCTCTAAACTCCCTTCCAAAGTTGCCATATGCATTATTTTTTATGGCATCATAAAAATTTAAATTAATTTTTTCTTTTCACACACGTACAATGCCTATGTATGGATGAACAAACTATTAACTCTAACTTTTTGTGCATATGCATTCAGCTGCAGCGTTTGCTCCTTCCTATAGAGTAGCAGCAAATTAAATATTCACCTGTATTTCTAAATATTACCTAGAATGCTATTATTTTTTGATTATGTTTTTATCTGCTGCTTAAATGTTAAAATTGAAAGAGTTGTTTCAGTATATGCGGTGCTTTTCTTTTCATTTATCGAAAAAGTTATTGCCTTCATTATCTTCATTTTTTTGTGGGACCTCGTAACTTTGTGGGTAAGACACTTGCCTAATATATTATTTTAAGTTAAATGACAGGATTGTATAAAATAAAGAAAAAATTTAATTAAAAATAATAAATATTTAAGGCGATTGCGAGCAAGAGCTTGTTGAACCAGCAATCAGCAAAAGTATCAAGCTCAGGCTGCTGCAGTGTGCTGGTCATGCCCAAAGATTGGATCCCAGTAGCTCAATTAGAAAAGTCTTTCAAAATACACGCGATAAGAAAGAAAAAAGAGGTCGGACAATGTGGAGCAAACTGCAGAGTGTCTTGCAAGAAGAAACTGGAAAATGCTAGCTCTACATCGTGAAGAATGTAGGAGATTTCAAGCGGAGGCCAACATACAAATTAGTGATGATCTAAATGTTAACAACCGCTCGCTCTGGGTCTTACCAACCTAACCCAACTTAAACTTATCACAACAGACAAAACCTTTGCCTTTTGAATACCTACAAAACCAAAAAATAAAACAATAATAAAACAGCGTAAGTGTATTAAAAACTGCTTACTTCTCATGCAATTATTTTACTTTAATATAATTTAACTTTTTAAACTTCAATGTTGGTATGTTTGCTGCTCACCATGGCGCCTACACGTAAGCCTTAATTTAAGTCTCGTTTTTTTATGCATTCCCTCACCGTGCTGTGTTTTTTTTTTTTTGCCAATCGATTTTATATTCATTTATCGTTTTGCTTTATGCCTGCAGCATGCTGAAAGTAAAGTTTTTTTCAGTATCCACACCTACGAAAATGTTTTTGGCCAACTTAAAATGCAATGGCCGAAAGCTGCGGCAAACACCTTCAATGTTGTTTCTCGTAGCGTGTGATTTTATGGCGGCTACGCCTAAAAGCAAACTGCACTTTTTTGCCGACATTCGCCGTGTATTGGCCGCCATTTTGCTACAAGCGTGTATGTGTGCATGTGTGCTGCACACAGTGTGTTACGTGTGTGTGCGTGTGTATGTGTGTAAGTGTGGTTGTGTGTGTGTGTGTAAGTTTTGTGCGCAATAAAAGTGAATTGTCTGTAAAATTTTTATTATCCAGCAAAAGGCGTCGAGTTGCATGAAAGTCTAGTGCTTGTACATTGGCCAAGAGAGGCGTGAAACGTGTGGCTTCTGGTTGTACTCTCCTGAACTGAATGCGGTTTCATTTGACTTCATTGTTAGTTTTGACTGTGTTTATTTTTTTGTTGTTTTTGGTGCTTTTTTCTGTGGCTGCTGATACTTATTTGGCATGATTGTTATGCGCGACCCCTTTGCTTTATCTGCTTTCATATATAATATAATACCAATGTAAGTTGTATACGAATTTGATAAAAGAACTATATGTGCCAAAGTTATAAAGTCTATGCTGGCATCTGGCTTATGCGAGTTGTTTTTAAACTTTTACAAATTGCAATAAATGCAGCAAGTTTCTTCATGATTCCCAGCAGCAGTCGTCAATAAACAAATCTTTCCATACATTGTTATTTTTACTGCATTGATCCAGCTCATTTATAACTTATCCCACACACACACACACACACACACACACACACACACACACAGACATACATTGAAAAGCTTGCAAATTGCTATAATCCTTACCTCACTACCACCGGTTACTATCAATCAATTTGCATGCCATTTCTTGTATCAAAAACAAAGTGGCTGTATCGTACAAAGTTGCTACGTAATACCTGTCGAGTGGCACTCATTGGAAATTATTATGTATGGATTATGTACTTGCGCTCTACGATTGCATTTGGATTTGCATTTGCCGTGTTGCATTGGATGTATAATTGCGATAGACATGACATCATAAAGTTCAAATGATTAAACTTACAATTAGGCGCTTGGGCGGCACAGTTAGAGTTTTACCATTAGAAATTGTTGTTACCAAGTTATATGAGAGCGCAGTATATAGTTGCTTTATATAATGTATGCACGCAGAACCATATGCTATCTGTTTGCTGGAGCTAGTGATGGCAACGTGAGCTGCGCTTTATGGCTGGCAGCATGGACTCAAGAAGTCCATTGCGAGTTGAATAGTGGTTTTTATTATATATAAATAAACTATAACTCAACCTTAAATAAGCTATTCTGTGTCTGTTACATATGTTGTATTTACTTATTCTCAGATAAGATTGTTATTTCTATAATATATGTAATCTACAATCGAAAAATAAGCAATATGATATTTATTTATACATTTATACATTTGTTCTGTCTATTTAAGTTGTGGCAACTGATAGTGCATTCACTACTAAACGCGAAGATTGGTGGATCGATTCCACCCTGTGCAGCACAGGTGCACTTGTCTAGCACTGATTTACCTATGAAATTCTTGAGTAATTAAACACTGCTTCGTTAATCCGAATGGCGTTGTCTTTAATTAATAGAGATATACTAAGGCAAATAGCGTCAATTCATTTGCTAGCTCTGTCAGTGCTATGTCAAGGCATTAGTGCTGCATTGCAGAATCGTTGCACCGGTCTTCAGATTCAGAGACGAAAACGCTCTCGCGAAACGAAGCCTGATATAGCATATATATCAATAATAAGTCTAAAGTTTCGCAGACGAATTTTGAAATGGTATCATTTTTCATTTTTCGACGTGAATATTTTCATTGAGCTCTTAAATGGTCTGTGGCAAATAAAAAAACCCTACAAAAAGAAGTCCGTGGGGATCAAATCCGGTGATCTAGGTGGTCATTGAATGTCGCCTCTTTTTGACATCAATGTCCAGGGAATTTTCGTTGCAGAAATTCAATTGTTGGATTCGCAGTGTAGCATGTCCCACCATCTTGTTAAAACCATGCAGACCTTCTTCGCGCATTTGTGGGCAGATATAGAGAGCCAACATCCAATGATACCGCTTTCCAACGACCATTTGGTTCTCTTTGAAAAAATAATAGGCAAAAATCGTGCCTAATCAAAGCACCTTCAATTTTCCATTTCTTCTATCAAAGAACATGTATGATAACTCGTAAGCATTTGACTATGAAAAACATAATAGGAAACTATTTTCCTATTCAATGCTTCAATAGAATGTTGCTTCAAATGCTTAGTAAGCATAAAAACTCACGACACCCGCTTTAGAAATTAAAGAAAAAAAGAAAATCTGTTGCGATGTAGCAGAATGTGGTACGTGTGTCTACATGCATTGCACCTGTAATTATGCGCACGGCTGACATACATTACATGGTCCACATAAACAGTCTCACGTACATAATATACATATATAATAATATATATATATATATATATATACATACCTAGATCTAGCATGCAAATGCATACATATATTTATAGCCTACTTAAAGTTATATGGTCGGTCGGGCTTACAGTCAGTGCCCTAAGCAGCACGACAACCGTGTACTACTCTACCCTGCTCTAGACGCTATAACCCCTTCTCCTGGCCTATCTATATATATATATATATATATATATACAATATATATAATAACACAGCACTTTATGTGCACTTTATGTGCTTGTCTGTATTACAAGTACACTATATGAGTCTAAGTACAGTCACGATGCTATTTGACATGCAAATTTTTGTTCTGCTCAAAAATAATAAAAATGCAAAAAAAAAGAACGGTTTGGGGAAAATAACAAGAAATTTCTATTAAAATAAATATTTGTTAGAAACAAAAACTGAAAATTTTATAACATGCAAGCAACAAAATGTTTGTACACTACAAACACCAATTAATATAGTTCAACTAATTTTCTTACTTTTGAAATTTTTACACTCAACAAACAAGAATGGTAATTCCCCTTTCATACGATACAAAAAATCGTTCTGTCTGCTATAAAATTTTTTCAATAATGCTCGCAAAAAGGCTGAGCGACATAGCAGAATGGCTACTTGGAGAATACCCATGTGGATGTAGGCCTGGAAGATTCGTAATTGCTCAGTTGTTTTTGCTGAAGCAAAATCTGGAGAAAACGTTAGATTTTAAGCAAGCTTTTGACAGCATAAGGCGTCCCTTGAATCCGTAGATTTTGTGTTGATAAGCAATGACAACAACAGCGCAAGGGACTGTCTGCATACAAGATCGGATTCCATCAGTTAATAAAACCTACTACGCGCACAACAAAATATTCATATCGAAACTGCTATCGAGGGTATGCTGACCAAGAATTTTTAATTCCATCATAAGCCAATAGTTATAGATGGAGCAGAAGTTTGGACCATGACGACAGCAGACGAACAATCCCTAAGAATCTTTGAAAGAAAAATACTGCGAAAAATGTTTGGGCCAAAGATAAATAGACTAGGTAACTAAATTCCTAAGAAATAATGACGAATTATTGAGCTTAAACCATTGCTTTTATTTATTAAACCTTCTCATATGAGAACTAACCTCTCTCTTGGTAGTTAGGATGCGTGAAAAGCTTGCTGAGGTATTTTTCCTTGAGTTCCGAAAGTGTATTAATGACTGAATGTTCAAGTCTCATGCCGAAGATGTAGTCAAATTCATTAAAATGGATAGGACATGTTTTACGGATGGATCTGAACAGAGCACAAAAGCGCACAAGCAAACATTACTTTCCACAAGAAGAAAGGGATCGAGCGCCTGATTGACAATATTGATGATGACATGCTGAAGATGGAAGTAAGGAACGTGCGTGCCTTTTGCGTTAGCAACAGATACGAATGTGGAAGAATTGTTGAGAAAGCCAAAACCCACCGCGGCTTGTAGAGCTGAATGTTGATGATGATGATACGATGCATAATCTTTGGCTTTGTCTCAGTGAAAAGAAAAACTAAAGAAGAATCGATACTTGTTTTTAATTGAAAAGTCTTTGTAAAATTCGGTCAGGTCGACTGAGCGAAACTAATGTGGTAAACATTCTTTCATCTTTTTCGACGTCTAACAAACCCCAACCTAAATGACTCGCCATAATCATTTTTGAGCTCGTAAGGATCGGTAACACCAACCACACAATAGTTTTGTTTTTTGAGACTAATGATTATATAACTAATGATTTGTGCAAAAATGTTGTGATGAAGTTTTATCCTTTGCAATTATATAAAAACTCTGACATACCCTAAGAAGTATTTTTTTTTAATTCGAATGCTCTAGCATTATCATTTCTGAGATCTAGATGTTTAAACAGCCATACAGACACGTATGGGTATATCAACTTCTCTAATCACGCTCATAATACGTTAGCATTTGAGCATCTCCCAGCATTCTTTCTAAATATTAACAATACTTCATAAGTGTCATTCAATTGTATTCTAAATCCTATATAAAAAATGCATTCTGCATAGCCCAAAAATGTAAACTTTTCGCTCAGTGTAGAAGTGCATGCACTTAGCGTACGCTTAGTGTGAATAACGAGGCTTTGGCGTCCGCCATTTTGTTGTTAATTTTTGGGTGCAGCTTGGCTGAAGTCAAGTTGTGTCAGGGTATGGGAAAGGAAGCGGCAACAGAGCAATTTGCTGCATACAAATCGCAGCGTGCATTAAACTTAATGCAACGTTGCAGTCGTTAGGTTGCCGCTAGGGAACGCCCCGAGAACCTAATAGGGCCCAAGCACTGGCCTAAACTATATATGGCTGCTGTTGCTCCGGCACCGATGACGTCCGACATGTTGGCTGCGAAAAGAACTTAAAGTAGGTTACTTACGGTACACAAAGTCGCTTTGTGCATACTTAAGACGGCAAACGAACCAATGCAGCCGCCTGGCACACTCCTTAGTACAACCGCCCCCCCTCCCACCAACCAACACACCGAAATCGGCAAGCATTCTACGGATACCGCACTTGTTTGGTGTTGTTGTTGGTGGTGTTTTTGTTGTAATTGAGGCAAGGCGCGCACAGAGCAAAAGCAAAAGTTGCCCCATGTACGAATAGTTTGCTGCTGCATAATGACAGCGGTGCTGGCATGCATATTTATACATGTTACAACCCACAACCCCGTACCGCCGCTTACCGATATACACAAAGTTGCCAGACCCCAAAAACCCAGACGCAGTAACACCCACAGACGGCTGGCTGGCTGGCTGGCTGGATGACTAGCTGACTCTGGCTGACTGGCTGACATGGTTCACTACGCTCTATTGGCGTGCCTAACGTTGCATTGGCAAACAGTTTCTGAAGCTTTAAATATTCCTTTTTTTTCGTAAGCATTTTTTTTTTTTTTTTGAAAATCCCCATTTCTTTTTTTTTTGTGCTAATTACGCGCATGACGTGACCAAAGTTTGCACATGCATAAATTATTTTCAACATTTGGCAAAATGGAAAATTTTGTTAGCTTAGCAATTGAGAGATGTTTTACAATTTTGTAATTAATTTGGCTCATGCCAACTAACCATATAATGTGAAAGCAAACACTACATGCCAACTCATGGATACGGAACTATATGGTATTTGAATATTTCCAAAAGCGATGATTTTTGCAAATTTATACTTTTTTTCCAATTACACGTATCTTGACATCTTGAGATCCATCTTGATAAAGCGTAGTAAGTGATGTTAATACTTCTTCATCTTAAGATTAAACAATCTTTGTAAACTTCTTTCAAAGTTCTATTAAACTTTTGACAGAAGTAACAGATCAACTAGATATCATGATACCATGGAACAGTTCAGACCAAAAGAACGTGCTGAAATTGTTCAGCTTTACAATCCAAATAACTTTTCAATTGGGAAATCTAAATGGGAGTTTTGGGCAAAAAATAAAGTTAATTCTGCATCCGGTAATAAAACTATAAGAAGTTTATACGCAAAATTTGTGAATTCTGATAGAACTAGTAATGTCAAGACAGCTAGACGTTCCGACCAAAATATTGAAGCCGTACGAGCCAATGGTGAGCAGGAGCCGCGAAATGCGAGTTAGCGTATCGATTTGAATATGTTTCCGTACAAAATCCAAATGGCACACAAATTAAGTCCAGCTAACAATTCGCGTTGTGTCCCACATGACAAGTGAATCACTGAAATGGCTGAGAACGAACTTGACTTTTGAGAAAAAAAAATCATCATGTCAGATGAAGCATATTTCACCTTGAATGGAGGTGTAAATAATTAAAATTATCGGTACTCTACCACTGAAAACCCTCAATTAATTGAACAACAGCCTCTATATGATCAAAAAGGGAATGGTTGTTGTGACTATGACCAACGGTCTTTACCGTATCTTAAACAATGGATTTATTGCGACCACAGTTCCCCGGATGAGACATATCGAAAAATGGTGATTTTGACTGGCCACGGAGATCATTCGATCTTGGGTCACAATACTATTTCTTGCTGGGTATATTTGCAATTTAAGGTAGGGTTGGTAAGCCAAGGAATATAGCTCAACTTAAAGTTAATATATGACGCGAAACTGCAGCCATATCGACGGATACTTTTGCCAAAACAATTGAAAATGCCGAAGAAAGATCACTCAGTTGTTCATTTCCGCAATATCATATTCCAAAGGTAGCTCCAGTATATAATTCTTGAACCGTAATAATTCTTTTGCATTTATTTTTTTCTTAAACAAATACTTTTACTTTAAATATACAAATCGAATTCATTTTGCTCACAAGCTGCGACAGCATACTATACGACAATTCCAAAATATTCATTAGCTTCAAGCCAAAAGAAGCGTCAGTTTTTCCGCCCAGTATCTATGTGCAACGCCATAATTAATTAGGTATTCATTTTAAATGTGACAGATTACAGATACAATTTATTGCTTAAGCCATTTCGATAAATTAGTAAATATTATTTTTGAAATCAACAAATAGCTAATAAACTGTTTATGAATACGAGTGTGCTATCAATTAATTGAGGTTAGTGCACCTTTCAAAAGTTCTTTGCATATTAATGAGGTTGTTGATATTATTAAAGATAAATGTCCACTTAGGTAATTAGATTTTAATGTAAGGTAATTAGCCGCAAAGTTTAATAGAGCCAAAAAAGGGGTTATATCATCTAATTTCAATATAAGAGGTGCTTGATGCGAAAATTGCTGGGGAGGGATGAACGATTAGTCGAATCGTAACGACAAATAAATCTAATTAAAACATAAGTTATATTTTTTATACTCTTTATTGACTTAACCAATTTTGTGGAAACCTATACTTTGTATATTACTACATAATTTATAAAATCTTTTAGTTGCTTGTAGATTCAGTTTGTTGCTTAGTTCAGTGCAGGAAATTTCAATAACCGAATTCATTAAAAGCAGATCCTCGTGCAAATTTTCGTTTCAGTCTACTCCTAAATATAGGAAAAAAGATTTAACATTCCCTGGCAAGCTTTGATATTTGTACACTTCTATGTACTTCGTATACTTAATATCAAAATTATTTTGAATAAATATACTACTTATTTTTTTTAAATTTTATTTTAGAAAAGTTGCATAATTTAAGTAAAGGGCTTAAGAGTTTTAAAAGTAATAATTTCAGCACTTTCCAATCAGTATACAAAATGTTTATTGTATTTTATATATATATTTTATATTATACGATTACTTTTTTGTGTTGAAAAAATCAAAATTTTTACCTAAAAAAAAGAACATATGATTAAAGTATTTTGCCTTAAAAGCGTTTGCTTTTTCCATATTTTCTAGTTATTTTCGAAAACCCTCTCTTTTAAATTGGTCCTGTCTGTTCTTGATCCAATAATTGAGTCACTCTTAGATGTCTATTGTACATTGAAAGCGACTGCTTTTCTGCGTCTTTCTCGTCATTTTCAAAAACATTCTCTAAAAAATTAGTGCTATTTGACTTTGATCCAATAATTGTATCACTTTCCATATCTTCAAGATATCCACAGCTTAACCGGTGACCGCTTCAAATCAGAAAAATGGTTGGGCCCGGCGTTTCATCTGCACGGAGCAAAGTTTCTGATTGCCGTAAATCTGGTAACACACAACCTTTTCGTGCCTCCAGCTTGAGCTACTGCAGACAGCGAATCATTCGGAAGCTAAATGGTTGTGGGCAGAGCTAGGCAGCCGCCTTGGAAACAAAAACCTAATAAAAACCAATAATAAATCTTCGCATACGATCTCTCGCCCACACCCTATATTGACGACCACCGCAAATTTAACATGGTCTACGATTTAGGATACGTACCTGGGCATATCAGCAACTTGGATGTTGCCTAGAGGCAACATTGGATAGATCCAACTAGCGGATGCGTTTGAAAAAATTTAGGATTGTTAAAAAGTCATAATGGATATGATCTGGAAAGCAATCGGTTGCTCTAAGCAAGCAAGTATTGATACCAACTACAGCTGTCATGCGGAGATACGCGAATTTTGGGCACGAATACTAGTAGTAAGTCGTTGACTTCACGATCGCGTCTCAAGGCTCAACCTTGTAAGTGAACGCTTGACTACACGCCGTGTCAAGATTTTTACTTCTGAAGGTTCACTTCTGTAAGTGAACGCCTGGTTACAGTCCGTGTCAAGGCGAGATGCTTTAATCTTACCTCAATTTGCAATATACGCATCGATGGAAGCAAAAGCCAAAATTCTTAATGATGTATTCTAATAGAGACTCGATGGCACTTCCGACCACTGCCCAACCCAAACCAATTAAGTTAAGATTGCCGTCAGAGACTTCAATGCAAAGATTGCAAACTAAGGCAATAGGAAAAGTATCTTTTTATAGTAGAGTTTGAAAAATAACGCTTAAAATACCACCAAAAAGTATGACTATGCTGTCATCGCTCCAAAGACGCAGCATGGAGATATTTCTATTAAATTCTGTACGCAGAAAACAGACACCTACAGTTTATGGCCGAAACCGAACTGCAGGATCTTGAATTCATAGAGATTTACTAAGGTAAATTGCGTCTATTTGCTAGGTAAGTCAGTGCTAGAGAAATGCAACTGTGCTGCAGGGCGAGTACGCTACAGAGGCCCACTTACTGCTGATTTTCTTATTGCAAGTTTTCTTTATATTATTTTTAAAGCGAACTACATATTTAAATATTAAATTTTTAAGCTGCTTCCTTAAGTCTGCTAATCTCGGTGTGCAAAATCAAAGTTGCTATACAGATTTGCTGCGATAGCGAATTTTCTTTTTCTTTTGTATGGACAAGATAGTAAGACATTTTCAAATTTGCACTTGAGTATAAATAAAATTTTTACTATTTAATTTTACAAAATAAAGTTGTTTGACTACACATCAGCCAGCCTTGGCATTCATATGGCAATCGATCTGCCAACCGAAATCATATGAGTATGACCGCAAACCGCAACAGGCTCGATTGTCTACATCCTGTGCAGAGTCAATATATGGCATCAAGTAATTGCCTGTCTGTCTGCTCATAAACACAAGAAACCTGTTGCAGTTCGCTACCAAAGCAAAGTAGAGGTATTTCAATACTGTCATATGCCATATAAAGTTGAACTAAACAGTTGCATGTGTTCATGTTTTGTCACTTGGAAGTTTCCTAAGCAAATATTGTGATCAAACAGAAAGGAATTATTGCCTAGTACGCACACTTTCTAGATTAAGGAATTCCCTCATTAACTTATGTAAATACTTAAGACTAAACTAGATAGTTTCTGCTTTGATAGAAAAAGTTTCGAATAACAACAACAGCCTGTGCAAAAATTTCATATTTTTGCAATTTAAGAGCAAGGCAAGCCAGCAGCTAGTCCTGGCCTACACTTGTGCTCTGTTTTCATTTAATTTACTCTTGTCCTTGTTTGTTTGTCATCACACTACTACATATTTACCCAAGTACCTAAGCATGTATGATGCTTTTTGTATCTAAACGTACAATTCATATATGTATCTACGTAGATTTTAGTTTTTACGTTATTTGTTTTTCATATTGATACAAAAGGGTATCTTAAATCCGCTTTGCACTGAAGGTAATACAGTAGCCAATGCCACAACCATGTGGCATGTATAGTGTTTAGCATAAGGTAAGCCCTGGGAAAGAGCGTTGAATGCTGCGCGTAATAAATTTGTCTGCGGTATTTTGTCCCCCCGCCGCCAAACTGAATATGAATTTTCATTATCGATTTTTGAGCCAGTTGCCGGGTGACTGACTTGTATACACGGCTATTAAACCTTAAAGAGCTGAATCGTTGAAGCGAGTCCTATTTGTGGTCACTGGCAACCTCGAGTTGGCTGTAGATACTAAAATATTATGAATGGATCATTTACAAAGTCAACACAATTAAAATACACACCCCGGAAAACTGATACTGATACTCTCGAAGAAGATGCAAATGCGAATACGGGCAATAAAACCCTTTTCAATTTGTGACAGTGGCAACGGGAGCAGGTGCGAACCAATACAAATAAAACTCAAAAACCCCAACTGTTCAGTGTGTGTGTGCGTGTGTATGAGTCGAGTGTGTGTGTGTGTGGGTGGATGAGGATATGTGTGTGGGCATTGCTGCTGGGACTGTGCCCAAATGCGGTTTTAGAGAGTGTGCGAACTTATATGAAACATGAAATATTAATAGAGCGCTTAAGGCTACGAGTTACCCAAAGCTACCAGAACACGACATCGATTGATATCCTTGTTTGGCAGTCATTACCATATTTATTTTTCAATGCAGACCACAGTGGCAGATATAAAGGGATTATTTGCTGCTCTACTTTGAGTGCTCCATTTTTTTTTTACCAAAATAAGACGTTTAAGTCACTAAGAAGCTATATGCACTTTAATAGTTAATATAAAATTATTATTCTTAGCCATTAATCGTGACAGCCTGGTGAGCCTTGGTTTGGTAGTCTTAACGTACTTGCTTCTAAATCAAAGGTCGGTGGTACGATTCGGTCCTGCAGCAGCGGTTCCTAGCATAGCTAGCAAATTGACGCTACTTCCCTTAGTTAATCTCTCTTCTGGAAGCCGAATTAGAGATTCAATAATCTCGTCTACGCCGACGATATAGTTTTGCTCACACAGAATCACAGTGAGTTGCAAAGTATGAATTTCTTATCTGGTGTTTGCTTGAAAACTGGCTTGAAGATAGATTGTGGTAAATCGAAAACCCAACACATAAACTCTCGTAATAAAACTGCACACTATTGTATAAATCTCAACTTAGAGTTAAGAGAAGAGCTTGAATACCTAGGCAGTATGCTTACTCCGAAGGCTGGTACCGTGCGTAGTGTACAGAACCAGCTACAGAAAGCTAAGCGTACTTTTGCAGCGCTTTCCCCAATTTGAAGAGATGCTCCATCATTAGAAAATCAACCAAGCTACTATTTGGTAGCAAAATGCTGATATATGACATATGATATCAAAGAACAGCTTCAATGCTACGTCAACCGTTGTCTTAGGCGCATAGTCGGTATATTCTGGCCTAGACGAATCTCTAATGTGCCATTATGGGAGTTAACTGGACAAAAAGGTTTACTAAGTGACATCAATAGACGAAAAAAAAAAAGATGACAACGATACAGACTACACAGAGACCAGGATCTAGCAAACTCCGTACTTACCTGTAACTTCATTCGTACTAGACGCAGGGGTTGCTCTAGGACTAGGTGAAGACTTACCCCTATGAACGCAAGCAAAAGGTCGATAATTGAATTAAGATATTTAGCTTAGGATAGACAAAATTGGAAAACGATAGTAGATAGCAGATCTCAAAATAACGTTATGTTATAATAAGAACATGTAATTTCCTATTAATTTCCTATCAAGACCTCCCTATTCGGATTCGGCTATAAATTGTAGGTGCCTGTTCTCTTTGAACGTAGCGATGGCCCGTGAGTGTGATATGTGGGAATAAATGTATTTTTTAGTAAAAAATGAGTCAAAAGCTTTGCCAAAATCGTGTCAACGTTTATAACCTTAAGGCAGTGATAGACTTTCAGCCCACAAATATGAAAACTTTGATTCAAATTAAAGACTATGAGTATTTATATATTGAAATTCCCTTAGTTTGTCTATATTCTTCGCCTTTTTAAAATAAAACATGCGGATCTCTTATAGCTGCTGTGTGAAGAGAACAGAAACCTACTGTTTATAGACGAATCAGATAGGCGCACTATGGATTTGTTTGCCTTTTTTTGCATTAACTTTAAAAATTTATCGTTCAAGTTCAACTTTGGTTTGTTGCTTTAAATATAAGTAAGAAAAAATAATAAAATAAATTTATACCCCTTAACTATGTGGTCATTGCTCCCAATGCGTAAAAATATACTAGTTTTCCAATTCTGGCTTGAATTTTCTATGGGATATATGAAACGAACTTTAGAAACTTAAAGTAAAATTCAAAATTGTTCTGATTGGGAAGGTCAGATACTTAAAATTGTAGACTGATAATAGTTGTCTGTAATAAAAATAAAGGATTCGAATCTAGTAATCTCCTAAAAGCAACAATTTATTTGAACGACTTTTGACTCTATAATTGCATTCTTTTCTTCTGTCAATTATTAGTTGTCAATTTTAGCTTGTTTTAGAAAAAAAGCTCGAGTAATTTGGTTTATATTTGATTGCTTCAAGCCAATTTCAGAAGAACATTTTCGTCATATTTTACTTTATTATTTCCGTAAAGGTCAAAAAGCAGCTCAGGTTGCTAAAAAGTTGCCTGATGTATATGGTGACAAAGCCTTAAAGGGAACAAAGTGTCAAAGTTGGTTTGTTAAATTCCGTTCGGGAGATTTTTCACTCAAAGCTAAGCTATGTTCAGCTCGGCCAAGTGAAGTTGATAATGACGATAACTGAGCGTGAGTTGTTAAATATACCATAAACACAGATATATATTGATAGATCATATATTGATAGATACAACGTCTTGGACTGAAAAAAAACTTAATATTTGGGTACAACATGAATTGAAAGAAATTAATTTAAGAAATCGCTTCAACGTTTGGGATGTGCATCTTAAGCGCAATGAATGAAGCAAATCATAACTGTCGATGAAAAATGGATTGTTTACAGAAACTTTAATAGAAAACGATCGTGGTCAAAGCATGATTAAGCGCTACAAACCACATAAGAGGCTGAGAGCCACCCCAAAAAAAGATTATGCTGTCAGTTTGATGGGATTGGAAGTCTGTGGTATATTTTGAGCTGCTTTCAAGAAACCAAATGAATAACTCGGATGTCTAGTATGAACAACTGGGTAGATTGAATGCCATCAAGTAGAAGCGAACAGAATTGGTCACTCGTAAGGTAGTCATATTCCACCAGCACAACTTTTTTGGTGACTCGCCAAAGACTGAGTGAGCTTGGCTGAAAACTTTTGATGCATCCACCATATATGGTAACCCTGACCTTGCAGCCTCAGCCTACCATTTGGTTTGGTCTTTGCAAAACTTCTTAAATGGCAAAACTTTTGATAAGGATGAGAATGTAATAACGCACTTGCTTTAGTTTTTTGCAGATAAAGGCCAGAAGAATTTGCAGGAAAGCTGGCGAAAGGTCATCCAACAGAATGCAAAATATATAATTGATAAAAGTTAATTTTCAATTAAAAAAATCTATTTACTTTCTTTGAAAAAATCAACGGTATTTTTACGTTCAATCCAATATTTACAATCAACAATACGAGAGTTAAGCTATTTTACATGCAAAAATAAATTGCTTCAATTACGCAGCAACAATTTTTTAAACGCATTTTGATTGATTCTTACCACTGTTTCCCCAATGCGTATTGAAAAGCAGAGAACTGAAGCGAACCACACTGAAACGAACCGAACGAAAACTTCTGCAAAAGCTACTAACCTTTTATTTAATTTGATGTGACCAAAGTTCAAAGGTGAGCGCTATTTGTTTGCTTGTTTGTTTGCGGTTACCACTGTATAGCGGAACGGAGTGGGTCGGTCATAATGGGTACTCCTAGTACTACCAGCTAGTATTTATGCAAATAGACTGTGCGCTGCGTGTTGCCCGTTGCTCTTGTGCGCAGGGGCGTATGCGTGCCGGGGGTTTGCGTAAAGATGTCACACAAAAAATATAACAACATCAACTGATTGTTGGAGAATGCAATGGCATTAAGATTGTCATTAGATGAAATTTGTTCAAAATTTGCTTTGTGGTTTGCTCTCGCTGCCCTACCCAAACCCTTAGTTTGAGGTTTTGTAATCGGCTACAGGATCAGAGTTTTGCTTTGGTCTCACTGCGTCCAGTGGCAAATGGTGTGAATATCAAGCGGCCATTTAAATAATGTAGCAATCAATTCCATTATGAGTAATTATGTGGCATGCCGCGATACTGTCTGACACTTTGGCCTTTACCTTTGATTGACATCAAGGCCCAGTACGGGGGCTTCATGTCCAAAACTTATTTTCATATACCATTTGGCTATATGAAAATGAAGTAGAATTCCAATTCGCAGACTTTGGTTTGTTTGTCAAGTTGGGCAGAAATATGTGCAAAGTGTGCGAGAGAGTGGGTTGGGGTGCAGCTGGTCATTGAATTGTATATTATTGGTAATTGTGTGTGTGTGTGTGTGGTAGGTGGTTGGATGTACGGCTGTACTGTGGGGCCGGGCACCTCTTTGACGCGCACGACCAACCAACCGACAAGTTCTTTATATATTTCTGTTTTGGTTTTTGTTCTTGGCATTTTATGGACTTTACGTTTTGTTTCACATTGTTTTGTTGTAGTTGTTTTTATTTGTATTTTGTTTTTGTTTTGTTTTGTTTTTTGCATAACAACCCAAGCAGCCAAGCGTCTGAGCGAGCAAACGACGAAACGACCAGCTTGGACAGACTTTTGGCAACAGCATTAAATTTACCGCATTGAACTTCAAGGTTAATTTATTTTATTGTTTCGCAACATTGCGCGATTTTGCTGCTTTTTCTGGCTACAACTTGGGAATGGGTTGCAGCAGTTTTTGCTGCTACGTTCTGCTGTTTGACTAGCTCCATTTCCTTGCTGGCCGTACAGCTTGCTTGTGTGTATAACTTGGTTTATTGTCATTTGATTTTTGAGTTTTCGCTTGATTATTTCTCGTTTTCCCTGCTGCCTTTTTCTATTTTTTGTGGCACAAAAGTTTTTGTGCGAATCTGTTTATTTATGCGTCATAAAATACACTCCATAGCAAAAGTGGGCAAAAGGCGAGAAACCAGCAATTTAAAGGGCCAAAGCACTAAATGTTGGCCAGTTTATCACTTCATCGACTAGCCGCCGTTGATGTAGTTGCTGTTACCTTTTTTTTTTGGCTACATATCGTAAGCAAAGGGCTTTATTACCTAGCAGCTAGGAACATGATTATACAAAGTTGCAAGACTACAAGGTCTACACACATTTTTGCTTAGAGCCATTTGTTCGGGTATTTGCTTTTGTAGTTGATTGTTTGGCCAACTTACAGTATAAGTTCGATTGCAATTGGCCGTATTACCTAAGTCAATAAATTTTGGGAAATAAACTCTTTTATACTTCGGGTTTGTTATTGTTAGATTTATGCTTTTCTGTGTTGTGGAATCCGACAAATACATGAGTACTCAACAGTGAGACGAACTGCATTAAATTGCGCGAGAAACGAGAAAATGTTATTGTTCGTGTAAAATGTAATTATTTACCAAACAAAAAGGTACATTTATACAGCTCAAGGTGTATTTATTTCAAAGTTTATTTCATAAAAATATTATTTTTTTTATAGCCTTTTAAATGTTTGTATACATAATAATACACAGTTTAGCTTAGAGATACTTGATGTTACTTAAATTGGCCATCACAACTCGTTGTCGGGTTACAGGCTACCGCAATAGCTCTCACCAGGCGGTCATCGCTACAAAGGCATAGCATGGAGCTGTCGCTATTAATAGATGCGTAGAGTACAAAGACCAACAGTTTATAGCCGAATTCGTAAGGCGCTGTCTTCACTTAATAGAGATTTATTTACCTCTAACTGTTTTTTGCCGACTGTTTAGCTCAATTTGCGACTTGGCTGTGTAAGATTAGCTTAAGTAAGCGCGACAGCTGTCTGAAAGAGCCAGCTCACTTAGGCTCAGCATGTTGCACCAATCCTTGGCTTGGCAGCTTTACTCAAGTGGCTTGCATACAGCTGCTGCTATGTTCCAGCTTATTTTTTCTGCGACTGCGAAGAGCTGCACCACCAACTCTAACGCGTCGATGACACTGTAACTACACCAAACACCACTCATTCTTACTCTGTTAGCCCATCGACAAGCCTGTGATCACTGACAGACTTATCGAGCACTAAGCGCAAAATTTTGCGTCAATTTTTGGCCACGTATTCTGACTCTATACGGGGAGTATGGCATGCAATATCATCGCCATCAAGCTCATAGCATCTTCTGAATAGTTGACGGTTTTTGTATGAGAAGCTGCTGTTCGAAGTATCTATTTGGCTAATGAATATTTTCCACAGCAGTTTTCCATGAAAATTGGAAACCAAATTGAGTTTGGGATTCAAAAATTTTTGGTACACAAACGATCGATGTCAAAATCGTAGACAATTTTTTGAAAGGTTGTTAGGTTTATAAATATTTTGAAATCAAGCAAGTTAAAATTGTTTTTGTGCTTGTGCTCGAACTGCGCAGATACTCACTCATTTAAATATTTGCTAGTTGTGCTAGTGCTAGGCAAATGCACCAACGCTGTAGGAAGTGTAATTAGTTAAGGTTCGAGTACGCTACCGAGGTCCACAATATATTTATTATTGCTTTTAGAAAAAAGTCTTTATAACAACTGACAGCATCCAAATTAAGTGTACAACAAGCTAAAGACTTCAAAAAAAAAGTGTACACTCAATTCGTTGTACTGTGACGATGTATCTGTACAGGTCAAAGACTGTTGTACAAACAGGAAGTTCGGGCAAGCTGGTAGGCCTGATCTCAAATAAATACTTAAGCGAAACACTAGGACGCTGCGGTTTAATCTACTAAACTTTAGGATACGTGTATTCCCAAGATTATCCTCGAATAACAACAACGAATAAGCTGACTTAATGAGTGTATTCATTTAAGTTTACTAAAAATGGGTTATTGTTTATTTGAAAAGTACTGCTGCTCGTCGCTTTGGATTACTTTTTTTCTCAAGTGCTCAGCGTGATTTTGACTAAAGCTTAGATGAACTTGTCAACTTGTTATTTAATTGTGAATTTATCAGCAATAAACTTTAGCCAAAAAATAACATAAAAAAGTTTATAGCAAGATCCCACTATATATAGTATATGTGTGTGTACATGTCATTTTATATGCAGGTGTGCACTAAATCCCTAAAGCTCTACTCTTCGTTGTCGTCCTCCGACTGTTAGTGTGCTCGTCGCTGCTGAGTTGCTGCAGTACTTGTTTTTATTATTGTTACCATACATCAGCATGTTCCATGCATGGTAGCATGTGTTGCACATGGCTGTGCCCAGTTGTGGGTGCGCCCAGTATCTGGGATTCATGCAGACAGCAGCGGCTTAGCAAGTATGAAAGCCAACACATAAAATTTAAACAAGCTGCCATAGCACTGTGGCCCCTTAAAAAGCACCACTACCATCACCACCAGCAGCAGCAGCAGCCACACCGCCGCAGTTTTGCTCAGTACGGCCATCATCACCAGCTTTTCCGGCTGCACTTTGTGCACTTCCCGACTCGTGCAGTCATCCAACGACGGTCTGCTGCAGTTTCATTGCTGGCTGTTGAATTTTTGAAGCGTATACGCGATTTTTATAGCACAATTTTTTGCTCTGTTGCTGCTACGCAGCTGTTTATTCATTTTTTGTTTTTTGTTTTTTTGTTTTTTGTTTTTTTGTTTTGTTCTTCAACGAAAATTGGCGTTGGAAGCGAAGAATTCGTTGTATTTGTTTTTGTTGTGGCTTTGCGTGTTTTTATGTAAGCTCAAAATACATAAAAGATATAAAAAAAAAAACGAAACAAGAAGAAAATATGAAAATTTCAGTAGTCCAGCATGAAGGGAAGTGCCAACACGAGAATAAAACCAAAGGCGAGCCCAAGGCGACGATGATGAAAATTAAGATGCGGACCAGTAAAATGATGACTATGAAGATGTCACTGCATCACTTTCAGTTATGTGACACCTAGGGACTGCAGTATTTGGCATAAAATTGTGGTGCTTTTAGGCCGCAGTGACTGAAATCTACTGAGTATAATCAATATCTAAGTGTCTAATAGCTGCACGTTTTGGAATCAAATTTTTGATTAGACTTTTTGGGTATATTTAAAAAAAAAACTGAATGGTTTTATGTATAAAAATATTTTAGTTTTACAAAATTACATTGAAACATTTGTAAGACTGCACGATATGATGTATACAAGTTGGTAAAGTTTTGTCAGCTTTATTTATTTATTTATCTTTATTACGAATAAGATTAAGTAATGTTTTATACGAACTTTTCATGTTTAATTAGTAATGATCTCATAATTAGTTCATAAAAATTCATAAAATTCATAAAATTCATAAAATTCATAAAATTCATAAAATTCATAAAATTCATAAAATTCATAAAATTCATAAAATTCATAAAATTCATAAAATTCATAAAATTCATAAAATTCATAAAATTCATAAAATTCATAAAATTCATAAAATTCATAAAATTCATAAAATTCATAAAATTCATAAAATTCATAAAATTCATAAAATTCATAAAATTCATAAAATTCATAAAATTCATAAAATTCATACAATTCATAAAATTCATAAAATTCTAATTATACTTAGAATGGCTTTGCTTTCGTTTTAATATTTCATGAATTTTGGTTAAAAATGCAAATTTATATTATAAAAATTGTCTTATTGCTAGGCCTCGAAGTAGCAAATAAGGTATAATTTGTTTTAAGAAGACATAGATAAGTTGAAACATTGACATTAATACAACAACGCTGACTATGTATCAGAGAGTCTCCACATATATAACTTCGTTATGACAAGAACGCTGCACAACGCTGAGCCCCGCTCTGGTGCTAGACAAACCGGAGGTTCGTTATAATATAGTTAGCATCAGGAATTAATGTATTAAGCAGGCAAAATAAAAACCAAAGTATACTTTAATAGCGACAGTAGATTAAAGCCTAACAGTTATAGATATATGCCCTATAGAATATAGCAAATTAATCATTTCCATAAATATTAAAGCAGCTAAATCGAAAAGCTTGAAGCGAAAGTAATAATAGTTTCATATTTGAAAGTTTTACAGTTTGTGTATGATCTTCAAGATTTCATAAAGATACAATTATATATGTCATAGATATATCATAACTAACAAAAAAAAATTCACAATGAAAAAAATTGTACAAAGCGCTTATATCACCGATACTACTGTACGAAGCAGAAACTTGGACCATGAAAAAGACAGATGAGAAATTTATATATTTGTACGTAAAATACTTCGCAGAATACCTGGTCCCGCTAGAAAAAAAGTTGGCTCGTATCGCCTTCGATATACCAGCGAATGAACTTGTTGAACTAGCAAAAAGCAAAGGGATTAAGCTCAAGCAACTGCAGTGGGCTGGTCATGTCCAAAGAATGCAACCCAGTAGCCAAATTAGAAAAGTCTTTCAGAATACAACCGAATTAAGATAGAGAAAAGGTCGTCCAAATGCTCGTTGGATAGACAATGTGAGGAAAACTGCAGAGTGTCTTGCAAGTAGAAACTGCAGAAGGCTGGCTCTACATCATGAAGAATATAATATATTTCAAGCGGAGGCCAAGATACAACTACGATCGTCGCGTCACTAATGATGAGATATATCATAGAGGTATCACAGGGTAAAAATAGTTTACGCAAATATTGCAACAAATATAGCTACAAACCTCAAGCGAATATAAATATTTCAAACTTTTAAGTTTCAAAGTTGTTTAACTATCTTCTAGATTTCATAAGACCACCACGTCTATAGCTACTTGAAGCAGCTTTTTTTCCTCTCATCACAAAAAATAAAAATGGCGTATTATGGCCAATAATGGCAATGGCAATAGGTTTCAGCACAAGCCATTAGTGAATTCTTATTGCACAGATGGCAATCTGGTTATAACCTTGTAATTGTTCGCATTATAGTCAATTGCTGTAGGTGTGTATGTGTGTATCTGTGTGCGTTGTGACCTATAAGAATGTGCTCATGGATGGATGTTTATATTTAGTTGTGGTTAATTGCAGTAACAGACTGGGAAGGCAACGCAATCGCCATTGAGCTTAAGGTCAAGCGGCTATGTGACGTATTGTGCCGCAATAAGCGAGTGTAAAGCACATAAAGTGGAGAGTTCTAAGTGCTCTGTGTGTGTTGGGGCTCTGGCCATTTTACATTGTAATCAATAATTATATTAACAACATTTAAAAGCCATTGGTGCATTATCCAGACTAATGCAAACTTAAATGCAACATTCAAGCATATCGTATATTATTTCAATTTTTTACAAAATCTGAAAAAATTCTGGATTCGTATTTCCAGTTTGGTGGCAGACAGCTCCTTGTTTTTTAGTAACGAGCCAGACGTTGGTTTCTAGATGCAAACCGAATCCAACACAACTTTCCGTTCTTATCTCTACGTTTAACACTTCAAATGTTTGCTAATGGCAAAAGACTGCTTGTTCATATGGTACAGATACACGCGAATGTTGGGCTGAAGAGCCACCGATTTCACAGTTTTTTTGCCATTTACAAAATGCACTTGGGTCACTCCATGGAAATCACTCTCAAGTTGATAACGATTTCTGCAATTTTACATACTTAGCGTCAAGTTTCACAAGGGCACAGTGCGTCTATTTGGAGGAGCTGATTGGAAAATACGCTTGCCAGCTATTGATTGATTATTTTGCAAATACAACAAATAAACAATCAAAGTAACGAAAATTTTTCTAATTTCCAAGCAATTCTTATTGCACATTATGGAATGAAAAATGATTATTTTATACCCAAATAAAGTAAAGAACTCTTTTCAGAACCACACTTGCCGTATTTTGATGTATCTATGTAATTGCTTTAAGCTTAAGTGTATCTGCAGCAGCTCGTCCCTGCTGCACACACTGTCACCATGCAAAGCCAGTGTCTGCATTCTGACTTCCTTTAAGGCTATCGTTAGCGCTGGCGTGACTTCCCCTAAGTCCTTTTGCAGCTTAGCTTAGTACGCAAATTGTATACGCCGCTTCTTGCAGCTTAAAATGCTGCAAATTTTTCTTTGTGCTTTGTATTTTTCAGTTTTTCTTGCTTTTGGTCCAAAACATTTAAGCGGCAACCCATTGCACAGTTTTGAGCACTGCAAAGTTGTTGCTCCTTCCTCATTGGCATTGTATTTGGCTGCTATTCTTTTGGCTCTTTTTTTAACCTCCCTTTTTTATATATACATATTTTTTTTTTTTTTTTTTGGTTGGACATAATGGCTGGCCCTCGAATGCTCAAGCTTACCCACATCCACACTCCAGTTTGCAGTTCGGTCTGTCCACTGATGCCAGTCGCCATTCCCACATAGTTTCGTTGGCGTTTTTATCGCCTTGCCTGGAGCTTTAAATGCATGAAGCATGACTTCTGCTGAAAATGCTCAAATGTCACTGCACTAAACGAGATAATGCTGCGAGAGTAGAGGTTGAGAAACTTGGGAAAAAATAATTTGGCAACCTTGTTTGGTCTTTAAGCAAAACCCTATGAAATTCTCAAACTACAGTTTTTTGTCAATGAACAATAACCAACTGGGTGTATATGACTATCGTTAATTTGCGAGCTTTGCTATGAGGCAAAGAATTTTGTATTTTACAAATTTTGCAAGCTAAACTTATATTATTTAATTTCGTTTATGTTTCTAAAGCATTGTACAATATATGTGAAAATAATAATGCAGCTGATATCAAAAACATGGCTAAACCTTAAGGCAATTTTTAAACTGTATCAGCGTCTTTTCACTCTACGTACAATTGCATGCATAACTTGTAATGTAACTTTATATAATTAATTTAAAAAAAATTTTTAATTCATTTGAAAGCATTTCAACAATCAGATGCGCTTCATTGGCTTGTTGGTATTTTATTTAATTATAAAAACTTGCTAAAAATGAAAATATTTCATTATATCTGCTTGCACAATATAATACTTAAATGAAGTAACTTTATAATGATTTTCGATCATGAGCAGATCTACTGAGAGTTTTTCCAAAGCGTAATATGGCAAATATGCTGAGAGTGCTGGATTTGTGCTATTTGCGAAGAACACTTTAAGTTCATTTATGTAAACAAATTGTATCTAGATTCTCATAAAACTCTTTGTACTTCAGAATCTCATCTACATATTAATTTTATCATAACAATTCTGCTACAGATGGAACAGAACAGAGCACTAAAGCTTGTTCCGGCATACACAACACACTCCAAAAGTAGAAAAGGATCCACCAAGAGAGCGCCTGATTGACAATAAGGACGATGACATGCCGAAGATGGAAGTAAGGAACTGGCGCGCGCTTGCGACGAATGGCGAAGAATTATAGAGAAAGCCAAAAGCCAACCCCGGTTGTAGAGCTGCATGCTGATGATTATTAAAACAAATAAAAAACATTTGTACTACTTTAAGTTTATAAAAATTCTGTATAGTTATGCTTACAACTTTGCAACAATTTGCAGCCACTCTGGAACCCAACAATGTGCATTGCTATTGGCTACTTACAGCCAAATCAAGCAAATTGTTGTTCAAGTTAATTAAGTACAACAACTTAAGTAAATATACAAATAGTAATTTAGTTAAAAGATACAATTATAATTTACATTAAGCAAAAAGGCATGTATTTAAATAAATGGTTTGTTACATACGACGCACACTCACTTGGGATTATTTATAATTTGAGTGTCCTGTTTTGTCTCTGTGGAAACTTAGTCCAGTTTGCCCTGTGGCAAATACACAGAGATATGTAGCAAAGTTTTCGAGCCTTAAAACGGAGCTGTTGATTATTTAAGTACTTAAACGTGTTTTGCTTAATTAGCTTTGAAATTATTTATACATTGCCGCGAGCATTTTCTTTATGTATTTTATTTTTAGCAACATTTATATTGTTGTACACTCACAAATTTAGATACTTTTGGGCAACTTGTTTTTGTTTTTTTTTTATGTTTATTGAAGAGCTTAAATGTACAATCATAATTGAATGCAACATTCGAACATAATAGCAGCTATCTATATACATATATATATATGGATCTATTGATATATTGTGTTTGGTTTATAAAAGAAATTTTCGCAAATTCCTACTTTTTCGCTCTTTAAATAATAACAAAGATAAATAGAGACGAAAAGGACAGGCGAATAGACGGACGGACGGACAGACAGCAACAGACAGTCAGCATACAAATGAAAAATGTTTTTATTTACTTTTGATTATCTGCTTATGGATAACAGCAACAACAATAACAAACGGCACGAGCGCTAAGCAAACAATTGCAAAAACAACATACAAACAGACACACACACACACATACAGATACACCGACATACAGACAGGACGCAAGGACAGTTGCACGGACGAACGGACATAAAGTGGGATCGAGTTGACGCTACAGGAAACGCTAGACAGCCACACGGATATACGGGCAGACAAGGCCACTGCGAGCAAGATATCAGCAAAAAGCTGCAGCAACAACAATCACAACAAAATATATATATGACCTATATATGAACTTTGGGATGCTCTATAATGCCAGCTAAAATGCGAGAATTTCTCTTAGACAAAATATGCCAAGCTACCTTTCAAATTTTACCCTCTAAATAACGATAAACGCTTATATCGTGATTTGGCGCAGAACTGAGATTTGCCAGTACGAACGCTGATTGAGCGCAGGGACAACAATCAGGCAAATGCATGTGAGAGCGGATTGACTAAGTAAATTGAGAGTCTGCCTATAGCTTTCTTATAAAGCCAAATGACAACTTACACACGTAATATAAGTCTAAAATAAAAATATATACAGTTCTGTTATCATCTTAAAATTTTAGCTGTAATAAAATAAGAATTTCTAAGCCCAAATTATTACAGAATTCGGTACTTGCAATATTTCGAAACAATTATGGTTCTACACAGCTGTTGACGTCGCCCAATTGCAGTCAAAGTCACAGCGATTTAGTTCAAGGTTCATCTTAAAATAAAATACTCTTAACTTCTGCGATAGCACAAAACAAATGTGTGTAAAGTTACCACCTACAAAATCGTCCAGGAAGTATACTTAGTTTGTTCATAAATAATAATTTTAAATACCTTGTTATTTATATATATTATTTTGTTTAAGAAATAAGCTTACTTAAAACAAAAATAAATAAATTTATCGAAAATGTTATGCAACTGAGTAGAAAAGTCTGCATCATCCGAGCTGTTTATGCATTTATACGAAAATTCACAATTTAATTTTGAAAAATTCATTGATGAGAATACTGCTGGCCGGAAGGTTTACATCTATAGATAAATGTGCAATTAATAAAAATGTTCAAATTATTAAATGCCTGCAATTAAGCAAAGGATTAAATATTTGCACTTTCAAAATCATAAAACTGTGGACTTTGCAGTCCGACAATTTATTTGCGATTCATTTTAATATATACTTTGGCTTACATTATTGGTTGATCACTACAGTGCAGACTTAAAGGGTGTTTTTTTTAGAGCTATAAAATTTTAAATTGCAATATAACAACGTTGGAATATTAGATTGACATGAATCTTAATTATCCGAAAGTTAAACTTGTGACCTTCCATTTTAAATATGTTTTCTGGTATATGACCGCCACGGCTGGCTTGGATGTCCAATTTTCCTTTACATTTGTGGCCGTACATGGCCAATAACACTGCGAATGTTATCTTCCAAATGGTTAAGCGTTTATGGCTTATTCGCATAGACCAATGACTTTACATAGACCCACAGCAAATAGTCTAGCGGTGTTAAGTCCCAAGTTCTTGGAGGCCAATTTACAGGTCCAAAACGTCGATGGTGGCACAAGTTGTGTGACGATTTATATCATAAAAAATATTTTAAGTTAATGTAAGCCCTATACTTTCAATGTTTAAAAAAAAGTTATAGTGTGATCTTTCCTAATGCACAGTGCAAAATAATAAGTGCAAAGCAAATTTATAATGATCATACACCTTCGCGATAGGGAGTTTGGTTCTAGGTGAGTTTAATTAGAGGATCTTTGAAAGGTTCTACATTTCTGTCATTTTAGCTTTGAAGTAGATGCGACGCGAATAAACACTGATCTGCACTCAATATATCTGTGAAGACAATCTTAAACTGCAGTTTGAAGATTAGTGCATATGTATTAGTAAGTATATAGATACTATGTATAATTCGTACCAATGCATGTATATGTATAGTATGGCGCCATTTTGTGATGCTGTTTGTATGCGTGTGCATGTGTGACGTGCTCGCTGCGGGTTATTTGTATGCAATGCCGCACATGGCAATATATATATGTACAGTCAACACACACGCACACACACACACACACGCGCACATGCACACATGCACATAAGCTGTGCATTAGTATAGGTGTCAACATGGCCTGTCGCGGCTTTTAAATAAGCAAAACGACAAAGAACTCATACACACACACACACACTCATTCACGCATTCAACTCTGTTTGAATGTTTGTGTGCGATTGCGTGTGTGTGTGTGTGTGTGTGCGTGAGTAAACAATGACATTGCATATGAAAACAATGCACCTGCATACATATTGCCCTGACGCCGGCATATCGAGATTGTGACACCGACACAGTCATTTTGGCTTAAATGCCAAGCTGGCCAAGATATTTATGGCAAACGGATATGCCACGATATGTTTCACGGTGTGTTTGTGGCATGGCCATAGACTCCATAACGCTGCAATAATAAAAAATAAAAATGAAAACGAAAAGCCGAGAAAAAATTCGATCTTTAAATTAAACTTGTAAAAATAACATTGCAATTAATAAATAATAAAATACGGCTGCCTTTCTTTCATGTATATCATTAATTATTTCTTTTTTTGTTCTTCGAGTTGTACGTAATGTCAGTGCTGAAAATAATCTCTACCCGTGTAGTAATTCAATCTGTATTTTAAAATTTTTTAACTACGAATTTAAGTTAAAGCCGAAAATATTAAGTTTAAAAAGCAACAAAGTTGCAAAAGTTGCATATAGTTTTCTTAAGACCACGCTCTCAATCGATTTGAAATATAATATTTTATGTAAATATATTGTTTCAAAATATTTTTAATAAAGGAACAGAAATATAATAAGTTAAGTTGCGTGTCTTGTGAGTCGAAAAATAATAAAGCCTCCGGGCAAATTAAATATTAAAATTTACCAACAAGAAAAACCTTAAATTCTTAGAAATCATTTTGAACGAAATTTAAAGAACTGGAATGTATATATAAGAATGGCTCACTTACACCTTTATCATAGGTTTATAGGTCTGATGAGCCATGTATTGAAAACATTTCTGAAAATTGCGAACCAAGTATGGGGAGGATGTAATTCGGGTATCGCATATCGCATATCGCATTGAAAACAAACCAATTGAACGAGTTCATAATTTCAAATATCAAGGCACGTGGTAAGATACTGATTGGAACTCTGATCAAGAATTCAGATGCCGCATTGAAATAACTCGTAGTCGTTTTCAAAAATTCAGACAGCTGTTCACTTATAGACAACTCAATTTTCAACTGGTGAAATGCTCTAATATGGTCTGTCTTGATGAATGTTGTAGAAACTTGGACCTTGAAAGTAGTTCAGCTGAACAAACAAGACAGATTTCAGCTGTGGATCTACAGACGAATGCTTAAAATTTCTTGGATCGACCACATCACAAATGAGGAAGTTCTGAGAAGAGTCAATAAAAGCAGGGAATTGCTTACAATCGTCAACTGCAGAATAATCAGCGTCGTGTAATGTGTGGCCCATATATCAACTACTTCAACTCATTATGGAAGGCAAAATTGAGGGTAGAAAACAACTTACTTAGCTACGCTGCATCAGATAATGGACTGGAATAAGAAGAGCTGAAGATCAAAAAATTGTAATTGTAATTTTGATTATTAATAAATTCCATGTGATTGCTTGCATGCTGCATAGAATCGCAGTTAAAAAATAAAGAAAGTGAGCATCTTAAGGCAAATTTTAAAAATAAATTTAATATATTTCATTTTTAAATTTGCAGTCAAAAAAAAATCAATGTACAAAACTTAAACACACTACGCGCATGGTAAATAAAACTAGAGGGGTTCTTGCATTTAAAAAGCGCAGGTCTCAAGTAATTGCATACCCTTTTGTAAAAGGTCCTGCAAACTGCTGTATGTTTCACTCTTCCAATGAGTTCTGTATTATATCTTCAGTTTTTCGGGCCGTCAATATCACCACTTTTACGAATTGATTGAGTCTTTACAAAGAAATAAATTTTTATATATTGCTTTTCGGGGCTGAAATTTGAATTGCAGCATTCGATTCATTCTTCTTTTTCATCGCCAAATAAAATTATCTTCCCTATAAGATTTTACTATCGACTTCAGGAGAAAATTGAGCCTACAATAAGAGATGAATAAGCTGGCTTCTGAACACATGTAAGCTGTGTAGACCAGGCTAAAACACTATGCATAATCACCGAATAGGTTGTGGAATGGAGCAGTCCGCTGTACCTGCTATACGTAGAGTTCAAAAAGGCATTCCATTCAGCAGACAAAGCGGTAATATGGCAAGCACTTGCAGAGAAAGGAGTGCCACACATGATGGTGTCAACTTGGCAGTAGTGCACCTTTCCAGACAAATACCGGCATCAAGTCTGTCCTCTGTCGTCGCTATAAGGGAAGTATGCCAATACAAGCGTGGAATCACGCGGAGCCCCACCAGACACCTTGAGGACTTTGTCTATGTGGACTATATATGTTCGATCCCTCAAAGACTCGTAGACATCCAGAGTAAAACTGATGATCTCGTCAGAATAGCCGGCAGAGTTGGTCTCGAGATAAATGCAGCCAAAATAAAAGAAATGCGTTTCAATCGCTTCACATCATAATAAAGAGGAACGATATCGAATTCGTAAACAATCTGAATCTGCTTGCATTTGCTTGTGAAGCATTTGGGAGATTGCACCGCAAATGGAGAAGTAGACAGATGAAACTCCATCCTGCTATTTGGTATTGAGACATGGCTCAAAATTAGCGCAAAAACTCCAGGTTTTCAGCAACAAATTCCTAAGAATAATATGTGGGATATTTTGGCCAAAGAGAATATCAAATGCAGAGCTGTGGAGTGCCACATGTAAATCCCCTATTCTTTCTTCTTACCTTTAAATCAGGAAAAGTAAATGGACCTGGGTAGGACATGCCTTCAAAAAGAACAAAAGCAGCATTGGCCAAATGAGACTAGACTGGAACCTAACGCAGATGAACAGGACGACCAAAAACAACGTGGAGTCGAACCGTTCTTTAAGAACTAGGGCAGATCAGCTCATCGTGGGACACCGCTAGGCAGATAGCATATAATAGAGTCCAGTGGAAAGCCTTCGTAGATGCCGTAAGTTCTCAAATGAAATAACAAAGGAAAACAAAAAAAAAGTAAATAAATGCAGATTCGTTTGTTACTAGAATCGTCTTCATTTCTCCTATAAATATAGAGAGATTTTTATAATGTTTTGTTCATTTTTAAGCTGCGTTTTGTGGTCACAAAAAAGACTTTAGCAGTGCTAATTGGATCTCTATTTCATGAAGCTTCTCTGGAGCTTCAAAGCTGCTAGCTAATATCAATTTTCAAATTAGAATTAAGGAATGCTAAGAAGAATAAAATAAAAGAGTAAAATTAAAATAGGACAATATTCCAATTGAACAAAAAAAAGAGTCCATGAGGACAAAAACTGCAAACTTCAGTACTACTACATGGGTCTAGCACTAACAAAGCTGTCAGAAAACAGGCACAATAGACCCATGGGCGTCGCATTGCTTAAGCTCACCCTAAATATATATTTACATTCCATTTCAAGTCAATCGCAAAGCAATAAGTTAGAAAAACACAAGTTCGATAGATCTTAAAATTAAGTTGATAAAAAATTTTCGTATTATGTTTGCACAAAATGTTGCCATTATCCATTCTAATAGAATTGGCAATACAATATATCTACGTACCTCTGGTTGTTGAATGTAAACAAGTTGCATGTAACTCCCCCAGGCCGATGTAAAATATATCTTCTAAATCTGCACAAATGTTGTTGTATTTCCTATTAGGATTTTGCTATTGTTGCTGGTTTTGTTGTTTTAGTGTCATAAGTGGCAAGTATTAAATGTCGCAGTGACAACTGCAAGTGCAATTATCGCATTATATATTATCTGTGTGTGTGGGGGTATGTGTGTGTGTGTGTGTGTATGTGTGTGTCTGGTGTTTTCAAATTTAATTGCTTTTAAGCACACACACACACCCGCACACACACACACACGCACACTGTCAACTATATTGACATTGCAAAAAATTTATAGCATACACACAGGGGCGGGACAACAGTGCGTATGGGTAATGCAATTGGTTACTAGTTTACCATGCCGCATTTGGTTTGTGTGGCATTTTGTGATTTCTACAAAATTACATATTGCAATTACAAGTGTTATAAATAAATTTTCGCATACAACTACATGCATGTATATACACACATATTCCCACGGCTATCAGTGTGTGTGCGGGTGTGCGAATGTTTGAGTATTTGCATAGCTATGCTGATTTTATCTCTGTGTGTGACTGTACAAACGCATTGACTTTTGTTGAGACAAAAAGCACTTAACACTTGTACACACTTCTAGGCACACACACACACACACAAACAAACAGAAATTGTCGAGCAAACCTTAACTAAATTTGAATTGCAATTTGCTATTAAAATAAGTTAGAACATAAACAATAAAAGTAACAATAGCAAACATTTAAACTCAAAGCAACAGTATCAAAGAATTTCCAATGCAGTAAGACTGAAAAATTTTCGTTTCTAAACGAAATTGAACCATTTTTATGCACAAGAAAATTTATTAAAATTAGTTGAATAAATTGTATACAAGTTGCAGAATATTTAATTGAGAGCGTTTAGTGCCAAAACAGAAAAAATTGTTTAGAATAAAAATGTATTAAATTTATTTTATATTAAATTTGAATTTATGCTGTGTCAAGAATTTTAAAAAATTTAAAACATTTTGCATTTATTTGTTATAAATTTGCTTTTGGGCTGCTTGATTCAATTTATAAAGGGTGTTTTTTTCGAGGTATAGAACTTTAAGTTGGCATTACTGTCCAAGATGGCGACTAAAGCAATAGCTGTCAAGTGATTTATTCTCAGTTTGGCTTGTAAATTCATCATGAATAGACTCAAGCCTGAACAACGCTTGCAAATAGTGCAATTTTATTTCGAAAATAATGGTTCTGCGCGGAATACTTATCAAGCACAACTTCCACTTCATCGTCGAAAAGATCGTCTATCAGAGCAGACGCCCACCGAAAAATCTATTGCTACTGCAGAGCGTAGCATTGAGGAAGACCCGAAGAAGTCCAGCCGCCATCGATCACAGCAATTGGATCTTTATGGAACATTTAACAGAAGTATCTTGGTTTGCGTGCTTACAAAATCCAGCTCTTGCAAGAATTGTAGCCAAATGATCATCAAGCAAGGTGTAGATTCGTCGAATGGGCCCTAATTGTTTAGGCTGTTATTCCAGATTTTCATAGCGAATTTTGTTTTATTTATTTTGCATCATTGTTCCGTACTTCTTCAAGAGCGATGAAGGGCAGAACGTTTCAGTCAACGGTGATCGCAATAGAGCCATGATTACTAACTTTTTCATTCCTAAATTGAACAACCATGATGTCCAGGAGCTGTGGTTCCAACAAGATGGCGCAACATGTCACACAGCTCATGAAACAATCGATTTATTGGGAGACACATTTGGCGAACACCTAATTTCACATTTTGGACCTGTGAATTGGCCTCCAAGAATTTGGAACTTAACACCGCTAGACTATTTGCTGTATGGCTATGTAAAGTCATTGGTTTATGCGGATAAGCCACAAACGCTTAATCATTTGGAGGACAACATTCGCCGATATATGGCTACAAATGTTGGAAAAACTCATCGAAAATCGGACGTTCAGATTGGACTACTACGAGCCAGCCGTGGCGGTCTTATGTCAGAAATCATATTTAAAATATAATGCCACAAGCTTATTTTTCGGATAAATAAAATTCATGTCAATCGAATCCATAGTTGTGGTGCAATTTAGAGTTCTATACCTTTTTAAAAAAAATTCATTTTATCATTAAGTATCCTGTCGTAGAAAAAAAAAAATAGAAAATAAGAAATACATATACAAATTAAAAAAATAAAAGTTAAATATTAACAAATTCTTATTGTTGCAAATTAAAAATTGAAGAAAAGATTATTATAAAATAAATATTAATCATATTGAAATAAAATTTACTTCATACATTTTAAATATTCATTTAAGTAGAGGTAGTGGAAGACCTAAGGCGACCTGGAAAAGATTCATCCGTCAAGAACTGGCCCAGGCGAATACAACATGAAACAGAGCAAATCAAACTGTTGCGAAACAGAGTTCGTTGGAAGGTTCTAGTAGAGGCGCTAAGTTCCCAAGCGGAATATTAAGGAATAAGTAATGGGGCATTAGACATTGCATTTCTATAAAAAATCCACCCTTGAGGCTACGGTTAAGGATTGTTTACATTTATATAATATTTTCGTCTTTCTAATGTAGAATTTTTTAAATTAAATATTGTTTATGGGGTCAACTGAACTTGAAATTTAATAAATAGTTATTGCTTATAAATTTTGTCGCTTTAATCGCAAAAATAGTAGTTGTATATATTGATATACCTGAGTTACCGCTTCAAAAAGTACAAAATATATTCTTCACAAGCTGCATACTTTTACCTTTTGGAACACATCTACTAATATATGAAAATATTATGTAAATACTTTAGGAAATCCAATACAGCTTGAACCAGTTAATAAAATTTATCGATGGACAAGTATGCTGCATGAAACAAATTTGTGTTATAGTTCTTCATTTGAGAAAAACACAAAAAAAAACAAAAGATTTTACATCTTGACTTATCTCTGCATTTGCATTTATATTTTCAAATATTCAAAACGAATATTTACCTCTCAATTCGTTTGCTTTTCCATAACTTAAACTTTATGCAAACATTTGTTTTTTTCTTGTTGTTACTTATTTTTGCAAAAATTCAGCAATTTACCACATAAACATTTATACATAGTTTATAATATTTGCATGTAAATACTTGTGCAGCTGCTTAAAGTTTATTTTTAGTAAAAATATAAAAAATTGAATTTTAAATGTTTGTTGGTTTGTTTAATGGTTTTGAAATGTTTCTCACATTAGTTCGGCTCAATTGGCAGACATGAATATTTAACTTGGTCAATTTGTGTGTGAGTAATAGTATGTGTGTGTGTGTGTATGTGTGTGGGTGTTAAGTGTGCGTTGGTGCAAGTAGTAGAATCTGTAGTGCACTTACCATTCACATAGGCGGCAAAATCGAAATCTCGGTTCGCCTTAAGCTCATTTGTTAACTGTCGCTTGCTATGCAGAGCATTGACATGTTTTACATCACGATCGTCATCAGCCTCAGCATCATCATCATCATCATCATCGTTGTCATTATCAATGTCAGCATCATCAACGTTCTCATTGTCATTGTTATTAATATTACGATTGTCGTGGTAGTGACCATCGTCTAGGTCCATACTAGCATGCAGCGCTGCCATGGCTGATACATCACGTTTCATCAATGGCTTTGACAAGAAGTTTGAAACGGAAATAGCGTCATTTCCGTTCGCAGCAGCAATGGCGCACAGCAGCAGCCACAATGTTAGGTAGCCAAATGGCAGCATTTCTTTGACGGACATGCCGCCAACACGGCTCTTATTACTGGCCATAATGGCCGCGGCTTTTTTTTAAGAGCTTTTTTTGTTTAAATAATTACAGTATATGTGCTGGACAGTGAGGACAATGGCAGTGACGACGATGCCAACTGCAGCAGGCTTCAACGGAAACGGAAACGATGCGGCGCGTCACAGCGTGTCAGTCTAAAAGTCAATTGAAGCCGGAAAAACGGATGTGGCTCATATAACGCTTTTTATGTTGCTGCTGTTGTTGTTGCCTTTAAATGAATTGCTGTGTGTTTGTCACTACAACAACACAATCATACACGCCGCACATACGCAGCACACACACACGCACACACACCGCACACCGCACACGTTTCTCAAGCAGTTGCAGCGGCTTGTGATTGTTGTACTTTGCTTATATTTGCTTTTGTGATTTCGGGAACTCTCCGGACGCCCATTAAGCACACATTGGCGCCTTGGCGTCCGGTAACAAAACACTTGCTTGGGGTCCCCCTTGCGCGGCACCAACAACAAAATTCTTTGTTTTAATGCACAACAACAAAAATAAACAAAAAAAACTCTAAATCAACAAAAAAAAAAAAATAACTCAAATCGCTTTTTAAAAACTTTATTGGTGTTATTTAAGTATTTGCGTAATTTTAAAAGTTTGGTATGTTTTCGACAACTATTGTACGATTTACGTCAAAAAATTTTGGAACGTTGCCGTCGCCTTGTACAAAACCGTACAAAACGTTGTTATCCACGCAAAGCACAGAAAACAACTAACACGTAAGAACTTCGAAATAGCCGGCTTATGCACGTCCTGACAATGCGTTCTTTTTACTCTTTCAATGTGCCACAATCACGATTCACGAAATCACGTTTTAACGCAACGAGTCACTGTTACCAGTTGTGGCATGGCCAACGTACGCAGCGTTTATGAGTCAGTTGTTGTCTTGGCCAGCTTTCATATAGTCCTTGCACAACACACTAGTACCACATTCGGCTCTAGCATATTTTTCATTTTAGTGAATGAAGCACAAGACTTCGTCATGCATCGTGGCCACATCGTTAGCGTCTGCGCAGTTTCTGCTAACTCTCCGCACTAAGAGCGTCGCTTTTGGCTTATCCTGGCATGGCCAGACATAATCATGAATATAAAATAATAAATAAAAAAAAAATACGTAAAAGTGGTTCAGTTAAAGGTAACACGCAGCAGGATATCACCAAACTGACAACAGTCAGCAGTGCAGTTCATCTGGTCGGCCAGCGTAGCCAACGCGTGCAAAATGTTTCCCACTGACCTTTTGCCGCTGTCAGCGTCACTCGGCCACACTGTCAGAGTACCCGCGATATGGTTATATTTCGCTGTGTCCACTATTTGCAATGCATAAGTATAGGCATCAACTTGCAGTATTGGTATTGGTGGCACTTAAATATAAGTGCTGGAATGCAGTAGGCATTCTTAAAATCATGGTTTGTCTTTAAATTTCAAAAACATTCCGTATATGTCCACACATTTTAATATATATATATATCGACCAACTGCTTGCATGCATAACCCATTCACGGCTGTGGAGCATATAAACTTTCTGCTGCATTTGCATATCGGAGCATTGGCGACCTGCTTGAAGCACTTACCACTGCCATGCTCATTATTGTATAGCCCCAATTTTATTTGGCTGTTTGGCCTTTTGTGGGCGCTATTTACTGTACTCCGCCAATGTCTGATGCATTGCATCATTGTTCCCTTGACGGCACTTACTGCCCTTCCAGCGTATTCCTGTACCCATGCATTTGTCCACTTCAGTATTTGCTTCATGTTTTGCACCGCACTTCACTTGGGGCACTTGCCACTTGGTCACTTGGCGTACGTGCGCTGTTCGTTTACCTTTAATTAAAACGTTTGCAATTGATTTTGCCAAACTCTGTCTCTGTTTGGCTCTCTGTCTCTCTCACTCACTCTCTCTCTCTGGCGTTGGTGTCGCACCAGAGACATTTAATTCGATTAATTCGATTAGTGTGTTTTGTATTCGCTTCCGGCAATTGCCTGCTAACGTTTATGTTCATCAACATGTAGCTGCTAACTATTTAATACCAAAATGAAGCTAATCAAATACAAAATTTAAGTTTAATAAATAATTTTAGATAAATTGTTTTAACAGCAAGGCAATACGGCTTCTGTTTTGGAGAATAATTGCAATGAACTTGGTAAGGAAAACTAAAATTTGACCATATTTTTGCTTTTGAACATCGTAAAAATTCTATTAATAAATCGTAAGATAAACAATGTGTAGGATATTTTTAAGAGGTATGAGCTTCTTACAGAAGTGTGTTTTGTTATTCTCTAATAAGGTTTCTTTTTCAACAGTCGACAAAATCCGTAAATAGATTTTGTGTGGACACAAGTTAATTTTTGTATAAACTTAATGGGCTTCTCATTATTTTTTATAACAAAAATATATGAATATCCTGTCGTTTATCACAGACTATGTACAACAAATCTGATGCAGTGCAGACAGTTTTGGAAAGGTTAAGAATAGTTGACCGGCGTTTATGAAAAGGCTCACTGTTTTTACAGATTACAAGGGAACGACAACAAGCAGTATAGTTTAGGCGTTCCGAAGCGTTTGCATGAAAAAGACCCGATTTTTGGGCAAGCAAATTGTGGATCTTGCATATGCTGTTGCGCGCCATCATTTGGCTAAAAACGAAACGAACACCATTCAACAACTACCAAATTCAACTGATTTCACGCCAAACGATTTTTTCCAATGCAGCCAACTTAAGAAGTCATTTCGTGGCACGCGTTTCAGCATGCGAGATGAGATCATAAAAAAATCAAAGATAGCCCTGATGGCCATACGATTGGAACAAGCGCTGGAATAAATGCATTGCAATCAATGGTAATTAATTTAAAGGGGACAATATAGACTTTTGTTGTAAAGGGTGTTTTTTTCGCGGTATGGAACTTTAGCAACATTACTGTTCAAGATGGCGACCGATTTAACATCTTTCACGTGATTTAAAAATTTAAAAATAAAGGTTCTCTGCGGAATAACTATCAAGCACTACGTCCTTTTTATCGTCGATAATTCCGTCCATCAGAGCAGTTAATTCGATCAGTCATCGAACGTTTTTGCAACACGTTTGTTCATATTGATAACTCGTATCTCCAGAGACGTTGTACGGTGCGTACAGAAGAAGCAATTGCTGCAGTAGAGCGTAGCATTGAGGAAGATCCGAATGAGTCCATCCGCCATTGAGCACAGAAATTGGATCTTTATGGAACATTTTACGGAAGTATCTTGGTTTGCGTGCTTACAAAATCCTGCTCTTTCAAGAATTGTAGCCAACCGATCATCAAGCAAGGTGTAGATTCGTCGAATGGGCCCTAATTGTTTAGGCTGTTATTCCAGATTTTCATAGCGAATTTTGTTTTATTTATTTTGCATCATTGTTCCGTACTTCTTCAAGAGCGATGAAGGGCAGAACGTTTCAGTCAATGGTGATCGCAATAGAGCCATGATTACTAACTTTTCCATTCCTAAATTGAACAACCATGATGTCCAGGAGCTGTGGTTCCAACAAGACGGCGCAACATGTCACACAGCTGGTGCCACAATCGATTTATTGAAAAACACGTTTGCTGACCACCTTGTTTCACAATTTGGAGCTATAAATTGGTCTTCAAACTCTTGTGATTTAACACCGCTGGACTACTTTCAGTGGGGCTATGTAAAGACATCGGTCTATGCGGAAAAGCCACAAACGCTTAACCATACGCCTTGTTTTTGCCGATATGCGGCGAGAAATGTTGGAAAAAGTCATCGAAAATCGAGCGTTCATATTGGAGTACATTCGAGCCAGCAGTGGCGGTCATATACCAGCAATAATATTTAAAATGTATTGCCACAAGTTTATCTTCTAAAATTTGTATCAATCGAATAATCCATCATTGTTTTAGTGAAATTTTAATTTCTAAACCTCTAAAAAAAACACCCTTTACTTTAGGGGGAACAACAAAGACTTTCAATGTATTATCATATATTTTTAATATATAATAAAATATAATATAATATATTTTTTAGTGCTGTTAAAATTGTGTGTTGCATTGTTTCTCTTAAAGATTTGAATCGTCATTGCTTTACTCTGTGTTTCCCATAAATGTTTTAGCAGAATTTATATTCCAATTTTTGTGTTGTTTTAACTAAAACAACAATTAACAAATAGTTTTAGATTAGCTGATTTGACTTAGAAATATTTATCAGAGAGTCAATTGAAATGTAGATAAGCTTTGGTATCAAAAGCAACTTTATACACTATATTCTATTATTTACTTTATTTTATTTATGTTTTTTTTCATTTTGTTTTTCTTAGCACTTCAAACTCAATGTTCGTGGCATTTGGCATGCAAATTGTCAATGTTCGTGGCATTTGGCATGCAAATTGTTGCTAAAAAGTAACAACCTTTGCACTTACTTGTGCCAAAAGTATGACGAGCAGAATAACAAACAAACAAACATGAAAAGAGCTAAGAGGAAGGAAACCTTTGAATATGTTTATTTTTGATTGAAGTTGGCCTCAAAAATGCGCTTTGTACTCTTAAAAAAATAAACGCATTGACAATTTGACAGCTAAAAATAAATACGTAAACTTAAATAGCTTTTACAATTATAAGTCAAAGGTGGTTCAGGTAACTACAAGAAAAATAACTTTTGGAAGCAATATTGGAAATATAAAATAAGTACTAAGCACGCACTGCGACTTCTTTAGCAAAAAAAATGTGCAAGTGGAACAAATACCAGGACTGCAACATCAACCAGGACGACTTAAACGCAAAACCCCAAAACACCCCAAAATTATTATGAAGTATGAGAAATAAAGTGTCCATCACGTAGACTTTAAACTAAATTGAAATAATAATATACCCTTGCAAAGCAAAATGCTATTGTAATTCCAGGCATTCTATATAAATTACTCTTTGTTTAAAACAAACAGATTGTAATTAATTAAAAAAATATTAAAATAAAATATATATAGAACTGTCTTAAAACTTACGTCTCTAAAGATAATAAATTCGCAAATAAAATCACATCAACAAAACAACGCGGTCGTGTGCAGTGGAACCGAACCATCTGATTGAGAACAGTCTTGTGAAGATATAAGATTCGAATGTGTTCTGAGGAAGCAGTTTTGTTAACTTGTCCTTCTATTAGTCCTCCCAGCCAGACTCGGTCAACTGCTTGTGTAGCACCTAAGAATGTAGCTGTGCAATATACTCGGCACTCAAAAGTAGTACGAATTTCGTTTGTCATGCGATTGACCTGTTCGATCGTTCCATGCTTTTCAATTAGATGTATTTTGAATAGGGATTAAGTAGTTTAAAAATGCCTTTTCAAACAGTTTCGTGAGACATGTAAGAATATTGATTGGTCAGTAGGATGATGGTTTGGAAATCATTACTAGGACCGCCTTTCTTCACCTTTGGGAATAGTATCTAAGTTTCGTATTAGCATTGAAGAGATGACAAAAGTTCAGAACCACACAAGGTGGAAGTTCTATAATAATTTTTGGTGTGTCCAGCGATTTTTTGAGCTTTAGAACGTTTATGATAAATGCTGATTCACTTTGGTTTTATTGGTTTATGTGCTTCAGGGACAGCAAATGAGTTGCTAGCAGCATTTGGCTGAAATACTTAGTCAAGCTGGTTTATTTGTTAAAAAAGAGAAAAATGTTTGCATTTTTGAAGTGCTTAAAAAATCACCCTGTACATAACACACTGAAGAAGTGCCAAGATTGTTGTATCTGTTGGCTTTATGTTTGCGGTAATAATGTTTCTTATTTTTGCACCTACTTACATGTGTTTTTTTTTGGCACTGTGTAAATATTTGGCAAAAAGTGACTACCAAAAATTTATTGGCTGTTTGTGGGTGCAAAAGTCAAACAACAATAGCAACAATAACAACAACAACCACCGTAGGGAGCAATGGCCAGAAGCGGCTTGTATGGGACAAATTATTGATATTTATGTGCGTCCAACAAACCTAATCTAATTAAAGTTCGTAAGTTATTTGCCACACGTTGACGCCACAGTCAAATAAAATCTCGCCATACTATTGATTGTGTCTACTTTTCGAACATTATTCCCTGCTGGCGCGCCTCGAACTAAGGTTCCTGAGCGCCTAGGGCTTACCTGGCACTGGTGTTAGTTTGGCGCCCATTGACAGTCGTTTTCATTGTTATCGCATTATTATACTCGTTATTTTTGTTGTTGTTTTTTTTCTGCTGCTGCGTTATTTTGTGTTTTATGTTTTCTTTGCTTTTTTTGTTTTTTTTTGCCAACAATACTTACATATACATAAGTAGCTGCGGTGTGTCTGTATATGCATGTGCCTGTGTAATTGCTTTTGGCCAACACGGCGTATGCTTGTTTGTTAGTTGTGTTATTTCATTATTGGCAGCTTCCAATTTTGATGCAATCAACGCTATAGGCCGCAAATTAACTTTTCTGCAACCTAATAAAAATTGGCCCAGCTGTGATATCATAATGCGCTTATATTTACCACGATTAATATACGGCATGGCCTAATATGTGCCCACCATGTATACATGTAATAGGGAGCGTGGTTCTGATAATGCATTGCTTGTGGTGCTGGTAGTAGTATCGATATTTCGGCACTGCTGACACAGCTAATAAAATTATGACCAAGTTGGCTGGTACATACAGGTAATGCCCATAAATTCGCATCCAAAAAGCATTTTTTCATGCTCGAATTGTTTCCGCGTTCTTACCGCGTGCACAGGCCATTGTTTTGTTTAGTTAATTGAATTGGACTGCCCTCAACAAGGCGTTAATTGCCAGCGGTGGGTACATTGTGCAGCGCCAGCAGCCAGCAATGTTTTCAAAACAACAATGGCATTGAATACTTAACTACCAAGTGAGCAGGACAATGTAATTGACCGAATCCTCTATGCATCATTTGGTACGGCAATTGGTCGCACATGCATAATGATGTCATAATGCGTCATCGCAGTCATTTGTACTGGCTGGGAATGTGACGCTTACGTATCGTATAATGAGCAATTTGGCTATGGAATTTGGCTAGTTGAATTTTGGTTATAATAAAAGAAAGTTGTTTTTTTTTTTTAAATACGGTACTCCGTCTTAAGTTAGTGAAAAAGCCAAATCGCTTCTGCAAATTTGAATCAATATAAGCAATTTGGTTAAGCATTTTCAAATGCCTTGAAAAACCTTTTATAAGAAATTGAACAGCTACTTGATAGGAAAGTAACTCAGCAGAAAATGAGTTCTATAGCATAACACGCGGTTTATTTTCTTTCAAAGTATGATAATACAGAGGAGGCCATACAAAGTGGAAGCAATGTGCAACTACAAAACTTTGGCAGCAGTTACAGATCGACCAATGTCATACCGCGTTGGAATCATCAGTTCAATACAATTTATGCTATGAAACAGCTCAGACCAAAATTATGCGCTGAAATTGTTCAGCTTACCATTCAAAATAACTTCTCAATTGTGAAAACTACCTAGGGCGTTTTGGGCATAAAATTAAGTTTAATGCGCATCCCGTGATGACACTATAAGACGCTAAATTTGTGACTTCTGGCAATGCTTGTAGTATCCATGCATTCAGACAACAAATGCCCCGAACATTGACTTATCGTTATTCTCAGGAGTTGCGCATCGCTCGAACTACTCTTCGTAGCATAATTCGTGTCGTTTTGAGGATTTTTCTATACCAATTCCAAATGGCACTCACATTTAAATCAGCTGTGTCAATTATGACAAATGGACCATTGAAATGGCTGAGAGCGAACTGAACTGTTGGAAATCATCATGTGAGATGAAGCATATTTCACGTTGAATGTAAATAATCAAAATTGTCTCTTCTTTATTTCAAAAAATACTCAATAAATTGAAGAACAACCTTATGCGATCAAAAAGTGACTGTTTGATGTGTTGTTTGTGAGGATATGATCCACGGTACCTATTTTCTCGAAGACGATGATGGAGCAACGACAACCGCCAATGGTGGTCAGCGTTATCGAGCAATGATAACAGATTTGTGATGATTTAAATGGCTTCCGGTTGCAGCAAGTTGGCGCAATGTTCCATACAACACGTCAATGGATTTATTGTGACCATAGTTCCCCAGATTATGACTGGCCACCAAGATCATCCATCCTAACGCCACCAGACTCTTTTTGGGCGGGATATTTGAAATGCAAGGACCATGGTTCAACTTAAAAATAACATACGTCGCGAAATTGCAACCATATCAGTCAATACTTTGGCAAAACATTGGAAAATGCCGCAAGAATGCACAGTTTTTGTTCAAGGCTAAAGGTGCTCATTTATTGATATCACCACAAATGCTTGCACTTTAAAAGTAAATATATTTGCATTCCCTTGACAAGGATTGAAGCACAACAAACGGGTGCAAGACGGTAAATAGCTATTAGAGTTCCAACAATGTGACTAAGTAATTCCACATACGTAACAGTTTCAAATATACTAAGGGTAAGATACTTGATTGTGAAATGCTTTCACAACGGCGCACTTGAGACAGAATATTTTACCTAAGCTCCCTGGGTATATTGCCTTGTCAATATCATAGCAGTTGAAAGGTTATCAATTGATTTTATACTGTCCAGAGAGCTCAGGTGATGTGATAGTTGAACACAGTCTGCCATTATTGTTAAGATTCAAATAAATAATTCTATCTCAGATGTGCTGGGTGCTGTACAAGCATGCAATTACATCCGTACTATTCCAAATTTGTATCCTCAATATGTTGCGCATGCAGTCATTAGTATAATCCCAATACGGTTTTATATAGGCTTGCAGCTTCACTTGGTGCACACACCCAGTATTCAAGTTCCTACTCCAGGACGACTTCAATACCAGAGACCTTACCAGCAATAAATATCTTAAATAACTCAAATTGGCGCCAAACAAATTCATTTAAAACAACGAGCTGCTTACTATTGGAGCGAGCTTATGTTATGTGGTACTTGCTCAGCCACTTGGTTTCCGCTCCACTTTTGTAGCAACAAATTAAGCATGTTACTTCAGTCCCCCCTCCCCAACGCTGAACTATTTACAAGCAGCCTGTTGAGTGGGAGCGGCTCAGAGCCAGTGAGTGACATAGGAGCATCTTACTCACGCACTTCTCACAATTTACATTAACGTCAAGGCAGGCAACTTGCAACAATTTGACCCTCATTACTTTCAATAAGCAGCAGTCAACAGTCAACACTTAGCAGACAGTAGACAAGAGACGAAAGATGGCGAACGCACGACGGACGATGCCATGGCAGAAAGCAGCATCCGGTAATCAACTGAGGCGCCGCATCGGCTCCGACTTTAGCGTTACCATCAGCTGTCAGCTACGCCGTGGGCAGAATTTGCCAATCCTGAAAGTAGACAAATATAAAAAAAAAAAATAACTACCTTTGGTAAAGCCAAAGCAAAATTTAAGGCAATATAATGAAGATGAAATGCAATATGAAAAAATAACTTCTTTGTTTCTTTAAACAAAATTTGCAATATTAAAAAATATAATATTTTTTGTAAATATTATATTAAGTTCTAAATTTAAAATGTGTACTGAAACAAAGAAAAAAATTAACAGATAATAAAAAAGACGCCTTTGAAGGAAGCAGAAAGTTTATTGTTATTTTTAAGATTGCAACGGCAGCTCTGTTAAACTTGTGTTTGGGCGGATGACGTATCTCAGGCTTCAAGCTAAGTGAAGCTATATTTATGTAACGATTGAAAAAAATTTGTACTTCATATATCTCATTATAATCCACCAAATATATATTTTAATAGAGAATGGGTACCTATAGTTGCGGTGTCTTTACTTAGGCAAATAGCGTTTATTTGCTAGCTATGGCAGTGCTAGGCAAATGCATCAGTGCGGGGAACCACAGACCTTTGGATTCAGAGCTAAGTACACTAACACAACATTACCGAGGCCCATGAGGCTCAACAATAAGCTACATGCCATTTTTTTATCCACAAAAGCTTTTGAGCCAACCAGTGCCAGGCAAAATACAAAATATTTTTTAATTATAATAGCCTCAAGCAGCAATTTGTGGCCGATAATTGTATAAATTGCTGATTTTATTAGAAAAGTTTGGCAACTGTCGCTAATAATGCATCTGTTTCGGACAACTATAATGGTTTTGGTATTTTCGAAAGTTTGCTGGTAATTTTAATTTTATATTAGTAAATGAAGAAAATTGCAGCTCAAGTCTGTGGAAGTTTGTGATAAAGCTGCTTCTACCCATAAAGCGTACGGAGATAGGTTTCGACGCTTTACAAGTGTAGATTTAGGCGTCGTGGACAAAGAGAGTTCGGGCTCAGTTTATGGTGGTACCAAATGTATGTGGTTTACTATCAGTTGGAAAAACCATGCGGCACTATTAAAAACGATTGTTATCGACTTTAAGTAATTCGTTTGAATTGTGTATTGCGTGAAAAATTAACAGAAACGGCTGACAAAAAGATTTTACAAATTAACAACGCTCAGCCCATGTGCCTGTAAGAGTCAAAAATTTACTCAAAACAGGAGATCTGAATGCTCCCGCCATATTATTCAGGCTTCGATTGTGTTTTTTGATGGATGTAGAAGTATTTTTGGGGTTTACCGATTTGGGTCTTTTGTTTTAAAACCAAACAGGGCTCATTTACTAGAGTTGGAATTCGAAAATGATCAGAGAGTTTTGAAAGAATTGTCATTATCGGCAGACAATACTCTGTATTTATATTGATCTAATGGTTAGATTTGGCATCTCTTACTCCTATAGTCTCTTAGACCTAGTTTTCAGGAAGGGCAGGCACATTTGTTTTACTCACTGCCCGAAGCTCCAATAGAAATTTTGGTATAAAAACTCTGCCACGCCTACTTTTAATTGAGCGTCTTCACTATAGAATCTAGTATACCTGTTATATCGTCTATATTTTTCAAAATATTCAATAAATAGTCATTTGTAGCTAGGGATCCATGGCTAGGCTTTCTTTAAAATTTAAATTGATGTTTAAAAAATTGAAATTTTTTTTTTTAAAGCTAAAAACCTTTGGCATTATTCAAGCTATTTTCAAAATATCTTTTAAGTGCAACAAAAAATGCCACATTTTATAGAATATGTACCTTAACAATCGATATAAAATTCATAAATGTAAGGCATCCTAGAGTAAACACTTCCATGGATTTGGAATAAATCTTGTTATTCTACTGAAAACTTTTATTCGTAGTGCCCTTAGTTTGCTGCAAACTCTTTGAAGACATTTACCTTGGAACGCATCCCTAGAATGTCTGACCTTAGTGTTTTGCTTACTCACAAACTTAACTTTAATAAAAACATTTTAAATTGTATAAACAAAGATAGGATCTTGTATTTATGAAGCGGTAATCCAAGGTATGGAATGACCCGAATTATACCAAACTGCTGTATGTTTCACCTGTTCGTCCAATTCTGGAATATTACTCTTACTTTTGGAGCCCTTAATACCAGGAATTGATTGAGTCTGTATAAAACCAACGTTTTTTTTTCGTGGCTCAATACTATTCTTGTAGACTTCGTCTTATAAAATGCACTTCTCTAAATCATCGTAGATCGTTAACTCTTGCGCACTTCTCAACAAACGTTCTTTTGCTATTCCATTCAGAGTAACTTCTAATTTTTGGTCTGTACCACTACCATTTTATAGATCTATTTGATCGATCCTTTTTGCGTCTTTGTGTGCTAACTATATTATCGTATCTGACAAACGGTCTACTCAATACATCTTTTTTCCTCTCTCTCTCTATCTTAACTCTTAATTCGCCAAATAGGGCATTTATGGCCAATAACGAAATATGTTCTCCCAAATTCGAACATCTATTGCATGGAAATGTTTCAACTTTTATGTTACATTCCATTTCCTACTCTTACATTGTAAATCCAAGCTCCTAGCCTGGAACTCAGCTCGTCACTGAGATGTTGCCACTATTTATGAGTTCACCGTCAAATATTAAGGGAGAAATATTCTAGTTAAAAGGCTCATAATGCTTTTTAGGAATCAGTTGCTAAATATTGGAATAATTCGTTAAACTGTCCAACTCAAAGATGAGATACCCAAAAGTTTAAGCCAACTAAGCGAAGTGTAAACGCCCTGCGGTTACACTTTCGTATTCGATCTGCAATCCTGTATAAATATTGAATTCAACGTTATATTTTATTTTTAATAAAAAATCATTTTATTAATGAAATTGTTAACACGCGAATTTAATAATTACATTTTCAGAGTTCCTAATTGAATTCTCGAACAGATTCAAAAAAAACATTCAGTAGGATAATGAGCTCCCAAGTAGATTTTACAAGCTCCACAATAATGGCTCGTGGTGCGACAGCTTTTGATCATATAGGGAAAGCAACAAGCGCAGCAGCACCAGCTGTAACAGAGAAAAACCATGGATATGACACGATAAGTAAAGGCTATGTAATGTGTAATAAGGATGTGTACCTACCCAACAGTGCACAGCCACATGGCCCACGAATGGGTGCGTGAATTAGGGGAACGCTTGAGCACGGTAATGCCACGCACACCACAGGCTGGACAGACAATCGCGCAGGCATGACCCTTTAGCTTTGGCTGTGGCGCCAAAGTGAAAAAACCTAAAGCCCAATATGAGACGATTTTGTTTTTCATCAAGCAAAGATTGTGGAATACGTTGAGTACTTACTGCGTACTTGTGGCAAAGGTTGACGTGGACGCAGCATGGTGACTGGCTGCATTGGTATAACCTCGCCGGAATTGGTATTGGACAGATAACGAGACTGCTGCATTGTACTGCGAAAGTGTTTTGGCTCTGCGGAAAAAGTGCGTCGATGTTCCATATCAATGGGATTAAAGCTATAGTTCGTATAGCTGACTGCATTTGCCACAGCATCATCATAGGTGGGTGGTAGGGCGGCAACCAGTTGCGGTTCGGAGACAAAGTCATTGTTGTTGTCGCCATGGCTGTTATTATTGTCAGGGTCAGCGCTTGCTGCTGAACATTGTGCCCGTGGTGCCTGTGTGGGTGTCTGGCATGGATTTTGTCCCTGAAATAGCATGCGATGCTTTTCCTCAGCCATTGAAGTATTCTAAGCATTAAACCGCTCAGCAACGCTTTTGACAAAAAATTAACTTGAATTGTGTTTAAGCCGGCTTACTTATATGGCTTAAATGGTTGCCAGAAAACAGCTGTTGAAGCATAACAGCTGCCGTGCTTTTAGAATATAAAATATAAAAAAGAATTTACAATTAATTATGCATTAATGGTTGAAGTACATTAAAGAACCAGACATTGGTGTGCTGATAAAATCGAAGACTTTCATGAAAAAATGCTTATCAATTTAGTTGGAATATTGCAAGAGCTAGGCGGTTGCTTAAATCAGTTGAAAGTCTAACCAGTGCAGTCAATATTATTATAATCAGCCCAAGTTACACTCACTATGGCTGTTTGGGGTTTAGGTGTCAGTGTGCTTCGTTGGACATAATATGAATATGCCGTCTGGTGATTGCATTTCATAGCATATTGTTTACTTCCGTTTCATATCCGGCACTTTGCTGTCGTTGCTCATAACTTTTTCAATTTATTTTGTTGGTATTTGCATTGCACTTTGGACATGTAAAAGAAGCAGCAGTATGCAGGCAGTAGAAGGTCCTTGGATAAACCGTGCACAACAAACTCTTGTTCCGATTGATACAAAAGCATAGCTCAACGCGGCTCAGGACGTCAGGACGTATGAAGTTTGCCCCAGTGTCCTTGCACACATGCTTGCACTCTTTACATAAAGCATAAATGCGTATATATAATATAGTATTGGTAGCAAGAAATATTATACTACTTTTGCTAAGTAAATATCAAGGTAAGCATAAAACGCTTTGTTGCATATCCTCATCGACAATAGTTTATGAAGGTTTTAAGGGAAAACTGAGCATAAAGGCTTTTTCGATTTGTTGTATTCTAAGTGAGTTTTACTGATTTGAAGTATGGCTTGAACCTTAACTTAAACTTGTATATTTAATTATTATTTATTTTTTCAATCCACTCAAATTAGTTTGAATGAGTGAAAATTAATTTTCTCATTACAAATTATTTTAAGTGGATTTGATTGGTTTTCATTTCGATATTCATCCAAATATCGCGTAATGGAGCACTTTTGTTTTTTCGGCATTTTCCATTTCCGTTTTCCATTTTTTGGCCAATGTATCGGTCTATATGGCAGTAATTTCCCCTTGTTTGTTATCTTAAAGTTGAGCTTTGGTCCTAGGCTTATTTGTGTATAGCTTGAATTTCACATATGCCCACAAAAAAAGAGTCTGATGACTTTAGATCGGATGATCTAAAAAAATAAAAAACGACATTTCTTAATATGTCTTGTTCGGGGAACTATGATTGTTATAAATGCTTGACGTGTTGTATGAAATATTGCGCCAACTTACTGCAACCGGAAACCATTTAAATCATCACAAATCTGTTATCATTGCTCGATAACGCTGACCACCATTGGCGGTTGTCTTTGCTTCATCATCGTCTTCGAGAAAATACGTACCGTGGATCATATCCTCACAAACAACACATCAAGCAGTCACTTTTTGATTGCATAGGGCTGTTCCTCAATTTATTGAGTGTTTTTTGTAACAAAAAAGGGACAATTTTGATTATTTACATTCAACGTGAAATATGCTTCATCTCACAAGATGATTTTGTTTCCAACAGTTGAGTTCGTTCTTAGCCATTTCAATGGTCCATTTGCCATAATTGACACAGCTGACTTAAATGTGAGTGCCATTTGGATTTGGTATAGAAAAATCCTCAAATCAACACGAATTATGTTACGAAGAGTAGTTCGAGCGATGCCCAACTCCTGAGAATAACGATAAGTTAATCTTGGCGGCTCCAGCTCAACATTGGTTCGTATGGCCTTAATATTATGGTAGAATCATCGTATTTGTTGTCTGAATGCATGGATGCTACTACTAGCATTGCCAGAAGTCACAAATTTAGCGTCTTATAGTGTCACCACGGGATGCGCATTAAACTTTATTTTATGCCCAAAGCGCCCTAGGTAGTTTTCACAATTGAGAAGTTATTTTGAATGGAAAGCTGAACAATTTCAGCGCATAATCTGAGCTGTTCCATGGCATAAATTGTCTTGGAATCACGCTGCTAATGCGCTATGAGTATGACTGCAAATTAATCTGTAACTCTCATCAGTTGTTGTAGAATTAGTCGTTGTTTCCACTTTCAATGGCCTGACCTGTAGTTCTTGAAAAGTCGGCGAGCGCTGACGAATGCACAAAAAATTGTTTAATTTTTCTGGTAGGCCAAGTGAGCAGAGAAGTAAATGCATTGAACATTCGTCGTCAGCTCGTCCCTTCGTTCCATTTACAATTAGCTGGCTTCAGTTGGGTTTAGACAAGCTCATCAAAAATGCAATGACCTCCAAATATGATGGCCATAATGGACAGCCTTTGTATAGGTATGTTTGTGTGTGGCTGCATTAATTTTTTTTTTTTTTGCCAATATATGATGGCATTTGCAAGTTTTTCAATTTTGTAGCTAAAAGTTTTTGTAAATTTTTTGCATTTATTTTTATATACATTGAAAATATACTTTTTTCCCACACGTTTATCCAAACGTTTTCATTAGTTTCAAACATTTATGGAAATTTATGCTGCCCAACTAAACAACTCTAGCAAATATACAAATAACTAATTTACATGCATATCAAATATAAAGTTTTTGTATATATTTTTATGAAGCCTTTTTTATATTAAAAAAACAACAACAAATATGTTGATTGACACTTCATAAATTTGAACATTAATTTAAATTAGTCCTTTAGCCGTCGTTTGATGTGCTCTTTGATGTTTTTGACATGTCATACAGTTTGTTAATTTTATTTCTGTTACTTTTTAATTTATTCATATGACAGTTCGTTATTACCCAAAGGCTGTGTAGACCATAATTATGATGAACTAAATACAAACACAACAGAAATAATGCAAAAAGATAAAATATATTGAAAGCAACAAACAACAACATTCATTCTACTATTAAAACCTAAAATGATAAGCCAATTATTCTGCACTTAAGTGTAGCGCTTAAGATTTAATTTTTAAATTGCAGCTGTTAATTAAAATGGACTGTTTTCATTTGGCACATGTTTTTTTTTAGCAAAAAAGCAGTAAAATTCATAATTGCTTGATATTAGTTAAATAAAGCTGATTTTTGCGTGATTTCTCTTTTAAATCTGTTTTATGAATCGATTATGTTGAGAAAATTTAATAATTCTCTTGGTGCTAGGCAACACTTGGTTTCTTAAGATACCTGAAGGCTTTTTTGAAGAAATGGTTTCGTTCCATTAATTGCCAAAAATAATGTGTACAAAAAAACTTTAAAAATAAGTCTTGGGTATATAAATCTGTATGTTCCGTTTTGAACTGAAATCCAGTGCAACAAGTAGCGAACAACAAACAAAACTTGTCTATCACTCTTCGAAGCGATGATCAGAGCATGAGTCATTCCAAGACAAGTTGTTATAGCTTATCATAACTACCTCTCTCGTGCTTATATCAATATCGTCGGTTTCTTTTTTTGCGGCTATTTTCATACTATGGAAATACATATTTATGAAATACTTTAATAAAGCTTTTTGAACTTTTCTAAATTGTGTGCCAAATAAACGTAAGTAAATCTTCTTAAGCAGTGCTTAAAATGATTGTTTAGCTTTTTCTCATATTCTCCAGAGAAGTTACGAATAACTTTTTTCAAAAATCAGTGGCTGTTGTCGGTTAAAACGCATCTAGTCCGATATCCAACTTGTGCGATTTATGGCCTAGAAATAGGTGGCCAAGTACAGAATATTCCGACAAATAGATTCTTTTACTTTGTTATAACTCACTCCGTTGCACAATGAAGGCAATTCTATTGAAGAAGTAGATCAAATCGAGTACCGTAGAATGAAGGAACTGTAGTGGATATTGATGGAAGAATTCAAAAAGCCAAAGCTGCGCTCGGGTAATTCAAAAACTTCCATCAGAAGACTAAAATTAAAATTTTTAACGCCTGTATTAAATCTATCCTCTTGTACGTTTGTCAGAACTGGCTCCTCAGCAACAACGAAAAAACAACAAACATTAATTAATCGTTGCTTGCGCAACATATTACGCATCTACTGGCCCAGAACTATAACGAACCAACGACTGTGGGATGTTTGCCCCTTGAAAAAGAAATCGCAAAGCGCAAATACGGATGGTTGGGTCATACCCTACCCAAGAATTCCAGAGATATTCCCCCACGCAGTACTGGAGTAAGAATTCGCAAGGCTCCCGAGGTAGAGGTAGACCAAAAATGCACTGGCGCAAGACAGTGGCGGCAGAAACCCATAAATCAATCAGCGAACTGCATGCAATAGGGACAATTGGAAGACGTCTATCAAAGTAAACTGCTATTAGACAATGTTTTTTATTTTTAAAAATAATAAATGTATAATTAATAATAATAATTCGTTCAATTTATAGGGTAAACAAATTTAGATTAGATTAGATTAGATTACACTCATACATCTAACATTGTTCTTACATAAATGAAACTTTATGAAATGTTCATGTTTGGTAATAGGTCTGATGTCTAACGTGTTAGTGCAGAAATAGGATGCTTAGTGCGGAATGCTCGACCAAATAATCATTTACTCCAAATAACATTGTTGTAAGATATAAAATAAGTTCAAAAATGAAAAAAGTTATATTTTTTTTTCGTAGAACAGAGCTTAACTGCAGCAATATTTGTTGTTGGTCTTGTATATTAAAAACTTTTACACAAAAATGACAAGAAACCCACCAACATGCTATTACATAGTTCTTTCGTTTAAAGTTTGGAATTAAATGGTTGCTACAACAACCCCAACAACCCATCGTACACATCTAAGTTAAACCATAAACCTATCTGACGACCCTCGTTTACCTAATTGCTTACTCGTGCTGTTGTATTCAATTAAAAGCAATTGTTATTGTTACAGACTTAACAAACACAAACAACACATTCCAGCGCCTTTTGACTTGAATCAGCTAATAAAAATCTCAAGATCTAGCAAGTCTTGCAATCCAAGTTAAGTGCTTCGTGAGTAAGCTGCAATTATCTATTAACCGCAATTTAACCCTTTAGCGTATAGTAAATCTTTTTAACTTAACATGCACGTGCACAAACACATCAAAAAATACACACAATTATATGCAAAGGCAGCGACAGTGGTAGGGAGAGGGGGGTTGAGAGAGTGGGCGGCGGTTTAAGCCTGGTTATCGGGCATGTTGGCAACAGCTAAAACGTTGTCGCTTATTTAACTAATTAAGCTCTTTTCTTCGCCTGCCACGCTGATATTTTATTGAACGTGAGCGTGTGTGCGTCAGTGTAGGTGTGTGTGTGTGCGTGTGTTTGTATCTCTCTGTATGTTTGTGTGTGTGTGTTAGAATCTGTGTCGCTGTACGTGTGTGTAAACAATATTTTGTGTAATTGCAATTAGTGCAGAACGGTATGAGTATCATCAGCAGTTGGCGAACAAAAGCACGCTCTCACTCTCTCTCTCACACACACACACACACACACACAAACGGTGACGAAGAGCGCAAAAAAAAGTAAGAAAGAGAGAAACAGCAAAGTATTTGCCTTGGCAATGCGTCCGTGCGGATTTTAGCGTTTAAATTAAAGGAAATCATTGCTTGGGCCACACTCACACACACATATGGTACAGGTACACACTTACACACCCATACAAGCGTATGAAAATCAATGTTTAAAAATGGTTGCCACTGGGTGGGCGGAGTTAGTGAACCTTAATGCTGGAAGTAAGGGTACCAACTCATTGTGGGCGACTGATTGCGTTTGTTGGCTCTTTGCAAGTGTTGAAAGCTGCGGCACGAATTGACTGACGGTGAGCTGCGTTTCTGTTGCGTTTCGTACTGCTTGTTAAATTACTAAAAAATGTATGTATTTTTGTATGTGTGTATATAAGTGTGTGCATAAGTTTGTTAATGTGTTAGTGGCTGTATGAGTGTGTGTGTGTGCGTGTGTGTGTATGTATGCGTAAGCTTTAGCAGCTGCTAAACGGAAGTAAGCACTATAAGAAGTAAATAAAAGAAATGCACAGAACACACAAAAAATGGCGAAAAGTACAAGTAGAGAATATTTAATACGCTTATTTCGAATTTGCAACAATAGAGACAAAAATAACAAACACAGAAACGTATCTTTACACAAACAATAAACTATCATCAATACAAAATGTTTTTGCGTGTACTTGATTTTATTAGGTAAATTTTGCTTTGTATTGAACATCAACGTCTCACTGTAGTTTTTTTTGTACACAGGCAAGCAACAATTTCAAATATTTAACCGATTTTAAGTGTACATTTGCATTACCTTACCTTACTTTTTAAGTAATTTTAGCTCCTAGTTGAGATGTAGCTTTTAAAAAACGTGAAAGTTTAAATTTTCAAAATTTAGTGGCTTTTTAGGCCGCGCCTAAACTTTGTCATACCTTATAAAACATGTTAAACGAAACATTAGACAAAAATTATACAAATACATTGATTTTTGTCTAGTCCATGGTCAAGGCTCCCAAGGCGGAGCATGGCTATATCTTTATTAATAGCGAAGAGAGCTGGCACCTACAGTTTATAGCCGAATCCGCATAGCGTTGGCATTAATTAATAGATAGATTTTGCTAGCTGAATAGTGTATATTTGCTAGCTATGGTAGTGCTACACACTTACAGCACTGCTGTAGGTTGGAATGAAACCATAGATATTTCGATTTAGAATCGAGCACGCTACCGAGGGGCCTCGGCCCACAGAGAAAAAAGTACCCACTGGTGGAAGTTCTGTGTTGAAACTTTAGGCTTCTAAAAGAAGTATGGATAATTTATATGTGCACTAAATTAATAATAATATAGCTTAATTTTTGTGATCCGAACAAAAGTTAAGTAAAAATCTTAATGCAAAACAAAAACAATCTAAAAAATTACACAAAAACGAGTTTTCATCATAGTATCAATTCAAAATTTGGCATTTTTTCTTCAAGTCACTATTATTCTACACGTCAATCACTTTTACTTTAGTTTTTGGGATCTTAATTTTGTTTGTTTTCTTTGCCAAAACAACCTGTTATGGAGTTACAGTCGATTTCACTCAGTTGGCCATTCCAAGTGGCCTTTCTTCGTCCGCTTTCTCATTAGACACCTTCTTCGCTGCAGCATCTTCCTCAATGCGCACGAAATGGGGATCTTTGGTATCTTTATTTCAAATTTAAATGAAATTACGTGCAAAACCATTTCTTGGGAACCACTGTATCTTAGCTTAAATATTAAATCACCACTAAAATTAGCTGATTTACTCGTCAGTATATTCTGCGTATTTAAGGGAATCTACACTTTTTTTTTAGAATGTAGAAAGTGAGAAACATTACTCAACAAAAGCTGCTGAATTGTCTCAGCGCAGTTGTAAACTGTATGTAATTCGCCCCGAAGTTGTACACTAAGATCTTTGATATGTTGAGTCATCTCGATAAAAACTTCAATATTGCACATTCAGTCATTATTACCAAAATGAGGAATGTCATATCTCTTACTATTACGCTTTTAAAGTTTTATGTTAGTTATATTTTTAATTTGCCTAATTATTGGTACTGTGACATTTGACGAACTCAATCTTTTCTTACACAAATTTTACTGATAAACTATACACTAGCTTACAAAAATTACTCATTATGTGACTTTCTTAATGTCTTGAAATGGCCTTCCAGAAACTCCTGCCTCCATGCTTGATATTGCTTAAGTTCCATCTGGAATGGTATTAGATAGATGTGAGGGTGGCAGAGGCAACAAAGTCACCGCCTCAGAAAGTCAGGCACAGGCCCATTGTGCCCTACCGTATATCGATGGTATTTACTTACATTTTAGTATAATTATTTTATAATAATGTATTTAACTTGCAGAACGTCTTTTAAGTAAATTTAATTTTAGAAATGCTTTGTACGTGCCTTGGTATGGCTTACCTTGATTGTAATTGTATTTTAAAATGATGCAAGAGTTTTAAAAATACTTTTTTGCTTAATGATAACTCTACATTTTAAATTTTTTTTATTTCTTTGTCAATATAATACAATATTATTTCCTTAACATACTATTAGACCAAAATATAGAGTTATCCCTTACGCACCTACAAACCTCTTTATATACGAAATTAACTTGCAATCGAAAAATTTTAGAGTATACAAGAGTAAAGTTAATGTTCGCTCGTTCGTGTAAAATAGTTGAAGTTATGAGAAGAAAGGACCAAAGAGCAAAAGCAAGCTAGAGACGCACTCCAATACACAAAAGCATACACACACGCACACACACACACACACAGCCATACATACACGCACCTAGAAGCATTTAAGTGCGTGTGTGTGGCGAGTAATTCACATTTCAAGCACGTTTTGCTTTTATGCTCTTAAATGGCAAGTGTATCTGTAGATGTTTCTCTAGTTGTAGCTGTATCTGTTTCTTTTGGCACTGCCTTGCCACTCTATCTTTGAGTTACACATGTTTGTGTGTCCTTGCATGTGGGTACTGTACCAAAAACGATAATTTTGTTGATGATGCCATGATTATAACTTTTAGCCCAAAGCAGCAGCCAGCCAGCCGGCAACGAAACTGGAGCGTAAACCCAACTACTTGGCCACAATAGTCGACCGTCAACGCAATCAAAGGTTCAAGTGTCGTTACTCATGCGCTACACTTATATATATCAGTCAATGAGTACATGTGTGTGAGTGTATGCGTATGTGTATGGGTGCGATCAAGTGCATGTGCAAAAAGAAAAAAAAATTGAAAAAATCTGCCTTTACCCTAGTTGGTATTTGTATCTATTGCCAAGTAAATAATACAATGCCATCGGCACGGACACGGACACAGGCACTGACACATCACCATTGACACCAATATGGACACTGCGACGTCGACTGACAAAAAGACGAGCAACAACAGCATTAGCACTAATACCAGCACGGACGCGCATCCTTGCGCGTGAATGACCCACATAAATAGCTGCGTGCTATGTTAGAGCATTTTCCTTAGAATACGTATATAACAAAGGTTTGTTGTCTGCCTTAAAAAAAAAAATAGTAAAAGAATCTTTCTATAGATTTTGAGATTTGTCATTTAGCGTTTATAGTTTTTCGGTAAACAATATCATTGTATTCATTCAATTCTTTTCGCTAGTATTAAGTTTTGCCGCATATAAAAAACTATTGTTATGCAAGAAACCACCAAATAAGGAAGAAAAAATTGACGTGGATACACCCAAGCACCCCAAGGCAGCAGACGGTTTGAAAGACCTAAGGCAACCTGAAGAAGATCCATTTTCCAAGAACTGGCACAACCAAAAACAACATGCGACAGAGCCAAACAGATGGCACCAAACAAAGTGCGATGGAAGTATCTAGTAGAGGCCCTAAGTTCCCATGCGGAATAATAAGCAATTAAAAAAGTGGCTTCTTCTTCATTTGCGCTCTGTTATCCTTAAAAACTCGTGTGATTTGCAATTAACTACAACATCGGAATATTGCACTTGAATGTCATAAATATGCCAGCTTGAGACTGGCACTGTCGTCTCGCCTAGTTAAATGACTGCCCAGAAAATTACTTTAATTTTCAAAGATCTTTGACAGACAGACACACACACATGCTTGGCAAACTAAAATGACTGACTGAAGGATTGACTGGCTACAAGTCTAGAAAGATGCCTGGCTGACTGTCAGGCTTACAAGCTGTCAAGGCATCAGCTGTTGTGCTATCGGGATTTGATTATTTGATTGAATAGGCATTTGATGGCTGCCTTTAAGTACAAAGCCTTTGTGTTTGGACACAGTGCGTATGAGTATTATTTTTTTTGTTGCTGGCCTGCATGTTTAATTAATATTTTACATACAAGTTTAATGAATTGTTTATTTATTACCAACTGCTTGAGTAGGTATTCTCATACTGGTGCCAAGCAATGGCATGCTGAACAATACCAGCCTCTAGTATGCGAAAGGAAAGCCGTACCCTCTATAATCAGCCTACGTGTATATGTACATCCCCTCTATATATATATATATGCAGACCATATATGTGTGTGAGTATAACGCATATAAATTTTCAGCATGACATGGCTATTGATTTATTTGAGCCTAATAAAGCAACTCAAACATGCCACCTGCAATGCACAGTCAGTTCAGTCTGCTGCCTGCCTCCTTAGAGTCCTTTCAACCAGTCAGACCTACGGTGGTGCCTGAACAGCAGCCGACATCGTTAAGTGCTTTTTGGGGCCATATTTATGAGCACTTGTGCTGGCTGGGGGTGTGCTGGTTGGCTGTTGGCTGGTTGGCTGGTGTAAGAATTATGCCAAGGATATATGTTAAAGACAGCCATATCAATGGGTGGCTTAAAACTGAGCCACTTACCGGACATGATTTGACGTAATTTCCGAATGCAAAGAAAATTGTTGCACACTTTGCAGTGCCGGCTAACAAGAAATTTCTAATTTTAAAACTTTTGACCTAATTAGATTCAAAAGCACACACACACACACACACACACACAAATTTAAGACCAAGGCTGCAAAAGCGTTTTGTTTTTCACTTGTAACTAGTTCGGAGCTGCAAGAAGTATAGTTGAATATAATTTTTAAGGAAATTGTTGTTAATTTTAAATGAGTTTAGCAATTATTTTAATATTTCTTTGGTTATTTAATAAACTTTATTTATTTTATATATCATTTTTGATTTAAGCACTTAAAGCTTTAAAATATAAAGAAGTAACAGAATTGAATTAAGTCCACAATAGTTAGTTTTTAAAATAACATATCATAGATAATACTTGTTCTTCGAAAAAAAAAACTACACAATTTAAAGGTTTAGCCATCTGGCCATCTAAAAATTTATATTCTTAAGAGCTTAACAATAGTTATGTAAGTTTTAATCTTAGTTACTCAACCATTACTAACTAATTTGGGAATCACAAGAGTTTCCAAAGAGATTAAACGCTGGGCTGGTCTGGCATGAGCATTCAGATGTGAGGCTAGCTCTTTCAGGTGTTGCGCTTTTTCGTACTTGATTTTGAAGTCTCTGTGAATGTTCTTATTGCTTAAGTACAACAGATTTTGTTCTCAGCTTTCAAATAGATTCTTAATAGAAATACAATGAATTATTGATCGAAATTCCTTTATGAAAATATCATTTGAGATTATTTGGATACATATGAGTATTGCTTAATGTTATTGAGCGGACTTTGATAGCTTAGATCGTAGCCTAATCATATTGGTAGCGAATATACCCTATTTTCCTAAATCCTTCTGAATTAACTTAAGACACCGAGTTTTGAATTCGGCTTTAAACTATAGGTTCGAACAATTTTTATTAGAGATGTCTTCCTGCTCCGTCGTTGAAGCTATGATACCCTAGTCAAGTGCCAGAAATTATTATTTTAACTTATATTGTAATATATGGGTCTATTATGCGCCCTTAATATATATTACCCTTCTTATGCTTGGTTGTGGGTTCCAAACAAGAAGCATGGTATTGTTTATTACATAGCTGGAATTACTTTGTGTGGTTTTCTCAACACATGGTCGCATATTTTTTAAAAAATTGTAGATGTAAAAAATTTTCTCTTTCTTTGCGAGAATTTAAAATAAACAAATTGAAAGAATGAGAATCATATCATGGATAGCACAAAAATTAGTGTAGTGGTATTATCATTAAGAAATCATCGTTCACATTTTGAAATTTATCGAAATCAAACGATAAAGCGAGAAAGAAATTATTTGAGGAAGACGATTTGAAAACAGGTTTATGAAGTAGATGGCCTAACAGACTACCTTTTGATAATACCCCCAATAGGATTTCAATTTCATTTCTGATTTCACATTTGTATCATTTCCGCGCAAGAAGTATATCTGGGACTGTAGCTGCTTAATTCTAATATATCAACATCTATGGGAACGCAATTGAGTTCGTCATTAGTTTCCCATATCTTGGCACCATCATCTCCGGACGTCACAAACCGACTTGCCAAAGCCCGATCAGCATTCGGGAGACTTTACCGCATCTGTAGCAACAAACAAATAGGCAGAGGATCATAGCTCCGGATTTACAATGCGTATGTAAAGTCCATACTGCTATATAGTAGTGAGACATGGCTCACCACCAAAAAGATAATACAGAGACTGTAAGTTTTCAGCAACAAACAGAACATCCAATGCAGAGCTGTCTCGTGTCATAGGTGGGCCCCCTATACAACTGCAAATAAGGAAGAAGAAATGGACGTGGATAGGGCATGCTCTCAGAAGAAATTCAATGCAGACCTGTCTCATGTCACAAATGATCCCCATATACATCTCCAAATATAGAAGAAAAAATGGATGTGGCTGGATCATGCTCTCAGAAGAAATCCAAGCAGTATTGTTAGGATGACACTGGACTGGAATCCCCAAGGCAGAAGGCGGATCGGAAGACCCAAGGCAACCTGGAGAAGAATCATCATCCAAGAATTGGCCCAGTCAAACACTACATGGGACAGAGCTAAACAGACGGCACAAGTTGCCAAACAGAATAATAAGGAAAAAAAGATAGTAATAACTCAATATTAAAACAAGAAACCAATTTAAAATGGCTTAAGGCGTAACATCTCCCGAGTTTACTATTCATTTTCTATGCAATCAATTCAAGAACATATAACGCGTTAAAGCACCCGAGTTGAGGTCTTGACAGCATAGTTAGGGGCGGTTTGTTAATATTTATATTTTCATTTGGGAATTATGAAGCAGAAAGTGTTTACCGATATTCAAGTACCATGATAGTAATGAAAAAGCAAGAGTACGTCACTCTTTTCGTTGTAATGTAACTTGATGGTTGACTAATGTTAAGCAAAGTTGCATCGCTGTGGGAATTCGTTCACATTTTTTTTGGATTTTTTTGTTCTTAACTTGCCAGCCGTCTTACGCCTTTTTTACAAAACAAATATTTCGCCGCATTTTTGTATGATGTCTAAAGTGTCACAGACTTTGAGCTTGAAACTACTTCCTTTGTTCCTTTTTCTACCATTTAATTTTTACCTCAATTGACTTTAAAAATATATAAAAAGTAATTGCTTTTAGAATTATGCTAGCAGGCGCTGAATTAGAGAAACCGCCCCAGCAGTAAGAACGTTGTCATGCAATAATTCCCATCTTGCATTGCACTAGGGCAATAGTTTCAACCTTTTTCTCAACATCAACAAAAACATTCAGATTCTCGTATAAGCAACAGACAAAGTTCAAGAGAAAATATAAGAAAAAAATAGTAGCATACTTTTGTGCGCGTCGAGTTCAGCAATGACCACAAGTTGCTGACTGGTTGACTGCAAAATGTAAACTTTTGGCTGTTGTTGCGTTGTTGCAACATGTTGTGGCAGTTGTTTTTGTTGTAGGTGCTGCTGCCGCTGCTGTTGGTTGTTGCTGATGTTATTGCTGTGTAGATTTTGAATATTCTTGGCATAGAGAATGCGCTGAGCACGTTCCGAAGGCACTCGCTCCTTCAGAATCTTAGACCAGACAATGTGAAAATGTTTACACTGCACTTGTCTGTCAGCTTGCAGCAGTTGTTGCTGTTTCTGTTGTTGTCGTATTTGTTGTGTTTTTATTGTTGTTGGCAGTGTTGGTGTTGTTGTCATTATTGCTGTTGTTGTGGTTTGCTGCTGTCGCTGTCGCTGTAGTAGTTGTAAACTGTTTGCCCAACATTAATATTTCAATTTTGTTGCCTTTTACTTTAAATGCATGCATACAAGGCAATGCAGAGTGTCTGCCAGTCGGGTTTTTTGTGGCCGTCTGTCCGTCTGTCGTATCTCTAAGCTGACAAGCGTCTGCTGCAAGTCTGCGGCTGTTGCAACAATCAAGGCATCAACGTCAACTAAGCACTTGATGGGAGCTGCGCTTTCAACACACACAGTGGTTTACCATTAATTACCAAACTTGAATAATTTCATATATTGTTAAGTTTTATAATTTGATTTAACTGCAACAAAAGCGAAATACTTTTAATAGCTTAGTTCGTGCTTCGCATAAAAGTATATGAATTGAAAGCAAAGTTTTTTAAAGCCTTTTGAGATAGTCAGCCATACAATGGAATGCATTAGTTGAATATTTGTGCATCAATCTTTCGGATTTGTAGTTAGATGTCATACACAAGCATAAAATATTTATCGAGATACGTAGAAAAGATTATTTTTAGGAACATTTCTTTATAATTTTTTGAACGTTATTCTTAAGACTTTACCAATGAATCCTAAATCAACTTTTGTCAGAATTAGAATGTACATTTATATTTTTTTTTATTATAATTAATCATTCCTTTGGTTAACTTGTTAATGTGAACAATCAAAACAGTTGAAAAATAAATAGAAATGTATCTTAAGTATGGAGGTCGCTAAATTTTTCGGGTTCGTTGTATGATATCACACAGAAGCGCTGGTATAGTAAAGACAATATTTCCCAGAAAAACTCTATCAAGGTTATTAATTAAGAAGAAATTTTAAGTATATTTTATCTTATTTTCTGTCTTTTCTGTTATTTTCTTTTTAATATATCTCCCATAATCACTTATCAAGGTAGCATAAATCACAAGACTCTTGCATCGAACTATATTTTTGCAATCCTATGTCAACCTTTCGTCACACATAAAATCTCTATCGAGGTAGTTCACAAAGAATATTATTTTAAGACTATTTTTCTTTCATTTTTTCAACCTATTTCACTTGTCTAGAAAGCAAAAAGCACCAGCTTAGATGTGAGGGTGGCAGGGTCGAGTAGCACCACCTTCGACACTCAGGCTAAATAGCCCATTGTGCCATACCGGAAAGGGAAGTGTTTAGATAGTGGTTGTGGAGAAGAGAAAGGGAAAAAGTGAAAAAGGTTAAGAGAAACCCACTACACAAACCTCCTCCTGGTAATTTGTGTGCTTCATCGAGCTGGAGCACATAGCTGCCCAGGGAAAAAGGGAAAGAGAAACCCACTACACGAATCTTCTCCTGGTAATTTGTATGCATCATCGAGCTGGAGCACATAGCTGCCCAGGGTTCGCACGCAGCTTTGTACTTGAGAAAGCTGAACAATAGCATAGCAAGTGTTCGGTGTTGTCAACCTCCTCGAAACAAGCCATTGAGTCAGTTCGTAATCTCCAGATAATCATATGTTGGTCAGAAGGGTTGTGTCCCTTCATGAGCCTCACCAAAGATACCTTCTTCCAAAAAGGAGAAGGAAATCTGCAGCTTTGGGTGCGGGTTGTTCTTTCAAGAAGTATTTTGCAACTCGGCAGACTGTTGTAAGCTTCCAGTGGATCTTTTAACTCTAGATCATTTGTTCCGCTATGCACCACATAGTTACCGCCTAACTAATAGGTATGAATGGCTCAGGAACACAGATGGCCGATGCTCGATTTGCGAATTTATCTGCTACCTACAATAATTTATATCCCATATTTATTATACATAGTACCAGACTCTTCCATTGATCCATATATTGTACTACTGCTTCTGTAGTCCTTAATATTATTCTTTCTGCTGTAAGTTTTTCGAATATGGGTCTCCTCCACTTGTCTTTTAAGCAGACGTAGCGCTATGCTGCCCAAAGGTTGCATACCACGCTCATTCTATTGGTATAAAATAAAATATCTTACTTTAGAGTCTGCTGCAGACTACTAAACTATTGGTTTTTTAGAGTTTATAATTATCGAACCATCTGCAAGCTTAATGTCCTTAGGCGCATTTCCCTTTTAAAAATAAATCATTTAATATATTTATTTTCCTTGTCAAAACAAACGCGCTTCGCCCACTGTATTGTGCAACAACAGGACCAACAGCAACAAAAAAACACAAAATCAGTCAAAGAGTGTGCGAAGCAGCGCCTGATGCCGCACTAAACTCATTTTACTTTTTGGCATTAAGGAAAATTCAGGAAAAAGAATATCTGCCAACAACAAAACTTGACAAGTTTTGCTTAACTTTTCTCTTAAGTTTGTGGGTGCTTGCTCTCATGTCTCCGCGCTGCTGTCTGCCCCCTAGCCACTGTTTTGTGTGTGTGTACGTTCCTGTATGAGCGCATGCATATGTGTGTGTGTATGATTTTTGTTTTTGTTAAATGCTGCCGCCATTTTGTTTGCTTAAGCAAAAGTCTACATTAATGTTGTTTTTGTTGATTTTGCTCTTGCATTAAGCGATTTACTCTGGCGTTGCCAAAATTTCTTATATGCATTCTATTCTATTATTTTTATTATTATTTATTTATTTTATATTTTATTTATTTATTTTTTTTTTGTTTTTCTTAGCACTTCTATAGTCAATGTTCCTGGCATTTGGCATGCAAATTGTTGCTAAAAAGTAACAACCTTTGCACTTCCTTGTGCCAAAAGTATGACGAGCAGAATAACAAACAAACAAACATGAAAAGAGCTAAGAGGAAGGAAACCTTTGAATATGTTTATTTTTGATTGAAGTTGGCCTTAAAAATGCGCTTTGTACTCTTAAAAAAATAAACCCATTGACAATTTGACAGCTAAAAATAAATACGTAAACTTAAATAGCTTTTGCACTTTTAAGTTAAGGGTGGTTCAGGTAACTACAAGAAAAATAATTTTTACAAGCAATATTGCCAAAATTGGAAAGCGATGAAGCTGAAAAAATACTTTCAAGGTTTTAACTATGTCAAAGAATCTGTAGAAAGTTTATCATTATAATAGGGAAAGGTTGCCATTGTCAAAAATAAAGAACAGAACTTTCGTTTATTTCAAAATTGTGAAGCATATTTATTTAAATTTGTAGTTTGGCAAAAATTAAGATGGTTAGTTGTTCAACTAACCCTGTGTTGATAATCTCTAAAATTTCAACTACAGGGAATTTGTTTTTTTTTTAATAATTTGTCTAGTACAAGCTGCAAAGTTAGCCAATAAATGGCCTTTTGTCTGAAGTAGTGCAATTGTCGTATTTGCATATAATATAAGGTTAATCATTTTTTACTGATTTTACTGATTTTCGAAACGTTTGGGGAACATCATACTCCAGTGATTAGAAGGTGTGAGACATTTATTCGTCAATCCATTAGTGAAAATATTGATCTGGTGGACAATGAACATCCTGGTGCAGCGAAAAAGTTCGAGGAATTGCAGGCGCTATTAGATGAAAACCCAAACCAATGGCTACAATAAATAGGCGCAAACATTCAATATGATTCGCGTAGCAATTTTTCAACGTTTAAAAGCCATGGGTAAGATCCAGAAGTATGGGAAATGGGTGCCACACTAACAAAATGGCAGGCAAATGCAAAATCGAAGAACTGTTTGTGAAATGCTGCATCCATAGTTGGACAGAAAATCTTTCCTGCATCAAATTGTCACGGATGATCATGTTTTTGCATAAATGGGACACTGACTTGCAGAGCAGCGCTTTGCCAAGGAAGTCGATAAATGGCTTGTCGAATGCTTTGCCTCAAAAGAAAAAAAGTTTTATTGGGATGGCATTCATAATTTGGCCAAAAGGTGGGAAAAATGTGTAGAATCGAATGATCAATACTCAATGGTCAATAATTAAATTTGCTTGTGCCCCTGAAAAAAATGCAGAGTTTTATTTATCGAAAAAAACCAGCAAATTTCAACTTGCACCACCGATATATTACATACAATTCACTAAATTTTCAACTTCAAAAACATCTTAAGAAATTAAAATTTGAAAAAATATTAAAAAAACATAATTTTTGCTCAAAATATTTTCGATTTATTTATGTTCTCGCATTTCGCTTTATTAATACCAAAAAAAAAAGTGCTTAAAATAAATGGATGGAATGATATAAATTGAGTGTATAATGTAAAATATTTTCGCATAAATAATAATTTTTTGCTGTGTTGCTTTGAGTTGTTAAGTTAAACAACAGAAAATAATACAAAAAAAAATTGAACTAGCAACTACAAAAAGCTTAAATACACAAATGGTTTAAAATAAAAAATATGTTAAATAATTTTGTAATAATTAAGCACAATTAATTATCAATTGTTAATTTTTCATATATAATAATTATTTTAATCGCTAAATTCAAAAAATAAACTTGTTTATTTATGTATAAATCAGTCCATGCATATGCAATTTATGTGAAGCATATATAACAATTAAACTATGCTAAAAAAAAGTTGTTAAAAAATATTTCTTCAAGTGTATGATGTAGTTTCCTAAAGATAAAGAAATTAAAGTTGACAAAATCAATGTAAAATTAACATCAGTGCTACTCTTTAGGCCAAACAAAAGAGTTTTCTCCAGAAGGAAGGCGTGGGCGGCAGTGTGGTGGGCACTAGACCCTCCCAAATGGCGGCATCAAAAACATCTTTGACTTTATCCTGCAAAAAGTAAAAGAAAATCATTTAATTAGAAATAAGAGAATAATATGCATATACGTTATTTGTTTATTTAATTTTTACTTTACATTAAAAAAATAAAAAAAATGTTGTCTAAAAGTTATAGCTAGAAAAGTAAGATGAACTTCTTATCTTTCTTTTTCTATATATATTTGAGAATGAGACATTTTTGAAGAAAAGATACATTTTCAATTCGTATCTTAATCGGTTAAATTAAAGTACTGAATTGCGAAAAATTTGAAATACCCAAAAGTCGCATTATTCCGGTAACTCAGTCAAAAGAAAATAAGACCATTCATGTTCCAAGTACACAAAGCATCTCTAGAAGTAGTATGCCAGAAGTATTAAAAAGCTGTGGAGCACTCAGTAAACTGCTAACTCTTTTCACCAGGGTAGCAAATAGAAGTCAACATAGATTAGAGCCTCGCTAAAAAGTATTGATGGGGCTATATCTAAAGGTGTCTAGGTTTAGGGAAGTAGCCTCTGTTATAGACCGCTTACATTGGTGTAGCTGCTGCGCAATGAAAGATAATATAACCAACCAACCTTAGCCACAGTGTGGCCGCACAACTTCTGTTTATTCAGTCAGAGTGACTTAAAAAAAATGGACGTGGCACTGATAAGTGAACCAACAAACGAGGCTGTGCTCTTGGTCGTGCACATCCCCGTTGGGTAATAGAGACAATTCAAGAGAGAGACAGAAAAAAAGGCATATCGCACTATGGCTACTACGCCTCCCAAGTTGCACTCTAAGCGAGCATATGTTGGACAATTTAGTAGCGGACGCAAGCAAAGAGCTCTAGTGGTAATCGCCGGCGGCTTTAATACATGGTCAGCTGATGGAGGTAGTGGCGAAATAAACGGCAGATACAACTGCATATAAGAAACGCTTGCGCAATGAGTACAAAAAGTACAAGTTCCGTAAGGCAGGATTAGATGACACCTGACTAGAAGTTTGAAATGCATTTAACTCTAATACTCTAGTTTTGACACAAGCGTATCATACAACTTCATGGCCGGTGTTCGACAAGAGTCTAGTTCCATGTAAGCTATAAGCTAAGCGAATTGGCGAATGAGTTGGCAGTCGTAGTAGTTATAAAACATATACATTAGGTTGGTAAAAAGGGTAACAAAGCTTTAGCTACAATGGATTTTTAGAATGTATAGACTGGCCCAGAATTGGCTGAATAAATGACCAATATAGTTCTTACTTATAACGAGCAGAAATATACCGAAACCCATGAGGCAAAGCATTGCGTATATTGTCAAGTCAACACCATTCAGAGGTCACCTGGTAGCCACGCTGTATATGCTTTATTTTCAATCACATATTGAGTGTGATTTGTTATGTGCCCAAGTATTGGCGGTCCCATAGCATGGCAACGCCTACTTCTCAACAGAGTGATCTATTCTATTCGTCTATTCTTCTCTAGCGTGTATTCGAGCAAGTTGGCGATAGCACACCGATTCAGCTCACGTAGGGTCTAATTAGGGTTTCGGACAATCGTTTTACAATGCTACAGTGATGTTGGCCGCCAGCATGACTCCTATCGACTTCTTGGCAGGGAAAATGGAGGCAATCTACGGGTATTGCAGCCGTACAGCTACCAGCACGGTGGCATAAGCCCGCATATGACAAAGAGAATTATCAATGACGGACTGGTAATCTAGATGGGATGAATCGTATCTCAATTAGTTGATGAATATAGGCTCACGCTAAAGCTAGAGGAGTGTATATAGCGGTACGAAGGCCAAACTTACTGCCATCTGACGAAATTTTTGACAGATCAGATGACCAGATGCAGCAAGCTTTTAGACTGATTCAGGCATGAGAATACCCCTAGTCCAGTCTGTCGAAATGAAAATGAGAAAAGTTCTATAATAAAGTGTCAGTTATAGAACCACCGAAGCTTCACTTTCGCCCTCGAAAGTAGCTTGGCAAAGGATAAGTCACATTAACATTGCTGGCCAAGAAGTTCGAAACCGATGTGAGAGACTGCAATATAATGCTCCAAATGCAGAAAGCGCGGAAGAAGCAATTTACTGAAGGCATCCAAAAGGTTCTGAGGTGCTGCAAAATAGAGCCCTAAATAGGCAATCCCCTTTGCGCAGTACTAATGCTTGACGTGTGGTGGTATATACCGCGGGGTATGCAGGGAAGTAGGTAAGGTTTAGTGCGTAGGCATAGTCGCATTAAAACGCTTTGAATTGTTTATGCTTGTGGCATGGGTCACACGTATCTTTTGAAGATTCTCACAGCTCCATGGTGTATCCATGGAATAAAAAACACACACACACACAATAATACACAAACGGAAGCGCAATGTAGAAAAGTAAGTAAAAAGGCGGAAGTAAAGGTAAATGCAAAGAAGCTAACAAAAACTCTCCACACTTCGAAGTGTTGAAGTAAAATATTTGCAAAACCAGCAGCTAAACATATATATATGAATGCAATTGTATGAATATTAGTGTAACTGTGAGTGTATCTACCAGCTGTGTGCGTATGTGTGTGTGTGTGTGTGTGTATGTGTGAGTCAAATACCACACAATTATAATTATTGTCTGAGGCGAAGCCTAGCAGCACTTAGGGCCGCAAAAACAAGTTGTGTGCGTCTATATGTATCTGTGTGAGAGTATCTGTAGCTGAGTATGAGTGTGTGTGTGTGTGTGTGTGTGTGTGTGTGTGTGTGTGTGTGTGTGTGTGTGTGTGTGTATGTGTGTGTGTGTGTGTGTGTGTGTGTGTGTGTGAGTGTAAGTAAAGCGGCTCCAAATTGAGCGAAACTCCAAGGGCTGCTGAAAGTAACGAATGCTATGGAGTCTGATCCCAAGTGCCGGTGTGTTGTAAGAATTTTAGCTTTTAAGTGTTTGCACAAGCTGCACTCCCTTCTGCACTCCCCACACACACACACACACACACACAAATGTACATTTGCCCGTGTAAACATAGGCAGACTGCGAGTAGGAGTAGGCAGACTTGAGACTAACTTGCAGGCTGCAACTGTTGAAGCCTTTGGGCATAGTAAGCTTTGTGACTGGTGCAATGACTTTTGGCCAGCACTATGCAACCAGCTAACTTGCTCTATCTAAAAGTCCTTCTCTCTCATGGTAACTGTGTGTGTGTGTATGTGATTTTAATTAATATGATGGCACTAGATAAACACAGATACACACACACACTCACACACACAATTTGCCAAAATATACATTTCTATTTGAATAAAGGCAACTATGTTATAGTATTGGTAAATGGGTTTATGCGTGAGAGCTAATTGCGATAAATTGGCATTCCAGACAAAGCTTCATTCACACATCTTCACACCACTTTCCGCTCGGTATATATAAAAATACTCTCACTTTCAACTCAATTTTCTTCTTCGACGTTCACTCAATTCCAACACAAGTATCAAACTCAGCTTGTAAATAAAGTTCACAGACACATCTAATTCGTATAAACTAGACCATCATAGACCTTATGTATATGTAGCATGCATGTAATTGTATTTGAAGCTGATTTATATGTAGGCACTCACCTGTGTGGCTGACGAAGTCTCAATGTATTTGGCGCCAATTGTTTTTGCCAAATCCCAGGCATCTGCATATGAAATTGGATTCTCGCCATTTGTCTGCAGCAGGGAGTAGTAGTAGCAAAAAAGAAGAGCGCACCGGCAGGCATATGGAATCAAATAAGAATTTCATAAATATTTAAGTAACAAAGCGCAAAAAGCCAAAGGCCAAAAACACATTTAAGCAATATATGAAAAAAAGCAAATATACAAGCTACAAGATACATCTATAGACAGACACACACACAAATGTGGTCGGAGATAAAACCCAAGCCAACAAACAAACAACCAGACACACAACAATGTACACAAAAAGTCACATAAATAAGTAAAATGTATATGTGCAAAGATTCACCTGTAATTTGTTGAGCACAATCAGATTGCCACGCAGATCAGCTTGGGTACCAACCAATATAAGTGACGCCTTGGTCTTGGCAAATTTGGGCGCCCATTTGGTCTGGATGGCATGAAATGTTTCAGGCTTGACAACGGAGAAGCAGAGCAGAAAGACATCGCTGTCCGGATAGCATAGTTCGCGCAATGGATCCAATGTATCTTGACCAGCTGTATCACAGAGTGTCAAATGAACGGGACTATCATTGACCATAACATCAGCTGAAAGTAAGCAGAGTACATAAAAGTTGAATTATTGTTACAGTCGTTAAGAATATATACTCTAAATTAAAAAAAAAATTTTCGGAATAACAATTTATAATATTATTGAGGTTGGGCCACATGTGATACTTGAAGTTAATGGAACAAAGTATATTCAATGTATTATAAAAGTAAGAATATGGAAAAAAAATCCCTAAAACGAACTACTTAAAACTAAAATATTATAAAAAAACCGTATTTGAACACTTTTATTAAAAAATAGAAACAATTAAATATTAAAAAAAAAATTTATTTTGAGAAAAATCGGCATATTTCGATTATGGAAATGAATATCGAAAAACAAGTTGGCTCTTCCTTAGGGTTACGGCTATGCGTAGTTACAGAAATAAATTCTTCACGCTTAACGGCTAAATATCTCAAGAATCTGATTAGATAAGCCCACTTGCTGAACATAGATTCAAATTCTGCACAGCAACTACGAAAAGAGCAGCCATATGCCGATGTGAACCTCAGAATAGAGCTCTGAATTGACTACAAAAAGAACCAACTAGAGACGTCAGCTAGATATTAGTGGATCTGCTTTAAAACTTTTTTATGGAAAAGCATAACCTCTGCTACACATTTGCTTACTAGGAACATAGTAACACCTATTAGTAAGTGTGATTCTTTGCCTAATCTCCAGGTTAATATTTTATATCGGTGTTGATGGCGATGCCAAGGTACGTGAAGTCCTTGACAACTTCAAAAGTATAGCCGTGCGGTATCAAATGGGAACCCAGGCGCTGTGCATCCCTATTTGTAGACTACATATACTTTGTCGTGCCCTCGTTGACCGCAGGAACCAAATTCGCTGACTCCTTTTCGAATGTGGAAAACGTTGCGGTAACATTTCGCTAATAACGCCCAATGATATCAATATCAACGGCGTATGCAAGGTGTTGGACGCTTTTGTAGAAAACAGTGCCAATACAACAATGCCGTTCCGCAGTACTACATCCATTATGAAATAGAAGAGATTGCATAAAGGGTCACCTTGTTTGGAAGCTCGCAGGGTATTTAAGTGTTTGCAAAGGTCCTTTCGCACCTTGGCGGAGCTAATGCGTAATATCATTCTGCGAAATCGTATCAGCATATTGACGTTGGTTTTTAAGGCTATTGAATACAGCTTTATAATCGACAAAGAGATGATATATCACGATTGTTTTTTCTTGAGTCTTTTACAGGATTTCACGCAGTCTGAAGACCGGTCTTTAATCTGTGATCACTTTCTTGTCAATTTGAATGCCAATTTTCGTTAGTCAGTCACAAAAAAATCTGAATTCGATACAAAAATTTGACTTAAATAAAGAAATTAAGATACTAACTCTAAATCGAAAACATTCGCTGAAACACTCGAACTTCGAAAAGAACCTTCATCTATGAACATTTTTTTCAACTCTGAATGCCAATTGACGAATTTAGTCAAATCTAGGTATGAAGCCGTACTTTGATCAGTGTTTTGGCATGCAACTTCAGTCTTTCGCAGAGTACGCGCGATTGCAGCTTATATAGAATGACAATTAGACTAATTCCCCGGTAATTTGCGCACATACTTGGTTCACCTTTCTTTAGTGCAGTACAAACAATACTGAGATCATTAAACAAAATGCTGAAAGCTGTGACTTAATGCTGTCAACTTTAATATTTTAAAAACGATTTCACTCAAATGTCTGCAAAAGTCAATTTTTTTCTCTCAAAGTCTGTTTCTAATTTATGTCAATTAACGTTGCTCTTGCCTTTATAATTAGTGTCGGCAGTTATGATACTTTTAATTGTCACGTAGCACTTGAGAGCACATGTTTTTAATTAACAAAGCTTTTGTTTTATTTGTTAAACTTGTATTGTATATATATGCCCTTCTATTTGTTTTTATTTATTTCATTTATTTTTTTGTAATGCTAATGAATCAATCAGTCTGTCAGTTTGTTTGCAGCTCTTTTTCGCACCATCTCGGGCACTCCATCCGCACTGTTGGTAATTTAATTATGAGCTTAACATGTGCGCTGATTGCAAAATATTTAAATCCTTCAATTTATTCTCTTTTTTTTTGTTTTTTTGATTGAATTGCTGTTGGAATTTAATTTAAAATTTCCCGTCCTCACGCACATGTAAACATTTTTGGCATAGCATACTTTCTGGCGCACTCACCGCGCACACCCAGAAAAGCGAGCATCTCTCTATGCAGTGTGTCCTTCAACACACTATCACATACTCACACACTTATTTAGGGATATATATATATATACATGTGTATCCTGATGTGATAACGAGAATTGTGGGGGTTTTGACTAATACAAAGTCAGCTAACGACACAAACAAAAAATGGCGTTAAACTACAAAAGAAAGTTGTAGCCGTTTATACGGCTATGCCATATTTTTTTTAAAAACAAAGGCTCAGCTCATTTTAAACTTATCTATTTCAGAGTTGAAGAAATGTTGTTTTGCAGTTCCAGATGTTTTACGAAATTTGGGAATGTAAAAATACAAATTTTTTCTTTTAGGTCAAAAACTTACTGAAATCTGCCAGAGACATATTAGGGAAAATATGAATAAGGTATTTCGGCAAAATAATTTTCTCAATATACATTTTATTTTGTACGAAGTTAAGCTTGTAATTTTTAATCCAGTTTTTTTTGGGATATATACACTTATGGCTTGTCATATAGTAACTTTTTCCCAAACTCGATAATTAAATATATATATTATTTTCAATGATAAATAATAAGTTTAAATGTTAAGAAAAAACGACAAACGTGAGACTGCAGGTTTTTGAAGCATTGGAAGTTTTATTAATTTTTTGAAAAGTAACTCATAACAATGGCTTTAAGCTTTCAATATGCTTGTTTTTCTGAGCTCAGACAATCGTATCGTATTATTTAAGATGATGCATCGTTTTATGCGTTGTTGAGATATGACAAACCTAAACATTTTAAGAACCCATCATAAGGAAGAACCTTAGTAGTTCTCTAAGCTTTCGCATCTATCTGTTGCTTTCGCATCATATCAAGACGCTGTAGAAAAAATTTTCTTAAAAAATCCATCAATAAAACCTTACAGGCTTAAACTTGAGTTTAGCAATATTTGTTTAGATCATTATATTTATTTAGCTTCTGCATCAATCCTTCACTTAATGTCATGTCAAAAAACTTAAAATTCATATCCAAAGTTACGCTGGGGCTCCTGGTGTACGAAGCGTCTCCAAACGCCCCTCTGCACAACTATCAACCTTAACCTTCCCGTGGTGTGCCCTGCTGTTCACCAATGAGGCAATGGCGACCATGTGCTTAGCGGTATATCTCAACCCTTCCATCAGTGTTACAGGGAAAAGACTGTAGTACAGAGAGGAAGTTCGGGCAAGTTCAGAGGCCTGATCTCAATTAAATACTCACGCGAAAGCAGCAGCACTGCTACCGAACTAGGAATCTCTGGCTTAAAAGACTTAATAGAATGCCTCTCAAAAACTTTACGATTCGTGTTTTCAAAAGATTAACCTCGGATAAAAACAACAATTGCATATGATGCATCAATCTTGCACTTAATGTTGTCTGAGACAACTTTAAACTTATAAAAACTATATCCAAAGTTACGCTGGTTCTTTTTCAGTAAAAATAATATTTAGATAATAATATAATATAATATAATATAATATAATTTAGATAATAATATTTAATATTTATTTCTCCTCAGATGTGGGAATATCACTCATGAGAATCTACATTTACCCAGAGTTCACCAAATGTCATACTGCTCTAGCAGCAGCTGTTCTACGAAAGCCAAATTACTGATAATAACATATTGCATACTTATTTCAACAGATTTTCTTAGTAATTGGACAGATTTACTTCTTAAAAACGCTTCACTTTCCATTGGGCAGCATTTTAGCTAAACTTGTGCTGTCAAGTGCTTCATTGATATTTACATAGAAATTCCAAATCCCTTTGCCAATACTGCCCAGCACTGTTCGCTTCAAGTATTTATTCAATGCTGCGCAACCAACGTATCTTTGGCAGCACGAAATTGATATTACAACACGTTGCCAACAACAACAACAACATCCACATCGGCCACTATAAAAAGCCAATAGAGAAAACATGAATACTTTTGGTTTTGGCCTTCACATAAACAGTCAGGCTGTGCACAGAGTGAGTTTGAGTCGAGCAGACAAGCAGCAAGTGCAGCCGCAAGCATTTGGCCACATGCCCGCTCTTTGTAACCAGAAACCGCAAATATAATTGAAATAAAGTTGAATATATATATTCTTTTTTTTTGGCTAAGCCAACCAACCAACCATTCATCCATTACAAAAGAAAATGCTAATTTTTGTGCTGCTTGAGGCTTGCTCTGATATGCCACAAAATTAGGAGCAGCTCTAGTCGGAAGCAGTTGCAATTAGCTGCTCAAAGCAAAATGTTCTTTGTCAATGGACAAAACTTATTTGAAGTGATGTGTTGTACCTATAGATATTGCCAATATCTAAGTAGACCAAAAATATAAACTCACTGACGCACTTTGGCGAAGTAGATTTAAATTTGAATTCAATGTTGGAGAATATTAATTACAACAGTGTTACAAAAAAAAAATGAAAGAAGAAAGACAAATATATAAATTATCTCCTTCAGGCAGAAATTTAAGCCATAGAAATCTGGGTCCACCCCTTCTTGCACAAAGAAACAAAGGCTGATAAATGTTGATAACACATGCAGCTAAGTACGGCGATGTCATTAGTAAATCTTTTGTAAGATATTGGAAAGAAGTTCGAAAGAGCCCCAACTCTTGTCCCGTTTTATTCAAATCGCGTACCTAGATATGATAGATAGGCAGAGATGCTATGATTACAACAACAGCTGCAGGTCAATACAATGGTTTGCAAAAGACGAAAAAAAGATGTAAGTTTTCTTATGATAACTAAAAGAGCTTATCAGACAGCTCAGTAACACTAATCGATCTGTGAGCTATACTAAAATATACGACGATAAGAAGGTGACCAGTTACATGCTGCGGAAAAGTGCCTGCGAAAATGCTGCAATAATCTGCAGTTTAAAGTAGTATCCACGATGACATTTAAGTAGGCGGTCTTCTTTGAAGAAGTATCTACAGCAGCTACAAAAGCGCTTTTGATGAAAAAAAATATGCTAATAATGCCAAACAATAAACATTGCGTATACGCCACCAATACGACGACAGTGACTTAACTTTTTTCTGCATAATTTTTCCAACTTAAAATTTACAAATACAGCCTTAATCTATGCAAATCTTTAAAAATCTGTATTAATTTCAAAAAACATTTTTTAAATGAACAGTTCTACGAAACCATCAACAATAGCCGACGTACGTTCGAATAGTAAGCCGCATCAAACTCGAACCAAACTCTAAGAAAAGCTTATGAAAATAACACAAAGGCGCTTTTGACAAAAAAAATATATATATATATATGCTAAGCTAAGCTAAGGCACTTTTAATGGCAAACAATGAAAATTGCGTATACGCCACCAATACAAAGGCTAGGCAGTAACTTACATTGCCAGGGGTAACAAAAAACTTTCGAGAGAAGCGAAAAAATAAACCCCAAGCCATATAAAAGCAACACAATGCATTTTTTTTTTTTTTTTTGTCAAAGGACCAAATGTAATGTCAAAATGTTGACATCACACGGCAATGTCGCCAGCTGTATTCATGAAATTTATGCGCAACACAAATTAAATTTATTTTACATGAGCCAGCGACGACCTTCTGCAAGCTGTAAAGAAGCGACAGAGAGTGGGTATGGCAGGATTATAGAGTAGTAGTAGCCTATGCACCTCTGGCCATGTAACAGCTATTCAGTTAGTTTGCCAGTGTGACCAGCCAAGCAAAGGCAGCTGATTAAAAATGAGGTATATGCTTTGCCCGAAACCTGCAACTGTATTGACACAGTGTCAACACACACTGACTCATATGCACATACGTGCACATTAACTTCTGTGCATATGTATGCTGGTATATATAGGGTGTGTCAAAATCTATTAACAAACTTTCTAATGTTTTTTAAAAAGTTTTTACCAGTTGAAAAGTTGGATTTTAGAGAAATGGGCATAAATGTTTGAGAAACTTTGCAAGCAACTCGCACAGAATAGCTAGTATCTCAGCGCTTTCCTTACCAATTGTCAAGTTCAAGCTCATAAAACGGAATACCCAGTTTAATTAACATACGTATATATGTAGCATTTTCTTTTTTTTAAATAAATACATGTGTTTGTGCTTAATATTGCCCACACATAATATATATGGCCTGCACCTGCGGCAACAGCTGCAGTTGCAGCTGCATTTGAAAGCGGCCATGATTAACTTTTAGATAGAATCAACATGCAGCTTTTGGCTCTACATTTGCTTGCAGCATTAGTAAGTACATAGGTACCAAACTACCTAACTACCTACCTACCTCGAATATACAGTTTATACATAGTAAAGATACTATATATACAACCATCAAGAGCGCGAGGTCAGACTCAGCACTCAGCTATAGAACCATATAGAGCGAAGGCTATTGAAATAATTTCCAGTGTATCTATGAGTCAGGGTTAGGAGGTAAGCAGATTTTTTTTTTTTTAAATTGAATGCAACTTGTTTTAGGCAAAAAAAATTTATGTATAGGAATATTCGCAGTAACTGAAACTCATTTTCTATCAGTATATTGTCAGCCGTGTGGCTTCAGAATTGTTTTCAATGCAAATGTTTGGCAAATTATTGTGCAATTAAAAAAATGCTGCATACTTTGAGGCAGCTTGTAATTAAAATTGAACGTTTTCGCTAACTCTATATAGAGGTATTATGTATTTGTCTTGTATTATAGTCAAATTAGCAATTCCTTAGCGCGTTTTTAGCAAACTTAAGTGTTATCGCGATAATCTTTATATCACTTTTGCTAAAATTGTTTTATATTTGAAGCTTATTGCATTATTTTCTTGGATTTTCACTTATTGTGAGACTAGCAATAATTACTCAAAGCTTATTATCTAACTTATATAAATTTCAATATGAATTAATTGTGTTAGTTGGAGATAGCTCTAGGATTTGGGGAATCGGTCAGTCGGCTCTGATTGCAGACTCGCGTTAGCGACTTCACGAGAGGATCTTCATGTGCAGCTAGCTTTGCTTGGTGCTTACTCTTTCTCATTTGAATTTCCTCGCTGACAAGACTTAAGTGGAGATCTTTGTTTCCTCACAGTCGTATGTCCAGATGGATTGCAGCACGGTATTGTAGAGGCTTTACTTTATACTCCAGATTAAGGGGAGAATTGCTATTTATAAGCCAGTGAAGACTGGCTGCTTTAAAAGTCACATGTGTCCTTTTAGTTTCTTTATGTTGCCACCAGGTGAAGCGTTTATCTAGATGAACGCCCAAATATTATACTTCGTCTGCTTTTGGGATGCATATATTGTTTTGGGTACAGGGAGGGCAGGTTAATTTGTTCAGTGTGAAGGTTACATGTCAGCCTTTAGTCTTTCTACTATTGTAAGATGACAGGCAATTTGTGCTGCTGCTTCCTTTGCTGGGCATCTAGATCGGTTAAGTATTGCGACATCGTCAGCAAATGTAGAGGTTGTTAACTGATAATTTGTAGGCATGTCCGCTGTGTACAGTGTGTAGAGAACGGGACCCAGAAAGCTACTTTGGGGAACTCCGGCGTTGATGATGCGGTCGTGAGAAGTGAAACTGTTATTTCTGGTTGGGAACACTCTTCTGAAGAGATAAGATTCGAACACTTTGTGTTTGCTCTAAGGAAGCAGGTTTGTTATATTTTCCTTCTATTAGTCCTTTCAGCCAGAGTCGGTCAAATGCTTGTGTAACATTTAAGAATATAGCTGTGCAGTCTTTCCGGTACTCAAGTTTTATTATGGTGCGATTGATCTGTACGATCGTTACATGCTTTTATCGAAAGCCAAATTGATGCGATGATGTTTTTAAATAGCAAGTAAGTCATTTTAAAAATGGCTTTTCATATAGTTTCGAGAGACATGTAAAAAGACTGATTGGTCCGTAGGATGAACGTTGCGCTTTGTCTTTGCCTGATTTGGGAAAAATTCCTATAAGCGCCTTTTTCCACATTTTGGAGATAGCATCCAAGTTTTGGAATAGCGTTGAAGAGATGGCATAAGGCAAGAAACGCACAGGGTGGACTAAAACTGTCAACCAATTTCCATGATCTTTTCGAGTGGTTTGCTTTGTATATATATAAACTAACATTCAAGGGACTTGTCAAGGCTTTTATGAACGTATTTTGAATAAATTATGTTTCGATCCTACTTAATTTCTTATTGTTGCTCAAGATTAACTACGAGTTACCATATAAATTTTGTCATTTACAAAACTTCATTACAAAAATAATTTTTAAATTAATTTTTCATGCAATTATTTTAAGAAATCATTAAAAGTTCTTTGCCATTTAATTAGTCAAATTGATAAATTCATATTTATTTTAGAATACAATACTTAATCTTGTGCATTTTTTCTTTCAAAAAAAGTATAGCTATACCTAAAACCGGTAAGGTAAATATAAGTAGTTGGCAACATAAAACATTAAGAAAAACAAAATAGTTCGTTTTGCATTTATTTTACGCTTATTTATACGAAACTTTTCCGTTTTTGCAAACATTTTTAAAAAATTAAAGTTGTCATAAAACAAATACGTAATATAAGCAATATATGAGAAACAATGCAATACAAAAGCAATGCGAATGAAGACAAAGTGACGCTTGCCGTTGATTACATATATATGAGGGTATATATGTATTTGTGTATCTGTGCTTAAGTATCTCTCTATCAATTTGGTAAGCGTCTTTGTGTGTGCGTGTGTGTGCTTGTAGCGTAAAGTGTGCAATTGTGTAATTGTAAATTGTCTTCGGTTGTTGGCCATTGAAAGTCATTCATTTTCGCTGAAGCCTGTAGCTGTGGCAGCTGAAGCAATCCAACTTTATTGAAACCTAATTGAGTCAGTCTATCAGTCAATACGTCCATTAGGATAACAGACTGTCAGCCGGAATTCAGGAAATTATTGAAGCGCATTACACATACGCAACGTTGTACCAGAACGTACGCTTGCGAACACACTTTAGTATGTGATTAAAACGTTTAAGATAAGATAACAAACATTTCTCTGTCATTTTTTTTTTTATTTCTACGAATAATGCAGAAGATTCGATTCAAGGCTTAATATATTGATATTTTTCTTAAATTGGGTTGGAATCAAATCTATAATGTATAATTATTGATTATTATTAAAAATAAAAGTGTTTTTGCTCTTAATTATGCTGGTTATCTTTTCAGAGGCGAAGCACTTGCAGATATCTCTATTAATAGCTGCTCGAAAATAACAGGCATCTACAGTTTAAAGCCGAATCCGAACTGCGGTGCCTTTGATTTCTATAGATTTTCTTACAATTTTTAATTCCTCTATATTTTTTAGATGCCATAACCTCAATTTAAAAAATACAAAGTTTGTCTATATTATGTATATTGTTGTGTTGTTTGTAGAAAATACATATTGCCGAAATAAATATTTCTCCGTCATAATTATAGATTAGTTAAGGAAAAAGCATAAAGCTGTGATTTTCTGAAAATTTGCAAACTGATATTTGAGCTTGCATTTTTCATTTATTGTAGAACAACTACTTTGTTATTCTATTCATTTTTGTTTTTAAGTTTGCTTAATTTCGTGTAGAAGATTTTACTTAGCCGTTTTGTAATTTCATGATCGTTTAGTTCGATTTCCCGCAGCTGTAGCGGCAATGCTATTTGTGCAAGAAAACTCTTTCTGCGATCATGTACAAAATGTAAGACATGAAATTTATAAAAAATCAAAATTACAATTACAATTTTTTTGAGATGTTCAGCTCTTCTTATTCCAGTCCCTTCTATGATGTTGCGTAGCCAAGAAAGTTTTTTTTGCTACCAATGCCACCTATGCTCTCAATTTTGTCTTATATAATGAGTGGAAGTAGTTGATAATTGGGGCCGATGAATTATAGACCAAACTATGCTGTTTTCTGCGTTTGATTGTAAGATGTTTCCTGCTTTTATAGGACTACCTCATTTGTGAGAAAGAAATTTTGAGCATTCGTCTGTAGCTCCACATCTCAAAACTTTCTAGCTTGTTCAACTGTGCTAATTTAAAGAACCAACTTTCTACACCTAATAATTACAGCTAATATTATGAAACACAGCCGTTCGAATAAACTGAGGCTACGACTTCCTACTGTGATATGCATTGTTTTGCAAATATATTGTCCGCATGCTCTGAACATTATTTTTATGTACAAAAATTTATACTCATAGAGGCATATACTGTGGTACTACAGTTCTAGTTGTTTGCCAATGCTGGTTTTGTTATTACCAACATAAAGATATGTATATTGTTATTTAACTAATACGAACACATTGTGCAGGAGTTGAACACAATCTTAAGCTAAAATTTTTACAGATAATAATTTCGTACTAAATTTCATATTTTCTAAGCCTTTTGCAAAAATACGCCTTATTCTAAGTAAACGATAGATAGCGTTTACTATGCAATTCCCTGCGAGCTAATTGCTTTGACAGCATTTTTTCTCCTAGAAAAAAACCCCAATTTCCAAGACGCAATGGCGTGTAATAAGATAAAAAAGTAAAAAAAAACCAACATATCAGCTGCGACTAATTACTTGTTTAGACATAAAAATATAAACAATTGCTTAGTTGGAGTAGAGCAAAAAGCTTGCGAGCAACTTGCTGCTGAATGCAGATATGCCTAAGTATATAGTATAGGTAGAGTATATAAGGAAATAAAGAAGCACAGTTAGAAACGCCAGCCAATTAGTAAGCTTAAGACGATTGAGTGCATATGTGTGAGTGGCTGTGTGTGTGAATGTGAGTGGCTGTGTGTGCAGGAAAGTGTTTAATGCGTGTAGACTGCAAATGGCGTCTTTCGCTCATTTCCGCTCTTAAGTTACAGCATTTAGCTAAAAAGCGCTCAGCCGTTAACTGCTGTTGTCTATTGTCTACTCTTACTCTTCGAATTGTTGTCAACTTTTGCCTGCCCCGCTCTCTCACACTGTCTCTCTCGTTGAACTCAAGAGAGTTTTAGCTCATGCCAATTTATAATGTATAAAAGTGGCTCTAAAACTCTAATTACATATCAAGCAAAACCAACAATTTTATGCATTAAAATTACATTACCGCAGCCTGTCGCTGTATGCAGTGCGGGCTGATGGGTTGCAGGCATAATTGTAGATATATAGCGGAAGAGTGAGGGGCAGCAGTCAGTCGCTTGCAAAATGCAACGTCTGAATGCGTACAGTGAAGAGTCAATTAAAATGTTTCATACGCATTGTTGGCTGTTTGGCATATGCACTTAATAATTAGTTGAACTGCATAAATATATATATATATACATATGCGTGCGTTTGTGTGCGTGCGTATCGGTATATGCGTTGCATTATGTACTTTTTGTCTGTGTTTATGTACTGGTTTATGTTTGCGGCAGGCTTAGAAGTTATGTCTGAAGGCAGCTTGCAAACTATGCAAAGCCTCAGAAATATGTAAAACAGGGCGCGCGCACACACACAAACACACACACACACCAACGCACATACGCCATGTTAACTAAGGCGCTTACCTAGCTATGGCAGTGTGTGTTTGTGTGTATGTGTGTATCTGTGTGTTGATGTATGTGCGTGTGTAAGCATGTATGTGCGAGCGAATTATGCTTTACAGTGCAGCAGCCCTGGCTTTATGCTATGTTTGGCATGCGCCACACACGGCGTATGCGTAATGTACGCTGCTTTGGCTTTACCTTGTCTCCGCTTCTAAACCTCTAAGCCCCTTTGCAACCTGTATCTTTGACTGCATACATATATATGCGAGCAGTGGCGTAGTAAGTGGTTTACATGCCTTCATGGGATCACATGAAATGTGTTGCATGTTGTACAATATTATTTGGTATCAGAATTTTTGGGAAAATATATATATAAAGCAGACTTGTTGATGGTAATAAAGCAAACTAAAATTAAATTCTGAAAATGTATCTGTAAATGATGTGCAAAAAAAATTATGGAACAGCACAACACATAGTTTCTTTGACCTCAATTAAAGTCAATTTTTGGTCTTATTAAAAAATTTCTAGCTGTTTTTTATTAACTTTTTTCCTTTGTTTACAACTTTATATATACAAACAAATACGCGACATAATTATCTTAGTTAGTAAAGCTGAAAAAAAGCAGTTCTAAAATATTTTGTACAGCAAACTCAACAACAATATCACCTACGATACCCACGGCAGTCGAAGGACCAGGTCTGCTCAAGAACTGTCAATCCCTATCTGTCTCGGTTGCCCAAACTATACCTGGGTGCACCGTGACAGCCACAATAACAACAACAATAAATTAAAAAATAAATAAAAATCAAACAAACATGAATAAGACCAAACTTATGCCCCATTCTGTTTTACACTTTTTCGGCTATTACTATGTGTGAACATGCCAAGTACTTTGTCTGAAACTATGAAATGCCATGGAGCCGGGCATATCTTTTATGACCAAAAAATGTGCTAGACCCAATTTGAGGATACAAAAGTCATAAGCAATTTTGGTATGCAAGAATTGCATATTTGCTTAACGTAAACCTAAAATAAATTTGTTAAATTATTTAATAGAAATGAAAAGTTTTGCTCGAGTTGAATTTAAGCTTCAACAGCAGCAGTTGATTCACGATACATATGAATGTTGCTTTGATTTGGAAACTATTTACGATCATGAAATTTGAGCAATGCCTTTATTATAAGCTACAAAATTACATACATTAATTAAGTTGCTTTCTATGTACATAGTTGACACTACAAAGTATAGTTTGAGGAATGTATAAAAACCTTGTACAGAGAGTACACAACTGTACCCAAAAAAATTAATTAACTTATTTCACGCGTTTTTAAAGATTTAAAACAATTTTTGAACATTTTTTCATATCCAAGTTTGGCTTGTGCTAACACTAATAATATCCCACGATTTATGGCATCCTTAAATATTTGTTTATTTGATTTTAAAGAACGAAAGCTATTTTGTTTAAAAAATCTTTAATTCTTTGAATCATAGATAAAACTAGGTAGCTTACTGGTCTCTAAATACAAGGGTCCGGAGTTCGATTCAAAGAGATTGTTCCATATATACAATATAAATTAAAAACTGAAGTAACAACGCTCTTTTAAAAAGAGTTTTTTGCGATTTTTCTAAGCAAAACTTGAATATGCAATGATGATGATGTGATACAATTCAAAAACCCTATTTATTCAAACCAAAGCATAAATATATTAAAGCTGTTTTTGCTTAGAAATTCAAAAAGGTTTCAGTATTTGCATGTTTAAGTAAAGTAAAGTTTCTTTTTTGTTGCAGCTTTTTTCTTTAATTCGTTGAACCACAATTTGAACACACGTCTAGTCTATTTATCTATTGGTTGAATAACTATCTTATTCCTAAAGTACAGATATATATGATACAAAAGGGTTTAGAATTCAATATACATTTGCTTGTCAATAATGCACCTAGCCACCCAGTGCCAGTACATGCGAATATTCAATTGCTGTTTTTACCCTTAGTACCACTTTCCTGATTCAACCACTCGATTGCAGTATTTAAAATGTACCACACCAAACAAACGTTCAGATAAATTTTTGATTCAGTAGAGGAAAAAAATTTGAATGTTATGGAAGCATGGAAAAAGTTTAATATTTTGGATTGCAGTTGCAGCAATTAACCTTAAATGTTTATTCGAAATACATTTTACCATATTTCTTTCAAAGTGTAACTTCAGTCATGCAACCATGAAAAATTTGTTCTAAGATGATATAAGTCTTTCAAAAAATATAGGTGGCATAGGGTTTGATAACATCAAAACAGCTGACATCGCTAAATTAATGCAATAAGTTCCTATTGATGAAGACTTAATTAAAATTATGGCAAACAATGAGAGTAAAGATATCGACATTGATATGGACAAGGACGAGAATGAATACGAGGAGGAAATTCCGGTCTTAACTGCTAATTGAATTCGTGAGTGCTTGAAAATCTCCACAACTTTGTAATAACCTTTTTTTGCTCTTGATCCTGACATTGAACATGTGTTACATTTCCCAAGGTTAACTTAAATCCTCTGTGTTGAATGTCAAGAATTATATAAACAACTGAAGAAATCAAGAGACCAACTTCTCATGACATTAACATTTTATAACAAAAATCAACTAGAGAGGTCGCCAATCATGAAGATAGTTCTGCTTTAGAAGAAAACCCCACAGTTGTATTAGACATATCATCTGATACACGGCTTTTCAACAAAATATATTTTTTTTTTCATTTTACACAGTTTTTAAGATTTCCAAATTTACATATAAATCATGTATTTTTTTTAAACGGTTTTAATTTATAAGGTTTTCTTAGGAAAAATGAAGATTTTACTGTATTTGTTATTCGCGCTAAAGCATTAAGTATTCGATCAAGATAAAGCAGAATTTATCTTAATTGTAGAGTGATTTCTTAAAATTAAACCTTACATATAACTTATTACTCATTCTGTTGCAAGCTGGCTAGTTCCCATAAAACAACTTTAATATTCGTGCAGCTGCCAATATAATCCAGTCTTGACTTTTACTACAGCGATCAAATTAATAAGAAATTTTTACTCTTGTTAAATAAAACTTCCCCTATGGTGTTTTAAAAACTTTCTAGAAACAAAAACATAGTTTTGCAAAAAGAAAGCTAAAACAAAAATAAAAGTATTAAATATGTAGAAGATGAAAAGAACAAAAAGGAAAATTAAAAAAATAAAAACGAAACTTGCAAAATCATGCAAAATTTATTAGAACCAGTCTGACGCATCAAGTGGCAAAGTTAGAGGGAGAGAGAGCACAAAAGACTGATGTTGATGGGTGCGGTACGTTGGTTGGTAGGGGAGGCTTTGCAGAGGCAAAACATAATTCAATCATTTGCAGTTGCAAGTTGCCTACAAGTTGAGTTGAACTGAAAAGGCAAAAGATGCAAAAAAAAAAAAAAGAAAAATGAGCTTAAAAAGCAAAAATGCAAATGGCCAAAAGTTAAAAGCAAGAAAAAAGAAAATGGCGCAGGTATTTTTTATGGGCTTGTTAGAATGACTATATGTGTGTGTGTGTGCGTGTGTGCGTGTGTGTGTGTGTGTCTGTGTGAGTGTGCGTGTGTGAATATGCTGCCCTGAATAACCACAAATTTCAATTTTCCGTTCATTAAAATTCGTGAATAGCTCACTCACACATACACATCCTCATATGTTTATATATGCAGACGAGTGTGGAGACAGACACACGTGTGGAAACAGTGAAAGTCAAATGAGGATACGCTTGCCAGGATGACAGCCTTTCGTTTGCTCCCCCCCGGCCGGTGCGCGCGTTCTCTCTTTCTCTTTCTCTTCCACTCTCTCTTGTGATTTTCAGCCTGCATATATGTGCTGCTCATCTGTCTTTTTGCTCTGATGATGATGATGACGACGATTCTCGCTCTGACTTCGACTAAGCCTGCAGGCTTCATATATGTGTGTGTTTCAACCATCATTTTCGCCTTCTTCCGTTCAAGCAGCTGCGATTGCCTGCGACTGCGACTGTGGCTGAAACCTGACTGCCTCTGCATCCATCACAAGGAAATTCAGTAAAGATTTTACAAATTGGTTTTCAACAAAATGAAAAATTCATATACGTGCCAACCCTGTATGGTTGCCTCGACCAACTCTATGCGAACGTGTATATAAACATTCACGCACACTTTCTTGCCCGACATTAATCGAGCGCGATTCTGTGTATGTTTGGACCCCCTCAAAAATAAAAAAAAAATAATGGAAATGGAAATACTTTTAAATAAACCTGTTGAAAAGCGCAGAAGCTGCCAAACAAGGCAAAATGTATAAAAAGGAAAACCCAAAGGCAACGAAAGTGAAAATGAGCAAAGTCATATTGAACCTGAGCAGAGTGCTCTCGCTTCCATCCGTTATGCACGGAAATGTGCAATCAAAAATATTCACACTAACAACAATGTAAAAAATGCATGCATTGAAAGAAAATTTCAGAAAAGATATACATCTCAGGGCTGTACAAAGTATGAGTATGTTGTGGCTATGATTTTTTTTTTTTCAAAAATCACATCTATAAGTTTTTAGGGTATCTGAGAGGAAAACACACAAACAGCTGTGCTTCTAAAACTAGGAATTAAAAAACGAAACCGAAAATTTTGTATCGTATTAAATATTAAACATGAAGATCGGTGATTGGCACTGGCATAGCTAGCAAATCAAAAAGATGCTATTTGCTTAAGTAAATTTTGATAAACCAAAGACCGTTCGTATTCGCCCAAAAACTGTAGGTGCCTCTTCTCTTCGCATAACTCTTAATAAATATACAATATATCTCCATGTGCCTCCGTCTTTGAAGCGATTACCAGAGTCAAGGCAAACAAAATTTTTTTTTATTTATTAAGAAGGTGCCTGCTGTACCTTAGAGTTGTAAGGACCACTGGTAGCTTACAGCAGGTTGCCAAGTTACCACAAACTTCGTGAAAAAACCCTCAACGAAAGCTGCAGACTTTCTTCTCCATATCCAAAGAAGTAATCAAAAAGTTTTGGTGGTTCTCAACGCGGAACACAACCTTTGTGTCCAACATACGGTGAACTTGGGATTAACAACTGACCCAACATGTACGGCTTATCTCAAAGATACCGAGCACTTGCCATGCGATTGTCCAGCTTTTTCAAAAACATGTGCATACCCTATGCAGCGACGTGCTCCAGCTCGATGCAGCACACAAATTACCAAAAAGGTTCGTGCAGTGGGTTTCTCTGCCACTCTCACTTTTTCCCCCTCCTCCCCTGGCCAACCACTATATCATCGCTTTCCTTCCAGCATGTCACTTATTAGCCTGAGTAACCGAGGCGATGTCTGTCGCCTCTACCAACCTCACATCTAATCTAAGAAGCAAGTTTTGCAACATTTTGCATTAATTTTAATAAATTCGGTTTAATAATTTACTTTTTTACTGAATTTGTTTTCATTCCACGCAGTTAACTTAAAACTCAAGTACTCCGCTCACTCGATATTAACGTGCCGCATCGTCATATAATTCATTCGATTTTGATTAATTTACAAAGACAGATTTACGCCTGCTGGGGACAATTTTTATATCACATTGATGAATTTTAAAAGTTAACAAAGTTTATAAATAATTATGCTTAAAAATGCAACCTGATCATAAGTTCGATATTTTGAACGTAGTAAATCCAACAAGGCGCCTGCTTAAGCTACTTAATACATCAGCTTCAAAAGCTGGTTCCAAATTTGGATTTTTTCAACGAATTTCACAATGTAAACAATAATTTCGCTTAGTGTATTGCATAAATTGCTGCTTACCATTATAAATATCTGACGCTGTTGGTACATGCTCCGGATTGAAACGATTCTCCAGATATGACAAGATCAAATTGGTTTTGCCCACGGCGCCATCACCAACTAGCACGCACTTAATCGTTGGCTGCTTGAGCTGCTGCACCTTTTCATTTAATTGTTGCTTGCCTGTGTAAGAGTAATAACAATAGTTAACAGTGGCGCGGCAGAGGTAGTGGTAGAGAAGTGTCAAATAAAGTGTATGCGAGAAGCGAAAAAACAATGAGCTAGTTAGTTGAATGGCAAATAAAGCGCATTAGTTGCTGTAAATGGCATGGTGTCCGAACAAATTGCAATTAATTAAAAACAAACTGCATTGCAGCAGCAGCAGCAGCAACAACAATGCCATTGCCAATGGCAACAACAATAACAATGACAACGACAACAAATGCTTGCAATTTAAAGTTTGTTTGTTGCGCGCCATTTGGTCAGATTTTGCACTTGCAAACTTGGCGCAAAAAATTCACTTGACGCCATTTTTATTGCGCCATTTGCAATGGCAATTTACTTGGCCGATAGTAAAACAACCAATGGAAAAAACGTAAAAAAAAGAAACAAAGAAAAACAAAAATGGCGGCATTGCAAAGAGAGAAAATACCAACAAATAAACAATATTTCGTTTGCCATTGTTGTTTGGCCGACTTACCTTTACGCTCGCTGCCTGTAGCCGCTGCTGCTGCTGTAGTTGCTATTGTCGTTGGTGGCTTCTTCGATTTGCGTTTTCGTAATAAAAACTTTGCACCTTTGCCACTATCCGCACTTGTATCGCTCAGCGATTGTTGCTGAAATCAGAAAAAGAAAAATAAAGTTTACGTGAGTGAGCGTGCAGAAAAAATCACAAATGAGAGACAAATAAATACAAATGAAAATACAGGATTGCAGGCAGGCGTTTCGAGCAGTCATTGTATGCAGCTCAGAATATAAAGACAAAAAAAAAGAGACAATGCTGGCAATAACAATGTGGCCAAAAAGGGGGGAGGTGGAAAAAATGATAGTAAACTCAATAACTACTTTAGCCGAAGACAAAAGACACTGTACTTATATGATGGAAAAAGGCATTGCTATTGTTTATGACCGACATGAAGCTACTTTAGCGCTATAATTTCACGTTGCCAAAAATTGCAATTTTGCGTAATGCAACCAGATCTTGTTGCTGCGGCTATTTCTGCATGACAATATAAACAACAATTCACTATATTTTGTTAAAGAATTTTTTTTTTTTGATTTCAAGAAAAAGACATCAACCAAGCTACTCTATAACTTAAAGCATCATCACTTATTGCTGAGCATATTTCGAGAAATAAAGGCGCAAGTTTGTCACTATATTTTAGTTTTTTTAAAAGTATATTTTGGATTTTAAGCAAAAGAAGTAAACTTTTATTGGCCCTATTATATTTTTTATAGCTTTCGCTGTTGCTTAATATTAGGGAGGCACTTAAGCTACCCTTCCTATATATTAAAGAAGCACAAAATTCCGTTTTGTTTAATGAAAACTTGTTTCGAGGATATTATGAAAATGTTACATGCATGACAATATAATACTCAATACAATATAGTTTAGTTTTTTAAATGATATATTTTTGACTTTTACGAAAAGAAATCCACCATCTCTAATTGATCGCTATTGATTATAGCTGAACGTAAGCTTCTCCATATTTATAATTTATAAGTAGCAAAAAACTCAGTTTTGCCCAATAAGAACAGCGCTTATTGCTGCGGCTATTCGAGAAAAATAACTGCGCAAAGGAATACATGACATGTGGCGTGGCAATGTAATCACTATACCCTATAACTCGATTTATGCGACAGTCGATTTACGCGAATTCGAAATTTCGCAGTTTTCTTCAATAAAAATATATATATATATATATAAATTTTTTTAATTTGTTTTCATTTTAATTTAAATCTAATGCATTTAATGGTGAGTATTAAGCTTCAGATATATTTTCATAGTTGATGGGCCTCGGTGGTTCGATTCAACGCAGCAGCACTGCTGCAGTTGCCTAGCAGTGATAAGGCTAGCAAATGGACGCCATTTACCTAGCAAAATCACCCTACACTCCGCCTTTGGGTTGTTCAAGGGGAATAATTGCTAATATTTAATGGTGAGAGTTATAATACATCTTTGGGGAAAGTTTTTTTTTCAGATAATTGAGTTTTCCGTATATCAGAACACCACCAGCAGTGTTACCTGTGAAATACTTTCCTATAAACAGCAAGTTCGGGCAGGTGCGCAAGCCTGATCGCAATTAAATACTCATGCAGCCCTGCTACCGAACTAGGACTCTCTAGTTTAATCTATAATTGCGTCTGAAAAACCTTACGATTCTTCTATTCACAAGATTAGGTGCGGATAACAACAATCTGAACACGTCAAATGGTAAACGAAAAAGCAAATTGAGTTATTCCAAAAATTAGTTAGATAAAGCTTTGTCGATATAAATCAAACAGATGTTAATGAATTAATGCAATTTGAGTAATTAAATACAGAAAACTTAATTGAAATGTTTAAAAATTGTGATAAAAATAGTGTTGACTTTAAACAATGAATTCAAAGTTTTCACAACAGGAGATGCTGCTTATAAGATGGTTTTAACAGATCCTTCTGATATGCCAACAAGACCAGTAATATCTCTAACAGAAATTTCATACGGAAATCAAACTTTAATGAAACTTCGTTGTTGAATAATTGGAGACATTCGAAAAATGCACTTTTGCTTGTTTACAAAACACAAGCTCAAGTATCCAAGGAATTGAGTTATTGTCATGAAATTTGACATGATTGACATGACATGACATTTGATATCAAAGACAGTGCGGCTAAACTAAATATAAAAGGATTTGTCCCCTATCGGCAACCCAATTCTGTTTAAGTTCGCAATTCCCGATACTTTTTGCCCACAGTAGTATTTGTGTTTTTTAATAATTAAATGATAGTTTTTTAATTTATTGTGTTCAGTAAATATTTTAAAAAGCTTATTTACAGTCGGATTGGCCTTATGTGGTTTTTCCATATAAAAAAGTGTGATTCGACACGGTTTGATGAGCAACGTATCTATTGCACAAGCCGAGGCACAAGTGTATGTTAGTTTTATCAAGAGCATATTTTTGATTTTTAAGCAGAAAAGACCCTGCCCATTTCAACCCTTTACCCTTCGCTTATAGAGCATACAACATTTGGCATTTGTCAATGAGCATTTGTTCGCTAAATGCAATGAATATGGAAAATCAGTTTTCAGGCAATTTCTTTGGTTTATCTTTTGCATTGCCTTGAGTGAAATTTGTTTCGCTAACGCTTTATATTTTCTGTTGCAACTTTAATGGTTTTTTGGATGTGGAAATTTAATCAAATTGTTGTGCAGCTGAGGTGTGGCAATTGTAAAGTGCAGCTGATTGCATTGCGTATGCGCAACGTCAGATGCAATTAAATAATGCCAGCCAGCAATGCCAATAACAAATACATTGTATTCTGGCAATTTTGTTTTGTCTCTGTTTATGTGTGTGTGTGTGTGTATCTGTGTGTACTGTGTGTATCTGTGACACTTTGCATGCCACACATTTAATTTAATATGCACATAACAAATTAGTCAAGATGGTTACTGGGGAGTGGTTTGGTGGCAGTGTTTTGAGTAGATGCTTCAAAAAGCTTCTCTTTGCAGTGCATAAAATCTAAGCGACAGCTGACACAAATGCTGGCAGCGGCTAACAACAACAACAATGGCAATAAAAAGCTTAAGGAAATTGGCCGCAGCAAAGAAACAAAACAAAAAACCAGGAAAGCAACAAAGTTGACAACAATAAAGATAAAGTGTGATTGACAAGAGACGCGGAAATAACTTTTGTAAATTTTGTCAGTTGACATTGCGTATACGCCGCATGGTTCAACCTACAGACTTCAAGTTACAGCTAAACAATCTTTCAAGTTATGCCGCGACTGCTAATTGTTTTAGCAGGTGTCTGGATACTTTTGTTTTACAAAAATACATTTATAAATATATATATATTTGTGGCAGAAATATCAAGACTCAACACTTAGCAACAACACACGACCCACTTGTCGCAACAAAACGACAAGTAACTAACGTTGACTCAAAATTTAAAGCACGCAACCGCAATCAAATATTAATTAAAATACTTAATTTTTTTGTGTTTGAAACAAAATGAAAATGTGTTGTACAATAGTATTTTTGCATGCTTTATTATTTACTTGTTTAAAGTTACCCAAAGCAACAACAAACTTAAAGAGGTTTTTAAATAAACACATGAAATCGACTCTGTCTTGTTAATACTTATGAGGCTAGATACGTTTCAATGCCAAATAACAGCTTGACAAAAAATTCTGAAATTCTTGATACAAGGGTTTCATACCCACAAAAATTGAATCAAAGATGCGTTGGGAATGAGAGTTTGGCAGAGTTTTTGGGCCCTACGAAAAAGATGCATACAAAAACACATCAATTACAAAATTAACCATAATTAGCTTAATAATTATAACTAAACAAGAGACAATAATTTTGAAATATTTCAGTCAGTTAACATATCAAAGGCAAAAAAAAAAGCTGACTTGTACATCCTTTAAATCATCTGAATGTTATCAAATGCGAGTGCATTTCAGGTTGGGGGTACGAAATTTATCTGCCATCCAATGCAATGCTCAATGTGCTCTATGAGCCGATTCCACACGGCGATATAATAATAGTTATGGGAGATGCAAATGCTTAAGTAGGAAGTAAAATCGACGACGACGGCGAGCGTCCCATCAACTTGTAATCGGCGGCAACTTGTTCAAACAAAATCTGCGTATAGACGAGAGCCTCTTCAAAACACTATCTGCCACATTGCGATTAGTTATCGATTTTGAAATTGTTTTCACAGCGTGTGCAATAATTTTGTAGCTAACTGTAGCCTCGCCCGGAATCATCACTTGTATGTTTTTATTTCAGCTGACTATGTTCTGCGCTTCAAAGTTGGAGCTTGGATATAACTAAAGGGGGCGTCATTTGCTTTGTCGGTATTTCAATATTGAACGACTTGAACATTTGACAACCGATTGACTTGTTTTGGAAACATCAATTCAAAACAACCATGTATCGCTCCTAATTAGTTACTTTAGGTATTTTTCGTAATTCAACGTTCATACCGTCGAAAATACCATGGTGACATTGAATGGCCACCTGGATCTTCGAATTTGAGCCCCAATCGGACTACTTTTTGTAGAGTTATTGAAAAAGTAAAGCATACGCCAGCAAGCCACAGATTATTGAAGGGCTCAAGGAATATATTCGTGACGACATCATTGTTAGAACAACCGAGATACTCGAATAGGTATTGGAAAACGCCGCAAAAAGGGCATTTTTTGCTGTGGCCAATAAAGGATGCCACTTGATTGATGTTGTGTTCAAGAACTAGTCTGTATAAATTGCAAAGGATCAAATTGTTGAAAGTATTAATTTATTTTTCGCTTGTTATTCAATGTTTACATGTCGATATAAGAAATAGCGCACCCTGTATATTAACAGAGAGAACAGCGTCCTATAATTTATACCCGAATTCGAACGGCGATGTCTTAAACTAAACAGAATTTTACTAAAATAGCTACTATTTACTGGCTATGCCCCCAATGCTGCAGTATGAAATCGAACAAACGATCTTTGAGCCTTGACAGCTACTAAAGGGTGTTTCTTTTAGAGGTACAGAACGTTAAATTACAATTAAACAACCATGGATTCTTCGATTGACATGACTTTTATTTATCCGTACGATAATCTTGTGGCATTACATTTTGAAAAAGGTTTTCTGGCATTTGAGCGCCACGGATGTAGTCCAATCTGAACGTTCAATTTTCGTTGACCCTTTCTAACATTTGTGGCTGTATATCGGCAAAGACAGAGCGAATAATTCTTCCAAATGGTTAAATCGTTTGTGGCTTATCCGCATAGACCAAAGACTTTACATAGCTCCACAGAAAGTAGTCTTGCAGCTTTAAATCACAAGATCTTGGAGGCCAATTCACAGATCCAAAACGCGAAATTATACCACCAAAAAAAAAACACCCTTTATCACAACGCTACCGAGGCTACATAATTCAAATATTTTACACTTTAAATGAAAGTTATTTTAACAAACATTATTGATGTTGCTTGTGCAGAGAATTTCATTTTTAAGAATTTTGTAATATATTTATTTAATGTAAAAAATTTGTATGATAAAAAGCGCACAAAAGTAACTTACTTTGCTTTGTTTAAAACGCAAAAAAAAAATAAATGTTTTTATAAAAACTTAATAAAAATTGCAGACAGTCAAAATTAACTTTGGCTGCTTTTAAATATTTTCTATTGAAAAAAAATGGCTGGCTGAGCTCAGCTATAAACACTTTGTTTAATTTATTTTATGAAATTGCAATATTTTATTGAGAAAAAAAATGCTTGCTGTTGTATGAAATGCTGCATATTTCTGGAATTTAAAAAGTAATTTTGCTTTTTAAATACTCAACTTTAAGCTTGACATTGTTTTTTATATAAATATTAAAAAAATATTTTTTGGCTTTACATTTTGTTAATGTTTATTTTTTTCGCCAATGCTGCACAAATAAAATAAAATATTTGTAAGTGTAAATAAAAAATGTAAATTATTTTTGCAGTGTTTGATATGTATGCAAACGTTTACCACTTTTTATATAGTTAATTTATTAGCTCTACTCTTGTATTTATTTATAGTTTATTTTTTTTTGTTTTGCAACTATTGGGTTGCTGTTATGTATTTTTACAAAATAAAGTTATTGCAGTTTATAAATTTATTGAAATGATTGCCAATAAAATTTAAATTAAATTATTAATTGCATGCATATTTTTACAAAAGTTTTTTTAAACGATTGCAGCATTTTATAAATATTTTATTTATTTGCTGTATCCAAAAAAAAAAAACAATGTTTACAAATTGTCAGAGAAAAAAATTTTAAGAAATTACATATATGAATAGAGCCAGCCAATGATTTACAAAATAGCCACAATCAATTATTAAACTTTAACAGCTTGAATGCAATTTTCAATCAAATATAGATATCAATTTAATAGATTTACAATTTCAACAGTCACACATCAATTCATTAATTATTCCCATTGTTTAAATTAAATGTGAATTTCAATAGTGCGCTTGTAATAGCTCAACTAATACGACATAAATATTCAATTATTAATTGTAGCGTTTCTGTAAATGCCCCCGAATGGCTTTAAAAGTTAAAAGTAGCAAACTAATTTGAATAATTTTGGTAAAGACATTTAAGCCAAGCTAGCCGGCAAGTCTAATGCTGAGTCTAAAAAGCTTTTATAATTAGCTGATTTGTGCAAAAATCTTTCAATTTACATGTCTGTACAATGAGACAGTTTGATTTTGACAGAAATAATAATACTGTGGGCAAAAAATCAAGGGCATTGGTGTATATTTCAAAAAATCTCTATTTATGCTCCCAAATCTATTTTGTCTCTCTTAAAATAGTCCCCGTTCGATGCAATACACTTAGAAAAGTGCTTTTTCGGTATCGCCTTTAGTTCCTTCTTCGATTTCGTTTATATCTGCTCAATTGCAGCAAAACGACGACCAAGATGTGGAAAGAAGTCACACGCAGCCAAATCAGACGCATAAGGCGGTTGTGGAACGATATGAGTCAAATTTTTGGCAAAATGATCACGAACTATAAGTGCGGTGTGTGACGTTGCATTATCAAAATGCAAAAACCAATTGTTCTCTCGCCACACGCAGACGACGCCTAACACTCAAGTAATATTCCTTATGAACAATTTTCCCGGTTGGAAGGCATACAAAGCGTACTATGCGGCGGTAATCGAAGAAAACAGTCAAAATAACCTAGATTTTGGAACGACTCTGGCGTGATTTTTTCTGCCTTGGCTCACCTTCAGCACGATATTTGTTCGATTGACCGACAGGCTGTTTCCGGGTCGTAAACGTAAATCTATGCCTCGTCTATAGTTCTAATGCGTTTTATCTCATATTGATAGTCAGAAGGTACATACATCAACGCGACGCTGTTTTTTTTTCAAGAAATTGAGTGTTTTTGGCACCAAACGAGACTTGACTTTTCGGAGGTCCAAATGGTCGTTTAAAACGGTTTTAACAGATACTTCTGACATGCCAGCAAAACCAGTAATACCGCTAACACTAATCAATCGACAATTTTCGAGCACTAATTCTTTGATTTCGTTGAAATATTGCTCATCAGTTGGCATATGTATGATCAACCAGGCTGCTTTGTATCTTCAACACTTTCTTAGCCCTCTTTGAACATTTTATACCATTCAAATACACGTGGTTTGGATAGATTCTATTAGCCAAAGGACTTCTGCAACATGCCCAACGATTCGGCACCAGAAATTTCATTCCAAACACAAATTCTGTTGAAACTTCATTGTTGAATAATTTTTAGATCTTGTAAAAATCCAAAAATGCGCTTTTGCTTGTTTACCAAACACAAGCTCAATTAACTAAGAACTTGAGATATTGACAGGGATGCCATAGACAGTTCTGCCAACCTAACAATAAAAGGAATTTGTTCCCTATCGGCAACCCAATTCTGTTTAAATTTGAAATTTGCGCTATTTTTTGCCCACAATAGTATAATTCTCAAAAAAATATATATATTTTTTGCTTGCAAAATTATTAAGCTCTACAAATCATGGCCATTATACAAGGTAACTCATATTTTGGCCTTTTTGTGGTCAGTTAATAACAGCAATTAAAATAATTATATTATTTTGTGTAGATTCAATTTTCTATATATGCGTCAGCCATTTTGATGCATATAAGCTCGCGCTGCCAGACTCAAAACTATCATTATGAAAATCCATAATTTGCATTTTTGCCAGCAATTTGGCCCCACTTGTGGTAATTTATTTGCCAACTAATTTTCATTTTCACACAGATACATTTGGCAGCAATACAAATGCATCTGGGCTTTGGCTTAATCAAATAATAACCACAAATATTTTCGTTGCGCTACTGCAAAACTCGATGATTGTGTAAATGAGGATAATGATATATTTCAATGATGTTTTTCGCCTATATGAAAACAAGCACTTTGATAAATCTCAGTTATATTGATTTTTTGTGGAATATAACAAACTGTTATGGGTATTCACAGCATTTTGGGCTATTGAAATGTCCATTTAAATTACAAACAAAATTAGTCATTTGTCTATTTCGCATAACAAATTGTTCATTTTGGGCAACTTAGTTTTTTTGAATACACTTTCCATGGAAAAAAAGAGGTTTATGTAGCCAATGTATACCAAAAAGATATTTGAACGCGTATCACATGCAGTCTCTGACCTCTTTTTAGTGTCACCTTCATCTGATGGATTCTGTCACTTTGAGCAAGCTGGTAAAAAATTGCGTACCCAATGGGAAACTGGAGCAGGATAGCCGACGACGCACGGATATTGGTTATCCAAAATTGGGGTTGGGTGTTGGGTCTATAACTCACTCTGCAATGAACTCTCAACAACGTCCTTCAGGGCCTCGAAAAATGGAAATACTCGGCAACGGACTAATATAACGATCGCGCCTTGGCTAACAATAGAAACTAATGGAGAAGAATTGTTGAGTAATCTAAAGCCCATTCCGGGTTGTAGAGCTGAATGTTGATTATGTTGTCGATTACAAGATCTTAAAGTGGCAGCTTAGTCGCCTCTAAGCCCGCAAGTAGTTGGCTCGATTCCACACTGCAGCGCTAGTGCATTTGCCTAGCACTAGCAATTGTACGCTATTTGCCAAATTAAATCTTCCTCCCTGTAGCTCCCTCTGCTCAACGAACTTCGCTATTAATAGTGATATCTACATGCTCCGCCTCTGGAGATATATCTGCATAAGTCCAGGCTTAAATCAACTTAATTTTTTTTATAAATTATAGAGCATTCAAAAGTCTTAACTTGCCACTTGTAATTGTTCCACTTGTTTTAATCTCAAATATGTGCTGGCAATTTATTGCAAAATTATGAAATACTTTTCAAGCCACAAATTGTACAGACAATCATTTTGATTGCGTTCGTGGTATACATATTGGTTGAAAATAGTTTCATAAGATGACAACAAATTTTTCTTGAAATTCATATTCGAAATGCAATTAAAAACAAATAATAATGTTTGCACTTACACGTGTACTTTATGTGATAAATAAATATATATTTGTATTTATTACTGTTCCAGAAATTTTTATATTTATAGAGACGATTAAGACGACAAAATTTCTCTTCTAGTTAATATTAGTTTTAAATTTAACTAGACGATTGCAAAGTTGTGAATAAAATGAAGTCTTAGCATGATATGAAATTTACGCAGATGACATCTGTTTGCTCTCGCACAGGCTGTGCGACATTCAGAGCAAAACTCATGACCTCGCCAGGATAGGAAGCAAAGTCGGACTTGAGATAAACATGGCCGAGACCAAGGCAATGCGCCTCAATAACGTGAGCCAAGGCAACATCACCCTCTATGGGAATGCAATTGGGTTTGTCACTAGCTTCCCATACCTTGGCAACATCATTTCCTGACGTCACAAACCGACTTGCCAAAGCCGGATCAGCAATTGTAAAACTCTACCGCATCTGGGGCAACAAACAAATAAGCAGATGAACAAAGCTCCGGATTTGTAATGCGTATGTAAAGTATGAGACGGCTCACCACCAAAAAGATGACACAAAGACCACAAGTCTTCAGATACAAATGCTTAAGGATCATATGCGGGATATTCTGGCCAAACAGAATATCCAATGCAGAGCTGTCTCGTAACACAGGTGAGCCCCTATATACCTTCAAATTAGGAAGAAAAAATGGACGTTGATAGGTCATGCTCTCATAAGAAACCCAGGCAGTATTGTTAGGATGGCACTGCACTAGAATTCCCAAGGCAGTAGACGGATCGCAAGAACTAAGGCGACCTGAAGAAGACCCAGCCTTCAAGAACTGGCCCAGTTCTAGTAGAGGCCCTAAGTTCCCAAGCCGAATAATGAGGAAAAAAAAAACAAAATGAAATGAAATTTACTTTTTGTAGAGCTCTTTCAATTTGTGTTTTAATGTTATTTCAACTAATTTTGAAAGCCCGTAAAACAAAATTGGCAAAACTAATGTTCTTGCGGAACACTTTTTCAGAATCGACAAACGTGGCAACCGGAAGAACACAAATGTCTTGGCGGGGAAATATCCGACACTGGACTGGGCGAATATAATAACAAACGTAAATTTTTTAAAAATACCCAACGCGTTTATCTTTTTTCGAAGAAGTACTCAAAGCCGGCATTCCAATATGAGCGTTTCCAGATGTCTTCAATTTTGCGAGCTAAGAATGGAAGACTATTGACCGATCTGTGAGTTACATTTAAACCTACCAAAATCGTTCAAAGTATTGCTTATATAGTCTCTACTTCCATTTGCAGTATTGGTAAGATGAGACAAAAAAGTAAAATAACCCAAAACATAACATTTATTCAGCAAACATTCTAGCGAAAAAAACGATGGCAATACGCTTTATGGTTATTTTTTTTTTTCGAAACTCTTATACCTTTTATTTTACTTAAAAATTCAGCCATGTATTATGCCAGACGCTGCCGGAAACTAAGTAACTACACAAAATAAAGCATTATAATCCATGTGTTTCGACTTTTTTCTACATAAAAATAAGTCAAATAATAATAAAAAATAAGTATTTCTATAATGAATGCAAAGTTTTGTATTTTTTAGCATTTTTTAATATGTTTAAATCCTACTCAAGTACTGAAATTTCATAATTGTTTTAAAAAAATATTGTTGCATACTTTTAGGTAAATTGAATTATGCCCATGAAAGTGAAACAATATCGAAATGAATCAAAAAATTGTATCAAAATCAAAAATATTTCAATAGCATTTTAGTTCGCCAACTGCACATTGCTCAAAAGAGGGTCTTACAATACTCTATGATAAAATTTATCGAGCTAGTAGCATAATTTTAGGCAGCTCACCTCCACAATTTTTAAATTCAATTTTTAGCTACATAAATCAATCAGTATTATATTAAATCATACTGATTCAACTCAATTGGCCAGATATTTTCTTTTTGCTACAAAACTCTGTACATCTCTCGATTTCCTAAAAATTTTCTAGATTGATTTAATTTCAAGTTGAATGATATGTCGACAAATTCAAGCTACACTTATTGCATATTTTATGGCGAAGTATATGTAAAACCAAAAAAGGTTGGTTACTGAAATTGCAGTTTTGCTATTTTGTTGTGGTCAACTGCAGGCTTGTGGGGTTGGTCGAGACTCGTTTATGGCGAAATATTGGCCAAAATACAATGGCTACACATGCATACCACACCATGCATATTATACATTAAAGTAGTTTTAGATTTATATACATTGTGTTGAGTAACAACCAAACAATATTAGAACTAAAAGCTTTGCCAAAACAGATATAAACTGTTTGCAGTTAGGAATATTTTCGTCATAAAAGCCACCAAAACCTCTAAAGAAGGCAGTAAAGTGATAATTTGTTTAAATTATCTGATGCAACACATAGTTTACATAAATAATATATATTTTTTATACAAAAAGCTGCAAACAATAGTCATTGTGTTCAAGGAAATGCTAATAGAAAATAAATAATAGTTACATTTTGCTGTACCTTTAATTATCTTCCCAATAAAATCCAGATGTAATCGTCATTGAGTTAAAAGTGGTTTGACCATAGTTAACTGGCAGCATGGAAGATATATTGACAAAGTTTATATTTTCTCAATAAAATATAACTATCGGGAAGTCACTTATTGCTTTTGATTGTAACTTGCCACATTCTGTATGACCACAACACTTTTGTTTTTCCACAAATAACAAGTTATTTTTTCCTTTGTTTTTGTTAGGAAATTTCTTGCAGCAGCAGCTATGCTGTACTGCTCTATCAAAAATCAATTAATTATATATATATATATACATCATATTTATCATATATATCAATACAGTTATAGTCACGTTGTCGTAGACAACTGTAACTATAAACTTGCGTAGAAATAATTTGGTAAATATTTTGCAAAATATTGTTTGTCAAACATTGAAATAAAGGATAAAAAATATTAATGGTAAGTTACCCGTAACACACCAAGCACTATATTAAATATCTACAATATGGCAAGAGACCGTCAAACCATCAATATGATCCTGGCAAAAGACTATCGAACCAACAGCATGATACTAGTAAGAGACTTTCAAATCATCAGCATGATCCTGGCAAAAGGCTGTCAAACCATCAGCATGACCCAGACAAGAAACTGTCAAACCCTCAACATGATTCTGGCAAGACACTATCAGCAGGATCCTGACACGAGACTATCAAGCCATCAGCATTGCTCTGGCAAGAGACTATCAAACCTTCAGCATGATCCTGGCAAAAGGCTGTCTAACCATCAGTATGACCCAGACAAGAGACTATCAAGCCCTCAACATGATTCTGGCAAGAGACTATCAAGTCATCAGCATGATCCTGGTAAGAGACTATCAAGCCATCAGCATTGCTCTGGCAAGAGACTATCAAGCCTTCAGCATGATCCGGGCAAGAGACTATCAAACCCTCAACATGATCTTGATACGAGACTATCAAACCATCAGCATGATCCTAGCAAGATACCATCAAGTCATCAGCATGATCCTGGTAAGAGACTATCAAACGATCAGCATGCTCCTGGCAAGATACTTTCACACTATCAGCATGATCTTGATAAAAGACAAACCATCAGCATGATCCTAGCAGGAGACTATCAAGTCATCAGCATGATCCTGGTAAGAGACTATCAAACCATTAGCATAACTCTGGCAAGAAACTTGCAACATATCAAAATCTGATGCAATCACGGTTGACTCTTGCATGAGATCAAACCATCGGCATGTCTGAGGTTTCGGTAATAATCGAGAATTCGTGTTTATAACTCCTGATATTTATTGAAAAAAAATTATTTTTATCCAATTTGAAGAACGCAAATATTTTATTTTGCCAGTTTCATGTTATAAACTTAAGTCTTAGTTTACAACTCAAACCGAATTTTAATATAGTTCAAATCCGGCCATAAATATTTTTCCTATCAGTGTTTGTGATTGCCTAAAGCAAAACGAAACATATTCTCTTTATCAAGTCTTTTTAAGTTAAAGAAAAACCAATCGCCAAATAGCCAGTTCAATTGTTGTAAAACTTCAAAATGTTCAACGTAATTTAAGAACAACGAATTTAATTACTTAAAAACGCATTTCAAAACAATCTATAAAACGCACAATAATCTATATTGCATTATTAAATCAAAATATTTTTAAAATGTGCAAAACATATAACCAATTTCCGCCTCATTACAAATTTTCAATAATTTGATCATATAAATGTTGTTATTTGTATTTGGTGGGTGGTGGGTGGTGGAGAGCATAAATAATATAAATTACCAAAAAATCATTTGAATATAAACATTTGTAGTATTTGTTTGTCTAACAAATTTAAATATCTATATATACGTGTGAGCGTGTGGCAGTTCAAATTGTTTTATTTATTTATTTTTTTTTTTGCAAATGCAAAATGGGTTTCTGACAAATGTCCAACAATTGTGGAACAACATAATGGGCCCACATGTTGTGCCCACATTTAACCCTTTTTTGCACCTTCAGTTTCAACAGATTATCCCTTGGCCACTGCCCTTGCCACAGTGCTTACCACAACTGCATTTCGACAATTTCGAACAGAACGAAATAAAAGCAAAAATGTTTTTGTCTATGGGAGGATAGGTTGAATTTGCGGCTTTCCGTATTGTGGCAGACGCACACATGGGGAAACCAAACCGTATGGATGGGGACCGGTCGGCTGGTTACTAAAAATTATTATCGAACTTTGAAACATTTGCTAATGTGCTACAATGAGTGAGTGCGTTGTTAGAGTATTTGTGCGTACGTATGTTTCCAGAAAAGTAGATTTATATTTCTAAAAAAACTAAGTGTAGCTTTGTGGCCATACTTGAGTCCTATTGCATCAGATTTGTCTATTTTGATTTCACATCAGCTAAAACTTCTTAAGAAATTTGTTGGATTTAAAGTTATTTCAGCTGTACAACAATTTTTGTATAACTTTTTAAGGGAAAATCTAAATTTTGTTGGTTATATTCCTCTTGACTTATGTGGTCATGTTCATTCAAATGCGGAACATGGACATATCTCTATAACAAGCAAACACCTATTATTTTTAGCCAAATGCGTCGAGCGGTGTCCTTGCTAGCTACCCTAGTGCTAGACAAATGCACTAGTGCTGCAGTTGAAAATCGAACCATCAATGATTGGCTTTAGAGGCGGGAACGCTAATATTACGCTACCTAGGCCCGAGAAAACATATTCACCAAGAAATTCAACTTCTTCAATGTTTTGTTTGCAACTTCCTACAAATGTTTATCTGTATTTGATTTAGTGATAGTGGTTCAGACACTTTAGTTGAGACTTTACAGATATAAGACAAATGTATAGGGGTCTTAGGGAAAAAATTATAGCTTCGACTGTTTCTAATATCAGCAACTTATGCAAGGCTTATTTCTCGATTGTATAGATTTTTTTCAACAATATCAACCGACAATGGCAAGAAAACTGGCCTTGAGACTAAGCAAGTAAAGCCTAAGTCAGCTTTGGAAATGTTACCTTAACTTAAAAAAAATTCAGATAATTCGAAATAAATTATGAAAGCGTGGATTGGATTCCAAGCTCTTTTCGCAATTTCACATGTCAGCTCTACTCAACTTCATAGAAAATGTGAAAACCATGAGAAAAACTGTAGTTGTCGACAAACCTCTAATGCTGGAACTTTCAAGGGTATAATAGTAGATGCTCAAAAACTGCATGATGTCAGTTCATACAAAATGGGGACTGGGCACAACATGAGAAATTCTACGCTCAAAGTTGTCGAAAATCCTCTAATGCTGGATCCCTCAAAGCTATAGTAGTAGATCAAAATCTGCATGACGATGTATCGCCACCCTAAAGGAACTATAAGACTATGCTAGAGATTTATGAAATGACAAGTAAAATCTACCTTCTAAATTTCATATTTGCTTCTCTCTATGTATAGAGTATCAAAAAGGCGTCACATTGCTGCTTCAACTCCAGATGGTTCGGCTATTGTTGCTATTGTTGTTTAAGGCCTGGTTCTCTCTTTTGTGTAATAATAACACACACACACACATACACACACAGAACGCTTTAACAATTCTTTTATTTTGTTTATATTTTGTTGTTTGCAATTTTCTATTTCCTATTTAGTATTTTTTTTTGTGTTTCAGTTTATTTTTGTTTTTATTTTAGTTTTGCGTTTTTGTGAAACTGACCAGCTGCATTTTGGCCAATAAAAGAAAACTCATTTTATGACCATTTTTCTCTGGCTTTAGTTTTACGTATAGTTTATTTTAGTTTGGTTTAATTTTGGGTTTTCATTTTCATTTATTTTTATAGTTTTTGTTTGTTGCATGCTTTTCGCTTTACAATTGTTGATGCAATAAGTGGCATGCCATCTAATAGACCGCAATTTTATTAGTTGGTTGCTCTTTTTCTTGTTATTATTGTCATTCATTTGTTATAATTTTTAGCATTTTGTGGCAAAAGAAAAAAAATAAACCAAAACGAGGTTAGTTGGTTGCATGCAATAAATCGTTACCAAGCGTACCAAAGTTCCGAAGTAAATAAATATTTTTATTTGCTATTGTGACTTTGGCAAAATTGATATTGTTAAGTCGGCTGTGATGTCGGCAATAAATAAGAATGTATCATTTATTTTTAAGAATTAGTTTTAGTTTTGAAGTTAATTTAAAACATACAAAGCGCAAGAAGCATAAAAACCAAAGCAAATACACAGCCAAAGGTAACGAAGTCTTCTTTTGCTCAAAGTTATGCGACATTCCCTTTCACATAAAGTGAAAAAAATAAAAGAATTTTAGATTCTGCAGATCTTGTTTTTGGACAAATCACTTCCCAGGAATTTCCGACGCTAATAGTCGTTGTTGTTGTTGTAGCTGTTTCGTTGCACCAGTTATAGTTTGGGCTTCCGAAACAGAGGCGGTTTGGCAGTCCTTGGGCAGGCCGGGGCCTGCGTCGATTCCGGTATGAAGGACCGACTGCAGTCGGAATTGGCAAATAGTCGTTTGTTGCAGTTGCTGTATGGCATGGAGTGCCATCTTGTGGGAACCAAAAACTTTTCTGGCCTTTTTCATGCATTTGGGGTATCGTAGAGTACGCCAACAACTGTCTATACTGATCGCCGTTGTTGGTCTCATAGGGTCTGAAGCAGTACGGCCCAATGATGGTTTGCGAGCAAGCCCTAGTCAAAAAATCCCCTTCTAGTCGTGTAAAGGTGTTTCGTGTATAATATGCCAATTAAAGTCCGGACTATTCTTATAAAAAAATTATTAAAAGTCTCAGCGAATTATAAATTCATGTGTCAAGTGCTTTGGACGCCGCTGAACTATGATAGACGTTGTTCGGGTTTCACCGGATGTCGTGGCACTTCAGGTAAAAGATAAGCTTATGGGCGCAACGAATCAAATTTTTTTTGAGTAAAAACTTATTAAATTGTCAGCTTTCGCTTTCTTTAGTTCTTATATATACTAATGGGGTCTCGTAGCTTAGTGGGTAATACACTTATCTACTAAACATGAAGCATTTTTCTATTGCACAATGTCATTTCACTATTTCGGCAGCCTCTTGCCGCATAACTCACCCCCCACGACGCTAAATGGAGGGCTCAACATAGAACCAAGCGCCATTCATCGCTTTTCTGCGTAAATTATCAAATCTTCGTACACAAAATCACCAAAAACAATAGTAATCGTAGATGCGACTCCCAGATGACGTCAGGTCTTCTGGCAACCCCAGCACCACTGGGATAAGTCGCATCTGGCCAGCTACAATTTCGATCGAAAACCCAACCGATTACAGGAACGAATACAAAATAATTAAACTTCCGAAACTCGATGCGGACCATAGGCATGTAAAAACGTACACGAATTGGACTATGGATCGTAAGAAACCTTGGAAGACCTAAGGCGACCTGGATAAGATCCATCCTTCTAGAACTGGCACAGGCGAACACAACATGGGAAAGAGCTCAACAGACGGCGTCCAAAGTTCTAGTAGAGGCCCTAAGTTCCCAAGCGGAATAATAAGGAAAAAAAATATTCATTTGAACCTCGGATAACGTGGTAGATACAGTCCAGACCCAAACGCGTAAAACGGATCACACTTTTTTATATGGAAAAATCGCGTAAAGCGAATTCGACTATAAACAAGGTTTTTAAATTATTTGCAGAGCAGAATACACAGTTTTATACTGTGCATGAAATATAAAAGTATCACTTAAGTGATAAAAAAAACAATATTCATCATTTCATTATTGCTTAAAATCATTTAAACTGTAAACTTTAAAAATCAACTCAAATGAAAAACTCAAAGAATTGTATAAACATGATCCATGTCATGTGGAAATATGAAAATACTTATTACTTATATTCTTGTTTCTATTTCTGAAATATTTATATTAAAATTTAAATAAAGCGCCATTTCAGTAACATAAAATATTAAAAGCATTTAAATTGTAAATATGCGCCTAATTACACAAACACACACACAAAACATAAATATATTTTGGAAGTTATAAAATATTCGTACCACATTCTACTGTGCGTATGCGCAATATTTACAAAAATCCATAAATGATAATTTCATCAATTTCATTCGCGCATTTCCATTTCAGTTCAAAGCACAGCAAAAAAATGATATAATAATAAGAAGAAATTATTAGGAATATAGTATTTTTTTATGTGGCAAAGCGTGAATACTCTTACGCGTTTATGAAAGCTGAGAAGTTGTATTTTTTTTATACTTCACCATAAATTTTTAGCGTAAGAATACTATATCTTATGGGCTTTTTTGGTGCATTTTTTGTGCTCGTAAGTTTAAAATAATATACCACTTGGCTGTACTAAGAAAATTTTTAATGACACTTCTAACAGCGGCGTATATTCATTCGCTCAAGATTGGCTGAAATCCACATTCCCGAATCCGAACAACTCTAGTAAATATAGTGATGAATCATTTGCTAAAAAGATTTTTGAAAAGGTTATTGAAGAAATGTAACGAAATGCTGGGCAACACACAGTTTGGATTCAAAGAAGCAATGGCAACACGAGAGGCCCTCCAAGTCTTAGTACATAATTGTAAAGATGTTCAAAACCCTTTGATTGTATGCAACATGATAAGCTCATGAAAATCTTAGAAAATATGCGCCTGGACAGCAGAACTATGTCTGATAAGAAATTTATACTAGAACCAAACTGCTGAGCTGAAGCTGGAAAATTTAACTGTCCAAAACTTGATCATCTGCAGAGGTTGTCGACAAGCATGCATACCATCTACACTTTTATTTATTTATATATATTCAGAAGTAATACTCAAAGTGTCCATAAACAATCTCGACAAAGGCATCAACATTTGGCACGCTGCCGAAACAACACTCATGGCTGATAGTACAGATGATTTTCAATTTCTTATTGAAAAAGTTAATCAGAAGAGTAGAGATTTTGGCTTATCCATGAATATCGAAAAAACCAAATATCTTGGTTGCTGGCTAAATGACGTGTGGACATCAGATCAAGACATTAAATGCCGCATGGAGATGACTAGAAGCTACTTCTTCAAAAGCAAAAAATTTATATGCAAGCGCAACATCAGCATGAAATTACGTATTCGCCATGTATGGGCTGGAATCAGGGAATTCAAAAATTCTGAACCATAAATAGAATTGCAGCTTTTCAGACTGTACAGACGTATTCTGAAGGTTTCTGGGACTGACAAAATGTCAAAGGAAGATGTTCTAAGAAAATTGGTTAAAAATAGAGAACTCCTAAAATCCGTTAAAACGAGAAAAACTATGTGTTTTGGTCACATCATCCGAGACCCAAAAATCTTTTTTTTAAAATAACATAGAAATATAATTTTAAACATAAAACAAGCAGCAGTTGATACTTCTGATGTAATATATAAGCTCTGAACAAAACATAAAGTCACAAATATCATATTATACCAAATACAGCCAAATTATAGAGTATTAAGAAATACAACAGCGATAACTTTCAATATATTGCCAAACTGTGGCCGCAAATGTGTATGATTATCTGTATATATGGGTTTTACCACAAAAAGGGAGCTACAGTTTAGGTTGCGAGTGTACATGAAGTTGGCCAAGTTAAGATATATAAATTTTCATATATTAAACAAAATTATTACTAAAGAAGTTTTACATCTGTTTTTATGTGTGTGTCTCTGGGTGTCTCTGTGTGTGTGAGTGTGTGCAACAAACTTTGCGCCTTAGTTAATGTAATGTATAATGCATGGGGTCATATATGTATGTGAGAGGGTGTAGCAGAGTTGGATGAGGTTGTACGAGGGGTGGCGCTGCTGTTGACAGCACGCATGGCTGACTGCGCGCATCGACCAAAAAATCCCCCCTCGCAATTTATTCAATTGCCTGTCGAGCGGCAAAAGCCAGAGTGTGGGGAAAACTGGAGAGAAAAAAAAGGGAAGGCAAAAACGTGGAGAATATGTGTGCAATGTAGTTGACTATTAGATACTCTCAATGGAATTGGGATATTAGATTTTGATTATAATTTAAAGTTGAGGAATCAATAGTTGCTGATTTTAAGTTAATGGGTTCAATGTAACTGACTATTGGATACTCTCGATGGTCAGTGTAGAGGTGAAGCTACAGTTGCATATTTTATGAAAAAAAAAAGGGAATTTATGTGCGCTTTCATATTGCGTCTTAGCCTTTGATTTGCGATAGGGGATCTATTTGATTATATTTATTGTATTAAGCGGCATTTTTTCAAAACATGCTTCTCTAGTTCGGCATTCATTTCCTATTGAAGCGAGATGTATTTGTCGTTTGGGAGGTTTAGTTGCGGGCTGTAGATTCTACAGATTCTAGTTCTTTACTACTTTTTACAAGTGTAGGGGTGTTTATAAGGTTTATTTTGAGGCTAAGCAGTAAGAAGCTACGGATGCGTATTTTATGAGAAAAAAAGGGGAATTTAACAATCTAAAAGCTCTCTAAGAACGCTTACACACTAACAGGGCGCGCTGGTTGACGCTATTAAATGATATTTATCTGACTAAAGATAGGATAAGAGCGATGACTTTTTAGAATAATAGTTAGATCGATTTAAGTGCAGAGTATAAAACGGTTGTATTACTAGCCGAAACCACTTTCTACTACCAAAATATTTGACATTCGGCTTGTAATTATAGCCGATCAACATTTTTCTACCAAAATTTCTGCCGATTACATTAGGTTCACAAAAAAAGAGCTAAAAATATCATGATTCACTCTGATGTACGCCAAGTCGAATTTTACCCACTCTCACAAGTAAGCAAATATGTCTGAACTACTATTCTATGTAACTTTACAAGCTTCTTGGCGTAACACACCTTTCAGCAAATATCATATATACCCCTTACCTAAGTATATAGTGAATAGAAAAAAAAAATGTACATAAACAAGCTTTACGATGTTGGAGGGTGTTCTGCGATGCTGTTGCCATGTAAATTACAATTCATGTGGCTGTCAACAGCTTTTTTAGTGCCCAAGCAATACACCCTCCATGCCTGCTGGCCACATGCATCATGCCGCAACTTCCTACACATTGCTGGACTTTGTTATGGTTGTCAACATGTGGCAAATTAGATAGCAGCATGCCACAGATGTTGTCCTTGTTGTTGCAATATATATTTTCTATGCATTCACGATGCCGCCCGCCATTCGTCGTATGCTTGATTTTGATATCTAAACAAAGTCAGTAAAATGTCATATGTTGCTTGCGTCTGCTATAAACAAAAATAAAAAAAGAGTTTCGCAATTTTGAGATTATTGCAATTGTATGTAAACTAAACTTGATTAATGGACACAAAATATGAAAGACACAATAATTATTGAGACTTACTGTTTATATTTTATAAGTACAGCGTGAGGCCAGATAATTTTTTATATATATTTAAAGTAAAAGCAATGAGCAACTGTATCTTTTAACAGCAATTATAGACCGACTAATATCTAAGAGCATTCGAAGCGCTATTCCAAGACAGTTTATACCATGGAAGAGCTCAAACCAACAGTAAACGCCTTGAAATTCAAAATAACTTCTCAATTGTGAAAACTTTAAAGTTCGATATCAGTTTAAGACATTAATATGCAAAATTTGAGAACTTTGGTTATCTAAGTCAGCCAGTCATGCATCCAGACAACGAACAAGACGTTTCGATGAAAATATTTTGGCCATACGAGCTAGTGTTGAGCAGCAGCCGCGAACAACTCTCGCATAATTCGTAACGATTTAAAAATGTTTCCGCATAAAATCCAAAATGGCCCACAAACCAAATCCAGCTGACTATGGGCGTCGTGTTCCGTATGCCAAATGGACCATTGAAAAGGCTGCGAACGAACTCGACTTTTTGAAAAATAATCAACATGCCAGAAGAAGCACATTTCACCTCAAATGGAGATGTAAATAATCAAAATTGTCTATTCTTTTTTACTAAAAACTTTAATTAATTGAAGAATAACCTCTATACAATAAATGTTTGATGTGTTGTTTGTACGGATATAATCATCGGTGACTATTTTTCCGAAGACGATGATGGAGTAACGACAATTGTCAATGGCGAGCGTTATCGAGCAATGATAACAGATTTTCTGCTGTCTATTGTTTGTGATAACCAATATCTTAAGAAAACTACAGAGTTTCGTCAACTGATGCCTGAGGCGCATTGTCAGAGTATTCTGACCCAGAACTATATCCAATATGAGGTTGTGGGAGATTACCAAGCAACGGGGCATCAAAAGCGACATATCGAGCAGAAAATATGGATGGATCCGACATACTCTGAGGAGAGACAATAGAAATATAGCACGTGCAGCTTTCGAATCTAGGAACGCCTTAGGCAATCATCGCAGAGGGCGTCCAAGGACGTCTTAGAGGCGGACCGTGCTCAACGGAGTCAGTCCAAATCGTTTAACGAGTTAAGGTTTTTAGCTAACAATAGGCAAAGCGGGAAACTATATGTAAATAGGCTAAATAATAATAATATTGTTTGTTAAAAGTATAAATAATCAAAATTGTCAATTCTACATAAATATATATGCATATACTGTAAATATTGAGTCTATCAAATAGTAAAACAAAGAGTTTCAGTGAGTTTGTATGCAAAAGACCAGCTTGACTCCCCAGAGCTATCGAGATGAGATGAAACACTTAAATATTTATTTCAACTACAGATTTTCAAAATCCAACAGCTTATGCCAGGTGGTCTCACATACTAGCCAGCTGCAGCAGCACTCGAATATGTAGCAGTTTTTGTCCAAACCTAGAGATTTGCCACGGTTGACTTCAAATAAATATGCAAAAACACATTTTTAAAAGTTCCGAAACTGGCATAAAATTCAACAGAGACTCTTACTTTTACTTGCTCGTATTATGACATTTGAAAGCAGAGATTTTTTTTTTTTTTGCTTTCGAGCATAAAATGCATATTTGTTGTATTTTTTATATTTCAAAATTTTATTTTGATGCTGCCAAAAAGTTGTGACCCATTTTAAAACTTTTTTTTTTGCATGTGTATATGTCTGCTAGGCATGATTTACATGCAAAAAACTTTAAATGGCGAAAATTCGTGCAGTAAACTAAGTCAAAGTACAATTGAAGTGCCATTTTTGTGCAACATTTATTTTCATTGTCATGCCTAATGGCTGTGTATGTGTTGCCACAGACTCGAAAGATTTAACAACTGTTGTTGTTGTTGTTGTCGTGGCTGTGACTTAGATTAACACATGGCCCAAAGCAATTGACCCATTTGATGAACCTGCAGTCGAGCCCATTATCCAAACGTTAGAACCGAACGAACGCTGGCAGAGGAAATCATCTGACGACTACTGCCTCAATGCATTATTACAACATCAAGAGTTCATGGCTTGACTTTGGAGTCTTGGTGGCACCTTTCGTGTTGCTGCCATATAAATCATAAAAATGTAGACAGCAGCGTCAACAGCAACAACAACAACAACCATTACAACAACAACTGCCACATTACGTGTCACGCCACGTAACGTAACGTAACGTAACAAACATACACACGTAGAGGGACACGTTAATACAAATGTATGTAGGTAAGCCATTAGGCAGCGGTTCCCCCAATTGTATGCTACACTTTTTTTTTCACATTTTTTGCCTTTTGCTAATGCATACAACAGAAAGCACATTTTACTTTTGATTTTGTTTTATTTTATATATATTGCCTGCCGTATTTGAAGTTGTTTCTACTCCGACATTTCGTTTAATGCTTTTTATTTTTACGGGTTTTCGGTTGATGCTCTTAAAATGGAGGAAGAGTATTGTTGGATTTATCAGGCATTTGTAACGTATTACAAAATGACAGCAGTGAATCGACAAAGATATTTATTGTAATTTTTTATATGCAAGAATTAAATTGGTTTAGTATTTAGCCAAGTGTTTGAAAAGGCATTTTTGAAACAAGTTACTTTCTATTTAAAAACATCGAATACAGTCCCATCGCACCAATTTGGCTTTCGATAAAAGCATGGAACGATTGTACAGATCAATCGCATCGCAAACGATTCGTACTGCTTTTGAGCAGTGGGTATACTGCACAGCTATATTCTTGGATGTTACAGGCATTTGATCGGGTCTGGTTGCAAGAACTAATGCAAGGACAAGATAACAAAACTGCTTCCTCAGAACATACACAAATTGTTCGAATATTATTTCTTCAAAAGAGTATTCTCAAGCACCGCAATCTAGATGCCCAGCAAAGGCCGCAGCACAAATTGCCTGCCATCTTACAATAGTGGAAAGATGTTTCGCGAACATTAAGAGAAACGAGATCAAATGCAGTCATGTTACCTTCACACTGAACAAACAAACCTGCCCTCCCTGTATCCAAAACAATACATGCATACCACAAGCAGAAGAAGTAGAATATCTGGGAGTTCATCTAGATAGACAGACATCTCACATAGTGGCGATATAAAGAATCTCAAAGGACACATGCTTCCCTTAGTCGGGAGTACAAAGTGCCACCCCTACAATACCACGCTGTCACAGGACATACGGCTGTGAACTAAGGGGAAACGCTGCAAAAAGCAAGATTGAAATTATACAGCGTGCTGAGCCAATGATTCTGCGAACAATCACGGGGCTACCATGATACCTACGTAGGGAAAACATGCATAGAGACCTCCACACAAATCTTGTCAACAAATTCAGTTGAGAAAGAGTAAGCACCAAGCAAAGCGAACTGCACATGAAAACCTTCTCGAGAAGTCGCTTACGCGAGTCTACAATCAGAGCCGACTGAAACGCAAAGATTCTCCTATCCAGCAACGAAATCCTAGAGTCGTCTCTAATTAATACAATTATTTCACATTGTAGTTAATCCAAGTTAGATAATAAGATTTGAATATATATTGCTAGTCTCACTGACCTACATGGAATATCAGAGCACTTGCTGTCAAAAGGAGACTCGAAGCCTGCGCTTTACTAGCAACAACTCGACATGCCATACACGTGGAACACCATTTCAACCAAATGGTATTGGAGCAACACTGCTGCCTCTACAGCAAAGTAGTAGAGATTTGATGCTAACTACGTTGCAAATCTCATGACCAAAAATAAAAAAAAATGCTGATGCAACTACTTGCGTCTTCAAAATCAACAAAATGGTTTCCCCAAAAATAAACCAAACATAAACTCACCCATTTTTTACAGCCTAAAAATATCGTAGTCTCAGATGCTGTTGCAGCGTATTACCTACAGAACCTGTCAAATCCACAGACCTCAAAATCAAGTTCGTAAGCGAAATAATAGCGGAGAAAATAGCGAAAAAACTGGAAAGGCTGGTCTCACTTTCAAATTCTTCTGCAAGAAAACTTGCAACACAACGATCAACCATCCCGGTTACATATGTTGGAGCATTGCTGCGAACTCAAAATATAAAGTTAAAGCATCAACTTACAAGCTGATGTTAAAAACTAAAATCAATATACCATAAACGCATACATAAGTCTTTAAAGAGTATACAACATTTGATACACTTGAAATATTGATTTTTATGTCATCTTATGCTTCAGACACACACACACTATCTATAATATAATAATACAGCAAATGCAACCCTACAATATTTTTATTTGAATTATATGCCGTCTCTAAAGTTTGTCTTAAATAACTTTTTAAATTATGTTTAATGTTAAATAGAAAAAGAATAGCAAAAAAAAAGAGTCAAATATTATTTGAAAAATTCGACACATATGACAATGTGCGGTCTTGTCTTGGTACGTCTTGCAACAAAATGTTGCTACATTTGATTTATCTAGCCTTCTTGTTGCATTTAAGTTTCGTACAATGCACACACATACACACACATGCCACATGATGCACTGAGCCAAAAATGTCACTCAGACTATGCAACATGCAACGAAATTAGCTCCACGCAAAACTTCCACAACTGTCACAGAGTTTGGCAAGAAATGTAGGGAATTGGGCGCTTGGGAAATGAACAAACTAACAGTTGCAAACTTTTTCGGTTAAAAAATTATTATTTATATATTGCAAGCAAGTGCATGACGTGAGCGAAGCAAGTGCAGCGGGCAGCGAGGGAAATTCCGTTCATACATAGGCGCACAATATATGAGTATTTTAAGTACTCGATGCTTGACTTAAGCTTGCCTACATACACTTACAATAAGTTGCAGCAAAGTCGACGACTGTCGTCACTTGTATAGCACAGCGGAGACTGTAGGGTTAAAAGTGCGCTAAATTACAGTAGACAGAATTATTATGTGGCAAAAGTTTTTGCATGAGTGCGGCAACATTAACTTTTCGCAATTTCATTGCTACCAAAATTATAAGTACATAAGTATTTTTATAGCCAGGCCAAAACAAGGAAAACAAAAGAGAAATGTTAAGCACAAAAAAAAGTACAAACCAAAAATACACAAAAAAAATATATATGTATATATAAAAATAAAAATGGCAGCCGTACAAAAAATTATTAAAAAGTTGCATATTTACGAGCGCTCCAGGCGCTGGACCAATGCTCACATATACGGCACAGCACGAAGAAGGCTCACGAAACTGGCCAAGAAGACATTGGTGACAAGCAGCTCAGTGTTTCAGCTGCTGGTTGAGGCTTATTTAGTTTAAGGCACACCAACACACACACACCAACACACACACCAACACACACACCAACACACACGCACACACACACACACACAAAAAGCCAACGATAAAGTTTGGCAGCAAAGTTGCCACAAAACTTCTCTCAGTTACCTCGGAAATATTTTTAGCCTGTTAGAGCAGCGACGTTTTAATTTAATTTGGCAACCAACCAGCCCCCTCAAGCACCTTACTACCACAACCACCACCCAAAAAAAAAAATAAGAGTATAAAAAAACCGGAAGGAAAAAATAAAATAAGAAAACGATAAAGTTTCTTTGTACGTTGGCGATTCTTACTTCTGCTCCGGATGCTTCTGGCTGTTGACTGTTGACAGCAAAAAAAAGTTGTAGGTGTTGTTTAATTTTGATTGAGCCAAGGTTGCAAACTGTTAAATAATATTTGACAAAGTATTCAATATAATATACGTATATACATTTAATATAAAAGAGGCATTTAAGTGCATGCGAAAAGTTACTGTAGACTGTAGAAATTTGCATAGAATCGACCAAATACCAGCAACTAACGTTTCTCTTTGATTGGAAAATTTTTAAATTTTATACCAAAGTGTTTGTAATATTTTTGAAACATTAAAGGCGAATTTTGCCACATAAAAGGATATTGCATAAAATTCGTTGCAAGCAGGTGACGTTGCCAAATATCGCCATATCAGAATATAGATCGGTAGCACTAATCGAAGACAATGTGAATGCCTCACCACTAAGTCCGAGTTGCAATAATGCGACCCAAAAATAACAAGACACGCTTTTCGAACCGAAAAGTCTACTATAGACCAAGTTCTCTCACTCTAAGCCAAATGCTGGAAAAGACCCACCAACAACAGATCATAACAAAGAATATCACTTTTTCAAGAATGTAGGTGTTCGATGCGACAACCGTAGAAAGCTTACGAACTGACTGACCAAGATTCTAATCGAAAGACCAAGCCAAGGTCCAAGTGGCGAAGGCGCGCCCAAAACAGTGCAAAGGATCGGCTGTAATCCGTTAACGGACTGCAATTGTACTTACCTAAGTAAATTTAATGTAAGTCTTATGAAAAACCCCACTATCGATATTTATTTTTTGAATATGCCTAGAGTCAAAATACCCGGAACGCTATATAAGCTTTATTTACCTTTTGGCACTTGTTGAAAGTTAAATTAATACCTGAACAAATTGAAAGCGGCTTTTCTGAGTTTGGCCTGATCCTAAACAGTTGGTTGTGCAAAAGTTTGCTATGAATACTCTTAACTTAAAATGAAGGGCATTCCAAGAACTTTTGGACTTCTTTGTGACACTGTCTCAACCTAGACGATCAAAAACAAAAGTTCTACATCTGCTCAAGCCAATTGAGAATTCCTACTTTATTTGTTCCATTAATTGTTGATACTTCTGTTGTATGGCAGTATGTGCTGGTAATAGTGTTGCCAAATTTGGCATTGTTCGAAATGGCACAACAAACTTAAGTTTGCGGAAACATATACTAAGAGCTTTAGCTGCATGTCCTTAAAACAAGCGGATACAGATGCATTTTGCTTTAAGTACTACTTTCCGTTGTGACAAATTACACTTTGAACTTTGAAAATCGCACATGCACTGTGAGATGGAAAACGCATTGATTCATCACAAACATAATTTCTCATATCGACAGAGCTGAAAATGGAAAACAACCCGTGTGCAATATAGCCACGGAACCATAGAAACCACAAAGATAAGCATCAGCATACGCTGTTTTCAAATGATAGCAGGCGAAGTGTAGCTCGACATATTGTGGTATGGCGACTGGCCAAAGTTACTAACCGAATTATGAGTCACATCATCGCATACTGGAATAGATACGATTGTTACATTTTTCGACACATTTTTTATGATATCCATAAAATTCCTTATAAATGAAACAAAATTTTAACTAATTTTACAACGCTCTCAGTAGTAAGTACAGCAACTCGTGTGTATGATGGTGAAAAAGGGTATCAAGTAACCCCCAGTGGCACACACTCACACCCACACACACTTGTCTCACCCATGAATACCAACGATATGAGTAAGAGAGTGTATGTGTCAGATAGAGCTGATGCATGCAACACAGCAGCAGCACAGTTGCTGCAATTTAAATTGACACCACTTGTTGTTGCTGTTGCTTGTTTTTGCTTTGGCTGTTATCAACACTGACCATCAATTTCAAAAAAAAAAAATGTAAGAATGAAACTGACAAGCACGTAGTATTGTCAAACATTGTAACAAGAAAATTAAAAGCAACTTGCAACCAAAAAAAAAAAGAACTGATGTTGCAATAACAAATGTGCTTCAGTTTGAAGTTATAGAGAGAGAGAGAGAGTTGTAACACTTACAAAGGTTTCAACAACGTTTTTTGGTCAAATCCCTGTATTTATTTATTGCTGATTCCAAAGAAAGACAAGTTAACGTTCTCGCATTTTTTATTGCATATTTGGTAGGAAATTTTGAAATAAACTGCATGCAAATATTCGCAATTATCAAATATCAGCAGAAGTGTATATCGTGTAGCTAGTGAAAAATAATGAAAGCGACTGCATCAGTTTTAGTTTTTCTTTTAGGTTTACTTTAAAATAAATTATATATCAAGTTTAAGTCTTGAGATAACGTTAAGGTTGCATTAGTTATTAACACACTTTTAATATAGACTATGTTTGTTTTCTTTACAAGTATAATACTGAATTGCGGACTACTAAACGAAGAGTTGTCGTTTCGGCAAAGTACTCGGTTTTAAGAGGTGCGTTGCACTATAGTAATACAAACATAGTTCATCTTATGCTATATTTTTCATATTTTCAGCATTTCTCATTTTATTATATTATTGTAAGTTACTCAAATGGTAGAATAATGACAGGTAATGTACGCAAACAGTACGCATAATCTCATTTATCTGAATTTGTTGTTGCCACTGAGTAAAACATTTTCATTTCTCAACAGTTGTCTTAGCCACCCTATGGTACATGTCAACTTGATCGAGTATTTTGAACTTGTCATTTAGAAATCTAAACGAACAAAGGCCGCATTTGCTTTTCAGAGAAGGCTAATATAATGATAAGATAAACTTAGTTCTTTTTTTTAAACTTTTCATATGTCCTACATTTTCCATTTAATTTAATATTACTCAAATGGTATAATAATGACAGGTGACGTCCCCAAATCTCATTAATTTGAATTTTTTTCGCTGCTAAATAAAACTTTACTGTACTTATGGTACATGTCAACTTGATCGAGGTCTTCTGCACTTGTGCCTTAGCGATCTAAACGAAGAATGACCGCTTTTGCCTTTCAGTGGACTAACAGAGTAATAAAATAAACTTAGTTCATCCTTCGTTATACTTTTCATATTTGCAATATTTCTCATTTTATTTAATGTTACTCAAATGGTATAATAATGACAGGTAACGTACCTAAAAAAGTGCGTTATTGCTGCTAAATGAAACTTTATCGTTTTCTTATTTTATGCTTAATTCTTCACAGACTTCTTTTAAAATTTTTTTAAAATATTTATTGAAGCTTTAAAAAATGTTCTTAGTTGCATAAAAAAATCTTTTTTAAATTTAACCGAAACGAATCCAAAGTTGAAAGCAAGCACTATAAGTTACTTAAAGCGAATACATCATGCTGATATTATTATCTTCAATGCAACATATCCAATTAAATACGAAATTTTTTCATATTTCAAAGTGCTCTAGCTTTAAAAAATCGACACACAAACAAAAGGCGACCAAATAATGAATTGGGGCATGGCAAATGGCAAGTGACGACTGACGAAGGCGATGGCTGCCAACTGCAGCGGCAAACGTCGACTTTATGCACCAAAAACGCAAAAAAGCAGCAACAACCAAAAAAGAAAAAAAAAATTGCAAAACAAAATTTGAAAACTAAAACTCGAACAAAAACTAGTCGAAACAAAGATACATTGTACTTGATTTTCAAATGTAGCGCATAAATATTAAAATATCTGTCGTAAGTATCTGCACAAAGTATTTTTTCGCAATTGAATGCGACAGTTTTGATAAACTTTTTACTTTAAGCTTAAAGTTTTTAAGTTAATATTACTTATAATTATTATTAAAAATTAAACTAAAATCAGTAAGTTGAGTCAACACTGCATTCCAAGAAACTCTAAACCGCTGTAGCTACAATGCAGAGCATAAACAATAGCAAAGTTGGTTGAATTTTGTGTGAAAAATGCAAGTAAAATGAAAATATTATTGCAATTGCGCGCGTTGGGGCAACAGTGCGTATGAGTTATGCAAAAAAATAAAAATAATTAAGAAATTTTTTTTAAATATGCATAAGTTTATAAGCAAGTGTTTTTACGTTATAAAGCTTTAAAATTAAATAACTTTGTATTAATTCAATGCTGCATAAATTTAAAGCTTAAATTCAGGCAAACTGACAAATAATTCAAGCAACATTGTGTACAATTTGTGGCAGAGTGGCGGCGGGGGCAAAAGTGAAACAAATTTAGATTACTGCACTGACTGACAGCAAATGACACTGTATATATATAGTCGTATAGTCGTCGTACATGCGGATATCTATCTATACACACACACACACATATTGCAACTGTAGCTCTCTATCTAGTATCTTTATCAGCTGTGTATCTGTGGCTGTGCTAAAAAGAGTGTCATAATTAAAAATTCAACAAATTACACATGCAACAGCGACAAACGCAATAGCAACGGCAACAAACACAAGAGCCATACACATATGTTGGTTGCAGCATTGAGCCTTTTTGGCGCAGACAGACGCCTGCAGCCTGAGATGGCTACGATGGCTACGATGACTGCGATGACGACCCCAATTTCGCACATAACAGCACAGCAAGCCGCAGCAAGCTACTTGCGGTGAGTGTGGCATCAACTCTGGGCCTTGTCGCTGGCTCTGGCTATGGCTATGGCTATGGCTCCGGCTGTGAAGCTGCAACAAGCGCTGCTGTACCCCATCACCACCACCACCACCTACCAACACTCTGGATGTGCCACCGGTTTCGCTACTAGCTTGGTAACTAGCACTGCAACTGAAACTGCCAGCCACTGAGCCACCAATGGCACTTGGCACTTGCAATCTGCTAGCCATACATACTAGACGCTGCCCTGTTTTTTTCTTCTCCATTTTTTTTCCAAAGCTAACACTGAGCTAATAAAGTATGCGTACTAGTTAAAGTTGGAAAAAAGAAATTTTGTAAAAAAAAGCTATATAAAAATGATGAAATGAAGCAGACTTTTGAACAAATGTAACAAAATGCAAAAATATGTTGCAAATTCGATTTAATTTGCTAATACGCTGAGTTGATAAGCATTTTCAGCGACATGTTTGTCAACTATATTAATTTAATTTAAAAGTGGAAATAGGAAAATCCTTTAGGAACTTGACTATATTCGTTGCTCCAAAGCAGAGCATAAAGATATATCTCTAAAAATAGCTTTTCGAAGAGAATTAATCGAGATTTGCTTAAGCCAATAGCGTACATTTGCTAGCTATGCTAGTGCTAGACAAAGGCAGCAGTGTTGCAGGTTGGAATTGCACCACCGACGCCCCGCTTTAGAGGCGACTGCGCTCACTACACCACATGGGGCACTTTTACTATCTATATCAGATATGAACTATTAAAAGTGACTTTTTGCTGGAATTTCTAAAGACTATGCAGCTATGGTATTCATAAATATTATAAGTCTGGGGCGTTACCTTTTGGCATCATACCTTCGCTGGCATATTGTGAAAAATTCGCTTGGAGAAAATAACTTATAAAAGGTTCTGTTTCAATCATTCACTAAAAAGTTAAAGGTGAAATATGTTTATACCATGGCAATATCTTTGCGTGGTTTAAATGTTTTCAAGTAGTTTAGAAAGAACTCAGTGACGTTCAATGATCGGGCCGACTCAGATAAATTGAAAATTTGAAAAAAAAAAGGGCTAAAAAGACACAATGAGCCCACATTTTAACGCGTTATAAGGAAAACGAAAATATTTTCGAAGACACCATTTTTAGGCATTTAATGAAGAATTTATTGATTAACAAAAAAACAACTTAAACAAAAGGCATTAGTCGTAGAAAAAGAAATAATACTACAAAGAAAATACTATTCTTCACAAAAAAAATTGCATTTTGGCCAACATACAGCTATACTCCACTGATTTGGTACTCTAGCACTTTTAATTTTTTAAAATCTCTAATATGCAATGGAGATAAGAATGTCATGAGTACATAGAAGCTAACTAAGAGGCGTTCGCTGGTAGCCAACATTTCGGCCAACATTGACTTTCCCTACACGTCTGATTTGATACTCTAGGACTTTTCATCATCAACGCGACGATTCTAGTTGAATATTGGTCTGCCTTTGAAATCTCAGTTTGCTCCACATTGTCTATCCAACGAGCATTTGTATGCCCTCTTCTTTCTTCGGATGTGTTTTGGAAGACTTTTCTAATTGGGCTACTGGAATGCATTCTTTGGACATGACCAGCCCACTGCAGTTGCTTGAGCTTAATCCTTTTGTTGTTTGCTGGTGCCACAAGTTCCTTCTCGCATTCGCTGTTATATCGAAGGCGATAGTAGCCATCTTTTTCTTGTACTGGACCAAGTATTTGTATTTGTACTTCAAAAATATCAATTTTGTTTCATACGTTTCTGCTCCGTACATTATGGTATCGATGATATAAGCGTTTTGTACAATCGCATTTTGAATTTTTTCTCTTAGTTTATTTGAAATCAAAGCTTTGTAGAGTCTGCCAAATGACTTATTTGCTAATTCTATTCGTATGTCTATCTCTTCGCTACAGTTGTTCTTGGTATTTATTATTATTGAGCCCAGATATTTGAAGGTTTCAACCTGCTCAATATTGCTTTAGCACAACTGTATTTCACTGTTTGGAAACTGACAACTGCTTACAAGTTATGTTTTCTCATTTTTAATATTGAGTCGTACTACTTTTGCAGCGCGTTTAAAAGTATTGAAACTTTCGTTCAGTGTTGTCGTTTTGCGAGCTGCAAATATATGGTTGAGTTTATGCCAGATTGTTCCTGTCGCCGCGACATCTGTCTTTCGGACTACATATTCAAGGAGCAGATTTAATAGAGCCGGTGCTAAGACTTTAAGGACTTTTAAAATATTTAATTGGCGCTGAGATAACAATGCCATGCAAGTCAACCAGGCAACTAGTGGCAAACTCAAGTACAATTTCAAAAATTAACTGAAACACAAAATATTCGCAAACCGCGCAAATTCGTGTTCAACTAAAAAATTAAATTCCTGCAAAATTTTAAAACTTATTTGTTGTTTTTTAACAATATTTTTTCTTACAACACAGAACACTTTTAAGATCTAGTTTCGACAAACAAAATCCATATTTAAATACAAAGCACAAAATTCATGCGTTCCAGAAAAACACTCCAACACAAGTGACTATCTAAATATTAAAGAATACTTAAAAAACTTGATATATACCTGCGTTTCGCTATTTCTAAACTTTTTAATTTTTTAAAATTACGCTGAATTTTTCTGCATAAATTGTTTTGTTTATCTAGCCATATAAACGAAATTCAAGCAATTATTTGCCTTTGATTAAATTTGTTTGTACTTTCTTAGTATCGTTTATTTAATTTTAATTTAAAATATATCAACAAAAATTTATATACATTGCACTTGAATAAATATTAGCTATTTCTATTGAATGTCAATATATAAAGTGCATGAAACAAACACAAATATTTCATAAAATATATGAAAAATGCTTTGTCGATATGTTGGCCAATTTTTTTTTTTTTGGTTGGTGGGCCATGTCCAAACTTTTTTAGCCAAGTGTTTGTCAGCCAATGGTGGACGTGTGTGTGCGTGTGTGTATCTGCATTTTTTCAACCATAAAGTTAATTAAACTCATATTTTCCAGCAAACTGCAGTTGTCGCGTTTTTTTCGGATACGCGTTTGTCTATTTGTGTGTGTGCGTGTGTATCTATGTGCATCTGAATGAGATTTTTTCACATGACATTTATGTGGCATAATTTTAGCTTAGTTGTGCATAATTTTGGCATCTTTTTTTTTCTGCTCAGTTTTTTGTGGCTTCAACTTTAGATATTTTTGTGGTCAGCAGCAGCTGCAACTTAAAATTGTCGCTAATCAATTTGACTCAACTTTATAGTCCTTGCTGTCATTAGCGTTCCCTCAACGTTGTCGCTCAAGGGTACTTCTTGGTGGCAAGTCAAAAGCCACAGTGGCATAGTTTAAGTAGTTGCAGCTAGTCTAAGCAGTTAGGCGGGGGTTACACACCAAAAAAAAAAAGAAAAAACTTACTGAGCAACATCATAACTAACAACAAACAAAAAGTTTGACAAGCACGCAGCAGTAACAAAAACAACACCTACAACTAACAGCCAAAGTCGCTGACAGCCAGACTCTGAGGCAAGTTAGAGTTGCAGGCTGTGCACAGTGGTACACAACTGCAGAATAAGCAGCAAAAATTTAAAGTAAATATGCTTTTTAATTTAATTAATTAATTATTGCACTTGACTTTGTTCATCACTCCAAAGGTGATGGCAAATTCCGTTTATTTGCTAGCCATGTCAGTGCTGGGCAAATGCAGCAGTGCTGCTGGGTGCGCTACCGGCGCTCACTTGCATTTACCAAACTTTAAATGAGATTTAGTAAAGAAAAACCATTGGTGCAGTTCCTGTGCACATGTTTCGCATCAACCTTGTTTTAGCCTTCATTTGGCCGTGTTTTCTGGTCAAATTTGCATTTTTGCTATCACATAATTCTTCTGCTTTCTTTGCTTGGCTATCACAACCCATTATCGGGTTACAGTCGACTTTACTAACGCTCGCCAGGCGACCCTATCAAATAATTGGCATCAGATTTACAGCCTAACAACAAAGCTAGCAAACAGACGCTACGCGAACAAGTAAATCTCTATTAATTAAAGCAATTAAATATCAAAAAATCTTAGGAAGAAAATGGTACTGAATATAGTGACTAGAGGGCTTCGCTACCTGCTGTCTTTAGGCGCCAATTTAGTTTAATATTCAAATTCTCTTCTCAACTCCAATTTCGCTGCAAAAATCCGTTAAATTAAAACGTTTTTCAAAGTAAAACCTATAATACTCCCCTCGTTTTAATAACACATAAATAGTAATTTATGCCAAAAAAAAAACACGGAGAGTAAAAAATTGAAATTTTCAAAAAAAAAAAAAAACTTTTTGGGCCACTGTTCTGTACTGGCTGAAGCTGGAACAACTTTCATTGCTGCCTCGGTTCGTGTCTGCCGCCTGCTTATCGACTTTAAAAACTAAAGTCACTTTGCTTGTTGAAAATTCCACACAAAAAAAGGAAACTTTTTAATCAAATCATGCAATGCCAGTTGGAGCGTCAAAAGCTGTGGAACGCGCAGAGATGCGGAGCCACGGTGACAGAGGGGCTGCAGTGGCAGTGGCATTTTGGGTTTGTTGGGCAACGTCTTGAGCACATTGCAAAGCCAAAGCCAAAGCTAAAGCTGGCGCGTAAATTTTATTAACAACTACCAGAGTGTTCATTAAATGGAGCTATATATATATATATATATATATATATATATATATATGTATATACATTATATGTACAACTATGCGAGACTATATGGCTATGTGGTTATATGGCTATATGGCCACTTTGGTTGTGGCTGCTGCTCTGTGGCGACAACTGGCATGTAAGGCGTCGGTTAAGTCAACTCATGGTCAGGCCAAAAACCGGCTAACTGCTTTAAGACTGGCTGATGACTAGCTTGGCCAATTGTATGCCTGACTAGAGCTGACTCGACTTGAATATTTAGCTGTAGGGGGTGTGCTTTGGCAGACATTGCGGCAGACAGCAGGCCAACAACTTAACTATGTGGCAATATCTGCAACAGCTAACAGTTAATAGAGGCAACACCAACACCAACACCAACAGCAACAGCAACAACAAAAACAACAACAGAGACAACCGCAACAAGCAACAAATACATTGATTCAATTACCCAACACTATGGCTAACTGCTGCAACAAAAATACCAATAAAAAGCACAACAACACGCAGCTGCAACAGCTATTTTTTTCTATTTCTATCTCATGCCAACAAATACTCTTACGTAGAGTATGCAGCCAAAGCCGCTTATTATGTTAAAAAATAGTTGAAGTTAGAAAAAGTTTCATTACAAATTAGAGGGCTTCCTGCGCTGAGCAAGTCCCAACGTTTCTGAGATCTCTTCAAGATTATAAATTATTTTACCCCAAAAGATTATTTATAAAATTATTACTATATTTATAAAATTCGAACACGGCAAAAGCTTTTTTTTATTAATATAATAGAAAGATATATGTAGAATGCCTTAAGACGCAAGTACTACCATTTTCAAGTTTACTATTTAAGGCAAAATGATCTTGACACAGCACTATGTTAGAGAATATCATTTCGCTAGGATTTATTTTTTTCATGAATAAAAATGAAACAAAACAAAAAAAATTAATATTTTTTAATGTATGACCGCGTTTTATGACAATTCATTCGCATTTGATTAGATGTTATGTTATAGAAAGCAAATTTAGACGAATTAAAACTATCAGTTCCAAAACAAACCCGAAGGAAGAAGCACAGGTCATCCAAGTGCGTAATGGCGATGCAGTCTAGGGAGCATCTTGAAAGAGGCAACTGCAGAACACTAGCTCTACATCGTGAAAAATGGATAAAATTTCGAGCGCAGGCCAAGATTCAACTAGGATCGCCACGCCTCTAATGATGACAATAATGATGAAAGGTGTGTAGGGAGAGTCTATGTTGGCTGACATGTTGGCTAACAGTGAACGCCAAGATTCAAATAGGATTGTCGCGGCACTAACAATAATAATAACAAAACCAACAATTTGATGCTAAAATAATTTTTTAAATGTTCTAAATTTCTTTTTTAGTTGTGTTTCATTTGACCGACTTTTTATTAAAAACTTTTTTAATCGAACCAAAAAAGTAAAGCTTGAATTTTAATAGGAATACTTGGAAATTTAACTAAAAAAGTAAAGTCAAGTGAAATTGGAGTCGTTGATTGCTTGCAAAAACTTATCAGAATCAAATTTCCTTCGTTTTTGAAAGCATGTTTTATTGAAGCTATTTTTTCTGCAATGCATATGTTAAAAAAGTTTCCGCGCAACATTTATATTAAGATTAAGTTTCATAATGAAGATTCACACTATTAAGTAAATGTACGCAATATTGACTGGAACTGAATTTTCCAAGTATTCGCAATTATAGATTCGTAATAACAATATTTTGGAAAAGACAAATTATTTTTAAATGCCGAACCGAATTTTTACAACAGAAGTAGATCAGTAATGAAGAAAGAAGATCAAGCGTGAAGAAACAAGCATTAAAAACATATTTTTAAAGAAGCTATCAAAAATAAATAGTTCAGTAGGACGCATAAGTTAGTTATAGTTGGTTTTTTAATTTTAACTTTATGGGAATATAACTGAAAGATAAGATACGGCTGCCCAACTGCAGAGTACGAAAGCAAGCACGAAACTAGCCCCCACCAAATATATAAATAAATAATGTAAGCCGCGCTTTAGAATCAAATATAATTCGTATAGTTTAGGAAAATAAATTAAAACTTTATTTATTATTACTTTAATTTAAATATTGCATAATAATATACACATATTATTTTTTGTGTCTTGATTTAAAAAGCATAAAAATTATAAGATTGTTTTATATTTTAATATTACAAATAATAATACATTTTTCCCTTGACTATGTTCAACGCTGCAAAGGCAACATGGAGATGTCTAATTAATAGCTGTTGGAGTAGAACAAGACTAGCCCAAACCGAATGGCGGTGTCTTGAATTAATAAAGACTTACTTAGGGTCTATTAAATTGCTAGCTATGTCAGTGCTAGGCAAATGCACTAGTGCTGCAGAGAGGAATCGAACCAAAGAGCTTCGACTTTAGAGTTTATATAATATTAGAGTATGTTTTAATTCAAAAACTAAAGAGCTAAATATCACGATTTCTACAAGAAATTTATGCTATATTTCTAAGTTAAAAAACTAATTCCATTTAATTAAGTTTTCAAAATTACAATTAATTTTGATATTTTCAGTTAATTAAAATAAAGTGTATACGCAATTCACATTTCTTAGGCAAAGTTTACACTTTAAAGTTCGTTGTCGATTTCAACTTTAAGACCCCTTGCGACTTTAAATTTCTGTTGGCTCTGTGCTGGGTCAGGTAATTCATCTTAAGTGGCATAATTTATGCGCCTGACAAACAACGACAGACTTCAGGGAGACACAAAAACAAAAAAAAAAACAATAATAGTGTCTGAAAAGTTATATTGTTATTTAAATTAAATACTTTGAAATTTGCTTAATTTGATTTTAAAGGTTTAAAGTTAAATGTCAACAAGCTTTCTCAATTTTAAATCAAATACAGCTTAAAGTTACGAGGAAAACCATATAACTGCAATTTTTGATTGCTAAACTCTACTTAATTCGGCAAGGTTGCCCAGTATCGCCGTTACTCTTCAACATCGTGGTTGACGAGCTGATGAAAGTAATGTGCAAGCCCAAGCGTGGAAATACGTGGAGCCTCGACAGCTACCTTGAGCACTTGGATTACGCAGACGACATCTATCTGACCTCTCACAGGCTCCATGGCATCCAAAGCAAAACTGATGACAAGAAAAGTCGGACTTGCGATAAACATAGCCAAGACCAGGGCAATGCACGTCAAGCACTCCAGCCAAGAAAACAGCACCATCTATGGAAACGCAATAGAGTTCGTCACTAGCTTTTCATGCCTTGGCAAAATAATTTCCTGACATCAAAAACCGACTTGCCAAAGCCAGATCAGCATTTGAGACAGTCTACCGCATCTGGAGCAACAAACAAATAAGCAGACGAGAAAACACTGCTATATGGATGACACAAAGACGACAAGTCTTCAACAACAAATGCTTGAGGTTTATATGCGGGATATTCTGGCCCAACAGAATATCCAATGCAGAGGTGCCCCTTATACATCTTCATATAAATCAGAAAAATGAATATGGATAGGTCATGCTGTCAGCAGTAGCCCAGGCAGTATTGTCAGGATGGCACTGCACAGGAATTTCCAAGGCAGCAGTTGGATCGAAAGATCTAAGGCAACCTGTAGAAGATCCAGCCTCCAAGAACTGACTCAGGCGAGCACATCATGAGACAGAGCTAAAACAGAGTTCGTTGGAAGGTTCTAGTAGAGGCCCTAATTTCCCAAGCGGAATAATAAGGAGTTACCAAAAATAAATCTCTGCATTAATGTATAACTAGCTACAAAACAAAGTTTGGCATTTACATGTCCTTAAACGCTGTTGCATGCCACCAAATGACAGAGTGAGTTGTACTCAACGCAGTAACTCTAACCCCCCATAACCTTGGACAAAAAATAAATGCCACAGGCTGCACACATTCACAGTTACTAAGATTTAAATAAGATCTAGTAGTCGGTTGCAAGTATTGTTTTGCTTATGACAAATCAAAACACTCCACACAAAAGCTGCGGCAAATTTGACCTGAATCTTTGTATTTGCATTGTAATACAAATCGCAAGTAAAAATCAAACTTAAGATACGCGAATTTACTTGAAATTGAATAAAATTGAGAATGAGTAGTGCAGCAGAGACTCAAGTATCGTCTTGGTCTTGTGCAATGTTTACGATGTACCAAATGTAATAGTTGGGCTTGCAGCAGCGGAATTGGTGGCTTGGTAATTTGATAACTTCAACATATAAGATTCTTAAGCGATATTGCAAAATATAAAGTTTGAAAATATAGAAAATAATAACTAGGCCACAAAGGCCTTCTATACCTAGTAGGGAACAAATTGGCGGACCAAAAAGCTAAAATGGTTGCAAACAGGTCATTCATTTATAACCATAATTTGAACATATCCGACATAAATAAAACAATAAAATTTTATCTTTTTAAAGTTAAATTTAGACCGACTGAGTTATACATCCAACTGGTACCAAAGAGTACCAATTTTAATTCAATTTATTAAAATCGTTGACCATAATACCTTCACAAAACATTATCAAACTAAAATTATCAGGCTACAAATAGGCCATACAAAAATATACCGCCAACACTATCTCAATCCTAACAAATCAAATTTATGCACGTTCTGCCAAAGCAATGTCGCCACCAATGTCAACCACTTCCTTATAAATTGTCCATCGCCTTCATCAACTCTTCTCCGCAAAAAAATTTTCAAAAAATTAAAACCCCCTTTCATTATAAGACAAAATATTAAAACACCTAATAGAATCTAAGTTATACCATGTAATCTAACATAAAAAGCAGAAAACCCATATGTTCCATAGATTTAATTAATAAAAAACTACACTTAAATATAGACAAAAACCATAGTGCAGCTGTCTTCTTTAAACAAAAAAATCAAAACCAGCTAATTTTTCTGCACCAAAATCTGAGTTTTTGCTGTCGTCATTTACTCAAAGTTAGCACAGTAAATCGCTGTTCGAATCGAAACTATTCTAGAATACTCTATTCTTAGAATATTTAAATTTAAACCAAGTGGAGAATGAAACAAGAAGTTTCTCAACTTTGATAGCAATTTTTTGGTAAAATATAATATTTGTATTCAAATATTCATCTGTTGCTGTTAGAAATAAAATCCAAGAATTTTTAAGAATATTTCAGCAACATCTGCGAACATATTCGTTTGTTTTTTCAATATAAAAGTGTGATACAATCGAGACAGTGCCAAACATTGTCTAGCAAAAGAAACGAGCTTTTAGGCACCGTAGATCGGTTGAGTCTATATTTTTCAAATTTTTGCTCGGAAAAAAATGCAGCAAAATATGCCACTTAAAAAATGCATCTTTGTAAAATTGGAAACCATCCATGCCCATTTTGGCAATGTCTTATAGATGTCAACGGGTAAACTACAGATAGCCAATAGCCGAATGCACAACGATAACACTTGGAGCAACAACCTCACTGCGCAGCGATTTACTAGCTCAGAAACATAGAGGTATTTCTAGTGAAGATCTTGCCAAGATAGCAAGCGGCCTATCCAGTGAATTATGGTACTATGTCCTATGATGTCTGACAGTCTCACGCTCAGCGTGTTGGCCATCATCTAATCTAACTTTTAATTTCAATTGAGAAACATCTACTTTTTGAGCGTTGCTACCGTTTATTAAATTAAATTTAAAGTTTTTATTGTGTATCGGTAGCGCAGTTGTAAGCCCGTGGGTCGTCAGGTAAATTTCAGCCAGCAGCACTGCTGCAGTTGCCTAGCACTGGCATAGCTAGCAAATAAATGCACGCCTAAGTACAACTCTATTCATTGAAGATAGCATCGTTTGGATTCGATTAGAAACTATAGGTGCCTGTTCTCTTGGAACAGTTAACTCCATGACGATGACCGCATACCCAATGGGAATTAAAATTACAACAAACTATGCATCAACCTTTTTACTCAACTACTTGAATAAAATCATATACTAATACTTCAATCCTTGAAAATAACTAACATAATAGTCATAAACTTGCCAGCTGCTGCTGCTGCTTGGACGATAGTGAATTTTCTATGATTTTCATAGAGGTTCAATCAACTGCTAAGCCGATTGAAACTTATGCCGGCTTGAGGCGCATGTTGGCAGCATCATCATCGTCAGACTGCGTGAGTGTTTTCAGCACTCAGTGGCGTATAATCTGCTGCTATTTACACACGAAACAAAAAGCACCCATTAAACACTCAATAACAAAAGACCGCAAAGTTACAGCACCGTGCGCACTGCGTACAAATTGTTGCCCAGCATGCCCAGATCCCATGGCCCGGGCCAGGAGCAGCCTTGGCAAACTTTTGCAAGTTGCAGCAATCAAATAAGCCGATAGCATGGGAAAGTCACTGCACGTAAGCGTAAGAGAGTGAGTGTGGAAGAGTGGTAGAGTAAGAGAAACATGGGAATCTCACAGCATGCAAAACACTTGCAACTGCAAAAGTGTGATACAGTCGCGATGGTGTACACCATTGAAATACTCTTCACGCTGCTTTTGCGGAATACAAACTATACCAACTTAACGCCGTTGCTGTCGAAGTGACTGGGCAGACGACATTAGAGAGGGGATATGTGGTTTCGCTTGAGACGGATTCTCTATTTGGCAGACACTATTTTGGATGGATTAGATAGTAGTAGTAGATCTAGTGGGTCTGTGCAATCCAAACTCTGTATACCAAAATTGCCTATAAAATTTAAAGTCACTATCTGCGACAATTATGGCCATGTTACTGCAAATTATGTATTTTTTTGCAAGCCTATTTCTGCCAATTATATAAATCGCACAAATCTGAAATACCCTTGACTCTAGCTATACACAGAGCGCACAATGGCAAATACTTGGCCCTGGCAAAAACTTTAACAAACATTTGTTGGCCCTGGCTTTGGGCTTAAGAATCATCTGCCGCTTGCACATTGCTGCGCTCGTACCTCTGTTACATGCAATGGTGTTGGCCAAATTGAAATTGCAGCAGCACCTTTTGGCTAACAACATTTTTCAATGCAATGTTGTTCACATCTCTCTCGTCTGTCTGATTTTGATAATGGATCCCGAGCTGCTGCAACGAGTTTTGTAAATACTCAAAAACATAAACTTACAAACACAACCCTACCCAACTACTCAGGCCGTTCTCTTAGCCAGGCTCAGTCAGTAGACATATGCTTTTCATTTAAGTAAACGACTTAACGTGACTGCAATGTAACCCCTAGCCTCGTTTTCACTCCAAATGCAAAACAAAAAACAAAGGTAGCTGCATATTCAATCTTTTAGCACAATGGTAGGTACTATGTTCGCATGTTCATATGCCAAGATTTGATATTTCTGCTACAAAAGTTTGTCGAACTTCTGGCAAAATTATTGTATTTACCTAAGAACAACTTTAACAATTGTTAGAAGAGAAAAGGTTGGTGGGCATGCTTCAAATCCAACCTCATTTTCTAACTAAGTAAGTCAAAATGGAAACCATTAAAGTTCAGCCTGCCTTCGCCTAGATTTTGTCACTTTATAGAAATTCCAATAGTTCATTTCTGAAATATCAACGATAAGCTTTTTTTAAAGAGTATAAGATAGTTTACACATATAGCGCTGCCAATTACTAGATCTACTTTTCTTTGCTTCCACAAATCTCAAGTGCATGAAACATAGTAACATAGTCAAGGTGCATCATGTGACTTCAGAACATTTGCTAAATGATTTTGATTTAATTTCATTTAAATAAAACACATAAAGTATAGAGATACTTTTTGTACTCGAGCTTACAAGCAACTGTTCTATAGTTTTAAAATCTTTTCAAAAAATCATTAGAGGTTGATTAGAAACATAATATCGATCATAAAAATTTGCTTGCATAACGCATGAGTTTATGATTAAACAAAGCCGAAAAAAGTCATGGCAATATGTGATAAGTAGAGTAAAGATGGAAATCCAAAAGCAGAGCAGATTGGAATCGTCTTTCCAAGGAAATGCCGCTGAATAATACGTAAGACAGCACAGAAACGAGTTGCTGCAAATATGGTTTCATTTCTTAATTCAGTCATTGAAAGTTTTGTTTAGAATATTTTATACACACTCTGGCTAGAACCCTTAAGTCATGTTAACAAATATAATGCAATAGGGGCCAACACAAAATGTGTTGGCCTGTATTTTTTTCTAGTCAGCAGATGGTGATCGTCTTACCCGGGGAATGCAACTAAATAAGACGGAAAAAGATACAGTACGGAGCTTATTCAAATAAGGTTCATTTCGTCGTTCCGTCAGTAAAAAATTTGGTTTAGTAAGGAAGTTGCAGCTTAACTCAACAACAGAGTGTCTTAGGTGCTGACACAATGATGAGATGACACGATCATGAGTAGGAAAAAGGTATAAATCAATTTCTTACTTGCTATCCGGAAAGACTTTCTTTCCATCGCATAGCTTTTGTGAAACACAATTTCCTATGTACATTTTAATAGGAAAAAAGGCTGCTTGAAAGCCGTCTAGAGCTAGAAGGCAAGCCCAAAAGCTGCACTGTGAAACGGTCAATCGCTTGCCCTATACCCACATCTATGTATATACTTTCTGACACACTAAGGCGCAACACTTCTCCCTATACGTACCTCTACAATTAACCTTTCATACATTTGGTTACTCTAACAACAGACTCAACACTGACTTCAAGAAATGGACAGAAAACAGGAAGCATTAGTGAACAATCTAGAGGGTCTCAAACACACAAAAAGATTTGTGTGTCCTGCATGCAGCAAGAGCCAAGGTAGCACAGCTCATATCACTTTATGGAACGTTGACAGGCCACTTTTGCTGCAACACGACTCACACAAAACGGGCCATGTCAGCAACAGGACCTGTAGATTCTGTGCGGAGTAAGCCGAATCAATGAAGCATCTCTCATCACTAACTACCCAGCCCTGTCACGGAGAAAAGTAAAGCTGCTAGGCAGCTACATACGCAGTTAGAGGAACCTAACTCAGTTTCTGAGAACATTAAAACTGAACTAGGAGAAAGAGCGCACAATAGATCCATGGGGATCGCAGTGACGAAGGGCGTAGACCCACCCTCGCGCATACATAACATTACATTACAACCTTTCATATAACCTTGCTGTGACACTTACCCCCATAAATAAAAAAAAAACGCATTCCGGTGTCCGTATCAACCCACTTCCATTTCTTTTTTACGGCCAGCACGTTGCATCTAAAGTTCACTGTGTGATCTAATTAGCCTTATCCACCATGAGCGATTACCTTTTGAAAATTGAACTACTGTGACTTGTTTCATTTAGGCCAAGTTTAGACCAAAAAAACCAAAATGCTCACAACTTTCTGCCAAATATGAAACGATTTTCTTCTTCCAACCAACTACCACCAAAAGCTTTCAAATTTAATAATAATAATCAAACACATGAAATCTCATTGAAACAGGTGTTGTTGTAGCGCCCAACGCCTACGTAATACAAAAATTTCTTAATATAAAAAATTATTTTTTAAATTCGGTAATGGAATTAATTAATGTAACGAAATCATAAAAGAACGCTGTGCTACATTGTTGCGCGGCTAAGGCCAAAACGGACACACAAAACGCTTGGGCCGATTTTGGCCATTAATTAACCCAAAGCTAAAGCCTGAAACTAATGCAAGTGCAAGGACCAAAAGGCAACGGCTAGAATGGGTTAAGGGTGATCGGAACAACGGCAACGGCTGCTGGCAGTTAAAATGCAAATTACGCTAATGAAGTGTTTTGGCGCCGCAGACGGCGGTGAAGCCGCAGTCGATGCCGACGCTGAAGTTGCCGCCCGCTGTCGTTTACGTCGAAGCCGCAACATTTTTTCCTTATTTTTTCTACTCTTTTTTTTACTTTAAAACAAAAACACGCGGCTCCAAATCGCTTACAATCGCAATGCTATGTTTGCACTGACAGAAACTTCGGCAACGAGAATTATTTCAGAGCATTTTCTTGGTAAAAATTAATGAAAACTAATAATATTGGGCCTTGGTAGCGTACGCGCAGCCTCTATAACCCCCAAGCTCGCTGTTTGGTTGTCACCCTGCCATCGACAGTTTTACCTAGCATAGAGATTCATTAATTAAAGTCACCATCGTTCGGATTTGTTTGTAAACTGTAGTTCGCTGTTTAGTTCGTATAGCTAACAATAGAGATTGATTTATTTTCTTGTAATAATATTTTATTTTATAGTCAGTAAGTCAGATGTAAACCCATCATAAGTGGCATGTGCACGTTCACAAGAGCGTATCAGGGGTTGGTCGAGAGTAACCGCAAGAGTCGCAATGTACAAAATGCACTTGCAAAAAAAATGAAATTCGTAATTACACTTAAGTTGGTTAATTGGTGGCAACATTGCCAACGCTGCCAAGTACTTGTTGTTGCATGTTGCTTGTTGTTATTATTGCTGCTTTTGGGGTAAATACGCTGCCAGCTCCTCTTCACCCACACCCACACCTCCAACCGCACCCTACACTTTATACTTTAAAACTCTTTACTCAGTTTTCGCACGTCGGCCAAACCAAGATAGAAGCTTGATAATACCATAGAGCAGTACATTGCGTTGGTAGTGAATGGAGCTGCTATAGACAGACACTATAAAATCCCATAAAGATTAAAAGAGGGGAAAAACCCTATGAGTCTCAAAACTTGTAATTAGCTTTTTAAAAAGAAATTAGTACTTGGTAACATTAAGTGTTGCATAAGTGTTAGCTGTTGTCATAATAATTGCAGTTCTGAGTTAGATCTGGAAAAAGTGCGGAAATTGTAATATCATGTGGTTTTGGTAAACTTTTGGCTTTTTAACATGCAGTGGCTGCAATTTCGATAACACTTGTTAAACTATTCAAATGTCATTTATAGAAGTTAAAAAGATAATCAAAATGAAAAGTTTTGTTTTATAGATTTTGTTTTTTATTTTTAATAATATTATAAATATTACTTAATTTTTACGTTAATAACAGTTAATATTTTCTCGTTTCCAAAAATAGCTTGCAAACTTCAGGCGAATTTTTCGTTTTATTTCTAAACTTCATAAAGTTAAAGCAAACTTACTTAATTCAAGTACTTTATTTTTGATTTTTTTTTTCATTCTTGAAAATTTCAATTCAAAAACCTCTCAAAAATACGGCACATATTTCGAAAAAAAAAAAAATTGTCTAAAAATCTATTTAAAAATTAATAAACACAACAAAACGAATGCTTTTTTAGTTTCTCGTATTTTATAAAATTTTATGTAGCACTACTACCCTACTACCCTATGAAATTTAATGTTTTACAGAAATATAGATATTTTTCTGAAAAAAAAGATTTTCTGTGCCTTACAATATTTCGAGCTGGAATAATTACTTTTGTCACAGCTTTGAAAAAACTTGCTGCTAAATTCAGTTTCAGCTGATCTTATTAGATCTTGTACCATGCCTAGAATATATATTTTTGGTCACTCCGAGTTAGAGCATTGGGAGTCTCTACTAACCGCTTTCCAAACGTCGTTGTTTTTAATCAATGTATATATTTTTTTCACCCAAAACCAAAATGTCTATTATAATTATCGGCGAAATACATGTCTTAGAACTTCCTATCTACATTCTTTCCTTTTCCTCAAACTGCTATAAGTTCATCACTGTTCAGTTCATTCTTTCCTTTGTTCAGACACTCAAACAGCTATAAGTTCATCAAATAGTTAATTAATGCATAAATTGCACCTACATTCTTCTGTCTCCTAAATTCCAAATTGTTAAATTTTATTAATTAGAAAACCAGATTTCATAACTCATATTTGTCATTATCATTCTGAATTGTTTGTGGCATTTTAATCTTAATTGTGATTATTTTACTTTTAATAATTTAATAATTTTTTTTATTACTTTTAATATCAAGTTTGCAAAACTTTTTGCGATGAGTAAATTATACCTTCTTATATCGTAATGTCGATGATTGCATACCGAAATATTTTATTTTTTACAAAGTATATTATTACGATCGAAACCTATAGGAATTCCATTCAATTAACAAAATTCCGCTTTAATTTTTCATATACTTTAAAATGCCTCAAAAACGACAAAAAATGTTGAAGACGTTTTTCGGGAGAGTTAAGTTTTGTGCTGCTACTTCGAGCATTTGAACTTTCGATGCTAGAGGCTATTGGGCTACGACTATTCGACCGATGTGAACCATTATTATAATTATTATTGACATATTCTTACTTCTCCTGTCTACTATCATTTTCCAATTTTATTTATACTGAGCTAAATATCTTAATTCATTTATCGAGTTCTGTGTTTTGTATGTCCTAGGTCCTCTGCGTCTATGTGAACCATGCTCGCTGCTAAACCCAATCTTCTGTGTTTCGACTCCACCCTCATGCGTTTGCCTAGCACTGTCAAAGCTAGCAAATAAATTGACGCTATTTGGCTAAGTAAATTTCTATTAACTAAAGGTATATTATATATAGATATTAATATAGATAGAGCATATTCAAGGTTAAAAAATTGATTTAATTTGCGAAATTAAAGACATTATTTCACCAATTATGAAATCTATGAGCTAGCTAGCTCTTTACAGGACCGTTCAAAACTCAAAAAGATATGATACTTGGAAACTTATCTTATAGCTAGCTTTAGAGAACGCCTTGTGCAAAATTAGTAAGCCAAAAGTATATAAAATTGTGTCTTTGAAAACAAATACAGTTCAGCACGGCTATATAACTTAACTATAAAGAAGCTCCAGGAATGATCAAAGAAGATAAGATAGTTTCCAGATCTACTAATCTTTGCTTTCCCAAACCTCAAGTATACGTAAAATCCTTATAATTTAAATCTTAATAATTTAAATTTAGCGAAAATGCTGCAAGTGTTGATTTATAAGTGTCCTCAGCTAAACGCTGCTAAGAGGAGTCTCAACTTCAAGAGAGGCTTAAGCATTTAGTATCGATTAGTTGCACTTGGTGGGGCAATAAGTAGCACAAAAACCAAAACAACGTCGATAAAGTTTTTAAAAGAAAAGCGGTGGGGAAAAACTGTCGGAAAAGTCGAAATACAAAAAAGAGTTGCCGTACACGGCTTTGTGTGTGGGTGTGTGAGCTCCATGGTGCCTCATTAAAAATTCAAATGAAATAATTACTAAAAATGCACTAATTAATTTTATCTGCAGTGCACGAAATGCAGCACGCCGCCAAAGACCAGTCCCTCCGGACGACTTCTACTTGTTAAGGTTGCTCTTCGTGCTATTTGCACATTGCCTTTTAGCTTTAAATGCTTATTTGCCGGCATTTTTGTGCCAAAGCAAAGCAAAGCATGAAGAAAATGATAAAAAAAAAAAATTAGTAGAACGCTAATTACCCTAAAAAGCCAATGAACGTTGCTTGTCGTCTTTGTAATTTGCGCCTAAACCAAGCGCAGCAAGCGGACTTAGAAATACGATTCAAATGCAATGAGATATCTTGGAATACTAACTGAGAAAATTAACAATCATGGAGAGAAGGAGAAGGGCTAGTAAGTTGTACTTACCAGCGGGTTATGCTCCTTGATGGATATGGGGCTAGCTGTAGACGATATTGTTCTCGCATTTATCACAGTATTTGGCGATTGATGAAGATTCAGTTTATTATGTATACGCACGGATACGTCGCGTTCATGTGCACATTCCGTATGCTGTTGCTCATGCGAGATGCCAAATATGAATGGGCCACTTGTGTCTGGCGACTGAGCAGCATTTTGGCTCGGATGATTGACCACAAAGTCCACATTGCGACGCGTACAAAAATCATCCTCGAAACGTGACGGATGACCCAGGTAAGTGGCACGCTGTTGTTCTTGTTCTTGTCGTTGATGCTGCATTGAAGCATAGTACACATCCTGATCCCTGGCATATTGATAGCCTACATTGCCGTAGCGCGGCATTGAACCACCACCCACAGCAGCTGGTGATGTCGATGTGGATGAGCAATTCGATTTGGATGTGCCCGTCGATGATGTGGATACGGCCTTGCCATGCAGCAGCGGCTGCTGCTGTGGCTGCTGTCCAAACGGCTCAAATACAAAGTCACTGGACTGCGCCGTCGGTGAGGGTGGACTGCCGTAAGGATAGCCAATGTGTGGACTCTGCAAGTGCTGTGTGTACTGTTGAGAGAGCGTGTCAAAATCATTAAAGCCATGCAATCCTTTGGCGCTGTCACGTTTCTGTTGCTGCACATATGGGGATATATAGGCGCGCTCCATGCCAGCGTCCCCATTGGCGTTCAGTTGATGCAAATGCAATGGCGGCGGTGGCGTTACAGGCAGCTGCTGAGACTGTTGCTGCTGTTGTTGGTGCTGGTGGTGCTGGAGCTGCTGCTGCTGCTGTTGCATGGAGCTTAACTTCTTTTTGGCCAAAAGCTGTGCAGAAGTGTGTGGCTTGCGCTCGCCCAGCAATGGACGTTGAGAGTTGTTATAGGGATGACTACGTTGCATGCAGGCCGAGCCAGCTGTTGTCGACGACGAGTAGAGTGACATGTTGTCATCGTAGTCATCGATGTCGTCATCATCCTCATAGGCATTGCCATAGATGGCCGCTGGCTGATGATCGTAGTATTTGTGCTTCATATTGGCATTTGGTGGTGGCAATGGAGGTGCCGCTGATTGACTCTTTTTCTCCATGCTGTGCTTCGTGTTGTTATTGCTGGCTGAGTTGCTGTTGTTGCTGCTACTGTTGCTGCTCGAGCCAAAGAGTTTAGCCAATTTGACAGTCATATTTTCCAACACTGCTTTTCACTTAAAATGTCCTGGTCTGTGTGGGAGTGTGTGTGCGTGTGTGTGTGTGTGTAAGTGTGGATGTTCGCTTTGGCAAAAGTTTTTCAATTAAAATGTTGCCAAATGCCAAAGACAATGACAGTTGCAATACGAGTTGCACTTGCAACGAGCTGACAGGGCTTATGTTAAAGCTTACTAAACGAGAGTAATCCTGGCCAGCTGCTGGTTGACAAAAAAAAAGTGAAAAACTGCAAAGAAAAGCAAATAAATACAAATGCGTTAGTAAAGTTCTGCAATAAAAAGCAGCAACAAAAAGTAATTATTACCCAAGTACCAAGGGTCAATATTTGCAATCATATTTAAGTTAAACAAAAAGCTCATTTATTAGCTGAGCGGTAGGTAGGAAAATGTCTGGAAAAGCTTGTTTCAGATTTTTTTTTATGCCAACTTATGTTATAATTATTCAATTCCTTAGTCTGCCATAGGCAGCCATTTTGATTCGCCATTTTTATTTCGGATGCTCTCTGCTCTAGGAAGCCTACGATTTAACTTGATCGTGGAATTTTTGAACTTGGCGATTAGCGAACCAAACCATAGCTTTAGCCTTCACGAGGTGCCTTCAGCAGTCTAAGCTTAATTTATCTTAAAACATAACCTATTTTACTTAATATTCCACAAATGGTTTAATTATAAAAGGTAACGTACCAAAACAATACGCATAAAATGCAGTTTAACAGTTATAAGTACTAAAGCAAGGATTGGTATGCAAGGTAATTAATTATTATTAATAATAGCATATCTTCTTAACAAATCAAGATATTTTTGTAAATCAATTTATGGCTGCAGTTGTTTGGGCTTTAAAATATGCGTTCATGCATGATGAAAGACATGGTATCTCGGAGCTTGCTGTTCAGCAGATATTTCGACTTGGGATTACTACTGTATTGGTATTACTAACAAAGATGAAAACAGGTGTAGATAATGCTTGTAGATTAGATAAAAAAAATACGTAATAAAAGTTAGAAATTACAAGCAAATATATATTATGGGAATTTAATTTATTTCTGTCTTTGAAAAAACTTCCAAACGGAAATCTGCATTTATAAATAATACGAGATCGTTTTTTTTTTTTGGAACTGGCTGTACTTTCTTGTAAACCATCAAAAGCAATGACAGCAACTTAAATAGTGAAAGATTTGGCAATATTTTAGAAACAAGAACACTGGGTGCTGTCTGGTTTGAAACCGAGAGATATTAAGAGGCGCTGTTTCTTTGCTTATGAACAGTTTCTCTAAGGTCAGTCAGGTAAAGTAAGGAATTTCTGTACCGCATCGTAACTGGCGGCGAAAAATGGATCTACTACAATAATGCGGTATGTGTGACCCACAAGATGTGACATATTACGAGCTGCTAAAAGCCAGGTTATGCGCTCATTGGGGAAACGATATCGAACACTGTTGATGCGTTTGAGCTGAGAACGCAAACAGGGTTTGATTAAGGCATACTTGAGCTCAACAATGCTCGACGCAACATCGCCATACTCTCCATATGTTGCCCGCTTAGAGTACCAACTATTTCAATCGAGCACTTTCGTTCATATGAAGAAGTCTAAAATTAGATTGGTACTTGGATCAACTAGAAAAATGTAAGCATAGCATAATATTTTTACAATAAAGTCCAAATACATGAAGAAGAAAAAGACAGCAACAAAGTTAATCATCAAATAAGATATGAGAATTTTCAAAAAACATAATGTATGGCTTGAAAGCTAAATTATTTTAAAATGCATTACTTGCAAAATAACGCTGCTCTTTTGTTTAGCAGTAAAAAACAACTGCCTAAGCAACAACTGATTTAAGCAATTAACTGCATAATTTTCAATACTTTAATATTTCATATAATGTATAATTTAAGTCATATAATTTTATGTTTTATGTTTCAAGCGTTTGCTGTGCTCATTATTTTTCAATAAATACAAACAACGGTGCCAACATTGCGTATGCGTTATATAGTACTACTCTTTGGAAAAACTTTATTGTACATTATTCTTTATTTTGTGGTTATAGGGTTTGTTTTTTATTTTAGCATAATTTGCATAAATGTTGTCAGTGCGCTGTTTAAAAAACAAAAATTGATAAGTTAATTAAAAGTGTATCTACATTATTTGTAAACTGTAGTTATTGTGCAAAATTTGAATATTTTTGAGCAATGGAAAACAATATCGTGTAAAAATATATTTTTCAAATTTAAATTGCAAATTGCGCAACAAAAAAAAAAACAAAACAATTTAAATAGACACCCTATATTTATATGAAAAATACCTGCATCATGTTGTCTGACACTGATAAACCTCAATAAAGTTAGTTGTCGACTTTGTAAGCATTTATTTATTTTTTTAACTTGTTTTTGTGCTTACTCGTTAGTTGACACTTTTTTTTTTGCTGGTATTTTTATATTGTTATTGCTATTGTTGTTGCAGTTGCTGCTATTGTTGTTGCACTGTCATCCATGCAGCGCGGCATAACAATGAATAAAGTTCAAAACCAAACTACCAAGCTACCAAACCACAAGCTGACAATAAAAAAGCGTAAAACTTTAGCGAAAATATATATAGAAAAATACGCTGACAATAATAATAACAAAAACGTCAAATCATAATAAAAATAGTTTAAATAAAATACGAAAATCAAAAATAAATTTTCAAATAAAAAACGCATGAGTTTTGTGCGCGACTTTTGTCGCGTTTATGTCGCGTTTTTGTTGCGTTTTTTTACGCTTTTCTGCTTAAACATTTTTATGACATTTTATTATGACGTCATTGTGATATACGCAACATGGCAGCTACGTAAATTGCAGCTGCGGTTTTTCTACGCGTTTTTACAACGCTGTTTCCTGCTTTAACTTGCACATTTCTAACTTTATGCAAATTATTTTTAATTAAAGAGAAATGCATAGCGAAATAGTTACCCAAACCGCACTCTAATTACTTTCTGTACAGCTTGGTTGTTATTACGTTCAATACGATAGCATATCCGTAGCTCATGTTTTAATTATAGTGTGTATTTAGCTAATCAGAGTTATAAGTTCTCACATAATCAGCCAACAGATTCTAAGAGTTTAACCTCTAGCACTTGAGCACTTTAGTCCAAAATCGCTGTGAGTCTTGCGAGTGAACACCTCGTGTAGTCCCTTTGGCAAATTATCTTTCAGAGTATATGCACGTCGTTCAGCGACCCAGTGGCATTCCATTTTCTATAGTCGTTGTCGCTGTCGTTTAGATTGGCCAGCAAATGTATCCCATTACCGTTTCCGTTGGTTGGCCAGTATGTGGTTTGACAGATTGTCAACGACAATGGCCAACAACAGTAACAAGAACAGCAATCGAAAGAAAAGAACTAAACAATCACATAAAAGAGAGGAAATCAAAATAAAGAATTCACTTTGCTGTTGCAGAGTTGCAGCTGCAGCTTCAGCATAAAGTTTTAAATTTCCACAACAGACACATATAGAGAGGGATATATGTATATATATATAAAATAAATGCCAACTGCAAGCGATTTATATACGAAACGTTTATATATATTTAGGTATATATGTAAAGCACAAATTTCAAAAGTTGCCAAGTAATTTATAATAATACTCGAAATCAATCAGTTGTCTATAAATGGGTTTAGTATAACAAAAATATTTAAGACAAAAAATTATTTCTCTTTTTAACAAATCTTACAAGACGTGCACCCACGAAGCCTTTGAAGCGTTTAGCTGCACCAAAAGCATGAATGTTGGACAAACTGGGTGGTGTTTTTGCACGACATCCATCAAGCGGCTGCTTTTGTTGATCTTCTTGAGAAAGTGCTGAGTTAACCAAAATCGTTATGCAGAAAGAATTTGAATAACGTTGACGATCCTACCTATCCAATGAATGTTATCACCATAGAGACAACATATGAGTTCTTCCGCTTGGTCTACGATGCCGAGTGTAGTTTTACCATTCATTGCATTTCCGACGAGGAGATCAAGTACAAGCTGTGCAAAGTGCCCAAGACACAGTTGGGTGCCAAGGGTGTGCCCTTCCTGGTTATACAAGACGGTTGCAGCATTCGTTATCCCGATACCTTGTTTAAGGCGAAAGATACTGTGCAGGCGGCAACACCGACCGACTACAACAAGTTCGATTCTGGCTACCTCTGGGAATTTGGTTCGTGTCGACCGTGAGCGTCATACTGGTTCCTTAGATATTGTGCACACTAAGGATTACCAGGATCATGTGTTTGCCACACGTTTAACCAACATCTTCATTACTGTCTAAGGAGACAAGCTGTACATCACTTTGCCAAGGGTTTAGTTCTACATATTTCATTTTTAAATGTTACAAAACTGGCATTCTTTGTTCAAGTCCCCTATTCTATATTCCGAAATATTCTACTTCTATTTTGTTTCATATTAGTGTATCATTAATTTTTGCTCTGAACCTCAGGCTTCTTACTTTTATCAAAATATTATACTTTTAACTTTATCATTCTTTCTTTTTTGCAAAAGTTTCTCTTCATTTAAATTGCTTAAGGTGTACTGCTTGATAAGATCCCTTTACGTACTTTTAATGTGAAGAAACTGTTTATCTGTTTATCTGAACTGTTTATCTATACTTTGCACACTCATCTGCGTATTCTATTTAAGCAAATATACATGCCCTTCAAATCCACACTGATATGGTCAATCAATAATGTCCCGAAATGTATATTGAGATTATACAAATACTGCCGGACTGCGAAGTCGGGCGGCATTGGAATTCGAACTACAATTATTGCATATGCATCTCTAATATATTACAGAGTTAAGCTCTATATGCAGCGTTACAAGTGAGATAGTAGATAGTAGCCTGTCTAATAGTTTCATTAATTATGCAATTATCTGAGTTTTCGTGAAGACGAAAGGTAGCAGGGTAGATTAAAAATCATTTTTTATAAATAAATTATTTTAAGTTTTTTAATTTTTAATATTTGTCAATTGCCTAACCATAGGTTGATCGCAATAAAACGCTTTTTAGTGTTGATAGCATATACAAAGCAAAGCAGCATTACTGCTGGCGCCATCTAGTATGCTATCATGCGCCATCTGGCGTATGACAACGGTCACAGCATATGGCGACACTGCGGCCAATTTGTATTCAATTTTCTTAGCGCCGTTAATTTGTTCAAATTTCTTATTCGAACACTTAAAAAAAAAAACAGTAAACTTTGCAGAACAAATGATTTTTGAGCCAGCCCTACAATGGAAGTTAGACATTAAAACTTTCAGATTAAAATTTTGTTCAGATTGAGAAAATGTTAACGCAAAAGTCTATAAAACAAAATGGATTTTTATCAAGTTTAATGTTTAAAGTAAATTTGGTAAGAATATCTTATAATATAATAATAATATTCGATTTTTTAAGGCGTTTGGCAATTATTATTACTTTTGAAAATATATATAAAGCCATCAGTTTGAGGCTTTACTATCATCTCAATATTCTTAAACAAACATTTTTTTTTCAAAACTTCAGTTATCAAAACTATTTTGCCAAAGATGTAAAATATTATGTAGCGCGATTTTGGTGCTTATAGATGGGTGAGAATGGATTAACTTGCCCCAAACGAGCCTAACCATGTTTAAAAAAAACGTTTCTAGTGTATCGTAATGTTTTGTAATGACTTCCCTGCTGGGTTCTCAAAAAAGTTGTGAATTGTAGGAACCATTTGGATAAAATTTCGTACAAGCTTTAGTTATCATGTGAACATTTATAATGAATAAAGATTCAAGAACTAGCAACTATTGCATCACAGTTGTAGCAGAGAAAAAGAACATTATCAATAAAAATTATAATACTATGGAAATAAAATTAAAGTTTTATTATTCCCCTTGGCTTTCATGGCTTTAAAGGTGGATCATAGAGTTATTTATCTCTATTGATAGTTGTTCGAAGAGAACAGGGAGCTATAGTTTGTTTGTTAATTCGTACGGCTGTGACTTTGTTAAATAGAGTATTACTTAGACAAATAGAGTCTTGAGTGCGTAACGCTTAGCGCACAAGTGATTTAGGGTTTTTTTTTTGCTTTTGCGATCAAAGAATTCTGTGCTGCTTCAATAAAAGGGTTTATTTTGCAAGTTTAAGCAATCAATTGCATTTTATTTTGCCAAAGTTCCCAAGTTTTCTTCTGGCAGTTCTGGCATAATATAATATCTCCACTTATAAGTATTTTCAAATATCTCAGAATGATGAAATGATGGTTCAATTGTAAGGAATGCCGTGACAGCAGTTTTTTTGCCGAAGTTTCCAAGTTTTCTTCTGGCAGTTCTGGCATAATATAATATCTCCACTTATTACTTAACCTCAAATATCTCAGATTCCGGAAATGATGGTTCAATTCTAAGGAATTCCGAGACAGCAGTTTTTTGGCAAAAGTTTCCAAGTTTTCTTTTGGCAGTTTTGGCGATATATAATATCTCCGTTTAACGTAACTTCAAATATCTCAGAATGCTGAAATGATGGTTCAATTCTAAGCAATTCCGAAAAGTTTACTTTAAAAAAATGATACCAGACAAAAATTAAGTTTAAATTTTAACAAAAAGCTTGGGAAAAATAGTAAAAAATTAACTTAAGTCATTTTTAATGTAAGCAAACTGTTTATCTAGACTGCAATAGATCTCTTTGCACTTTATATTTTTTTGTCTAAATGTTTTAAAAAGATAATCCACAGCTATAAAGTATAAAGGGTGCTGTAAAATGGAATATACACTACAATGCTACAATAAACATTTTAAGAACATAATATATTTTTTTTATTATAAGTTATCTCAAGAGTCAGCAGACACAGTCTTCGCTGCTTAGTAACTGCCAGCATTTTCAAATAAAAGATCCACAACTATTACTGAAATATCTCCGTGCAACCACAAACGACTCACTTCGTTATTAATATACGGATTTTAGTTGAAAATCGTTGCACTCAAGTCAAAATGTATTTAACTTTAGCCATCCAGCAGGCAGCTATTAATTTATCCTAGTCATGTCTGACCGTTCCATGTGAATGCCATTTTTACATGTTTCTGCCTGTTAACACTTGGTTTAACTTGTCAATGTCAGCACGGCAATGCTCTATGCGCTTGTCAAGTGCTACTCACAGTGGCACTGCCACTTCCACTGAGAGGTGCGGTGGCACCTCTCTCGCACTTTCCCAACCATCAGCTTTGTTGCAGTTGCAGTTTTGAGACACAACATTGTCGATTGCTACTACCTTAATATCTATCTCTACAGCTCTCTGCCTCATATACAAGCTGCCACATTGTTCCCGCTCCATGCTCACACCACCACTCACTATGTGGTTTTTGCCTGCAGTTTGCCTTTGGTCCAGTATCCGTACGTCTGACTGACTGAGTGACTGCCGGAGTCACTTGTTGTTGTCGTTCTTGTTGTTGTTGTTTCCCCTTGTTGCTGTTGATTTCATATCATTTTTAATTTCGCAGCTAGCGACGAACTTTGCCCGCCCCACGTGCCACGCCTTATCCCCAATGACCTCTGGCAGCATACAACATGAACTACGTGCTGCTTGTCAAACAAATGCAACAGTAACAACAACAACAACAACAAAAATGATATTGTAACCAGGGAGCTGCAAAAAAAATTGAAGATGAAAAAAACGCAACAGTTTGTAATTTGCGCCAAGAACTGCAGAAAAAAATTAAGTTGAAAACAAGGCAGCGAAAAAATGGCCAATAGCTATGAGACAAAAGGCAGAAACAGCAACAATAAAATGCTAAAAAGGCAGAAGCAGAGAATTAAAAAAAAGGGCAGCATGGCCTACAGCCATAGCCGACTGTGAAATACGCTTTGGCGCAGAGTGGAGGCAAGTAATTGGAACTTGCGCAGAGTCCCTCAAATCTTTAACTAAAAAAAGTGCAAAGAAAGAAAAATATACAGCAAACTGAAACCGATGATATGTTGATACACTTTCATGGGAAGCAGTAAATTGCAAAGAACAAAGGTGTCTGACTGGTTGCCAAATTTCTTAAGTTGTTTGTTCAAAACACAAATATTCTAGCATATAACTGCCTAGTAGGAGCATCATATATGCAGACAACCATACCATTATATTGCACTTGAGAGCTAACTACTTAAAGATCTTCCAAAGTTCAGTGCATTGGTTAGCCGGTCTGGAGACCAATGGCATTGTAAATGAAAAGTCCACATAAGTGCAAAAAATATTATCTTATTATCTAATGGAGCTAATCGGTGACATGATCCAGCATCAGAAAGCCTAGATCTAGAAGCCGCAGCAAAACCAGAGATAAACAAGGGTTCGCAGAAACAGAACAGATTGTACTATATATAATCTCTTAATTAATCCGTTTAGTTTATTTTGGGAACCTTTAACTCTTTCATACAATTTAAAAACATGTGACAAATAAGTTCTGTTAATATTGTAAAAACCAAACATATGACTTCAAAAACGTAGACAAATCATCTTTGCGAAGTTGGTTGCCATAATGATATAGTGCTTGGTTTTACTTGATATGACAAATAAAATTACAGATTAAACACATATTTTGTTCCATTAACTATGCTGGCATCGCTTCAAAGATCTCTGTCAGCGAATAGAGCCCACTTATTTTATTTCAGTGTAGAGTGGGAATGACACTCATTGTGAATTGCACGCAGTCAGGTTTGACGGGGGCGGCTTGCGTGCCGACTGCCAGTAGGATACTGCTAGCGTCTCTCAAAAAAACGTGCCCTAAATTTTGCAATTGATAGACTTAGTGTTGTTAATGACAAGTAATTGTTTAAATTATTAATCTAAATCTCTGAAATTTATTTATAAACGCTATAAGAATTGTATGCAGTAACGTGAGGATCCTTCAAAGTCTAAACTGGCTTAGATCGCCGGCTCTCTTTCCCTGCAATAGTGTTGAAGAAGAATAACTCCACTAGATTTATCAAAGAGCTGTGCGTGCAATAATATTCGATCCGCTCTTTAATAGTTCAGATGAAAGCTTATCTGGAACTGGCGATTTATTGTCTTTTAGTTTGTAAATTGCTATGAATAAATTTGTGAGGGATCTTGGTACAATAGCAATATTTCTGTTGAGTTTCTTGAAGTTATAATATTTTCGCAACCTCAATATCTTCATTTGCGTCTGTGAACAACTTTGGTATAAAAAATATAACATAATAAAGCCACAAAGTTCTCTTTACTAGGGTTATATTTATTTATTAAATCGAAACACTCTGATAGTGTAGTCTTGGGGCACAATAGACCCATGGGAGTCGCAGGCCCACCATTGTTCAAACATCAGAGCGTAGTGTTGCTTTTTTCTAAAAAACTAAAGCTCAATAACTTAATAAAATGAATAGTTCGGCTCGTTCTTTCGTCATATTGTTCAAGCGAATATCGATAACATATCGTTTACAATTTAATTTGAATTATATATATAGCATTAATAGGATTATATATTTGCAATCAATATAGCTAAGGACGAAAGCTAGCAGACTTAGACATTTATAGATTTTATTTTTTAGAAACCTAATACGCTTGAAGACCAGATGACTCGAATGAGAAACTTTTGAAAATACAAGATAAATATGATTTTCGAAGATATAATAACTTATTACAAATGACATATAAGATCGTGTACTTCCCTTATCTTTAAAGGGTATACAAAATGGCATAATAAAAAAACTGACCGAAGCTACATAGAGTGTTGCAACTTTGTGAAGCCAGTCGCTGCTGCTGCTGCTGTGGTTGTTGTTGCCGTCTTTAACTTTGCACTTTACTCGACTCTCTGGGCACACTGGCCACTGTTTGCGTCGCAGCAAATGACGTCATTGTCTGCCGCTCGTGCTGCTTTGGGTTGTGTGGCACAAATGTTAATGAGACAAAAGATGTCAAAGATAAATAAAGAGCGAGTCGCTAGATAATGGAGGAATATGACTTAAACGTTGCCTTGTAATTATCTGCTTGTTATATTTAGTAACTAATTGGCGCTTAAGTACTCTAGAAACAAAAGCACTGTGCGAGGCAAGCGTAAGAGAGTAACTATTAATTTTATTAATTTAAAAGCAATTTTTCAATAAGCTTTTTTCGATTAACTCTAAATAAAAGGAATACTAGCTTTAAGTTATATAAATATAAAACGTCTGATGCTGCCCAAGCCCTTACAGCAATGGCGTTGAATGATTTTTTATACTTAAAAATTTGCGTGCAGTGCATTCCACTTTCGCACAACGTCCCAACTTTTGCCTTGTCCCAATTTTATGTTCATTTGCTTATGCAGCGAAAAAAATAAAATAAAACATACTGCGTTCAGGCTACTCACTGCTTGGCCAAATTACAGCAGCAGTTGGCTAACATCATTTAGTGCCTTTTGATAATTGAGTTCTTGGTTCCCCCTTTTATGTTGGTTTATTTTTTCCCAATAGCCTGGCAATTTTCAGAACTTTTTACTCGGTCCAGTTGGCCAACGGCTTGTTCTCCTCAACTGGTTGCAAAAAAAAAAAAAAAGTACACAAACTTTTGAATATTTTATATTCACTAAACGCAATCGTCGTTGTGTTGTTTGTTTAATGTCATTGTTGTTGCATATAATTTCTGCCTTGTCGCATATTTTCAAGCGCATAAATTTTATCTTTATGCTGCACCCCTTTTTTTCATTGAGCGCTTCCCCATCTACTGCTGTTGCATATTTGCTGGTCATTTGTTGTCTCTTACCTCTTGCCACTTGCCCTTTGGCACTTTTGTCGACACACTTTCGCGGCTTTTGTTGGCCCACAGATGCCCAAAACTTTCATCGTTTTGCAAAAATTCTTTCGAACAACTAACTGTCTGTTGATTCTACTGGTTCTGGGCATTTTATGTGGCAGACGTGACAGGAAGTGCCAGCAATAACATTAACGACTGCCACAGCAACAACAACAATGGCTATAATATCAACAACAAAAACACATTGTTGCCACACTCAATTGCAGTTAAATTCGTGTTAATAGCTGACACTCTAGTTAATAATTTGCAACAAAAATTTAACGCTTAAAAGTAGGCAATAATTAAGTTTTTATTATAGACCTAAAAAAGAGGTCGATAAATATGTGTTTTCTCTGGAACTAGTGCAGCAACATTGTCTTAAATAAATTTTCTTGTTAAGATTATTTCAACAAAAGACAATCGCACATAGCATATTTAATAAGTATTATTTGCTTACCTACATAATCTCGCTTAAAATTTATTATCTTTTAAATCTTTTTTTCCACAAACTTGTAAAATTCACATTTATTATACACTCTCTGCAGTGCTTGCCAGCTTTCTGTTGAAAATCAATTATCAATTGTACACGTTGATACCAAAAAACCACTCACATTGAGATAAAATACACAATGCTGTCATTGATTTATGCATCGGCAGGTGTAAAATTTAACAAATTTAAAGCGTAGCACACAAAAATTGCAGCCCTACATTAACACAAAAAAAAAAATGAAAAAGATACAGATACAGCACTACAAAAGCCGATGAAGCCTTTGTAAAGTAACAAAACCGGTTTAAAGTCGATCCTGCAACAGCAACAAATCGCCAGCGAGATACGCAAAAGGTAGCTAAAATGTGTGAGATACATTTACTAGAATTACGCTGCAGGTAGCAGGTTGTGTATCTCGTCGGCTTGACTGGGCACGCACAACGAGATACTTAGTAAAAACAAAACTCCAACGCATGCGTAGTTTAACGCATAAAAGATACAAAAATAAGCATAGATACAAAGTCTAGATACTACACGTAACATTCAACATTGTTGAGCTACAAACTTGCGGCCCATTAGTTACTTGCTTTGTTAGCACGCTGACAGTTTAAATTTTGTGCTTTTTGGGTTGGTTTGCTTTAAATGCTTTTGTTTCTTATGGATAAAATTACTAAACACACACTGGGGCACACAGCATTTATTATTATTCCAAAGGGCTTGCTGTTGTTGCTTGACCTGCAAGCTGTGTTTAAATTAATTTGTATTTAATTGTCTAGCCTTTTGGTGCCTAGGCCAGCCACGGCTTTAGCTACAGCTTCAGCTTCATTTAATATATGTGCCTCAAGTTGTGGCTTAGTTGGCTGCTCTTAACTTGTCCAATTGTCTGTCTGGTTTTGTCTATTTGTCCGCGAGTTACTGTGCTGTTTTCTTCGAAAAAAGAAAAAACCCTTGCGCAGCATGTCGTTTCGAAAAATAAAAGTATCTGCCAGATACAAAAGCAATGAAGACAATGCACAGCTGTTGTGTTTGCACAGACCTGCAGGCATTGCCTGCGACTTCGACAAGTTTTCCAACTGTTTTCATTCTCTCATTTCTGATTTTATTTTCTTCTATTTGCTGCATAAACCGTGTTCTATTGCATTTTATACTTGTTGTTTTCTTTTTTTCTTTGGTTCAAAGCAGTTAAAATGTATTGTAGCTCAAATTGATTAGATACAAGATATGCCAGCTGTTGCCAAAAATAAAAGGATAAAGTAGTTTAAGAAAACAACAGCCAAAACTTAAATCAAGCGTGTGAAACTATTTCGGACACATTTTGCAGGTGTCATAGAATCGAACTAGCTGCGGGCTGCAGACCCATTTACACGCGCCGCAAACTACAAATGTATAATTATTGTAAATCATTAGTGGCTGCTTTCAACGTTTATCTATTTCGTTTCAAAACTTATAGAACCCAGCACGCCAGTTTGGCTCGAGTTCAATTAATTTTGCAAATAAAGAAAAAAAAACTATGAGAAACATCTATTGTTTTGTGTTTTACGTTTCCGGAAGCTGTCGTAGAAGATTACTTTTAGTTCAGTTTTTTTCCTGTCTTTGTTCGCAAGCCAGATGAAAGCACCATTGGTGCATTCATAGTAACTAATCTAACAGCTTGACATAATAGCTTTTTGAGTAAATCTACTTTTCTTATAAAAAATAAATATATTAGTTTGCATTTCTTATAAAAATGCTGCAGATACTAAATTGTCGCATAATATGTATTACCCAGATACTGCTTTTGGTCAAAAACCACTCGATTATGATGTACTTAGTTCTCGCTGGGAAACTCCCTAAAATGTATAAGGCGCAAAAACTCTGAAAAAATCTAAAAAATCTGCAACTTTGAAGGTCTTGAAGAAAGTCTGAGCCATTTCATAATCGTAAACCAAAAATCAAATTGATGATTTTTTGTTTGCAGTCTATATCTTTAGAACTTTGTAGATCTAAAAAGAATTTTTAAGTCCTCATTATTCCTCTTGGGAACTTAGGTCTGCTACTAGAGCCTTCAATCGAATCAAGTTTCGCTCCGCCTGTTTAGCTCTATCCCATTTATGACTCGTCTTAGCGAGTTCTTGATGGATGGATCTTCTACAGGTCGCCTTAGGTCTTCCAAGTGTTCTAACGTTCCATTGTCCAATTCGTCGACGAATGGCGCTTGGTTCTATATTAAGCTCTCCATTTAGCGTGGAGGCGGTGAGAAATGGGGCAAGGTTGCTTGCCGAAATTTTTAAATTCTCTTGAGAAGAAAAACATTTTTAAGAGGAACGTGAAAATGGTCATGCTTCTTGCCATTAGGTGGATTCGAAGCCGGGACCTCATAGTCTGTAGGTAAGTGCATTACCCACTAAACTACGAGGCACCACAGATCTAAAGAGATAACGTTCTGGAAAAAATAAATGCTGCAGATACTGGGCATTTTTTTCTATTCTCAGACGTCAAAAGAATAAATGAAGTAAAAAATTAGCAAATTTTTGCGATTATAAATAAAGAAACAAAAATATTCGATTGAAATTAAGAACTAAAGAATAACTGTTAGATTTTTAAAGATGCCAACTCAGTTCATAGCAGTTTTGTTGTACATTACATTGCAGCAATCTAAGGAAAGTACAGTATGGGAAGTACAGACAGGGAATCTATTAGCTAAGCATTTCGGCCCTCTACTTTTTGGCTTACTTTTAAATGAATATCCTTAAGTAATCTCCTCCTCTGACAACCAATAGTGTTCAACTTTATATGTCCCACAACGAGACTTATAAAAAACTTACTTCTTTAAAATGATTTTGAAAGCATGCAATAAAAACCAACTCTCTCTTGACGAATCAAAATGCAATGTTATTGTTTTTAATCCCTTTGTTTTTCAAACTTACTCTATAGAGTCTTTTACGTAAAAATGCATATATGGTCCGTCCCTCTTTGGTGTTTTGTTTCATCACAAATTTAATCAAAAATCACATTTATTAAACGATAGTCCAAAGTGACCCTAAGCAAAATGCTATATGTTAAATTCGTATGTCCAATAATGGAATATTGCTGCTGCATTTGAAGCCCTCAATACCAACACTATCAGGAATTGATTGATTCTGTACAAAACCAATTTCATAAAAAAAAAGTTCGGGATACTAACACTCGACTTTGCATTATAAAATTGCCTGCCCTATATGTACGTTGAACATGCCAATATTATGATATAACTGCATAAGCCTTACTCGGGATCATTGACTCTCATACACAACATTTCATCCAGAATAATCCGTAAGAATAAAAACCTCTACGAAATACTCTCATACAAACGGTCTTTTTATTCCATTGCTATCTCTATCTTACCATAACTCATATTGATACAGAGCCGGTTTGACCAATCACGAACTATGATCCCCCAACTCGGGGATCTTTTGGTTTTTTGTTTAAGAAATGTTTAAAATTTTACATTTATTCCTGTTTCCAACTTTAATGTTACCATATGGGGCTTACCATGTGATAAATCTAGGTTTCTAATTTCTAGTGAGTGTATCTTTAAAAAAAAAAATGCGCCCATCAGCTTAAGGACACGGATTACACAGTGGCGCTTCGTGTTGCAGTGTAAACCTAGCATTAGTGTAAATGGTGCTACAACCAAATTGCACAACAAGATACAAGATACAACAACCTGGTTAAAACAAAAGAGGCTGGGCGCAAAAATAAATAGGCTTGTAGGAAAGAAGATACGCAAACGAAGAAAAAAGGAGCCATTATGGAAAGGGTGATGAAAAAAAAAAGAGAAAAATTATCGCTTACGCGCATCTATAAAATGATTTTAAGCATCAAGAGCACCAACAGCAACAACAACATTTACTTGCTCTTTCATTATCAGCACGTCATTACGACCATTTGTTGTTGTAGCTTTTAACAACAACGACGACAACACAGCGACGACAACAACAGCAACAACAGAAGTAACAACAACTTTGTTGTCGTCGCTGCCATCGACAACAACGTTTATTTATTTTGCCCTTTAACTATTTGGGCAGCATTTGGCGTCAATATTCTGGCTGCCGCCTGCTCTCCCCTCCCCCCTTTTTTCTATCACAAGTTGTTGTTGCTCGTGATGTTGTTTGTGTTGTTGTTCCGTGTAGTTGTTGCTGCCGCTGCTGCTGCTTGCGGCCTTTTTGAGCTGCGTTGCGTCGTAGTCACTGGCCAAGATGCACCTTGATTAAATTCTTGGAATTGAAAAATCTTTCTTTTTCGTTTTGTTGCTTTATATTGTTAACAGCTTGCGCCAGACGGCAACAACAACAACAACAACACGAACAACAACAACATCAAAGGCCACAAAACCAACTACAACAAACCAGAAAATGTCGGCAGTATCTGTGTATCTACTGTATATGTGTTGGTGTGTGTATCTGTGTGCTTGGTATTTGATATTTGCCTGTTTGATCGGCTCAGCTTGGCTTAGTTAAGCTGCCGTTTTGTATTGCCCGCTGCACAGTTTGTTGTAAATGTTTTTTTTTTTTTTTTGTCTTGTATCATTAATGATGCAGCAAATGTTTGGCTGCAACTGCTACAACAACAACTGCAGCAGCAGCAGTGGCAACCTGTCTATGCAACTGCAGCAATCTTTTCGTGGCCGCATAAAGTTGCGCAGGGCTTGGCCCAAAGATCGTAGCAACAAAACACACAGCTTTGAAGACAGTGATATTTTTTTGTAATATTGAAACTATCCCACACATGACTCAATGGCCATGTTCAAAATTCTTTAACAAATCAACTTTCAAAATAAAACTAACTTTTAAAAGTCATTAAATAGTAACAAGAGATTTATTTGTTAACGCTTATTGTTGAATTCTTCTGCCACCTCTTAACTACTATTGCAAAGGGGCCTCAAAATCAACTGGATTCAGAATATTTAATTAAAAGTTATTTAAGTTTTCAGAAAGATTAATGCAAAGAAAATATATGGGAAACGTAAACTAATATGTTTAGCACTGGGAGCAAGTTCCTGAACTCACTTATAAACAAAGAACCACCAAAAATTTTAAGAATTATAGACATATAGCTTGTAGTATTTGTTAAAAGTACCAACTTCTAGTATATTTTTATATTTACTTCAAAACGCACAAAATTGGCAAAAGGCACTAAGAGTTGTCCACTTGAATTTTTCAGAAACGATTTTTGTGCACAATGTTTAGGCAGTTAACAATTCGAACCTTTCATCCCTTGTGCTGACCAACTAATGTAAGAGTAATGTAAAGAAATCTTTATAAAGTATAAGAATTAATTATTATTATTATTCAAGACAAGGCGACGCTCTATCGTACAAACTCATCAATTTCATAATGCAAGGGGTGTTGAGGAAGGCTTGTGTACACATCGAACTGGCACTATTTTTTATAAAAGTATCCAGCTCCTTTCATACGATGATATTTTTATCAATGAGCTTTGGGAGCGAGATGTTTCCGCAATCGAAAAGCAGTCAGCGAAAGTGGGTTTTTGCGGTCAACGAAGGCAGGGCAAAGTGTATGCCAGGTTCAAGCGGACGGCTATGCTTTAGAAGTCAAGGATTAAACGTACCTTGGCACAGCCATTACCAGAGAAAACAAAATCAGCCTGAAGATTAGGCAAAGAATCGTACTTGCCAATATGTGTCACTATGGTCTTAGTAAGCAAATGTGTAGCAGAGACCTCTCTCGATCGACAAAATTAACGCTCTACAAGACGCTCATGCTGTCCGTGCCACTTTCTGGCAGAGACGGATGGGTTGTGTCTTGTTCGAATGCAGCTGCGCTTGAAGTGTTTGAGAAAAATATTCGTAATATCTTCGGTCGCTTGCGGATACGGGACGACTATCCTATCCAAGCGAACCATGAGCTGTATGAGCTCTACAACGACAAAATTGCAACGTCTGCATTTGCTTGGCCATGTCGTTCGTATGAACGAAGACGCTCCAGCGAAGAAGGTTTTCAATCCAAAAGTCGACTTAGGAAAAGGGAAGGGACGACCTAAGTTTAGATGGAAAGACCAAGTGGAGGAGGACCTATCTTCACGTGGTGTGACCAACTGGAGAAGGCTCGCGCAAAGCAGGGGCGCCTGGTAAGAGTTAGTTAGGTGGCTATAGACCGATAAAGGGTTGTCATGGCCAACTCCAAATTCCACTTCTCAAACGATGTTAGCTGTGAGGCTGAGCGCTTACATCATAATTCTATCGAGTTACAAAAAAAATACACTTGTATTTTTATATTGGTGCATCGGTATTTCTATTTCTAATTTTCATTTCTCATAAGTTAAGAGAATCAAATATCACCTCATCACATATTGGTATGTGGTAATTTACCACCGACTTTTTTCTTTTTTTTATCTACTTTTCTCTGATAATTTATCGGCAACATTTTCGTGGTGACCTTGATTTTGTAAATTACAGATTATTTGAATTAGTAACTATTTTAAAGAAAAAAATAACTAACAAATTTTTAATTTTCATACAAATATATAATATCTGCTTTTTCTTCGAGTTGGAAAGTAGACAAATAAAAGGGATAGGTTTGGTTAGGTTAGGCCGGCAGGCCCCCGGGGGAGGGGACCTCACATAGATCAATGTGATCCTTAGTGGAACCGGAGTGTTTCTGCTGTGAGTCGTAGTCGTGGACAGCATTAACCATCCACTATGCGCGTATATTTTGCGAAGGCTAACAGTTTCTGGGGTGGCCTCTGCGCCGCCTCTACGAGCGAGTCAAGCACTGGTGCCCCTAGGAAATAAAAGGGATTAAGAAACTTAAAATTATTTTTAACACTGTGTACTGCGCTCTTGTAACTTTTGCCAATGACAAACACCCCATACAACATAGCTGACAAAAATATTGTTTTAAAACTTATTAATTTCATTTTAATTGACACAACTGCTGTTTGACTCTGTCGATAGCTCTGCTTATTTGTGAAAAACAAAAATAATATTTTGCTATTCAAATGGATACCCAGATATTTGATAGTTCTACTCACTTTGAATTGAAAATTATTGACTTGTTATTCTCTAAATTTTGTTATTGAATTAGATTAACAAAATATTATAGAATAAATTAATTAATCGCGCACTGAATTGATTTGTTATTTTAGCTGAATATTGGTGTTTAGAACAAGGTTGTACGATTTCGAGTAAAAGAAATTCTAACTGACTTATTAATATTTATTTTCATATGCCACTTGTGAATCTAGCTGAGAAGGGATTCTATAGCCTCAATATATGCAAACTTTTTTTTATTGAAAGTATTGACCATTTGATTCTACACATTTAGCCCGCCTTTTGGGCCATTTATGAATGCCATCCTAATTACACTTTTTTTCTTTTTGTATCTCTTTTCTAAGCATTTTTCATTTTTGCCACGTTGAGTAGGGAATACACAAAAAAGTGAGGATAATAAACTTTACAAAAAACTTGCAGCAGCAAACTTTAAATATCTTTGCTACTTTTAATGGCAACTTAGTGGCGCAAAAGCGACAATTGCTACCAGCCGCCAAACTACAGGGTAATTTCACTTACATTTAAATGATACTCGAATGAATTTTGCAAATTTATTATATTGAATTTTGCGCTTTATTAAAAAGCTATAAATGTCATAATGCAAATAAATTGGTAGCAGAATATCTGAAAGTCGACAACTCTTTATCAAAAAATTTTTTATTAATATGATTTTTTTGTTTCTCTTGCTCTTTCGGCATTGCTTGCCGCTGGCAAATGCAACTAACGAAAGCATTCAAAAGCAATTAAGCGCTTTCTTTGTAGCAGCAACAGCCAGACAAATACACACAGATACATACACGCACAGCTATATATGCCCATAACCCGTACAGTAAACACACAGATACACACGCACACATGAGTTGAAAATGTAATATCATCAATCAAAAGAAAAAATATCTATACAAAAAAAAAACAATAAAAGAAAAAAACTGTGCAGCTGAGCATGCGTGCCAACCTGGCCGTATGTCTGGCCAACTGCAACTTCTGCTGACTGAGATACAATATGTATCTGTGAGTGCGTTTTGTATCTGTGTGTACGTTGTGTGTGTGTGTGTGTGTGTGTGACCAATGCATGAAAGCAACAATAATTTTTGCTTGATTATGCCATGGCATGGTGTAGCTACGACAGCGCTGGCTACCTAACAGTAATGGCAGGCGGCACTGCCGAATACTTGAATACTCTTATGCGCACACTTGCACGAATGACTTGCGCGAATGATTTCAAAATATCAATTAAGTTAGAGCTTCAAATATTCTTGTTTTAATTTAAATACATAATGCCTACGTCCAGTTTGCATCAGCTATGTTTGCTACACATTTGACTTAACTCTAAACATTATAGAGTATACACGCCGCATTGTATCTGTTTAATTTTTTCACATTTTTTTTTTATTATTTAAGCAGGCTACTTATACTCGTATTGAAAAAATGCTGAAAACTAAAAGCCAAGCGCTGTAATCATATTTAACTTTGCTTGCTTGCAACTTTTCTACCTTATTTTCGTGAGTGTTGCCCGTTGTTGCCGTTGCAAGCTGCTTGGCAACCTAAACCCCGTCTTGGCCCAGTCGAGCTGAGTTGCAGCCAACCGCAACAGGTAATTGATGCCGCTCGCGCGTTGCTAGAACTTTAATCAATTTTTCAGATTTTTCTGTTGTTATTTGTGCACTTTGTTGTTGTTTTTTTTGTTATTTTTTTTATTTTTGTTTTTGGTATTTTTGTTTTCATGGCTGTTGGGGCAACTACGTGAGCTGTATGAAGCTTTATTGTTGCTGTTGGGTGTGCTGCAACTGACCAAAATAGCTAGCGTGAAACAACTGCCATACGAGCAACCGCAGTTAAGTCTTTGGCATGATGCTCTTGGCCAACTTGGCCAGCCTATGCCAGCCAGTCAAAATTTAAACGCCGGCTATAATATAGCTGAAAATACTACAACTATTTTGCAGTGTATTATTATATTTTTGAAGTTTGTTGTATAATAATTTTTCATTTGCTGCAAAAAGTTATGCAATTGAAAATTTGGCGAAAAGTAAAATGGCAAAAACTGCCATGAGGATTGTAACTCATGCAGTCTTGTATATGGCTAAATTTTAGTATGTACAGTACTGTTCCATTGAAGTGTTATTTGTATATATTTGCTACTCTCCGCACATTTTTCGATAATCAACTTCGTTTCTTTAATACAACGAGACTCTGCACAACTGATTCACAAATTTTGGCTGAACAAAATGCGAATATCAACAACTGTGACATGACATACCATAAAATAAGGTCATGTTCCTATGAATAATATAATTATTGTTGTTTTTTTTTTTTTTCAGATACAAGACGGTTCAAGAGTTGCATTTTGCGTTTGCGCGTAGCTGTGTGCATAATAATATACTATAGACTTTATTACATAATATACTACAACTACAAAGCTTGTTTAAATCAAATTTAATATGCTTTCTGGCAGTACACCTCCCTCAGATTTTCCCATGAGTTGGGACAATTAAATGCATGCAAAGTTCATTGAAGAGAGTCAGCAGCTGTTTGCCGTGTTGCTGTTGTTGTTGTTGTTGTGGCGATTGTAGTTCCTTTTGTTGGCGCTTTTTTTTATTGGCCTTTATTTCTGCAGTGTATTAAAGTTACAATAAGGGTATGTTCATTTCCAGAGGTAAAATGTGTCACTTAAGTAAAGTAAATAGACAAAAATTAAGTTTTACATAAAGAAAAAACACATTTTTCGAGCGAAAAGTAAAGAAGGTATGAAATTTTGCGAGATTTCTTTTGGTATTCTGCTAATGGCAAACTTTCAAAACAAAAAAATAATATTTTATCATTCGTATCGCGTAAGTTATGTGTTGCATTGATAAGAAGGTTTTCTTAATTTGCTGTACTGAAGGTATTGGCTCATCATTTAGCTTCTTAAAAAGTGGCAGCAAATCCTGAAATGTGCTGCATAACCATAATTCTTAGTTGAATTTCGTGCAGTTAAGCTAAAGTTGGTAATTGATTTGCATGTCATATCTGATTTTGTCCAAATTTTTCATACAAATATTGTCTTGTGCCCACAAACTTACAACATCGCAATTGTGTTCGTATCAAAACTAACATACCGCGACAAATATGCAGATTTTCCACAAAAGTAACTTAGGTATGCTCGTACAAAATAGTGGAGTTCAATGGAAATATACTTTGTTTGTTAATTTTATAGTTATTACCGGTAAATTGTTTAAAGATAGATGGTAGAAAATTGACAAAAGTCAATATTGCATTATTCCAAAACCTATTCGTCGGATCTCAGCGATGGTAAAAAGTAAGCAAGCGAATTTTTAAATATAAATAAAATACGATTTAAGGTTCTTGGCATAAAAATGCATATGTCTTTGTTTGTTTATAAAAATATATTAATTCAGTTTGAAAATTTGGAAACCTTTTGAAAAATCTAAGCCATAACGATGAAATGTGCGCTCTGCGCCTGGACTTACTTTGCACTATTTGATACTTTTTTCGTATTTTTTTGTTTGTTGCAAAGCTTTTTGTAAAAACCATAAACAACTAAATACTTGCATTTGTTTGAAAGTCGGCGGGCTGTCGTCAACTTAATTTTTTTTAATGCCGCTTGACTATGGCTACCAAGGCGTATGGCATATGGATAGCTCTATTAATAGCTCTTCGAAGAGTACACTAACCTACAGTTTGTAGACCTTAGTAAGTAGAGATATAATTAAAAAAAACAGTGCATATTTCTGCAAGGTATCCCACTGCTAGAAAAATGCGCCAGTGCTGCAGTATAGATTCGAACTACCGACCTTCTGGTTTAGAGACGAGTACGCTAGCCGAGGCATATATGTCCGTTTTATACCTTTCTATGGGGTATCTTGCTTGCAAGTTTGACTGCATTGGCAGACTTGAAGTTCTTTGTACTTAAATTGCCATAATTTACTTTGTTTTGACCCACTTGCTCACTTCGCTCTTTAACCCCCAGCCCAAAAACTTTAATGTATGTTACTTTTTAGTTACAAAATTATTATTTTTTTTGCAAGTTGCAAGCACTCAACTGTCTATACGATTAATTTAAAATGCATTACTACGATGGCACTAAGTGGGCGTGCAGCAGAAGGTATCGTTCTCACATTAACTTTAACCTCCATCTACCTGGACTAACAAGTTAATTTTCAAGCCCGCTAATAGCCGTATGAAGTTCTTAGATATTTTTTACTTTTGCCATTTTGAGTATCTTACTAGCTTATGTGTTGAGGTCTTTCCCGACATTGGTGTTGCAGCAGAATTGTTTATATTAGTTTGTTTTGAGCGTGCTGGAGTTAAGCAACTTGAATTTGGCATCTGTCTAGACTGCATTTGTTTGCTATATAAAAGTTACTTTTTCTAAAATAAAGTAATGCAGCGTTGATTATCAGAGTTAAGCAATATTGCACGGTTCAGTTTAGCGCTTGACCAAATACAACTTGTCAGCCTTAGCTCGCATCTTAACAAGAAATGTAGGAAGAGTTGTTGTTGCCTGAATTTGTTGCTGCATTTTAGAGAGAGTAACAAAAACGTTACTTGTTTATACTTTTTAATAAATAACTATACGTCCATTTAGTCAATGGTTTATATACATTCACATAGCTGAACACATGTGCATTTAATTGCCGGCCATGTACCATTTTGTTGTTGCTTGTAATTGTGCCTTGCTCCTGCATGTCCGTGTCAGTGAGTGACTGTATCTGTGTATGAGTAAGTGTAAGTGTATCTGCATGTGCGTGTATCTGTGTATGTGTGTTGTTATAAATTTAGTGCTGAGGCCATAAATTGCTTACTGTAGTATTTAAAGGCCTACTGCGACAGAGCAGCAGTTTGCCGACAAAATACAAAAACAAAAAATTATATATAAAAATATACAAGCAACAAATTTTGAAGCTAAAAAAGCGGGAGTCGACGTTGGCATACACTACGTGAACTATTTCAGCTACATTTGTGTTTCTTAGTTGTGTTTTTGAGCAACAAAATAAATTGCAGCATTTTAAAGCTTAGTTTTCTTAGAGAAATAAATCAAATTTTGCAGCAGTGGCTACTCTTGTATATGCCAAATACGCGATGCCTACAACATAGTCATTGTCATAGCCAACTCGCATAAATTTTGCAGTGTATGCAAAAAAAAAAGCTATTATATTTTATATATAGAGTGTATATAGGCACTGTATATACACTTATATACATTGTGTTCATAGGTCGTTGGCTTTTCAGTTCTTAACGAAAAGGCAAAATGCAAAGCACCGTTAAACGTATTTTAATTACTTTTGTGAATTTAACGAGCCAGCAGCAACAACAGCTTAAACAATGGAAAAACTTAGTCAAGAAAATGAAATAAATTATGCAGCATTAGCGGGAAACTTGAAAGTAAACAATAGCAGCAATTATATACATACTTATGCACATACATATATACATATGTATATATATAGATAGATGCATTGCAAATTTATATGCACATGCTGGTGCATGGGACGTATGAGGAATTTATAGGCGTACCTGCTGCATGGGTGAAAATAAATAAAGCGCGACAACTCTGGCAGCAAACGCTACGTTAACTTTGATAATTTTCATTCTAATTTAATTCTTTGCGGGCATGTCTGTTTACGGCAAAAAATGTTTAAGTTCAAAGTTAAGTTTTAGAATGTGGACATATTTCCCGACTGCTTTCTAAGTCATCTTACAATTGAAACAGATGCAAAGTTTCACACTTAGAATGGCTTAAGACAAAACCCACTGCGGTAATTGCTCAAGTCACAAGATACACTTGTCAAACACCTGTCCGAGCTAACCATGCCGAGAGACACGATGCAACAGAATACATTTTCAAAAACGCTTCCGCATAGGACTCAGTCACAAAAAAGTGTGGAAATTTTGTATACGGAATCTACAAAACAAACTAAAATAGTAAAGCATAGTATATGAATGACTTGCTTAAGAATAAACTAGCCGAATCAGGAGTAGTAGGACCGATGTACTTACATCTTTCAAACAAAAATATATGCGATTAATAGATGAGCTTACTTTTATCTTCAACGAAATATGCACAAACAGAAAACAGTCATACTAACCGATAGCCAAGCAGCCATCAAGACACACAATTCACACCAGATAAACCAAAACTAATGTTGGAATGTCTAGCAAAACTGAACAGCACTGGGTACCAGGCCATTTTGAGTTTACGGCTTATGAAAATACAGACAAAAATTGCTAGAAAGGCAGCTGCGTTCCCCCTTGTATGCCCAAAACGCTTCTGCGGCTTAGGCAGAAATTATGCATTTTGCTGAAATTAGAGATAGAGTACAAGAAAGGGAAAAGTACTGGGGCAGCCAAGCCACACTGCTTATAAGAACTTATAACTTAAAGCGATTTAAAGAATGTATGAAACCAGCCCCACTTAGTAGGTACTTAAAAAGTCTTTGAATTGCAACAGAAATTCTAACAGATCACCTTACGAGATTGGGTATATTCTCAAACTAAACTTGCAGATTCGACACAGATGATGGGAAAACTGCAAGACATATATATGTTGATATCCTGCCCAGTATTGTTGCACCAAAGTAGTAGAATATAATACAAGCAGCTGATGAGTTACACCAACTAAAGATGGGCACAATACTAAGCTTTACAGATAACATTGAATTCAGAGATAAACTTAAAAACAACAATAGAAATAATAACAAAAAATTTAGATACAAAAACTGCGTCGGAAGGTATTTTAATTGCATTCTCTAAGATTGATGCAGTTGTGCTTGAACCGGTTAAAAAATATTACCGTTTATGCATTAAAATCCATTTCAAGAACGGCATACAACAGCTACAAAACTACGATAAAAATTTCGTAGTGTAACGAGTGTTCTATAGAATTTTAGCATTAATTTTCATTTATGTATATGAAGAATGATTATGCAGCTTTTACTAAACAATTAATGAAAATAAAGTTATTTTATTTTTTTACTGAAATTTAGCTTTAAAACTTAAGATTAATTTACTCCAGCTTTTTTTACATGCCACCAATGTGATCTGTTTACAATAATCCAAAACATGCAAAATTTGTCAATTAAATTTCTCAAAGTATTACCCGTTCACGCAGTCTGAAAATACTTGGGCATGTGTATGGGAGAAATAGAGATAGAAATTGCTTGAAGTAATGACAGTTAATTAATTTTAATTTAATTAAAAGCATATTATCTGACAAGTTAGACATGTTCCAACACTAAAACTATAATTAATATTTACTTTGTAGTAATTGATAGAACTGCGAAACAGAAGTCGACCTCAGCGTTGACAGCGCTGCCAATGTCGACCGCAGAGGTTAACCATTTAATTGCCGTGGGTAAAATATCAATTAAAGGCGCTAAGAGTACAAAAAAAAAATGTCTATGAATATAAAAATCAAGCATAAAATTGAATAAATTTATTGAGCGTAAATGTCTTCATACATTTAAATTGGGTCACACGGAAATAAAAGCCAAACAAACTCAAAGTGACAATGCTTCAAAAAAAATAGCACGAAAAAAAAAACAAAAAAGGAAATAAAAAAAGAAAAGACAACAACTTTTAGTAGGCTAAAGAATATTAGATACTCTTCAATGAAAGCATATACAGAAAAAAAAATATTTTTGAATGAAAAGTACTTCGCTGTACAGAAAAACGATGGCTCCCATCGTCTTCGATATAACAATGAATGCGACCCTAGTAGAAAAGTCTTCCAAAAACATACCCGAAGGAAAAGAAGGAGAGGTTGTCCAAATGTTCGTCGTATAGACAATGTGGAGCAAAATGCAAAGTGTCTTGGAAGAATAAACTAGAGAACGCTAGCTCTACGTCGTGATAAATGATGATATACTAAAATAACAAAAAATTTCAGGTAGGGAAGCGCAAAAGTTTGTCAAGAATAAATTGGCCACTTCATCTCCCATAATTTGAGAAGTATTAGGATATGATTAAATTGAATAGGAAATCTTAGAAACTGTAAAGGAAATGGAACATAATATAAAGTAAACTAAACTTTTATGTAAAGCCGCTGAAGGCACTAAGCTCTCACTCTTTTTTAAGATTGCTTAACTCGAAGTTCAGAAGCTCCACGATCAAGTTGTCGCGAACTATATATTTGTAAACTTAAAAATCGTGTAATTTTAAGAATATTGTATTCAATCTGGAAGACAATTTTCATTCCAATCAAACTCAAACAAACTCTAGAGCTTAGGCAAACAGTACTTTGTTTTTAAAATCGAATCGAATATAAACCATTATCTTTATACAGGCACATGTCTTTATCATTGATTTTGAAAAAGCATTTGATATTGTCTGATGAATTATTAAGCTTATGTGATATTAATTCCCATTGCAATTGATTAATTCACAATATGAAAAGTGGCAAACAGTTTTCAACATGCACGATACTAGAAGTACAAAAGACATTAAAATTTTCAAGGAAATTCCAAACAAATTCCGTCAATTTCCCAATATACTTCTTATTATTCTACTAGAGCTAGTGCATAAAATTGATCAAATAATAGCATTTACCTTTGACATAAATATTTATCATTCAAATAATAATAAATTAAGCAAAATCTATAAAAAAGTTCAATTAAGTGTGTTAGATTTAGAATCCTGTTCTTCAGTAGTGTACCTCGTGGTATAAAAAGATTATTTGATCATTATAATAATTATGAAGTAGTGTAGGAAGATGCTGATGCCCAATCTGATTTTAAGTCCAGCCAGAAATCCAAATATTGTTGAGGCAGTCATGAGTTGTTCAGAATCTTTAATTCCAAAAGAAGTCTGTTACATAAATGCAACTGAAAGATGGACTGCAGCACACATTTAACTTGAGACTTCCAGAACACAATAAATAATAACAGAAAAGCGCACCCCCACTAATGATTTAAATAAATTTTTAAAATATTTTTAAATAAAAGAATTAGATGATGGTGACATGGGCATGGCCAGGCCTAGCTTTGCTTATAAAGTGAAGCTTCTGATTGCGGCAGTCAAAGGCATCTCAGAGGCGCCAACTGGGTAGCTAACGTAGCATCCATTAAATACTAAATTTTTTTTTCTTTTCAAATCCAAACATTAATTGTTTATTAACTTTTAATATGTTGGCGTGTTTGTTTTTTAATGTATTGGATTGCAAATTATTGCAAAGCACTTATACCTTTTTTTTAAATAGTTTTATGTCTTGGAATGACTGTAGTATTGACATAATGTTTTATAATGCGCAATACCGGACAAAAATTTGTATTAAATTGAGTCAAACAATGTCTGCAACACTTTATATTTTTGCCACAAATAGAGTATAAAAGTAAAAAAAAAAAACTTGTAACATTTAAATTTCAAATCAGCGCAAAACAAAAAACAAAAAAAATAAATGGAAAACAAAAGGCAGTCGACAAACTAAATGAAAAATGGTTTAAATGAAATGAAAAAAAAGAGCGCCTCAATGACTTTGAGAAAGGGAAAGACGCGGCGGCGACGCAGTGGAGAGAAAACAAAGCGCCAAATAAATCAAAATTAAGTGGCGACAAAATTAAAGTTAAATGTTTACCGTGCGGCTTAACTTGTTGGAGAGTGTAAGTAAGTGCCAGAGACAAGCGAATAAGGCAAAAAATAAAGCCAAAAGAACTGCCAAAAAGGGCGGGGGACTTGAAGTTGATGTGGGGCGCCAAAAAGGGGCGGAAATGCTAGAAAAGAAATGACATTTTAGCAAGAGGCGTGGTCTTAAGAGAAGCGACTGACAGCCAGAAGGAATACGAACTTCAACACATACGCGTGCTAACATGTGTATATATGTATATATGTCGACATTTAGGCATCTCCTACCCAAGAATATTGCGTATACGCACGTATATATTTTTTACTTTTTTTGTTTTGTTTTGCTGTTATATTTCAAATCTTTTTTAATACTTACTTTATTTTTGTTTTTGTTTTTTATAATCCAATGTATAAAGCCTTAAAGGCCATTTCCATGGTACCGAAACACTTGATGGAAAATTTCGTTAACTAAGTGTATCTGAAAGTAATAAAAACAACAAATAAATTAAAGACTTTTAGTTAAACTATTAGGCAGTAATACTTTTACGTTATAGAAAGCATTTATGCCATTTAACACGTCCACCTCCACCCACATTAAATGAAGGGTTCAATATAGAACCAGGCGCCATTAGGACTGTATCACCCAACCTTTCCACGATTATTATATCTACGTATCATGTCACAAAAACTCCAAAAAAACAATAATAATCGTCAACGCTACCCCCAAAAGACATCTGGTGGCAGCCCCATCTAACTAATCACCATTTCGATCGTAATCCCAAACGATTACAGAAACCAATACAAGAGAATTAAGCATAAACGGTTCCCCAAACTAGATGACGACGTTAGGAATCTTAAAATAGACACGAAATGAACAATGGGACCAATGGAAAAAGAAATCGAGAAACTGCAGGTAACGATATCTGGCACCTAAGGCAACCTGGAGCAGTTCCATCCTTCAAGAACTGGCCCAGGCCAACACGACATGGGACAGAGCTAAACAGACGGCAGGGTTCGATAGAAAGGGGGGAAAAAATTAAAACAGTATTACTTTAAGATAAGAATGAATCGTCAAGTGCAAAGATATTGAAAAATAACACAAAAGAAGCTTGAAAAATAATTTAATCTTATTGAAATTTGCACAATCTTTCATCAATCTATAAAGCCTCCAAAAGTTACTACCCAACCGAAATGAACAAAAACAAAGAAGAACTTCCAATCGGTGTAGTAAAGAAATGTGGCAATCTTTTTACAAATGGACGATATTTCAAAAAAATTTGCCAAAAAAAAGTTGTAATTTTAAAAAATATTTTATGGTTTTTCACTTTATTTCTAAACCACAGATAATATTTTCGAAGCTGCGAAATTTATTATTTATTTATTTATTTAATAGTATCTTATAATTGTGCAATACTTAAATTGGAAAATATATAATAGAAATAAAAATATATATAAAAATATATAATAGAAACTAAAACTAGTTTAATAGGCGAATAAAATTTACATATGCAGCATCTCTTGGGGCTGGCAAGAGACTTGAATTTTCATTATAAATTCTAAAAAACATAAAAGCTTAAATATTATTTATAATGTGCCAAAAGATCAACGTTGAGCAAGTTGGAAGTTCATAGTTTATAATTTAAAAATTTTATATCTTTAAAAATTGTTGATTTAGCAATTCAAGATGTTTAGATACAGAAACAGATGTATTGAATAGAACGTTCGATAAAGAGAAAACCATCGAGGTTATTATAGTAAGGATTGTGCCAAGCAAAATTTGATCTACAAAGTAGTAGTGCAGTAAGGTCCACAAAGATGTGTTACTCTGGATGAAGGATAAAAAAGATGAAGAATGGATGAAGAATTAAGAAATGCGACAAAATCAAAGAGCACGAATAAGTGTTTAGAAAACATAGCATGCCTAAGGCGAAGTCTACAAGAATAGTACGACCAATCGGATGATAACATACAACTTGATATTTCACGTTATTCGATTACAAACTAGAATGAAAACCGCTTGTTTGAAAATAAAATTTCACTGTTTGTTACAGTTTTTCAAAAAAATCCAATTTTATTCAATATTGCAGATGTGTCTATGCTGCTTGACTTTATAAAGCAAACATTAAAAATCATTTTTACAAAGAGGGAAAACATTTTCAAAAATTTATGTTTTCTAATAAAACTATATTTGTGATATTTGTTACATTTACAGGTTGTTCCCTCTACGAAATATTTGCATTTTCAAAAGATTACCGTCTACCGTGTTTCAGCTACTAGACATTCGCTTTTGTATCGAATTCTATTGGCGCATTATCATAAACTTTTTACAAATTATGCATAGCATTTTTATGAACTATAAAAATTAGTAACATTTTAAAAAGTTACCATTTTATGCTGCTCAAAAGAAAAACATATTTTCCAACCAGCAGATACAGTATGGAGCGCATGCCCCATTACCAAGTTTTAAACCTTTTTACACTTAAAAAAAAATTGTATATTTATGTTTTTCTTACAAACTTTAATATAAACAACCGCTTTTATGTACACGTTTTTATTTTTTTTTTTAGATAACTTCCACGGAAATTTGTAGCGCTCAACTTTGGATTTAGTTTTATCTGAAAAATAACGTGAGAAAGTGGAAAGTGCTTTCTTGCTTTGTTTTTATTGCATTTTATGTTGTTGTGTAACTTTATGTTACGCTTTTATCTTCTGAAAATTTATGCATTTAAATATTTTAAGACGGGTTTGTTTTTTTTTTGTTTCAAACACTAAGCGCCATCTTCTGCAACATTTTATAAAATTCTTTTTCTTCTCCGTTTATTATGAGCAATCTCTGTGACTGCTCGTTTTTTTGTTGTGTTTAATTATGAGGCATCTTGATATTGTTTTTTGTTGTCTTTGTTGTTCTAAAACCTATATGGAAATTTCTTTCTATGTGGTTATTGTTGTTATCAAGCTATGGGTTTTCTTTGTTACTTGAGGAAGCACAAAATGGAACCGAGTAGTGACTATGGCTATACTCTACAAAATTCTCTAGGCAAGTAAGTAATTTGAGCGTAAATAGATTTTAATGAAGTTTCACGTCTTGAGATACCTAATAGAAAGCATATTTCCATTGCACAATGCGATTCAACAATTTCGCCAACCCTGTTTGTCCCATTGCTCACCTCCCTCCATGCTAAATGAAGGGCTCAACATAGAACCAAACGCCTTTCTGCGTACAGCGAAAACAACACCAGCTATGAAAGATGCCAAAATGAAGACTGCAGCGCCCAGCCTTTGTACGATTATCAAATCCAATCACCATTTTAAAAACACCCAACCGATTACAGTAACCAATACAAGAGTATTAAAAACCTAAACGGCTTCCCAAACTCGATGACGAACATAGGGATTTCAAAAACGGATACGAATTGAACAATGGAACGTGTAGAAAGAACCCTTAAAGAGAAAGACCTAAGACGACCTGGAGAAGATCCACCCCTCAAGAACTGGCCCAGGCGAACACAACATGGGAGAGAGCTAAACACACGGCACAAAAGAGGTTTCGATGGATGATACTTATAGAGGCTCTAAGTTCCCAAGTGGAATAAAACGGAAAAAAATTAAATAGAACGTTACACGAAAGTCAAAGAGAGCTTTAGAATCATTTTTTATATGAAGAGAGATTTCTTGTAATCCTCAAAATAACAAACAATTAAATAGGGAAGAGAGATAGAGAACATCAATATTTATTATATGATTATTATTCGATGATGTTTAGAAAAAAGCAGAGGTTTTATGTACAGCAATCATCGCACATTGAGCAAATATTCTTGGAATTCGCCGTTTAAGATCAAATATAAAGCTATTCTAACTTAAATTTATTAAGATACAAGCTTTAAGTTCCAGAGATACATGCAATTTCGTTTAAGAACTCTTTACTTAATAAGTTATATAAGTCTATTGTAACTTTCCGTCTTAATTTTGTTAAATCGACAACACCTTTGAAATAATAAGAATAATTCTTGTCTAAGCACAAAATAAATTTATGGAATTCTGAATATTAGGAGCTTGCATTTGCCTTTGCGGCTCAATGTACTTCAAAGATTCAATCTTAAGACATGAATTCAACATTTTTTATAGTGCAAATGTCACGGCATGCAGTGAAATCAATAAGCTTTGTCAACCCCAAAAGATGTAGGGTATCGCATAAGGAATCTTTATTATAGCATTATGAAATAAACAGCTAAGCCTGTGTCATTTAGCATTTGCAAAAGTTGTTTAAAAAAGAATTCATTAAAAAATTATACATGTACATATATATTTATTTTATGACCACAATTACCAACAGCTGATTTTAGGCTTAATTTGTATCTTTTACTGTTTTGCTTTCAGCTTTTGTGTACTTTGCTTTTGTTTTTTGCCTTTTTTTTGCACTGGGTTTGGGCTTGACTATCAAAAGATTTATTTGAATTTTACAGCGTTTTTCGTCAGCTGGTAGCGGTTTCTTGTTTTCACATTTTGTTTTTTTTTTGCCCAACTTTTTGATATATTTAGGCAACTTATCTCAAAAGTAAGCCCTATCATATTTTATACTTGCAGAAGTTTAAGAGCTCTTGTTTTAATATAATGTGCTTCATTAGAAAAATGAAAGCTGAACATTTTTCTTATCATTTTTGGGTATTTATTTATCAAAATCTAGTACGTTGCCATTACATTGTAATCATCTTTCACTGCACTTGGCAGTGTTGGGAGTAGTAGCCTGAAGCATTCTTTAACATTCGCAATGGAGTTCGAAGCAGAGTCAGCGCAGGAGTTAGAAAAAGCAAGTGAAGCAAATCGAGTGTATTAACTTGGTTGGGAATGAATGTAGAATTTTTGGCAAACTGCTTACGAAGAATCATGCCAGCGACATTATTAATCTCTAAATATTAAGGAACGTTTCCATGCAATATCTTTAAGAATGTGTAAAAAATTCCGGGAAAAAAACTTTATCAATCCAATGTATAAGCATTATGTAAAGAATATTTTAAAATATTTCGACTCTTTGAAATCAATAAGAATTATTTTATTATTTTGATTAACTGCTTTAACTTACTTAATTTTTTAATAATGAATTAAATAAACCATGAAACGAGGCCTACATCACATAAAATTTTTGGCCCCAAAATCAAACGAGATGAAAGTTTTTTATTGAGGCACACCCTATGCATGCATCTATATATCTAGATCCAAAAACAGTTAAAGAAACAGCATCTTCATCTTGATTTGTAAGCAAAAAAGCTGCGAAGATATCTGATCTATTCAATAAATTCATTTTTAACTCATTTTTTGAGGTTCGATTCAAAGATTAATAATCTTACAATTTTTGATACAATAAATCAATAATTTTTCAATGTTTGCGTATTCGAGTTCAGTTGCAAGTTGTGGCCGATATTGAAAGTTTTTACAATAACAATTTCTCATGAAAGATTCCTATCATCTGTCGACAATCACCAGTGCGCATCAGCATGTGTTTCTGACAAAAAAAAAGTGTTTTTTTTTGTCTTATCAAAAAGTTCAGGATCTGTTTTAAACAAACAGCATTTGCGAAAAGTATTAATTTTCTGTTTTAATGGGAAAAGAAAAGTGCAGCTGATAGCTTGTGAATATGGTGAATCTGGTACGGCCAATTAGTCATTTCCAAAGTGTTGGCTTTATTATTGATGACAAAGATCGCCCAGGACAATGCAAATAGTTTGCAGATGAGGAATTGAAGGCTTAACCGGATATAGGGATCACAGAATTTTAGGGAGTTACTCACACAAATTATAAGATATATCATATTCATCATATCATCATATATCATATCAGATTTTACACTTCGAAATTGTTTTTCGAGAGTTATGAAAGAAAGGAATTTTTCTACTAATAAAAAATAAATATTTTGAAAAAAAAAACACTTGTGAATCCGTCGAATCAATGTCTACATCGACGCCAAAGCCATATATGGTTCAATAATCGTGCTTTGCATATGAGCGCCTCAATCTAAGCGGAACCATTAATGGGCAGTGACTAACCCTACGGCCTGAACCGACCGAAAACCATGACGCTAAACGGTTCAAGTCCTTTGCAGAAATCGAAAAATGGCTCAATTGGGGCCACAGGATACGAACTATTATGGAGATATTGTAGTCGCTTTCGATATTTGGAATGACATAAACGAAGTATCTATTTCGTGTAGATATATACAACAAAAAAAAAAAAAAAACATATTACGCTGTTTATATGCTAAATGTGCATATATTTTAGCCGCCATTTTTTGTTTTGATAAAATTGGTTGCAGCTTGTTCCACTGCCTCTGGAAGAATGGAGTCCGATTTGTTATTTTGTAATCTTTATCCAAAAAATGAAATTTCTGTCTTTATTTCTTGTATTTTTCTCATTTTTTGTTACTGGGCATCCAAGGCCAACACTTGCTCCACCATATATGCACTGAGCATGTTTATGTAGCCATGTATGCATGCACGACGGCCTTGTAATCATCAAAGGGCACCCAATTACCGACACAGAACGCAACAATTGCCCTTGGCCAATGGGCACTGGGCAATGGGCAACTGGACAATGATATAGCGCAACCACGCTGCTTGTGCGTCGCTGGGGTGGGCATGGGGGTATGGTCCAGTCGTCAGTGCATAAATCAAGTTTTGAAAATGCCAGCCAATCAAGCCAAACATGCATTCAAGTACGAAACAACCAGCAAACAACAGCAACAATAACATCAACAACAACAGCAGCAGCAGCAACAACAACATAGAGATGTAGAGTCTTTGTGCGCGAGAGCTCTCTCGGAATGGGTCCCGGGCCTTACTTTTAATGGCGTTTACATGTTGCATACTTAGGCTGGAACTCCGGGCACGCTTTACCGCTTATTACACGCATTTATCGGAGCGGCAATCGCAAAAGATATCAAGGTAAAATGTGTTTTGCGCCTGGCAGAGTTTTATACGGGTTGGTTGGTTGGTTACCTCGTTTGGGGCACGGCTGAGCTGGGTTTTTATTTTTTTGTATTTTTATTTATTTTTTTTTTTTTGTAAATTAAAGTCGCGTCTGACCATAAAAGGGTAAAAACGCAACAGCCACAGCCACAACAATAACAAAAGATACATTTAGTCTATACGAAGGTTGCAACTTGTTTTTGTTGTCGTTGTTTGTGTTTTTGTTGATTTTTATATTGAAAAGCTGCTTTTGTATCGAGTGTATTTTGGCTTGTTATGAGAAAATGTGCGACATTTTTCAATAGCATTTTAAACATTTTTTTTTTTTTTTTAATTTTTTGTTGGTGGCAACAACAACAACTTGCCACAAATATGTCAATGAGCAGCTGATTTTTAAGTAAAAACACAATTTTTAAAGCAAAAAAAAAATTAAGCCAAAGGATTGTGCAATGAACTGCCAAACTGCAGTGTTTCTTTATACAATTTTTTTAATCATTATATTTTTTAATTACATTTTTTTCATACAAATTTATATACATATATATATTGTCTATAAGCTTTTAATGAAGCTGGCACAACATTATTGCGATAATGCCAGTAACAGTTGGCTTAATGTGTGCAATTAATTTTTTTTTGTCTACAAAATTGATGTCAAAATGTGAAAGCAGTTGCAAAAAATTTAAAAGAAAAACAGTTGTATTATTTATTTATATATACATTTAATGGTAAAACTTATAAATAGACATGAACAACTATCATTTATTGTCACATTTTATGCGTATACAAATTATTTTAATAGCTTGCAGCATTTTCAAGTTGTATAAAAATGAAGTTACCATTGCAATTGTAAAGTTTTTCCTTGTATTTTTATTATTAATTTTATTTTTTTGCTATTTATAAAAAATTATTTTTTTGTTATGTAAATACGTTATATCAGCATTTTGATTGAAAATTCGTTGCTCCAAACTATGTATAAATTTGTTAATTATTTCATTAAATTTATAAAATGGCAATTAATACATCAGCTCTTTTAATTAAAACCTTAATTTTTATTGTGTTATATAAATAAATTACTGGAAACACATAAAACATATTTTCGATAAAAGAAAATGTAAAAGATTTCGATAATAGAAAATATGAAAAATTTTTTTTAATATAAAACATGGAAAGATTTTCAATAATAGAAAATGTGAAAGATTTTCGATTATAGAAAATGTGAAAGATTTTCGATTATAGAAAATGTGAAAGATTTTCGATAAAGGAAAATGTGAAAGATTTTCGATAATAGAAAATATAAAAAATTTTTGTTAATATAAAACATGGAGAGATTTTCAATAATAGAAAATGTGAAAGATTTTCGTTAGTAGAAAATGTGAAATATTTTCAATAATAGAAAATGTGAAAGATTTTCGAAAAAAGAAAATGTGACAGATTTTCGTTCGTTTCGATTTTCGTTAATAGAAATTTTAAAATGCCTTCACTCAAAATCATGTACAAATTTTCGTTTTACGCATCAGAGCTGTATAGTTCTTGAAGGTCTTCCTGTAGTTCGGCTGGTAGCCATTGTCGTCTGTTCGCCACTAAGTTGCCAGTTAAGGCAGCAAAGTAATTTTACGCTTTTTTGGGCAAACATTTTTTTTAAATTGATTTCTTTAAAGAATAGAGCTATGTTGTATATTTTCTAGAATTTTTTTTAAGTTACGCAGACGTAGTATAAACGGCAATATATTTAAATTTTCACTCAATTAATTTTGACGCATTTTGGGAATTTAATGTGTGAGAGTTTTATAAAAATTAAAAGTGAAAAATATATATTTTTGTGTTCAAATTTTCAAATATTACATAATATTTTCATTTGCGATTTGGTGACATTTTGCTTACTCAAAGCAAACAAGAAAAATATTACATACAAAAGCGCAAATGTAATATTTATGTGTGCAATTTGACGTTGTTATTAAAAATAAAAACGTGTTTCATTTATTTAAGAAAAATTAATATTTTTCATTTAATTTATTCAGGACAAAAACTTATTTAATAATTTTTGCACTATTTAAGGCGATTATTTAATTTAAATATTTTGCAATTTGCTAATTCAAAGCTACTTTTATTGAAATAACTAAGCACAAGTAGATAGTAAATTACTCAAGCGAAGTATTGTAGATACGCCACTGAGGTCCACTGTGTTAGGTTAGGCCGGAGGGCCACAGGAGAGGGAACCTCACATAGATCAGAGTGATCCTTAGTGAAACTAGACTTTGTCGACTGTGAGTAGGGTGTTTCGCGAAAGCAAACTTACATAGCTCAGTTCTAGAGGTACAGAGGGTAGGGCTGTTGCATAAAATGTGTTTCAGGGTTTTTTTTTTGACTCCTTGTTCCCTGCACTTTCTGCATTTGTCGTTGTCAGTGATGCCCACCATAGTAAGCCCAGCATAAGCCTGCAGTCTTTGCTGGGACGACAAAGATAATGCAATATGTGCATGACTAATTTCAAGTTGGTCCTGTTTGCACATTTCGTTTCCTGGTAGCTGGAACACCAAAAGATGCGCACCTTCTTACGGGAGCTTAGCGCTCTAGTAAGACACTGCTTGCCAGTACACGTTAGGAGCTATTGGTATAGGCCTGCATGGATTTGATTTTCGCCTGACTGTCGACAAAGATGTTGACTTGTGGCTGACGCAGAATAAGCGTAAGTTCTACGGCTTTCTTTATAGCCTGAAACATGCTGCCACTGTTATATGTAAGCAGATGATAATTGAAGCCCTCATCTGGGTTTGTATCTAAAATGTAAAATGTAACAAACAAATTGTGTATCTTAAGCTTATTGGCCATGCAAACGACTGCAAAGATTTTTCTAATTTATTAGTATATTTTTAATTAAAAGTTCGGCTTAACCTTTAACTTTTCACTATTCAGACACAAATGCAATTAGAAAAAATTATATTTTCTTAAGCTTAATGCTGATTCAATTAGTAAAAGTTCCAAGCTTAATTGAAATCCCACAGCTTATATGCTTCCAACACCCCCAGATATACTTTAAGTGTATCTATATTGACTTGGAACACATATGCGCATCTGTTTGTACAATACGCATAAAAACATTTACTTACACGCCAACATTTACCTTTCTAATCACTGCAAAATGGGGTATACCAAGTTTTAGACCAAATTACAAAGTCTTATCTATTTAGTGCAAGGGCATTTGCAACTTGGCTTAATTCAATATTAACAAGCAAGTCGCATTGTGTTTGTTATTATATTATTTTCTTGTTGTTACTTTTATGGCTTCTATGATGTTGAACAATTTCACACATGCACATTTACTTATACATATATATGTGTACACATATTTATATACACAGAAAATATAGTACCAAAACACACCAATTTTGTTTGTGTGTAAATATTTGCTTATATATTTACTCTGGCTGACGTATGATAAGAACATTTTTGTAATAAAGATAAACAGAATGCGCAATCAGATTGTCGTTGGGTCAAATGCAACAAACAATAAAAAATAAAAGAAAAAATAAAAAATTGTAGCAATAATAAGTGGTACGCGCTACCTAATATATATTGCAACTTCTTGAAAGTAGTTGCAACATTAAGCAGAAATTCAGAGCTTGTGGCGGCGAGAGTGACAGTTGCGACGATTTGTCGAGTTAGTTCAACTTGGGATCAACATGTTGCAGTAATTTTGTTGATAAGCAAAGCGCCACTAGACATACAGCTATGATATTTGTATATAAATATATTTTCTTATTTTTTTTATTTTTTCTTATGTTGCAATGAAATGCATTTTCTGATTACCGCCAACCTTCGCTTGTGCTTTTGGTTGAAAGAAGCAAAAATTAGCGATCCGTCTGCTGCCTTGGGTATTCCAGTGCAGTGTCATCCTGACAATACTGCTTGAGCATGCCCTTTCCACGTCCATTTTAGCTTCCTTACTTGAAGGTGTATAGGGGCTCATCTGTGGACACGAGAAAGCTCTGCATTGGATATACTGTTGGGCCAGAATATAAAAGACCGTCACTGAATTTTAAATAGTCTTCAAAACTTATGAGATGCTTGAAAAGTGTAACTTATGGCAAGGTGATTTTTGACGAGCGCTTTTGATTTTACGAGAGCTCTGCTTATTTTGATACCAGAAGACTCAAAGATGCAAAGTATATTTTTAGTTTCAAATATTTTTTAAGAAAATTATAGATAATATATTTGTAATGAACGTTGATTTTAATGAAAGTAACGCTATCGATGTTCAAGATATTAATTAAAAATGACACCGCTCTTCGGTTTCGGTCCCTGCTCTCTTCGTACATCTTTTACTACAAATATCTGCATGTTCAACCTTTTTGGCATGATGACAGTATATTTTTTTTTAATACAACTGCGAGTTTTATAGGGTATTCACCAAATTGCTAAAGCGCTGCACATGCAAATTTTCATTTGCGTTGACTGGTCGACTGACTGACTGACTGACTGACTTGCTGGCCTCTGTCTTGGGAGTTGCCTTTCCATTTGGAGTTATTATTAATAATTTTTTGCTCTTTCTCTCGCTTCTTGTTTAACCCCTTTTACTTTTCTTCTTTAGCTGCTTTTTTTTCTGCACTCTTCTTTTGGTATTTATAATAAGCTTTATGCAATTTTTAGCACAATCAACCGGATGATTTATATGCCGCCTCCATTGGGGCCAGCATTGGGGCCAACGTCGACGACAACGACGAGTCAGCGAAAGTGCACGATCAATGTGAAGTACTTATAAGTTGGCAACCTCAATGCAACCCCTTCCCCAACCAATACACGCATACACAGATACACACTCACACACAGATACACACTCAATACGTCCTCCTCTGTCAGTTGTTCTGTCTATCTGCCTTTACTCTGCACTAGTATCAACTACTTCAGCAAACGGCAGCTTCAGACCCACAATGCAGAGACTACAGAGCACACTTCATGTGTCATTTTTATCGCTTGTCGTAGAGTGCAGCATAAAATAAAAAATAAAAAAAATGTGTTAAAAAAAAAATTAAGAGTTGAGGATGTATGAATCATCAGAGAACTACGGTATACACTGCATATACTATTTTTAGCCAAAAAAAAAAAACAACTTGTAGAAAAACTTAAGTTGGAGTTCAAAGAAATTTGATTTCCTGATTCAAAAGTAACTTTTTTATCTAATTAACCAAATGCATCTTTGTTTTCAGAAAGCACCAAAGCGCAAATCCTGACAAAATTCGCTGATTTTTCAGGCACAACGCAAGCTTTTTCGTTTATGGCTCGGTATAGCTTACCAAAACTAATAGGCTCTGCCAACGCAGTGTATACCAAATCTGTGCCTCAGTCACAGTTGCAGTCATAGTCACTGACTGTGGTTTTATGACTCAAAAGTGCTTTTCCCTGTGATTGAGTAGACAGCACAAGGCGCTCCTTACAAGATCCAATGCGCTACGCCCTATAGAGAGTCTTACAATGACGTGACAATGACGACAAACATTTGCAAAATGCGATATAGTAGTTGTTGCCGTTGTTGTTGCTACACAATTTGCTTTGATTTTTGAGTTATTTAATGTCTGGAACCAAGGCATTCTAGATAAGTATCAGTACTTTATTATTTATGTTCTAGTATGTGACAAATATAATAATAATTGCAGTTGGGCGGCGTGAGTAAATGGCAATGGTGTACTTACACCCACACACAAAAAAATGTTATCTATTTGATAACTACTTACTTTCCTATACTTTGGCATCTCTTAATGCTTGATTTTAATAAATCTTATGTTTTATCTCAATCAGTTGCTTAATCAATTTGTGCTAAATTTTATTACTGGTTTTGCAGAGTTTCTTCTGCTTTTCGTTGCGCTAAAGTGAAAAAATAGTTTCCTCGATTTTATTTTTAGACGTACTTTTATGAACTTGTATCAACACAATGGAAGTGTACAATCGAAAAGCAGCAGAAAGCTGTATTCAATCAATCAATATACCTATATAATTGCCGCATTCTTTAGACTGTAACTGAGAGGAACCAAGTTTTCAGACATCCTGAGTAATATTATTAATATCAGCGATTTTAACCCAATACGATTGTTCATATGGGATATTGACAAAACAAAAAAAACTGTCAATATTTGCTAATAAAATTAATGTTTTGCTTCCAACAATTAGTACCAATCCGACATGTCACGGTTGTTACTCTATATACAAATATCCTTTATAAGAAGATATATATTGTCTGCCAAGGATATATTAACTATATTTAAGATGAAAATACGTGAAACTAAGAAATTTTGTGCAGCTTGAGTGCAGTGCGATTCAAGAGGTTGTCTTGACTATATGCATCTATATATTTTGAATATGAAGAACATGGAAGTCGACTCTGAAGATTCGATACCACTATTTTGGTACACGATTTATAGTCAATATCGACCCAAACGAGGACTGAAGACTTAGGTAGACCTTTAAGGGCTCTAAAGCATAAATCGCTGCAGACACTTCCGACATAAGGTGGCACAACTCGACAAACTGTAAAACCGCCTGCACCATATGAGGGAGAAGCAACTTGAAATTTGTCAAGCACATCATGCTTAGGCTTATGCTGGGTGCTTACTTACAGGCCACTGCCTGATCGCAGCCCATGCCAAAAGGCTGACAACCACGAATGCAAAACGTGCAGGGAACCAGGAGTCAAGCAAACGCTGGAACACCTCCAATACAACTGCTCTGCCCTCTGCACCTCGAGAACCAACTTTCTAGGGAGACCAATGCTTGACTCACTCGCAGAGGCAGCTCAAAGGAAGTGTTAGCTTTCCCGAAACACACACGCGTAGTAAATGACTTACTCATCCATGACCACAACTCACAGCCGACAAACTCCAGTTCCAGTAAGGATCACTCCGATCTATGTGAGGTCCCCTCAACTGGGGACCTGCTGACCTAATCTAACTAATTAGAATTGGTATCATGACAATTGAATCATTGAATTTGGCGAAGCAGAAACGTTAGTAAAAAGCAGAATTAGCACGAGAATGAGACAGATAGCCGGAAGATATATCTCCAACGAAGATGACTTAAGCAGAAAACACTGACAGAATTAGCTGAAATATTAAAATAAAATCATTCTTAACTATAGAATACAACTCTTTGTATAATATTAAATACGAAAGATTGTAACGCTAAAAATTAAAACTATAATGTTTGCGTGCGTAGGGAAGGGCCAAATATTGTATAATATTTCCATAGCCTACACCAAATACTTATATCTTATATAAAGAGATTGTAATTAATTAACAATTGCAGTAGTTATATTTTTCTTACGTCTTCACCATTTCAACCCGTGTATTTGACTAATGAAGTTTTTAAGTCGTGAAAGTTTAAAGATTCCATCACAAATCAGACTTCAAAAACTGGATATTATTATTTCAAGAACGATTGAATTGAATGGATACCGCGTTAAATAAAACACTCAACACTCGATTCGATTAATTTTCTCACTAACTAAAAATCGGTTTATCATCTGGAAAGGCCTTCAAACGAGCAATTCAAAAAAAATATACTTTTTGAATCTTGGTATCATATAACTTTTTTAGATACATTGGCTTACTATTTTCAAAATTTAAATTATTTCAAAAAGTATTCAAAATTAAGTGAAAAGTTCATAACAATTACGTTAAATTCCCTCGAAACTATTACTTGGTCAAATTTTCAAATAAAAATTCAAGAAAAACTCAGACTGACATTTGAACCAAGCCTAACTTGAAGTTCAGTGACTCTCAAGGCTTATCAAGTGCCCACTATTTTTGAGCTACTGCCTGCGGTTTGATTCAAAACTTTCTGTTAGCACTACAACGACTACATTATCAAGAATAAATAAATTAAAATTACAAAATAAATTTCTATTTGAAAACAAATATCACTCTAAAGTGACTTCCGCCTACCATAATTGTAAATATTGTACTGTATTGATGTACTTAATAGATATGCCGGCGCACAAACAACATACACCCACCCACAAAAGTCGCAGCAGCAAGTAAGCAACCCACTGCTATAGCTCTGGTAGACCATGCCCAGACAAGATTCTTTAGTGTTCCCATCAAAGATCTATAGCATGCCCGAAAAGTTGCCGCAGTTATTATGTTGTGTGACATTATTGTTGAAAAGTGAAAACTTTCTAGGAAGTAGCATGACTTTAGACTCTTTCCAATCATTTGTCATTTCTTGGCTTTTGGGCACTTGTGTCTTAACTTCAAGTAGATCTCCGTCCGCCCCCCACACACAAGCACACATACTCAATTTGAAAGTGCAGCAGCTACCTACACTTGAGTTTGAGCTTTTTTTGTTTTTTTTTGTAAGTTTTGCTTTCCGGCTAGTTTTACCATTGTACATATATATACATTTTTTCATTAACTTTTTATAGTTTGTTGGCAGTACGTGTACAATTGGCAATTTCAGTCTACTAAGTAAGGCCAAAAGTGAAAAACCAGTTCAAAGCTCTACATAAATAACGATGGCAAGTAAATGCAAGTCAAGACTTTGGCTCACTAAGTGAGTAAGAGTATATGTGTTGTTTAGTATTTATTATTTTCCTTATTGCTTGGAAATCTTTTACTTTAAATACACTACATTTTGGAGTGCATATGGCTGGGTATATGGCTATGTGTGTCTTGGGAAAACAATGCGATAGAAACATGAATATATACCTAATATCGAAGAATTACTATAAGTGTTTATAAAATAGAGTAAATTCTCATCATCTTGCAGTGTACAAATGTGTCAGTACCAATGCGCTTTGGGTAATGGCAAACAGATACTCTAATCTAGTCAGTACCTCACCGGATTCTAAGTTAATTGGATGCTTATTAACATTTTAAAATTAAAAATGTGCCCCATTTTTTGCTTCCTACTCTTGAGGCACCTTTACATTGGAACGCTTCCACAGTGTCTGTTTGATTTAAACTTAAATTCAATAATCACATTTACAATATTGCAAATCAAGATAGAATTATTCTAGCAGATATTGGGCGGTGCTCCAAGGAATTTAATAAATTCACCTTTATCAGCAATTGAATAATTCTGCAAAAAAAAATGTACAATATTTGCTCGTCGGGGTTTAGATTGTCATACCAGCATTCGATTGCCTTCCAATTCTTTCTGACTATGCCTTATAAAATAACCTTCTCTAAATGATCGTAGAGCATGCCGCGGCGTGTTATTTTTGCACTCGGTTTCATTGACTCCAATACACTCCTTAAAAAGATTTCTTTTACCATTCCGTCCAGAGTAACTTGTTATTTTCGACGTTCGTTTGAACGAAGATGATCCAGCAAAGGTTTTCGATACGACAGTTAACGAAGTAAGACGAAGGGGAAACTCAGATGGAAAGATCAAGTGGAGCAGGACTTGGCTTCACTTGCAGTAACCAACTGGAGATGGCGCGCAAAGCAGGGGCGCCTGACTAGCGTTAATAAAGTCGGCTGTAACCCGATAACGGAATGTGATGGCCAAACAAAGAAAGCTTTACCATATTGAAGATCTAATTATGTACAACACGATCCTTTTCATGTCTTGTTCTCAAATTATAATAACCTCTATGATAATTCTATGTACAGTCTTTTCAATCTATTTCTTTGTCTATCTGAACTCATCTGGATTTGCCAAATTGAGTATCTTTGAGCAATCAAGAATTACCAAAACTGATCTTTTTGTTTCTATGTTAGGGAATTTTTAAACCTTTTTTGTGTTATTTCCTACTTCCAGCTTTAACATTGCAAAACCATATTTCTAGCCCCAGATTTGAGTAGGTGTAAACAATTTACCCATCACGCTAGGAATACGCGTGATGCTCATTCCAAGTTAATATTACATCTAACTTTAATATTGTTTGATTAAAGGGTAGCTGAACTGGTCTTAGTTATACCCCTTAAAATAGAAATAAATAAATGTTAGGGCAATGTAGCACCATTGCCTTATCAAATTTTCATCTCAACTCGCAAACAAGACAAAAACGCCACAAAAACCCCAGCAACAATAACAGTTTTTATAGTGTACCCCAATGTCGAGGGTTCACTCTTCACTGTATTTGCTTGTTTCTTTTTGTTGTTGCTCTCAGACTCCTTGCCTACATTTCTTTTCCATAGCAATTTACCAAATATGTACCTTTCACTTTGAAAATCGTAAAATGTCACAAACTGTTCAATAAAAATACAAATGACAATAAAAATTCGATAAAAAAAAAGTAAGCAACAACTGTGATGGCAGCAACAACAAAAGCAGCAACGACTACAACAATGCAAGCCATTGCATAAATTAATGTAAATTTATGCGAAAAATTACACCAACAACAAAAACAACGGCAACTGTAGCAACATGAAGCAGCCACATAGCCGATGAGAGCATTTTCACATGGAACGTCAAGCGGCAGTGGCTGGTTGTGGCAAGGATTGTAGTGAGGTGACTTGTACGCAAGCAGGGAAGCAGCGAGAGGAATTGGGGGCCATTTAATTGACCCATATTCCAGTTCAGTGTTAGAGTATCAGAAATTCGCTGACAACTGTAGAAAATATCGTGGCTTTGAAGACGTTATAATTCCAACTATAGCCCCCCACTTGAAATTTTTTACAAATGTGCAAAAATCTTTGATAATATGTAAAGTTTAAAAAAAAAAAAAGATAAACGTTAATAAACATATTTATATTGATGTTTTTATCAAAAACATTTAATTAATTCAAGTTTAAAAAACTATAAATAAAAAAAATTAATTGGAGCCTAAAAATACGCCAATGTTCAAGTCTTGTGCGAACGACTTTCAGATACACTGTAACGCTTTTCCGTAAAAAAATCACATAAACAATTTTGAAAAAATTTCCTATTTGTCAACGGATTTTGACACAATACTTCGAAAGCCTAAAAACACAATATCTGAAAAACCGAAAACTTTTGTAAACCGACAACAAAAATCTAAACTTAACCTGTATCCTGTCGAAAAATAAGTTATTTTCTGCACTGACGCTTACCATTTCTGCATTTCTTCGAAACTCAGCTACTTACGATTTCAATTTCTTTTAGATCTTAAATAGTGCCTACTTCTTATTGCTAAAAAAGTTCTTGAGATAGTTGGACATCGCTCCATACTGCCGATAACCCATCAAAACTAAGTATTTCGGATTCTAAGTGGTGTTTACTTTTTATTGCTAAATAGGGTTCTAAATTTAGCAGTTTTCCTTCTAGCGTAGTTTCATAAGCCTTTGAATATTTAATTTGGTGACAATATTATTTTAATAAATCAGCAAATAATAATATATTATAAGAAGCATAAGTCCCCTCGTTATGCCTCCTAATAGAAGTATACATAATAACACACTTTAGAATGGATCACCAGAGATATAACAGAGCCTTCGCGCTATGGATAAACTTAAAATTATTGAAAAATCGCAGCCCTCTTATTATATATTTTTTAATAACTGAAAATTCGAACTCTAATCAGTAAATTAATAAGAATTAGTCTTCCAAGAACTGTTTTTTTTATAGTAAATAATATAACAGACCATCCAAGCTTTAGATAACCTCAAAACTATTAAAAATTTCAGCATTTTTATTACATAACCTCAAATTACTTAAAATTCGAACTCTAGTCAGCAAATTACTTTGGAAATGCGCCGGAACCTTCTAAGCCTCCTTCTTCTATATTAAACCAGACAATCCACGCTTTAGATACCCTTAAAATTATTAAAACTTGCAGCATTTTTTTAACATAACTTCAAGCTTTTATATTGATTATAGTTTTGGATCCCTTAGTTGGTCTGCGACTTTGCCTGCTCAATGTAACATACATACAAAATAAATATACCCTTTTCACCATATGTAACGACAACTAAATCTTTATAATTTTATTAAATGCTTGCATACTTGCAAATATATTTTTCAATTATATTATTCTAAATAAAATATCTAGATTATTTTTGAATTTGTTATTTTGAAGTATTTGTAATACAATTCCGAAACATCCAATTGCCTTAGTTGGTCTCAATATTTTTCGGTTTTTTTTATTGTATTTAATTAACAAATACTATTTGGTTTAGAAATTTTTTTAAGTGATTAAGAGCTGTTTTTGAACTAGTTTAAAATGAATATTTAATGTTAATATCAGAAATTTAACGAAAAAAACTGTATGAAAAAGTATTTCTTATTTTATGAGCATGTTAAGTTCAAACAAGCAACGTTCAGATCAAGTTTTTACATTGCTTGCAATGTTTCGATTTTTATTGTATGTAGAATTATTTGTATTATATTTTTGTAATATTATATTTAAGATCTGTACTTTTTGCTGTCAGTCTTAGTCACTTTGTTTGTAAGATCGAAATTAACAAAAAAAAAATGTAGGCCCCTTGAATCGCTATACCGATTGAAAGCTGCTTGGGAAAAACAGAAATCTACAGATTATAGCTGAATCCGAACGACGGTAACCTAAATTAACAGAGATTTACTTAGGCAAATAGTTTCTAATTGTTCACTTTAGCAGTATAGCTGCTTTCCAATAAAAGCAAGTATCTTACGTTGTATTTCGATATAAATGTTTATTTTTAATTTTGCTCAAACGCTCATATTCAATTCCAAATTTGGTCCGCATTTTAGCATGTAATTGATAAATATATTGAAAATATCTACACTTAAATTTTGCAAAGTTCTAAATTTGCCGACTTTCTCAGTTCACGAGGTATATGGATTTATTTTTAACTAACTTTATTTCGTTTTAGGTGTTATTTGTGTTATAAAGCTCAAGTTGTTTTAAAAATGAACAACTGAAGCTCAGCTATTGTAGGTGAACTCTTTTGCGTAGATAATATATATTTAGTAATATATATAGTCCATAGTGTGTAGTATATAGGGTACTATATATATAAAGAATGGTAATGTAAATAGTCAAAATTATTTACATTTTATAAACATTAAGTACATTTTGCCACAAGTACTGAATATCCTGCAAATTCACTTTAGTTTAGTACAAATGCCTACAGTGTATTTTGGCTTCGATCATAGTCAGCTTAATTGTCACTTTGTACAGAATAAATTTATATAAATAAAAGTCAAATTCAATTTACTTGTAGTAAACAATTTTCTTATTTTTTTTGTACGTAATTGTCTGCGTGTATGTGTATCTGTGTTTTTGTATCTGTAACTGTAGCTGTATTTTTGTATCTGTATTTGTATCTGCAGTTGTCGGCCAGCTGTTGCACGTCGTAGCACACCAAGCACACAAGCAACAAAAACAAAAAAAACTAAATATATTCAAACAAATTCAAACTGAATGCAACAAAATGAATTGAACTGTATTGAAATTCGAGTTCAACATTTGAATTTACGAGCCAAACGTGTTTCAAATTATTTTAAAGCTGGATTACGTATACGTATTATTTGTCATGGTTGATTTTTTGTTTGGCAGAACGTGTGTTTAAATATATTTTTCAATTAGCAAGCTACTAACTGGGCTTACATAGTGCTGAGTGCTGAAAATCGTTTCGCTTTTAAATTGGCCGCATTTTCTTTTTTCTATTCGACAGTTTTTTTCCACTTTATTTATTTATTTTCACAAAACATTTCATGTCAATTTGCATTTTTAAAGTCTGGCGTCTTGTGGAAGCGTGTGAAAAAAAAATGTTTTTTAACTTTTCGATTTTTTTTGCTTTTATCTTTTATCTGCTTTGCGGCCATCTAATGAAAAGTCTTAAATTTCCAAAATGCCATTTCGTTTGGCTTTTACTTATATAACAAACAAGAAGATATAACAGCAACCGCAACTTGTTCATTTCGAATGTTTTCCATGGGATTAGCATAATGGTGTGTGGCATGGTGTGGCAAATGAATTGCCAACGTTGACACAAATTGTTGGTTTGTTGTATTGCTCGATTGTCACATGGTCGCTCTCGTCTAAAAGTGACCACACACGCGCACAGCTAGTCCGAAAGACTTTAAAAGCTAAGCTCAACAGAGACAACAACAACGACAACAACACAAGAGCAGTGTATTTCGAAAAATAATAATAATTATAATTTAGAGACTTATTTGACACTTACTAGCGAGGCCTGAGGCTTAAGCGTGTCTGTCACTTTGGCAACGATTTAAATGCCACGCATGACTTACAAAACTCACGCGTGACTTTCGCTGACTGGCGAAATAAAGGTGTTCCAAATGCAAACCAAATAAGTAATAAAATCATCAAATGACTTTTTGAGAGACTTGTCTAGACACGCACAAGTCACGCGTGACTTTTGTGCTGTTGATTTAGCTATAAACAAATGTTTTAAAAGTTTTTAACTTGGGGAAAATTTTACGATGAAAGACTATATAGTTGAGAAGGTAACAATTGTTTGATGTTAGAGTGGGTAGCTGCATAAAGTAGTAGGGATCAGATCTCTTATTGCATACCTTTTGTTTATTAGGCAGACAAAAAGTACTGCTGCCGATCTATGTATTATATTTATTATTATTATTAAGCCTTGTTCGGCGTGAAATATTTCCGAGCTATAAGCTATACGTAAATAGCCTTCATTGCTTTCTTCTCATAGCGATTTACCTAATTCCGCTGATATTTCCATAATAATTGTCGCCACGTTCTACGCTATCGTCTCCATGTAGTCTTTAAGCGCGGCCGCTTCGCGTTATCTGTGTCCGTTCCAGTTGACCAAAGTTCTTCATGGGAAATTCGTTTTAGCCACAACAAAAAGACAACGATTAACGTTTAGCTTTGTATATTCGGCTATTGCAAATTGCGTCTCGAAGCCGTAGAAGAGTGCGGACCGGTAGTACGACTACAATGTCAAGATTTTAGTTTGTTTACTGTGAACATTTCTTAAGCGTGTGAAGGTAACAATTGACTACTGGATTCTTGCAGAGCCGCTTGTCATTGTGCTGCCGCTAGATGCTATTGAACTTTCTATAATTGATACATTGATTCATCATCAACTCTTGCGATTTGTTTTCGTTCAAAGTTTATGAATTCTTCTAACGTCGCGTTTCTTTCGTCTTTTGGGCATTTACTAAATGTTCCAGCTTTGTAGATTTTAGATATTGATTCATCAACTCTTACGATTTGTTTTCGTTCAAAATTGATCGATTCTTCTAACTTCACATTGACTTACATTTCTTCGTATTTGGGCATTTACTAAATGTTCAATCTTTGCAGATTTTACACAAGTATCCATTAGATTTTTTTTGTCTGTCAGTATTTCTATCTGAGGGTCATTGCTAGTTGTCCACATAGGCAAGTGATTCCGATTTCGATGTAGGGAAGTTGCTGATGATCCCAATAGAGTTCACAAGCGTTGTATGTTTTCTAAAGCTTCACTGCCAATTTTTTTTTTGTAAAACATGCATTTTCATATATCTACTAAAATTTTTTAATACTTTTTTAATTTGAATGTATGCGTTTCGTGATCCAAAACAAGAAGTATTTAATTATTTCAACAGCTAATAAACAAACCAATATTATCTTAAGCTACTGATATTTGAAGCAAATTCAAATGTTTTATCGCACAATATATACTTTACAAATATTATTATTATTATTATGGAAGTAATTGAGACACAATTATAAATTGTGTTCCATTTATGATGCCACAGCAGCTTAGGCCACTTTGGAAATGACACAAACTGGATATCCTTCAATGTAAATAAACACGTTTTATTCAATCGCCATCAGATACTTAAGGCAAAAGCCTTGTTCTAAGTGCAGAATGATGTTAGTAACAATCACAAGTGCAATTCGGAAATTTCAAATGACAAAAGGACGAAAAAAAAATTCAGAGTCACCATCGGTAAAAATTGTTTTTGTAAAATTTGAAATATCAACTGAAAAATGTGATATCAATCAGCTCTAAAACATGAACAAGGAACAAAAAATAGCACCAGCTTTGGTTGGGTTGGCAGTCGCTTAAGAATTTTATATCATTCGAAATTTCGTATTTATTAAAAATTGTTTTATATTAGAATTGAGGCCTAAAAGTACAAAGAGTTAATTTTGATGAAAAGCCAAAGCATTCTTCCGCAGATTTTTTTGTAAGTTGCAATACCAATTACTTAAAGCATATTGCTTGGCATATAATATATAGATATAAATCTAAAGTTTATTTTCCTTTTGATCCTTGACTCAGCAGCTGACGTGATAACGCAAAAAGCGTACCAAACTTAAAGCAGATGCAACGTAAGGCTACATTAGGAAACCAATTTTTACGCTTAACAGAGCAAGTCTATTATTGAAACTTTAAAAAGCGCATAACTCGAAAAGTACACCTGACTCTATTATACTCTACTAATAGCTTTCTCACACAGATTTGCATACAATCTAACTGCCTAACCAGTTTCTAGGGCCAATTGTTACAGGTACATCAAACCTAAGTAGCCCGTTAAATTACTTTTTTGCAATTTAAGTTAAACCATTGTTATGGTCACTTTATGGCCCAAGCGATAACAACCAAAATTTACTACTTAAGCAGAAAGTTTTGCTAAGGTAAATTGCATGCAAAAGCATTACAAAAAATGCAATTTAATAATGCCAACAAAAATCAACTCCACCAAAAGCGAATTGAGCAAAAAAGATTTGGCCAATAGTCTGTCGATCTGTCAGTCAGTCAGTCAGCAGTGCTGGTGTTATACAAATTTTTTCTAAGAGCGCCAAATTTCTTAGAAATTCATTTTGCAAGTTGCAGTTTTTGTGTGTATTCAAAAGTCAACACAATTAAAAGCAAAATAAGCAAAAAAAAAAATAATAATAATAACTGCAATGAAAAGATACGGTTGAGGCTAAGCTAAAAAGGTAAATAAACCTAGTAAAAATAATAAACCAAAATGTAGCAGATGCAAAGAAACTCAAAGTACGAGTCAGTGCAATATACGACATTGGAATACCTTGCAGCATAAGTTCGAAAAACAAACTGTTTGCATACAAACTTAAGTTTTAAACATTCGAGCAGAATTTGATTTTTCAGCGCTTAATTTGGCTAAAGCGCAACAGATATTAATTGCTGCCGTTGACCCGCTCTCTGCCTTTGTGTAGTGTATACAAATACTTAAGCATGCTTTTGTTGATCCGACTGACTGATTGACTGACTGCTGGAGTGACTAGCTGACTATTAGTTGGCTTTTTGCCAAAGCAGCCAGGAAATCGAAACAAAATATTGACGACAAACGGAAAATCTCTGTACACAAAATGCAGCAAATCTTTAGGACAGCAGGTGGCGGGCTGTGAGCGAAAAAGTCAAAAATATAAGAGTGAAAAAAGAAACAAACACCTTTGTAATATTTTTTTTATTAATAAATAACAGCAGCAGCGAAGAGTAGAAGAGCGGAAATTAATTTCTTGATAAAAGTAAGCAAAGAAAAGTACTATGGTACAAAAGTCTATTCTTGAGATGAATCGATTTGAATCTTTAATATTAAGTTTGCTAAAAAAATGAATACAAATTTATTTTTAGGCTTGACAGATAGAAAACCGTGTAGTTGCTATTAAGACAAAACAAACTCATTCAAGCAGAAATAGACACTTAAAAAAAATTAAACAAAACCTTGATTTAGATTTAAAATAAATGTTATATACCAAAGATACGTGTGGCCTCATAGATTAGTTGGCAATGGGGCTCGAATCCAACTCATGGCCAGAGGCAGGACCATTTTAACGTTTCTACTTAAGAAAAAAGCATTTTTACCATTGCACTCAGCCCATACACCACGCAAATTGGAGGGCTTAACATAGAACCAAACGCCATTCTTCAATTTTCTGCGTACAGCATCAACAATACCAGCTATGAATGATGCCAAAATTAAGACTGTATCGCCCAACCTTTACACGATTATCAAAACTACGTGTCACAATAACTCCATAAAACATTGGTAATCGTAGACGCCACTCCCAGAAGACGTTAGCTAGCAGCCTCACCAAATATCATTTCGATCGAAATCCCAACCGATTACAGAAACCAATACGAAAGAATGCAACATACACGACTCCCCGAACTCGATAACGAACATAGGCATTTAAAAACGGACACGAATTGGACAATGCAACGTTAAAACCCTTGGAAAACCTAAGAAGATACCTGCTTCAAGAACAGGCCCAGGCGAACACAACATGAAGAAACAGAGCTAAACAGACGGCAGGGTTCGATGGAAGGTGCTAGTTGAGGCACTAAGTGCCCAAGCGAAATAATAAGGGGAAAACAATACCAAAGTTAATTTAATTAAAAAATACAAATATGTTATTTAAACTGTTTGAGCATTATGCCAAAAAAAAAGTGATTTGAACCATAGTTTCAAAAATGTATCTATCAATTGACTGTCTAAGATACTGTATAACTTTAACTAGACTTTTTAAACTGCATAACAAACTCTTGTGGAGTTGTGGAGTTTTGTAGTTTTTTTCCAAGAAAATGCAAAAACAACCGAGACCTTTGGCATACAAAAAAAGTGTAAATGCATTCATTCATGGTTGCCAATAGTCAAAGAAGTTCAACTAACCAAAGCTCGCTCACATGGCCTTTTCATTCCCATAGATAATTTGTTTGTTGCCAAAAAAACGAATATTTTAAATTTGTGCCACAGCTCACATGTATGCACCTCATCCCAACGCGTGCAATGCAACACATTGAAGCAAAGTCAAAAGAAATATATAGAACTGTAGCAGTGTGGCCACTTGGTATGCATTTTTTTTTGTGCCACGTGCAACTGGCAGCATCTTGCAGCATGCAACTTGCACTCGCGAATGGCGATATAAATCTGCCAATAGTTGCCGCAACGACGACGTCGTCAAGGAACTGCCGTACTACAAATAAACAAACAGAAAACTGAGAAAAACAAACAAACAAGCAGACGGACATGGCAAACTTGCCACATGCAACGACTGCTGCATCTTTGTATCTATGAAGTTGCCATTTGGTTGGTTGGCTTGTACATGTTGCGAACGCTGTGACTTTTGTTGCAAGGGTCGCCATGCCACACAGTTGCATGCAACTGTGGCGGCAATCTATTAAAGACTGCCAACTGAACCCGAACAGGTTGGCATTTTCTTTGTTTTTATTTTATGCATAAAGGTGCACATGCATATGCATTGGGGTTTGGGTGTGTGTGTTTGTGTGTGTGTTTGGCTGGGCATGTGTGTGTGTTTGAATGGATCTGTGTGTGCGTGTGTGTGTTTGGGTGTGTGTGTGAACAGTGCTGAGCAAACTTACCGTTAGTTTTTATCAAAGAGCTCTTTCTCTCTATGCATGTGGCTGCCTCTTGTTGAAAAGCTGCAAAAATAAATAAAAGGAAACAAAAAGAAAAAAAATTATAAAAAAATGCTAAAAATTAAATGAATAAAAATTGCACATACAAAAAAAAAACAGCATTTATTTATGTGTATGTATGTGTTTCTAATGGAAATCGCTATAATAGTGTGAAACGGGCCTTGATGAATGCATGCAATGCATAGAACAGCGTGGAAACATTTTTGCAGATTTGCGAGAAGCCAAAGACCTTGAGACAATGCAGACATACTTAGTTGCACGTTCAGAGACAGTAGATAATTATAGGAAAAATACTTTACATTAATTAAGAAACTTTACAAAGTAAAGATTTTTAATTCTTTGTTTGGAATTTTTAGTTTCCGAATTTTACTTATTTAGTGTTAATTAAAGCGCGCAACTAAGTCCAAAGCTTACCATATAATTAAACAATATTAAAATTAGGAAATATTAAATTAGACTGAGCAAAATATAATATTTAATCATATCCTGCCTAATGTGTGAGTTTTTTCTTAGAAACACATCGTCTCACATCTGAGGATAAGAACTTGGATTTACAATGCAAATGTTTGGCAACAGTAAGTTAAGTCTAAATAGATTGGCCAAAGTTACTCAATTTGACAAATCAAATTAAGTTAAGATAAATAAAAAGATACGTATTCAATATATCTTTTGAAAGACATAAAGTTAAGTTAAGTTTCTGTGAAAATCCTGCAAATCATAATAGGAACTAAAAGATTGTGGTGATGGGTTGAACTTTAAGTAGTCATTCTCGTTGATATAAAGCAAATTTTATGACGATTTATGTTAAAGTCAATGAGCTAAGAAATTTTGCAGAAATAACTCGCCGTTGCATATGTTGTACGATCATTTGGGGACTATGAGCCATAAATTTTGCATATGTTTAATTATTGTACAAAAATCTTTACAGTTTTTAAGTAAAAGTTGTTGATTTATTTTTTTAATTGTTTTAAAGGTGTCCCAACTAATTAGCTAAGATTTACCCCAAGCTCTTTTTAGCATAGAGCAATATCAGTGTGAACTTAGTGTAAATTGAACTCTAGGCTCTCGCTAAAGCGTTTATCTCAAAACGAACACCCATCTAGCTCAAAGTTATGCTAAGTTCAATCAAAAACCTTAGTTTATAAGAAAGTCGAAAAAAAAAACTAAGCATCTGTAATGCATGTATCAAAACCGTTTTTTTTTTTTTTTTTAGTGAAACCTATCATATGACAAATAATATCTTAAAAAAACAACAGAGTTTCGTCAATCGATGCCTGAGGCGGATTGTTGGAGTGTTCTGATCCAGAACAATATCCAATGCGAGGTTATGGGAGGTGGCCAAACAACGAAACATCAAAAGCGACATATCGATCAGAGAATATAAATGGATCGAACACAGTCTCAGAAGAGACAATAGAAATATAGCATGTGCAGTTCTCAAATAGAACCCCATTGGCAATCATTGCAGAGGGCATACGAAGACTACTTGGAAGCAGATAGTGTTGGGGAAAAAATCGTTATACGACGCGAAGGCTGGACACTATTTGTTAATATGCTAAGTTCATAATAATTTATCATAAGTGAGCACGCCAAGAATAATAATACAACCTTAATCGAGTCGAAAGTGTGGTTTCTTTTCATTTGTGATCTAAATAAGCAAATTTATCTAAATCTCAACGCACCATCCAATATTGAACTCCAATGTGTGTGCAAAAAACACTTTGTATACCCAACACACTGCTTGCTTAACTTGTTGCTGCCTGAGCCATCAAGTATAAATAATTAGCGCCATATGGTTAAGGGAAAAAATTATAGTATATAAGACTTTTTTTTCGAAGTTTAGAACATTAGAATCAAGATGGCGATATATTCTCAGTTTGGTTTAGCAATTCAAGAATTGAAACCAAACGATCATCAAGCAAGGCGTTGATACGTCGAATGGGCCCAAAACAACTTTGCCGTTGTTCCCGATTTTCATAAGCGAATTCTATTTAGCGATAAAGTGCACTTCTTGTTGAATGGCTACATCAACAAACAAAACTGCCGCATTTGGAGTGAAGCTAAAACCTTAAGTGTATGTGGAAACAGCATGACAGGGCTGGTGGCATCATTGGTGCATACTACTTCAAAAACGTTGATGGCCAGAAGGGTACAGTCCATGGTGATCGGTATGGAGCCATGATTACTAACTTTTTCATTGCTGAATTGAACAATCATGTTGTACAGGAGCGCTGTGGTTCGGCGCAATATGTCACACAACTTGTGCCACAATCGATTTATTGAAAGACACGATTGGTGACCGCGGCCTAATTTCACACTTTAGACCTGTGATTTGGCCTCCAAGATCTTTGGATTTAAGACCGCTAGACTACTTACTGTGAGGTTATGTAAAGTCATTGGTATATGCGAATAAACCACAAACGCTTAAGCATTTGGCAGACAATATTGGCCTTTTTATGGCCGATATACGGCCACAAATCTTGGAAAAAGTCATCGAAAATTGGACGTTCAGATTGTACTACAAACGAGCCAGACATGGCGGTCATATGAAAGAATTAATATTTAAAATGTAATGCCACAAGTTTATCTTTCGTTTAAATCAAACGAATTATCCAATGTTGATTTACTGCAATTTAAAGTTTTATCTCTCTAAAAAAAAACACTCTTTACAACATAATAGGTAGTTACCAACAGAAATTATTTATTTAAATTAAATGTTCGTATGCATATATCGAAGTTCTTAAATTATTTGTCAAAATTGCTTGTTTACTCTTTAAGATAATACTCCTACTTGTGCTCTGCTCGCCGTCACTTAAGCCAACAATATTTTGTACTTTATCCCAACATTTACCAAGTTTCTTATATCTTTCAGATATTCAATCTCAATCTTAAGTTAAATTGGTGATTCAGTTTGAAAAATAGAAAATAATCTGACAAAGTCGTATTGTTTTAATATGCAGTTTGTGGTTCGATATTTGCCTAATTTTTAGCCAAATTAAATTTAGGCTAACACCAACGAAAAACTCGAACGAGTACAATTTAGGCAATGCAACAAATTTTTGTTTTCAACTTTAATGTAAAAATACTTTTATTGCCAAGTGTACCGCGCTGAAAATGCACTTTGCACTCTCTGAGTGCACTGAGCTCGACATCGCAGTTTCAGCTTGTTGTAAGCCGAGTTATATTTGAAACAAATATGTTGACAGGTAACCAATGGAAATTAAACTAGGTAGTAGAGTTAATTAAATCTGTAAATGGAGTAGCTGCAAATATTGTGCATCAAATTAACACGTATTGAAGTGCCCAGTTAGCGAAGTATAATTATATAGTTTGTCAAAAACCTTTGCAGCTTCAATTATAAATTTTCATTTCATATTTTAATTTGAGTGCAATAGTATCTGACATCAAACAAAATATTAAAAAAATGGCATTTAATTGCTATAAACAGATGCACTTACCAATTTTTTTTTTAATTACATAAAGTATAAAATAGTTAATTAGACTTCACTTTTTATGCATTTAAAAAAAAATAGAAAATATTTTCTAAATAAATATTAAAATTTAAAAAAGACTGCTGCGTCGCCAACTTGTGCAAACCCGTAAAATTAATGGTACAACCCAACGGTTGACACGTAGAAACAAGAATAAACCCTAAAGCAGCTTCGTTTTGTACTTATCGTCAGAATATTTATGCATTTTATAACTTAAAAAATCGCAAAAAAACATCCATTGCCAATTTAAGCATTAAAGTTGCATATACCACCAGCTTCAGCTGATATACGCTTATCTCGAAGTTACACCTGAGCTATGGATATGCCATGATACCAATTTGCATATAAAGCGGCTAACAAAAATTAACTGCCAAAATAAAAGGCATATGTGCTGGTTGGCCTGGCCCTGTCAAGTAAATTATACATAATGCTAGCAACTGCAGACTCACTCACTCAAAAAAAACAAAAGCATAATAAATAAAATCTAAGATATTGCGTGTATTCTCAACAAAAATAATAATAATAAAAATAAAGTAACAAAAATGGCATAAAAGATATTGCATAAATATTGGTATGGTTTTTATATGATGCTAGAGCCCCCCTCCAAAAAAAAAAAATATATATATATATATATATATATATATATGTGGCAACCTGAGGTTGCATGTGTTCAATAGCACGTTGACATAAGGTGAAGCTGTGGCTGCGCATACAAGCTTGTGGCTGGGGGTTGGAATTGGGTTTGGGGTCTGCTGTTGGAGGTGTGATGGTCGTGGGGGTGGGCACAAAACTAACAAACCATAAAAATCCGCACATAAATTATATTTGCTTGCTGGAGCAGCAAGAGTTGTAGGTACTATGTACTACTACGTAGCTTGTGGCAGCTGCGGCAAGTGACTTGCGACGACATTCAGTGTCTGAGCAGCAATGCGCAACATACGCAAATGCAGCGATGGCAGCGTTGGCAGCAACAACGGGGGAGTAGCAAGGGCAAAGAGGCAATAACAGCAGTTGGTAAATTTATGGCAGCCATTGCCAGCGCCAAGTGGTTTCCATGGCTGCTGCGCTTGCTGCCTTGGCTGCCACAAAAGTGGCTTGGCTCAAGTGGCAGCCAGAGTTCGAGCGCAGAGAAGCAAGTGGCAAGCGGCAAGCGGCAAAACGGCAAAACTAGAAGTATGCAATGACAAAGGCAAATAAATTACAGCAGCATCATTTGCAGAAGAATCTGCCCCAAAGACTCTGCCACAAATTCCGAGTTGCTTATGCAAAGATATACACGAAAACGAAAAAATAAAAATGGCAAGCAATTAAAATTAATTTGGCTTATTGTTCAAAAAAAAAAGACCAAAAACAAAAAAATGGTAAAGATAAAATGAAAAGGATTAAGTGGCCATATTTATTTGGCCATGTCTGTTGTTTATAAATTATAGTTAATGCATTAAAGAGTCAAAAGAAGCTAAATGGCGAAAATTTTGCGGTCAAGTGAAGAGAGCAGAAGGAAAAAGCAAACAGCTTCGAAAGGAACTCACACAATCATCATGAAATTTCTGTGCTGCACTCAGTTAAGCAATGAAAATAAAAATATTAATTATTTGTATAAAGTTATTTCGGTTTGTGAAATATTTGACTCTGTTAAGTTAGTTGTATATCTGCGCGTGATTGCGTTCGCAGTTTTTCGAAGTATTTGTGGACATATTTTTGCCAAGGGATTTTCATTGGTGTGAATCAAGTATAACTCAATCAAGTATACGCCACCAGCTCTGCTATTTAAGAAATTTACATTTTTTACACATTTGGCGTACAATTACTTCGCTAATTCTATGTTAAAGTCAAAACACAAATATTCTTTTGCTTAAGCAGTGAAAAAGATATTTTTCTTTGTACACGATTTTCTTTACTTATTACTGATGTCTGATTTGTTACTGATTTCGAAAGAATTGGGCACTATTGAAGATCTTACAAAAAAACAATACTCTGAAGCCAAATTCGCTTACGAAAGCTATATGAGGAGAATTGGTTTTTATTATGAAAAAAATGTATGCACTTGGTAATGGAAGTATCTCTATTAATAGCTGTTCGAACAGCGTATGGACCTATTGTTTGGTAGCCGAATCCAAAGAGCGCTTTCTTTAATCAATAGAGTTCTACTTAGGCATCGTCTATTTGCTAGCTATGTCAGTGCTAGACAAATGCAGCAAACCACCGAACTTTGGGTTCAGCAGCATGCACACTACCACTGCAAGCTGTAGCTCTGCTATACATATCTGTATATTAAAATAATATTCTCTATATCAAAAATAATCATACGTACAGATAAATAGCCATTTTGGCACAGTTGCTCGCCATTGGAAATGCTATTCAAACTCTATTTGCTGCCTAAAACCACGCTCTTGTTTTATAAGTTTGTATCACAAATAAGATACAGATCAGATACAGCATACATGTATAAGATTCATTTTTTTGCAAAGCCGCTCTATGCCAACTAATCATATAATAGCTGCCTAGCTCTGATGCATCTTACCTTATAAATTGCTGAAGCTTTTGGGCAAGTCCTAAATTGATATTTTAAAATTTTGCTACCACCATATCACCACAAAAGCTTAAGCACACAATTACAAACGATTTCAGCATGCCTAAGTTGCCTTCTCAGCCCTCTATTTGCACAATATCAACAGTTTCATGTTAACTATTTCACATATAAAACACAACTCAAGCGCATTGTAAGTCTACATACCAATTTTGTTTCAATTCGTTCCCCATCACTTGCCTCATGTGGCATGAAATTCAAGTTCAAATTTCGCTTCACTGTAATTTTATACACACAACAACAATACGGCAGATGATGTTGATGATGATGATGATGATTCACTTGGTACGCGGTCTGTTTGCCTATCTAGTCGATCCTGTGTTTGGATGTTTATTTTTACAAGTTTATAAATCTCTGTGTGAATCACGCGTATATTCAGTTAATGTAGTACACAAAAAAATAAACAAAAAAATATATTTCACTCTTGCTTTTTGCTGCTGCAAGCTGAGAAGCTAAAGATTTATGCAGGAAATATAATATTTTTGCTATACGAAGCGGCAGCAATTTGGCAAAACTTATAGAGGCCTTACATATATGAGAATTACATAAAGACAGACAGATCTCGCATTATATGCAGTCTCAAAAATGTTTATATTATACAGATGTTCGCCAAGGTGCATCTGCAACTAAAACGATTTCGAAAAAGTTATAGTTTCGTTTTTTTTTCTATTGCGTGTAAGTGTATGCAAGCGTTTATATTTGTATCGACGCGGCTTCAAAGTTATACTCTTGCAATATTTGCTGGCTCTTAAATTTCTACAGATGCATTTAAAAAGTCCAAAAAGAAATATATGTATATTTAACTTAATATAATGCCCAAAGACTGGAAATAAGGGGTCCATTGCTCTTTGGCTTGTGTTTAAGTGGCTTGCGTTTGCGCTTTTATGGCATGCTGAAAGTTTTGCAAAGTCACTGAAGTCAATTGTATACTCTATATTTGTGATACAAGTGTGTATTCGATATGGGTATGATATGAGTTCATCACGTTACATATATGCATTCATTGCGCATTTTCTACAAGCAAGGATTTGGAAAATAAGCTAGTACCAGCAAATCAATGTGAAAAATTAATTTTGATAAGAAATTTCATAGTACAATAGTTTTCAAAAAAAATATTTATAATAACTTTAAAGTTAAATGATTCTGCGAATCGTAGCATTACGTGTAGAAGCGGTTACAATTTCGAGAATCTTGAGTTTGCTGACGATAGAGTGCTTCTCTCGCATTGCACACAACAGTCGAAATTGAATGAGCTCTCTATAGAATCTGTAAAAGCTGGCCTAAAGTTCAACATACCTAAGGCCGAATCATCATATGTCAAATCTGCGCACCATATATCTGTTCGAGTCAGAGGCCCAGAAGTTGTCACATATCTAGTTGGTATCTTATCTACGGAAAAAAGACAAGAGGCGAGAACTCCTTTGCACGCAGCTTAGCAATGTATGGCGAGCAGTGAACATAAGTATCAACACGAAGATGAAAGATGAAAATATTCTCTATTGGCTGACAACAGTATCCTTCCTCCGCAAACCTTTGTGAATAGATATTTATGCAATATAATGCAGCTATGGTAACCTCTTATCATAAGCAATGAAGATCTATGGAGAAGAACCAACCAAAAGCGCATTAATAACGACATATTTAAACGAAACTATCTCTGGTTAGGACTTACTTTGTGAAAAGCCCATGATGAGATACCGCATGCAACGAGTCGACGCGAACGACCCCAAATCACTTTGAGTAGAACGGTTCCGAAGGAAACTGGCAAATTGATTAACGAACTTTGAGCAAATACTAGAGATAGGCAGAGGTGGAAGAAAGTCATCTGTTTAAAACTTAAGCTTTTAGAAGGAATAGAGGTGCTGCCCTTCGGCCATGCCCATGTCATACGGCGCGTTACCGTGACAGACAGTGCTTGGGCCTTATACGCGATGCGAATATCTCAAGCATTGTTCGAGTAATTGCTAGAGATAGGGAAAAGATAGATAGTTGAAAGTGCTATGTTCCAAGGTTAAGCTACTAGAAGAAGTATGGATTATTTATAATAGTGAATTGCAGAATTCACAGAAAACAATTGCTGCTGTGTAAATTGCAATAACAAATCTGCATGCATTTGTTTAATTTTAGCTTATTTCTAGTCTATTTCAAAGATAAACAAAATACAAGAGTATCTTGTATTTGCTATGTACCAGCAGTCTCATGCTTTGCATTGTTTTTGCTTTCGTTGTTTTGATTTTATGCAGCGTTACGTATACGCCGCCGCGTACATTCCTATAATTGGCCTTTGATTTCAACTATTTACTGCAAATGTTGTTGTTGTGTTGGTTGTTGCTCTTTCAATTGTTGCAGTTGTTGCTATTGTTGTTGTTGTATTGATATTATTGAATGCTACGCTTGTTTTGCGCTCAGACATATTTGGCTTTGTATTATTAAAATGGAGTGTGCATTATTTCACAGTCAATTAAGTTCGTAAATAGCTTTTTTTTCATCTTAAAAAGTTATGTGCAATTAGTTCAAAAGAGCGCAAATTAAATTTAAGTCTAAGGGGTTCAAAGAACCATGAGCAAACAGCACGACAAACGCCTAATGAAAATGTCAACAAAAATCGATTTAATTAATGTTCGAAGGTTAACTTAAAAACCTACATATATGGCATGAGACTGCATAGCAACTTATTTTCAAAAACTATTATTGCAATTTAGCAATTTGTATTTTAAGCAAAAGTTAATTCTAATATTAAACTTACAAATTAAACAAAAATAGTAGATACAGCTGTGTACTGTTCATAAAGCAAATTTATGAAAATCATAAAACTATTATCCAGCTTTACCAGTTCTACAAACTACACATACTGTGCCCCCACACCTTAAAGATTCACCACAAATGGTGTTGGCCTAAAACTCGTGAAGCATTTTTTAATTGGTAAATACTTAAAGGTTCATGAACCCGCACATACAAGACAAAGTAGTTTAATTTCTTATAATTATTTTTGCTTTATCTCTTTACTCTTGTTTTATGACTCATTAGACCCGGTTTTTTTGTTGTTGAAATTTTTTGCTTGCGAAATGGACTTTTAATTATAGTTTGCTACGTTTTTTTGTAAACATTTTTCATCAACTTGTGTTATGGCTTTTCTTTGAAGACGTGGTAAGCCATGCACGAGAGTATAAATATTACTTATAATAAATAAACACGAGCGGCTGTTGAGTTTTACACACACCACGCCCATTTCCTACTATTTAAATAACAATAAAAGAAACTTATACCAAAATACACTCATTTGCATGTTGTAATGCGATGCGGCCAATGAATGCAACATTGCCAACAACAACAGCCACTTGTACAACCGCAAACAAATTAGTAGAGCACCCTGACCAGAAGGTCGCCCTCGTACAAAAAAAGAAACACAATGGTACTCATAGAAAAACAACAAAAGCAGCAACAAACCTAACCACAACTGACTCACTGGCCATAACCAAAGTCTTTTGAAATGCAATAAATATCAGCGCAATGTTTATTTCGCAGCAAATCATAACAATGGGAGTGTGTATTGTATATTGCAAATGCTTCCCATCAAAATGATTGGACTTATATATATGCTCCAGAGTTTATACAGCAATTTATTGTATAATTTCTTTCCTCTTTTGCTTATGCTTAAGTCCAAAACAGCAGAAAATTCCACAAAAAGCTGCTTATTTACATCGGAAGAGGCTTACGCATGGGTATCATTGAAGCTCTAAAAAATATTGAAATTGAAAAGTTAGAAAAAAAAACTTAACATTTTGAAAGAAATGCATCTCATGCATAGCTCAAAGTTTATGAATCAATCAATACTGACGATTTCAATTCGATGACATAACTCTTTTCATGTCTAAAAAAAAAGTTTATAAATAATGAAACAACAATTCTTGGTTATTCCCAAAGTTTTAGTTTTTTCTTTTGTAGCAGAGCCCATGAAATAAGTCTTTATTTTTTACTCTAAGCATAAATTTCTTCTTCTTAAAAAAAATTCATCGACTTTAGGAGAAAATTGAACCTACAATCAAAGATGAACAGGCGGGATTGAGCTTACACAGGAGCTGTGTAGACCAGGCGAACATACTAAGCACAATCACCGAGTTGTTTCCGGAAGGGAGAATCCGCTGTACCTGCTATTCGTAGATTTCGAGAAAGGAGTACACACAATTTTTTTGCAATAATAAAAGCGTTGTATGACGGCGCCAACTTGACAGTAGTACCAACTTTGCAGACAAATACCGGAATCAAGCACAGCTGTCGTAGTTGACGAAGAAAATAGTATGCCAATCCAACCAAGGAAACATCACCATAATTGGGAACGAAATTGAATTCGTAAACAACTACCCCTACCACGAACAACGGTGAAGTGGATGATGATGTTCAGTGGCGGCTTACGAAAGCTAATGCAGCATTCGGGAGATTGCAACGCACATGGAGCAGCAGGTAGATTATCGGGAAGAGGAAACCCGTCTTTTCAATGCGTGTATTAAATCTATCCTGCTATATGGTAGTGAGACATGGCTCACCACGAAGAAAATAGCACAAAAACTGCAGGTTTTCCGCAACAAAGGCCTGAGAATGGATTTTCTGGTCAAACAGAATATCAAATGCAGCGCTGTGGAGCACTACAGGTGAGTAATTTGATTTTTCACGTTAAAATTTGAAATATCTTTATGTTTGAAATTATCTAATTATAATTTCAACTGCACTTAGTTGGGCATCTAAATAAAATAGTAATATTAAAATAAAGACAAATCGAGTAATTTTATACGAATTCGCATTCAAGAATTGTTTATTCCTGACTGATAATTATTTCAGCTTCTTCTTCATGGGAAATTTTCGCAAATATTAAAACAAATGAAGTAGAATTTGTTTCAAGACTTCATCCATATTGGCGCGATACAATTATTACTTCAAGCAAAACTTTGAAATTTTATTGAGTGACTTGGGAAACAGATTTAAGTTTCAAATATTTTTTAATTATATTTCAATAATTGAAAATTAATATATAAATATCAAAATACCTCGTTCCCATATTTAAGCTGTGAGGTTCAAGATTTACATGAAAATACTAAGATGGTGTATTCTAGACCTCCAACTATAAGCTTTTCCAGCAGATGCAAGAGTACTTTTGGAGTCATCAGTTCATGGTTTGCAAGAAATCAAAAAATGGTCCAATCATTGGATCGGGGATAAAGCAGACTCGTTATTTGTATACGAAAATTGCCAAAAAACCATCAAGAACATTATTTCCTTAATTTTATTCCTAGTTTTTGTAAATATTAATCTAATTTTTTTTAAATTTGAATCAAGTTTTGAAAAATAAATTTAAAATAAAGCTTGAGCTTCCAATAACTTGCTGAAAATCTAGAATGCTACGCAGGATTTGAAAATGTAAGAAATGATAAGATGAAAGATTACAGGATACCTTATTTATTTGCCTCGAAGTAGAAAGCTATTTCAAGCACACAACCCTAGGTTCGCTGCTGACTGCATACCATTCTAACTTGTTAGTTTTAAAATGTGAGGGCTAGCTTTATCGTAATTACGTCTGAGTCATCTTTGATGATTCAATTGACTCTAATTTCTATATTTAAAAACAGAAGGTAGAAATTTGCTTTTAAGTTTTACTTTACTTGCAAATAACTTTTGGTTAAAATTGTTGCACTGTTGGTAAATTAATTTTGTCGCTTTAAGTCCGCTTCGCCAGGTTATTTGTCGGAATGGAAACTTCTTCAAATTAAACCCCACTATTTTGCTGGGAATGGAAAGAATTGTACGATGGGCGAAACTTTTTCGAAAGTAGCTGCTGCATAAAATGGCTTGAACACTTCAAAGGTGCTGATTTCAGCGTACAAGTCAAAGTTCACCTCGATGAACTGATGTTTGAGAATGAGGAATGCATGGAAGGCTATTGCTGCAAACTGTACTCTATGACTCTACAAATAATTTCCGTTCGATAAAAATAATAAGGTTTTGCACAAAAGCAAGGAAATTGTACGTTGAAGCAGAGAGACCATTCAGAAGGCGCTTCTCGATTCGGAACTGCTGAAAAAAGGTATATATGTACCGATTCGTGACGGAGATTGTAGATATATACAAAAATCCGAAGAAAAAAAGTACTAGGCTACTTTTAGTAACTCCTTTCTCTTATCGTCTGCATTGGCTACAAAGTAAAATATGCACAGGGGTTCTGCAAATAAGTGGATCTAGGTGATTGTGGTGCACTATGAGCTTAATAAAGCATTTTAACTTTAGATTGCGAGAAAAGTATGGCCTAAAGATATGACAAGAAGATTTTACAATAAGATAAAACCTGAACCCACATGGCTGTAAGGCTCAAGAGTAATCTCAAAACGCTGAAATGACAGGTTTTACCCATACGCTCTATTCACCAGACTTTTCTTCAGATAAAAAAGTATTTTTCGAATTACCGGTTTTGATCTTTGAAGGAAATCGAAAAATTACTCAATGATTGAATCAAGGGCCTCATTTTTGGAATACGTGGATCATACAAGGATTATCAGATCATCGCTTCGATTTAGAAATGCATTCACTTACCACATGTATTTGTTGCTGTTTTTTTTTTCAATAAATCTAAATTTGTTTTTGATAACGAATTAATTTGTATCCCCCCTCTGTACATATATATAATAAAGCAAGCTAAATAATGCATGCACTTAAGGTATTATTTAATTGAACAGTGTATTTAACAGGTGATTGAATGAAGTATTGCCAAATCTCTGACAATCATCAGTGCAAATAAAAAGACAAAGAAAAAAAAACGAGCCAAATAAAAAGACTTTGTGCGACATTTGCTGATTAGGCCCAACAGCAAACAGTTTAGATGACAAGATACAGATACTCCGATACGCAGATACACACATACAAATACAAGGCGCACATTTACGTTGGGACGCTCTCACTGTGTTATCTCGCATGTGTGTGTGTCTGTGTGTCTGTGTCGAGGTCGAGCGCTTATCACAAAGAAGGCAGACGGCAGCGACGCCTTAGCTGGCGCTGTTATCATGCTTATCATGCGTAAATGATAAATGAAATTGAAAATTTCGTTTTTCGTATCTGTGTTCTTTTTTTTTTGTATCTCAGTTTCAACGACAAGTTTGTTCAAGCGTATGAGCGGGTTTGTTGACACCAAAGCAACAATTGCAACATTTCTATATATTTCAAAAAACAAAAAATAAATAAATTATTTTATGATAAGACTGCAAAAGGCGTGCCACAGATGTTGCATTTAGGGTGTGTCAGCAATTAGAACATATGTCTGCCAAATATGCATATTACTGTAGCTATAGCTATATATTTGCTTGATTTATCTATAGCCCCTGTTGAGTGGCCTTTATGTTGAACAAATGTAAGTCATTTCTATTATATTGAGCGGGGTCAGAGTGCTTCAGACATTGATCTAATTAAAAATTCTGTTTCCAGCATGCTTGTAGCATAAACTTGACTCACTTTTATAACAATAGATTATGCATTTGAGTTCTTTGGATTAGAAACAAAAAGTCAGTTTGAAAAGATACACATAATAGCTAGCTACTTGAACTACTGCCCAGTGTGGGTCAATGCGAAATTGATATACCACATTGCTGATCTATATGTTGTAGTTTGAGAGATTTTGTGAAATTTGCAATTTATTTGTTGGAGTAAGATCAAATTCAATCTTTGTAGTGAGTTTTTGGGCCGAAAAACTAACTTCTTCTTACAGCTAATATTAAATTTGTATTAACGTTTTTTGAAATGAGAGTTGTCACAATATGCTTGGCTTACCGCTTTGAATAACATTTCAAAGAAAAATGTTAGAATATTTTAAACAACAAATAGCTGCAACTCTAAATTAAAAATAAGCAAATTCAAAACTATGAACATTTTGTGGAAGTGAGAAGAAAACTTTTAATGCTGATTGTTGAATCTCTTTCTGATAAGCAACTCAAATTATTGAGCTAATTGTCGTATACTGTGGGTTCTATGCAAAATTCTCTAAAAATATTTATTTAAAGTCAATAAATCAAACAAAAAAAGGCTACCTGCAGAAGCTCAATCCTTCAAGAGCTGGCTCAGGCGAACACAGCAGCTGCTTATTTTCAAATAAAATGCCAATTTCTATCATATGGCTTTTTAAGATAAAAAACTACCTTTTTTACTCCCCAAACATGACTGCTTTTAAAGTTGCTTTTATATACACTGACAGACCGCAAAAAATAATTCAATAAATTCTAATATGAAATTTAGATTATGATTTATTGTAAAATAAAATCACTTGAACAGCCTCCGGGCATATTTATGTTCTGTCAAATAAGTTGATAAACAGCAGAAGTAGCCAAATATAAAAGTATTGATTTTGGCTTCAAGAGCCACAGCAAAACAAAAATTGATGTATATTTTGTTAAAAACAAATACCTGCCAGCTATTGTTGTTCCATAATTAAATTCAATTTGTAATCACTTAAAGCTATGCATTAAAAAATTAAGTTCCATTATTCAGCTGCATCTGATTAAGTCATTTAAGCTTTATTTCAAATTGTGTGTTTTAATCAAATTAGGTTAAAAAAAATAGTATGCAACCAATTTTTGCTACTTAAATTGCATTTTAATGCAACACTACGTTATGAAATATATAAATCTTTGGTAAAAAAATACATATATCAGAGCCAGTGCAACGGCGCTATAATTCAATCAAATGACAAACAAATTATTGCGGATATATAGCGCCGGAAAATACATGGCATATAATGTATTATATAATAAATGTTACATAAAATATGGCTTGTAAGGCCAGACGACAGCGGAAATAATTAATGTAACGCTGGCAGGCGTGTTAATGTTTAAGAAAATGTATTTAAATTCAATTCAAATTTCTACTTTCTTTAATATTGAAGTTGCAACCAGCTATTCAATTACAAAAAGCCAAGTAAAAAAGCAGCAGCTTTTCAGTCGAACGATTATCTTTGCAGCTCTTAAATAAATCAAATAAACTGTTAAAAGCAAAACCCATTTTAAGAACTTTGGCACAGTGTTGTTACAATTATTGGATTAGTACACATGCCTGCAGTCTACATCGACTTGTGCTACCATTTTTGTTGTTTTCACTTTGGGTTGATGGGAAAATGAGTTGCGGGGGGTTTTGGGTTTTGGCAAAGCCAAAACTCTTGACTGCTCAGCTCAGCTGGTTAGCCAATTAACCTTATCAATTACGAGACGATGCATAGCACAGCCAATAAACGTTTTAATTTAACTTGTTATGCGTGCGTACGTACGTACGTACGTACACACACAGAGCGCGACATACTGAGCGATACTCGTACTTGCAGATACAGATACATTTGTATCTTGTTGCTGCCGTTGGCGTTGGCTGCGTGCGTGCGTCTGTGTGGGCACAGGACAAACTGACGTTGGCTGCTGCAAATTAACACGTTACATGCTCACTCAATTATGCGCACTCAAACTCAGTTGGCTGGACTTGTAATCAGTCGGGGCTACAGTTGGGAGCCGCACGTGGGTAAGGCGGCACAGAGCGAAAGAGAGAGAGAGGGACATATCTATAGACTGATAGCCGCTTGCATACATATATATGCGGCTGCATAGGCCTGAGTTATACAGATAGTCTGGTTGGGTTGCAATACGCCCAAAAATAAATGTGACGACATGCAGTCTGCGCTTGTAACCAGAGCAACTGACAGTGTTTCTGTATGAATTGCCCGGCATTGGCCTTGGCAGAGACTATGCCGTAAGTCCATATCCATATACACATAGCTCTCCAGACAAATTATAATTGAAAAAGTGGCCAATAAAGTATACAGCCAAGTCTAACAGGCAACACAAAAAAAAGAGAAACACTGAACTGTTGCAATTGGCTTGCAACAGCAGCGCACAGGTTGACAAGTGCTGGGAGCTTACTATGCCGCCCTTATGACCATTTTTATGTATTGTAACAAAAGCCAGACAAACGAAATGTTTGTCAAAATGAAATGAAACATAACCACAAAAGCAGCGGGAAGAGCAGAAGCAGCAGGACCAGCAGGAACCGCAGCAACAGTGCTAAAAAGAAACACAGCCAACATGTGGCTGCAACTAGGCAAGGACTTGCCAGAGACTGTCTGCTTGACAGCACAGCAGCCGACAGCCGGTGCGGTGCGGTGTCTGTCCAAACTCACTCACTCACTCTCTCTAGAGAACTCTTCAGCACTCTTTATAAAGAGACACACACACACACTACTCGTATCAACTGTAATTGAAGTTGAAACAGTTGAGCCAGTAAATTGTGTACCATAACATGACAAACAACAAACACAACAACTATAACAACTTTAACAATGACAACAACAAAGACTTGGTTGCAACAAAACAAAATTGCAAAAATCAAGTAAATAATAAATAAAACTAAAGTGTAACAATTTTGATATACCCTTTAATTTTGCAAATTAAAAAACTTTTGAATTATCATAATTTAATATTTATCTAAAAATTATACTAATTAAGCAATGCAGTTGGGCGAAAAATGCATAAACATTAAAAAAAAACATAAAATGAACAACATGCAAAACTAGTTCAGTGGTCGCTCAATCCGAGCCATAAAGTTTGGCTTTCATATAGCTTTATTACTTCACAAAAAAAAAAAACAACTTATAAACAAATAAATGTGGCAAATAATAGATTTAAAAATAGATTTTAAAAGAATTTAAATTAAAATAGAATTTTAATTAATGCATTCACTTTGAATATGTTTTTTAGTTTATAAATAAACAAAATCATAAATAAAGAAGTACCAAAAATGTATGAGATGCTTTATAAGATTTTATATTTTGAAAATATTTTTTTTTAATATTTATAGTACTTGCTGAAAGAAAATTATTATATTAATGCAAAAAGCTAAAAGTATTTATTGCAGTTTTGTTTCGATTATTATTTTTTAGATTTAGAATAATTTAAATAATTAATTAAGTAGCACTTAATATTTTTGTTTTGCAAGCATTTTAAATACGTGAAAAAATGTAAGTTTGTAGCTTTAGTTTGAATCTTCCAAACTCAATGCCAATATTTTTGAAATAAAGTTAGGCTAAAGTTAAAATAATTTACTTTTAAAACATTTAAAAAAAATGCTGCTTCGTATTTAAAACTAAAACCATTTTATATTAAATCATGCCTTAGTTCATTACAAAAAAAAATCAGAATATAAAACAATAACATTTAAAAAAGTAAAATATATACTTCATTTTTTTTCTTTTTCTAAATTTTTGTAAAAACAAAATACACTTCCAACCGAAACGACCTTGAGTGCAAGCAATATTGTGCCAAACTGCCCAATAAAATGTTATATACTTCTAATGTTTAAGCATTTTAGGTACCATAAGGACCACAGACTTGAGCCGTGATATAACAACTTAAATTTGCGGAAGGAAGGCAAACAGCTGGGGGTGCCTACTTTGCGGCATGTACTATATATTGTATTATATGTTTCCCATAAAGTACAAGGACTCATGTGTATTTTGCATGCGATACTTGTATCAAAGGCAGCGTCTCTAAGGGAGGGCTTTGAATAACAAAAAAAAAAAATAATAATAATATAAAAAAAATGTCAAGCTTAGGCTACTTGGGTTCCCTACAGCGCATAAGTGACAGCTTTGAACTTAACAAAGTAGTTCCGTGCCTTCCGTTTCTGGGGCATGTCAAACAGCCGTTGGGTAAATGTCAATTTTTAACTAGAAATTATGAAAATTAAATGCAAGCATTCTTGACAAAAGTGCATGAACCAAACATGCAGCACATTGACAGCTGACATGACATGATAACTTTGTCAATTGGCAGAGCGCTCTGGAATGCCTTAAAACCAAATGCATGAAACTTAAAACAGTTTATGAGACAGTTTTTGGATTGAACATATACTAAGCAGCAAAGTCTGGAAGAGTCATGGAAGGGTAGTTTGTACCATGCCAACTTGTGCAACATGAAATTAAATGAATTTGAAATATGCGCAAATGCTCTTATAATAGCAATTGCAATAACTACAAAGCAGTTGTCTCAAACTGCTATATTTGTAAGGAATTTTGGTTGTTTTTTTTTTTGAAAAAGCACTTCAAAGTGTTGCATGCAACACAAATACAATAGTCAATGCGACAAAGACACAGACAGCAATACGCACATACCTAGACCTAGTACACATGACAAAAATATGTCAAAAATGTAGTTGTACTTTGTTAAGCAAAGAGACACATAGATTATATGTTCCAAATATTATTATTAAAGAACTTTATAAAGGGTGTTTTTATGGTAACTTTTGAATATTCAAAAGTGCTATCTAGTATTTCAAGTTAGGCACAGGCAATGCATTGTATACGGATGTAACTCAACACAATATACTTCTAATGTTTATGAAATAAATAAAAAAATTATTATTTCGCTTTAGACATGCATTTGGGATTAGTTGTGGCTGCACTCTAGTCTATTCTAGTAAGTTTTCTAAGCTTTTTCATATGCAATATTTCAAAAATATATAGTTAGCTATCTTGTTTCAGCGACTTTGTCATATTTTCCTTAAAATTGCGCTCGAAACATAGCTTATACTTCTTACTTAACTACTAGAATAAAATTAAATCTAAAATCCAAGAGCAAATTATTTTATAAATTGTAGTAATGCCTAATTGAGTTGAGCGCATCTTGAAGCATTCTTCCAGCAGTTATAGCTTTCAAGTGCATTTCGCCAGCACAGTTTCGGTACAAGAAAAACTTCAACCAAAATAAAAAAAAACCAGGTAAATAAATAAAATTCCAAACAAAATACGCATAAAACGAAACCAACAAATAACTCTTATAACTCATATTTTCAACGCGGTTTATATTTTTCCATATACACTCGTCGTGTTGTCTGTATAATATATACATATACATACATATATATATATAAATATTTTACCCTTGTTTATTCCTTTTTTCTTCTCACTTTTGCACAACAAAATGTGCGGAAAGCAGAGTCAATTTGCTGAAAAACAGGAAAATGCATACGTGTGCAGCTGGAAGCTCATTCTATGCATGTATGTGTAGGGATGCATATGTGTTTCCTGTTACCACTTCATGCCCCTACAGATAAGAGGGTGGGCTGAGAATATGTCTCAAATGAGTAATTCCAAAATCTACAATATATTATGAGCGATCTTTAGCGGACATTCCGTTCCAGCTGAGACCTTTTCAATGTTGTTCGTTTTTAATCTAATGGAATAATGTATTTTTTGGAACTTCTATGCATATTGCTTTTTAAGCGGGGTAGTACGCCAGCGGTCGCCTTTGAATGTGATAATACCATCACCTTTGACTTTGTTTAATAGGCTTAGTGATGAACAAGCGGTCTTCGTATAGGTTGCGCTCAAATTTTGTCATTAAAGCTTTAATCGTTTCAAAATCTTAAAGTTATGACTTTCAGCATAAAGATCGATACGAAACGCCTTAATCTTCTGCTTTGTTGTAACACTTTGAAGAAACTCTACGTTTGGTTTGATTTGTTGCTCTGCCGCACTGCTTGCACTGCTTTTCACGTTCTGTTGTCTATCCTAAGCAACCAACATTTGCACGCTTTAGCAAATTGCTGACATTTCAAACAACCCTCGCACCACCGCAAATGCCTAAAAGCAGCTACGAATGCAATTTCCATATGTAGAAATGCTGTGAGGGTAAAAGAGTATCAAAAGAACGTAAAACGAGCAAAAACTGTAGTAAGGTGTAACACTTGCCTGACAGTCAGGCCAAAAACTCGCAAAATGCTTCAAATCTCAGAGAGTTGGTTTTACCTGTGTATCTCTGTGTGTGTGTGTGTGTGTGTGTTCTCTGTAATGCTGTATGAGTGTCCTAGCTGTATGTAGTAGGTGTGTCAGTCTAGTGCATGTGCGGCAGTTATCCTGGCATTTTTCTCGCAATGCCTCCTGGGAATTACCTTGGTTATTGTTTCAACATTTTTATCTGGCCCGAAAAATGAGGCAACAACAAAGAAATGCATAAAGCGAAGATGCGGGTAGCCGGCATACCAAAAGTGTGAGCGAGTACGGCCGTGCGCGGAGCAAATAGCGGAAGCAGCTAGTGAAAACGGGCAGAGTGATATGCATTACATATTCCACGAGTGCTTTTGTGCATAAATCCCAATTTAATCCATCCGGCTTTTAGTTTGTAAATTTTTTTCAACTTTTCAATTTTTTTTTTTTTTTTTGTTTCATCTCTACCTACATTTTCTACAACTTTTTGCCGGTAAACTCTCATTCCATGCCTATTTGAGAATAGCCAAACTCAGCCGGAGCACCCTTGGCACAATTGTGGGGTATAACCTTTGGATTTGTTGTTGTTGCTTTATATGTCTGTTGGTTGGTTGGTTGGTTGGTTGTACAACTCCCCAGCGTGCTCGTTTTTTTTGTATTGTGAAAATTTGTATTTCATATTTTTTCCCGTAACGCTTTTGCATTTTACTATGCTGCCGCCCCCCGCCCGATGACCCGACTGTATCTGTGTCTCCTGCTACCCAAATCCCTGTGTGATTTGCTCTAACTCTTTGTCTGTCCTGTGAGCGCCTGTTTATTGCTTGCCTGCAGCTTAAGCGCATATCAAAACAATAAAAGATAAGCCGCACTAGTTCGCTGGAGCTGGGGATTGCGCTCTGCGGGATTCCCTGCTTGCTCGCAATCTTTTACAAATGTTTTCGCTGCAGTTATATGTCATTTCGTTTTTGGCATTTGCTGTCAACGTATTTTATTTTATTATTATCAGCCAGAAAACCCGACAAGCCAGAAAAACAAAAAAATGAAACAATCATAATCAATTTGAAGTGCATTACATATTGACATGACTTTTGGCGCCAAAGTTGAGTGTGGGTGCGCATGGGTTGATTATTTGTTTTTGGGGAAAATATCGCAATGGACTTACTGTGGGATTAATCAGGCGGCAAAGCAAAAAAAAAATGAATGAGCGTTAGCAACGTAGTGGGAAATTAAATTCGAAAAGGGTTTTGCGATGAATGATTAAATTTAAAACTTTTGATAATTTATTTTAAGCAAATTAGTTTTTCTTATGATTTCTATTCTGCATTGGTAAGTAATACGTATCTATTGTGGTTCGATTCTACTCTGCAGCATCCGTGCATTTGCCTAGCACTGACATAGCTAGCAAATAGACAACATTTGTCAAAGTAAATCTCGTCTAATTAAAGCAAACGCGTTTCGGATACGTCTATGAACTGAAGTCTCCATGCTCCGCCATTGGAGCAATGATATAATCAGGAATACATTGATTTATTTAAGTCTGGCATTCAAAAAGTTCTGCTTCTTGTAGTGCAACTTTAAAATAAATCGGTATAATATTTTCCATAGGTGCTTGACTCATTATGCTGGCTTATGCTCGCTATATAGAGACTATATAGCCCTCCAAATCCCTTCACTGTCTACACCCATGCAGAGCGCATTCAATATACTCGATTTTGTGTTTGAAAGTAACATATATATATTTATATAAAGGTATGATTAGCGATTGCACAATCACACATATGTCTACGATAAGCCTTTACATGATACATAAGCAAAAGCCTTGATATTCGGTGACTCATACCATACGGCTTATTCCAAACTTTGGCTTATAGATAAATCGAAATTGATCATTGTCTTAATCATGCGTCTTGGCATATTTAATGAGTAATTAAAAAAATAATGATATTTAATGGTGGTCTTACTTCCACCGACTTTGAACTTATGCTATAGTATCTTTTTTGGCTAAGCTTCTTACTTGTAAAAAGATAAAATTTAAGCAGATCCAATATTTAATACAATATCACTTTAAAGTATATTTAGTTTACCCAAAATAAATCTTAGAGACAATAAGAGGGTCTAACCGATTGTGTAGACTCTATAAAACGTCAGAAAGTCAAGCTTTGTATAACAAAGATATATATTCTCTTCACCATATTCACACAAATTTAAGCAAAACATGTAAAAGATACTTCCAATACTGCATGTATCAAGGCATAAAATATATAAACTTTTTTAAGCGCACGCAGTTCGTCAAACAAATAAAAAACATTAATTATTTATATTTATATAGCGCGAAATATGCTGAATTCTATAAAAATTTAAGTTTTTACCAGCTGAAAATGATACAATCGAAACAACAAAAAGTATCTTGTTATGATTGTGGATTGAATGTCATTATGTTTTGATGCAAAAATTCTATGATGATTCGATGAGATTTAAGTCCTACTTTTTTACTTTGCTCTTAATTTATTTTCACTGAAAATGGCACTATTTTTGCAATACTGCAGCAAAAATATAAAGAGTGTGATACAGCAAAATCAAGATTCTAATCAAATATTTTTATAAATATCTAAAGCATTTTTTGATTTGCGACTGCGAATAAAGTGAATAAACGCAATGAAGTAAATGAATGTGTTTTGACAAACTTTCACAAATCAAACGATTTATAAACTATAAAGATAAACATAGAAAGATAAACTTAAGACAGATAAAAGAGTCATATATGATTTCTACAAATTTTGCATTTTATGCCTTTGACAGAAATTTACCCAAGCTTTCAGGGGTAATCCTTTTATAATCTCAAGCATACAAGGCTTCTTCTTAACACAGCAATTTACTTGTAGCTAATTATAAAAATAAATACGATAGCAATTGGTTCAACTGCCGTCTGATATAATAAGAATATGATTAACTAATTCAGCCACAGATAAAATTGGCCTTAGTTGCAGCAAACTAACTTTCAATTAAACGAATGGCTTTGCATATAAATAAGTCTAGATAAAGCGCAACGTTGTTTGTGCAGCAGCTGCTGCAGATACTTTGTGGAGATACTTTTTGCTCTGACTTTGCAACATTTATCTGAAAAAAATAAAAGGATAAAAAATTGTAAACCGAACAAAAAGCCAAACACATGGGCAAGGACAACAAAAGTTACCAAGAAATGGAATCAAATCGTATAAAAGGAAGCAGTGGAGAGGCACACAAAGAGCGAGGGGAGAGAGACAGAGAGAGAGAGAGAGAGAGAGAGAGAGAGAGAGGGAGAGGGAGAGGTGAAACGACAAACAGCAAAGACGTGGCTGAGTGAAGGGCAGAACACAGAGCGAGGTGTAACATCAAATCACGACCAGGTAATCATCAGACGACGGCGCTTTGTGGCAGTCGTCATAGTCTGCATCTTGCTGTCTCAGTCTTGGTCTCAGTCTTGGTGTCGACTCTCATTCATGTGGCAGGAAGTAAGGAAGCCCAGTGCTATCGCCAGCAACAACAAAAACAACACAAAAGGCAGCTATGTATACAAAAGCTAAGCCCAAGGCAGCTAAAGCAGCAGCTGGTCAAGTTCGCTACGAGGTTTGGGTACTGGCCCAGTCTCGTCTGGTTCTGCTCTGATCAGCGCTTACCTGTGCGACACACACCAACCACACACACACACACGCGCACAGGGTCAAATATACAAAGATTAGGGTGTGCATGTGAGTGTGTGTTTGTGTTTATATAGACAGCTGCGGCATCGTTTACCTTTTACCTGTCTGCGTTCTGTGTCAAGCCATTGAAATCCCAATGAGCCGTTTTACTCGCACGCATGCCACATAAAGCCAGCAGAGAGCAATGCCAAGAGAGTGTGAGATAGAGAGAGAGAGACAGTTTGTGGAGTCGTGAAGCGTCATGCCACATGTGACGTAGAGACGGCATAGAGTGCAAGTACAGAAGGCAGTTTAAGTGGAACCTGCCACACAGACCAAAATCCAAAATCCTCAATTGCAAAATTTGCATAGCCAGCGACCCACTGGGCCTAATGCTAATGGGCTCTAAGAACAGGCTTCGAAATGGCACAAACCCAGAAACATAAATACATATGTACAAGCACACACACACACACACACAGATACATAGCACTTACATGTACATATAAAATGTACAGGTAGAAACAGCCCGACAACATCTGGCCAAAAATCACATATACCACAAAGTGAATAAAACAAATGCAATTTTATGCCACAAATTGTTATTTGTTATTATTATAAATAATTATTTATGTTCCAACAAACTTTGTACTTTCATTTTAACGCAAAAGTAATTGATTATCTTGCAACAAAATAATTGTAAAATTAGAAACTGCAAAAATGTTACCGCAGCGACGTCTATGTACTTCGGCCTTCTGATTTCTATTTTCAATAATTTTATATCCCTTGACAGTTCTGGCATCGCTCCAGAGTAGAAGCATGATGATAACTCTTTTAGTTGCCAAATCCGAACAGCGGTTTCTTCAATAAATGAAGATTTACTTTGGAGAAATAAAAGGGCAATCGAACCAGCTACCTTTGGGTTTAGAAGCGACTGCGACTACTTCAGAAAACTCAAATTTTGATATTGGATTGATTTTTCAAACAAAAAATATAGACTTTAAAGTAAAAAAGCTAGCGGGGCCAGCAACCTGCTTGCTTCTTTCACCAACATCCATATGTATCTTCTATATGATGATACAACAGAATTTTTATAGAATTGACAAACATCAAATTTTCGATGTTTTTAATTTGCAGCTATACTTCGAGAAAGTGAGAAATTCGGCCTATAATGGATATTTTTGCTCTAGATTGCATAAAGTACAACATTTAAGTCAAATGTTTGAAGCAACTTCTTCAAAAGGAATGCCGCACAGCATACATTAAAAGTAGATGACGTTCAACAAAATTAACGCCTTAACGACTTTGGGATTTCAGTACTATTCACCATATTATATATTAACTGTTTGCATTCAATTTCAAATATTACATACATAAGAAGTTTATTGAAGAATAAACAAGTTTGGGAATTTAATTTGTCAGACCTCTTGCTTTTGAGACAGAAGATTGCAAGGCGCTTTTAAAATAACCTCATAATTTGCAATTGGTTTTTAACGATTTTAAGTTCTAAAAACAAGAAAGCTCGTATTAAAAAGTATAACTTGTAGATGAACTATTTATTTAAAGCCGAAATAGATTTGAAACCTAAGCTTTGCTTAACCTAAACATAAATAATATCCTATAACTTCAAAACAAAAAATCTAAAAGTTTTTAGCTTAAAACAAAAACTTAATAATGGAAACATTTTTAAAATTACATAAAACCTTGGACTTTAAATTTGTTTCAGTAATTTTTCCCAAAGCCTAAGAGTTGAAAGAGCACCCAAACTACATTCATGGATAAGTTGGCTAACTCACCTATATTATTTATTTTTATAATATTCCAGGTCATAATATACTTTTATAACAAGTAGCTACGTCAGAATATCCTGAAATTTATCACCAAAACAAATTAAATTAACCGGCAGCTTTTTAACTATGAAGAAACCGAATAGATCTGTTGTTTGGACTGCCAAATATGGATCTCGTGCAAAATAAATAACTGGATACAATCAAAGTGGCCAAATATAATTTGATCTTGTTTTTTGCAACTCGATGTATAAGTGTTTCAAAAACCAAAGAATAAAAATAATAGCTCCTTGTCTGGGAGTTCATTGAGCTTAAATCAGCTCAAAGCTGAAAAAATGTTGTTAGTACTAGAATGCCTAATAGCTTTGTGATATAGTCAACCGATTTTGATTAAATCTGACACAGTGCTAAAACTGTCTACTGAAAAATGCAATAACCATTCATCTAAAACTCTATGATCTATTCGTTATCTATAGAAGCTAGTTAAACTATTGCCGAAAACTACTTCTGGACTAATCTGAAAATTCGTTGGGAATAAAATTGGCAATTGTTGAACTGTTTTTGGTTCCTAAGCTGTTGCCATAGAATTTTCATTGGAATAGGTTTTATTTAAAGTTCTTCTTCATGATTTTTTGAAAAGATTTGAAAATGCTGTAAATCGTATTGAAATCAGTGTCCACATATTTCAGAAACATAAATCCTTAAAGCGCTTTTGTACGCCTATTTGTGAAAACAGTAGATGACATTGTGCCATTCCTTTTGAAACAGTAACTTTTCAGTTAAATATAGAAAGTAAAACAAAGCTAATGTGTTGTAAAAACAGTACTCATTTTTCGCACGGGTTTTTGAAAATCATTTTCGATTATAAATGTGAATGTTTCGTGGTGTCTAAGCAATCAAATCGAAAGTTTTTTTTAAGGTTTTTTGAAGTTTTCTGATTCACTTAAAAAAAAGGGAAATAAAAGTTCTTTAAGAAGTAGATATCATAGGCATAGATTTATTTTTAACATTTTTGCAGTAGTAGGCAAATGATTTATTGCGAAGGGTGCGCCTATAATCTCCACATATGTAAGCTCATTTTTGACACTACTGTGTCGTTCTCTGCGCCGGTGATTCTAAAGTTTTGTTTTAAAATTCTTTCATTAACTGATATAAAATCCTAGAATAATATGATAAAATTCTAAGAGCTTTTCACTTTTTATACTAACTCTACTGCTTGATTGTAATATATTTCCTACAAAATAATATAATTTTTAATATTTGCTATATATCACAACATATGTTTGGAATTTGTTTTTAAATAAATTGTTGGTCATTCCGTGTACAGAGTTTATCGAAAATATTTTGCTACAAGTCACTAAGCTTGAATTTGAAAACATCTTTTCGTTTTGGGAATTTTAGCGTTTCGAAACATATCCAAAATATGCATCGTGCTTGTTACTTTTAAGCCACTATAATTGCAAATTATACTTTTAAATAATATAACTAATAAATTATTTTAAGGAACTAAGAAAAATTTATCGTGCGCTATTTCCTTGCGTGAATTTCTATTTATTAAAGATATCGCAGTTCTGATTCGGCTAGAAACTATAGGTCCCTCTGCTCTTTGAAGTTATCTACATGCTTCACTTTGAAGCGATGACAGCATAGTTACGGAAACAAATATATTTTTATTTATTTAAGCAAATTTTATTCCAACTTAGTCAAAACTGCAATAAACGAAGCGTTTATTTGTTAAATTTAAGTTTTGAAAAATGTTTTCGAAAATAATAGTATTTTTGGTATGAGAAGGATGAGTGATATGTACGAAAGTTGCACGCTTGCAAACAGCAATGAAGTTGGAAAATGTTTCTTACAGTTGTTCAAACTTTTATTTATAAAACTATTTTTAAGGCAAAAAGTTCATAAAAAAATAACTTAAAATGAAAAAAAAAACGTTAGTTTTTAAAACTGACTGTAGATTAGCAGTCAACACAACACTCATAGATGATCTTCAATTTCTTCTTGAAAATATTAATCAGAAACGTAGAGATTTTGGCTTATTCATGAACATCAAAAAAAATCTAAATTCTTTATCATTAGTAAAAAAAAAAACGGTTGTCCTACATCGATGCTATCATCGAAATGGGAACTGCAGCTATTGTGCGAGTACATAAGTAGAACCAACTTGGTGGCTGGAAGAGTGCACATCAGATCAAGAATTTAAATGCCGCATAGAGATGGCTGGAAGCGCATACTTTAAATTTCAAAAATGGATTATGCGATAGCAACATCAGCATCATTACTCTAGGCAAGGTCCACTCTACTCTTTGAGCCGGAATCTGGGACTGAAATCCTGAACAATGAATAGAATAAAGCTTCAATTCAAATGTGTTGTTAGAGACGTATTCTGCAGTTTCCTGGCACTGACAAAATGTCAAGTGAAGATTTTCTAAGAAAGATCTAGAGATGGAGAACTCGTTAACACGCGAAAAACGATGTAGCGCCACAAATCTCTTCAAAATGCTGATATTCACCAAAAGCAGAATATGCTGTCAGTTTGGTGTTATTGTTAGGGTCTGCTATCTGGTACGAAGAAACCAAAAGATTAATTCGGATGTCTACTGTGAAGAACTGGGTAGATTGAATACAGCCATCAAGTAGAAGCGAACAGAATTGGTCAATCGTCAGGCAGTCATATTCCACCAGCACAACGCTAGATCGCAGACATCTTTGATCACTCGCCAAAAACTGAGTGAGCTTTGCGGGAAACTTTTGATGTCTTCAACGTAAATGGTAACCCCGACCTTGCACCCTGAGAGTACCATTTGTTGCGGTCTTTTCAAAACTCCTTAAATGTTTAAACTCTTGATAAGGATGAGGATATTATATATAAAACTAGTTTATAATAGTTGGTAAGGGATAACACTGGCTTCTGTGGCCTTTGGCTATGTGGATGAGGATAAAGATATAAAATCGCACTTGCTGCAGTTGTGGTCATATCAACGGAGGCCCAAAATAAAAATTACTCCAATTACTACAAAGGCAAACGTGGCATGGAAAGAAAATAAATGTCTTGGCTGAGGAATACTCGACACGGGACGGGGCTACAAACGATTGAAGACTTGATAGACACAGCAAAAAATTTAAAACATTTATAACAATTTGTTAAAAAACAATTAAAGAGGAAGCAGTACATTAGCCATTTTTTTGGCATTAAGAAAAAAAGTGTTAAATTGTCTTGCAAAACTTACCAAAGACAGCTTGATGTATAGTTTTTAATTATTTTGCAAACAATTGGCGTTATTTTATATTATTATTATATACTTTTTTTAATTTTTCTTAATTCTTTAGATATATAAATTTTTCACTTTATTGAATTATGCTTGCACTTCACTTAAAAAAAAAAATAAAACGCAAAAAAATAAATAAATAAATATGTACAAGTACATAAATATATGTAAGATAAAGAATTGCTTAAATAATTAATGCTTTTTTGTTGAAAAAAAAACAAACAAACGCTGCTGCAGCGCTGCGAACTGCAAAGTATGCCGGTTCCGGTTGCATTAAAAGCGAGCAAAAATTTTAAAACAAAAATTTGCACAAATGTTTTGTGTGTATGCAATATTTAAACTATAAAAAAAATTAAATAAATTATGTATAAATATTATGTTGCATTGTAGCATTTTGTTATTTATTTTTAATATGTGCGTGTGCGTGTGTCTGTGTGTGTGCCTGACGATTTCGCTGCCGCAAACTAAATACACATACATATACATACATATGCACCCTACATACATACACAAGTCTCTACATAAACACCTGCAACAACGTCTCTAGCGGCAGCGACGCAGCTCGACTTGTTGCAACTTGTACAAACATGCAACTGCGCGAGCGCAACGGCGACGTCAGCGTCGCTCAACAGCTGCTGCCTTGTATGCGCGCGCGTGTGTGTGCGTGTGTGTGTATGCGTGTGCGACACGCAAGTGCTTGCAGAAAATGCTTGTTGTTTTGTTGCTGCCACCGCTGCTGCTGCTTTCTAAAAAACAATAACAATTTGCGCAACGCAACGCACACAAACACACACACACGCGCGCGCACGCGTATTTAACAACAAACTCACACATAGACACACATTCAACGCAATGCGCTTAACACCAAATTGTTGTCACTTTATGAATTTTGTATATTTATTTAATTAATTACTTTATGTATTTTATTCTATTGCAATTTTAGCGCAAAATGCAGCCAAACACACACAGTGAGAGAAATAAACAAACACAAAAAAAAAGTTAACGAAAATCACGTTTGAATCGCATCCGCCGACGTAGCGCAACAACGAAACAATGCGAACGAACTGAAGCAAAAAGAAAAGAAAAAAACAAAGCGAGCGCGCGCAATCGAAATTGCTAGCGACAGCGATAACTCGATCATTTTTGTGCGCTGCCTCATCGATTGCAAGCAATGCGCTATCGCGATCAATCGATGAGCAGCTGCTTGGTTTTGCGATGTTGCATAGCAAGCAGCTTTCATTTATGTGCACAAAGTGCTTGCTTTTACTTGTGAGCCGCAGCACATTTATTTTCTTTTGTTTATTTATTATTATTAATTATTAATTTATTATTTATAAACAGACTCAAACAGGTTTATGACCAAAATGCATTGCTCTCACTAGAAAATTATACAGATTTATATGCTTTTTTTTTGCCTTTATATATAAAGAGTGTTTTTTTTTTCGAGGTATAGAAGTTTAAGTTGGCATTACTGTTCAAGATAGACTCCACGTTGAAGTTATATTAAGACACTCATCCTGCCCGTGGCTTTTGCTGCGCTTAGTGTCTTCAAGAGAACAATTCTTTACAGAATCATCAGTCACTTTCGGATTGGGAACAACTATCGCATACGAATGAGCGCTCAAACGCCCTAGATGTCATCAAGCGTATGACAATGATTGTGTGTTGGCACGGCCATGTTGTTCCTATGGATAAAGATACTCGGCGAATGAGCGACTGAAGAAAAGAAAGAAAGAAAGAAATCCAAATGCAGTAGGATCCATCTTTCCCTGGAGTGACCAACTAAAAAAGAGCGCAAAAGCTACTGAGTGCGGAAGCGAGTTGCAGTGGTCAACTAAAGAAAGCGAATTATTTGCTAATATAAAATCATATCGCGCCTACGACACTCCATACAGCCACTGGTAAATCATAAGAAAACCCAATCTAAGCAAAAATCGTCATATCCCACAAACACTAGATAATACTTATGGCATTCATAGCACTAATATTTGTAAAGAGGCGCTAAAATGCACCTTCTGATTAGCCGAATAATCCTGGCAACAGTTCAGATCCACCAGCACGTAATCAAGATGGTTCTGCAGGTTGTGGTCTTTAGCAGACAGCTGAGTCTGCGAAGAAACTGAGGCTCTACAAGAAGCTCATATTGATGGAATTGCTTTTTAGATGTCGCAGAAGTGAGTTCGAACGAGCAGCGCAACTTCTGCGCTGAATTAATTAATTCTGAATTATCTGCTTGAAGCCTTCTGCACCTAATTCCTGGCCCAACTCAGACAACCAAGTAGTTTGAAATCCGCGTAAGCCGTGGTACAGGTGTACCTCTACTAGAACCTTCCAACGAACTCTGTTTTGCGACGTCTGTTTACCTCTGTCCCATGTTGCGTTCGCCAGGGCCAGTTTTTGAAGGAAGGATCTTCTCCAGGTCGCCTCAGGTCTACCGATTCGTCTGCTGCCTTGGCGATTCCAGTGCAGTGACATTCTGACAATACTGCTTGGGTTTCTGCTGAGAGCATGACCTATCCACGTCCATTTTTGAGTACTTATTTGGAGGTGTCCACGACACGAGATAGCTCTGCATTGGATATTCTGTTTGGCCAGACTATCCCGCATATAATCCTCAAGCATTTATTGCTGAAGACTTGCAGTCTCTGATGCATAGGATTGATTAATTTATACCACATATATCTCATCTATTTCAACGCTTTGATTTCATTTTGGTAAGAAGATGATGTGGTTTTCATTGCGTTTCTCCTGGCCAATTTAGTTAGCTAAAAGACCAAGCCGCTTAGAACTTATCGCATTTTTAGGATCTGATCTGTACAAAAGAAAACCATACCTCACGGATATACATAGTGATCCTTTCTCGTGAAAACATTTACCAAATAATCTACATAACACACAATATTCGATTTTTATTACGAATTTAAAAAGAGGAATATAAATGCATACAAAAGTGAGCCGATTTAAAGTAGCTGTAGCCGCGTCTCCGCTTCCCCAACTATTTCCAACAGTTTTTCGGTATTGACGGAGCCTTTCCACATTTCCACCTTATGGACTTCAAACTCAGCTTTGATGAGCATTTCATGCAAGACATGAGTTTGTAATTTTGTGATGCAATAGATCTTGCGTTTCAACGCATTCTTCTCTAGTTCGGAAATATTTGTGCAAGCATTTTCAACGACTTCTAATTCAACTTCATCGGATGACGAAAACGAGTAACAAGGCAATTGTGCATCTTTCTTTTTGTTATTTCCTTGAGAAGTTGACATTTTAGCTAATTCGAAGGTTTTCGACAAATTTCCAACTTCCGCTTTTGATTTACCATCAGCATAAGGTTTTACATTAGGCGCAATCTTAACTTTTCTATTTGGGATTTCCTGTTTATCTTTATCCGGCTTTCGTGTTTTTTTGTCTACTTGCATTTTGTATTGTCCTACACAAATATCGGTACAGTTCCGCGCCTTGACAGGATCATAGTTGGTGGGAGCATTTGCTTTATTAGCTTCATGAAACAACTTGAACCAAGTGGCGAATTCGTAATTATCGTGCAACCTTCCCTTAATCAGCTCATTTATGGGAATTGGCTTATTGGTTTTAGTTTCCATGAAACTTAACTGTAGAGCACGGAAATTCTGTATATATTCATATTCCTGATTGCAAACAAATTTGACCTTCTGCATATTTATAACGCCTGGAAATAACATATCCATGGCATTACAATATGCAGCACCGGTACACAGTTCTTCAATTTTTTTTAAATTGCATTTTAACAAGTCATTGACCCATGATATTATTTCTGCCCGGGACCATGGCTTTGCATTATTTCGCGTTACGCAGACATTTTTCGCAACTCTATACTCCATTGCTCGAGTCAATGGTTACGTTAAATTCCGAAATTCAATTTTTGTAGAAAAAGTTTTATTATTGTACGACTGTTTGAAAATATATTTACGTTTTGAATGATTTTCTGATAACTAAATCGGGGGCAACTACGTACAAGTTTCGAAAACTGTTTCATTTTCAAAGCAAGTGTATATGAGTTTTGATTTAAGGGGTAATTTTTTAGAAACTTATTTCTTTGCAAACGCCAGCACCAAAGCGATCTGTCCGACAATCTTTGGGTTCTCCAAGGGTTTTCTTCAGAGGACATATAATTTCAATGCCGCATTGTGGATTGAGCGTTTGCTTGTTGGTGTCAGTTGAAGCAGCAAAAAGTACCTTCAGACAGTCTTCTGTAGTCGAAAGGGCACGATCGTACACTCTAGGCAGCTCCGCGAACAATCCACAATCCATAAAATGTTGTCAGGCTTAATCCGGAGTTTAGAGTCGCCCGTCTGGTGCTGGTGAAAACTTCTCAGCAAACGAGTTAAGTGAAAATCTGTTGCGTAGCTTAATTTCTAAACCAATGAGAGAGAGTATGAGTTGTGACGATTCTTCTTATTACCAAGTGCACCTCGCTGTTGTACTTTGTCTGGTGCATTTGAAGAGTTTTATCAGCTCCAAGCAGCCTTTCAGCGAATATTACTTTCTGTGAGGCAATGATGCATACATCATGTGTGTTTGTTGGCTTCTTATATAATAAGCACTTCGGCGATGTCTACAGACATTTTGAATACCAAAAATATCAAACTTCTTAAAAAGAAATATAACGTTTAAGTTTAAGCAAAGAACAATTGAAATAATGTTAAGAAACAATTTTTAGCCTTCTGATGGCGGTAAAAAGTAAAGACTCATGAAAAGAAAAGCTGCTTGGATTGGATGATATTCTAGATGGGAACATTGTAAGTTGCTTCTGTTTGAGAATGTTCAAAATGCGAAAGAGTTCACAAGAACTTACTTGCTTAAAACAATACCAATTAGAGCTACACCCCAAGCGACAACCGTCAACGTGAAGCTATTTTTAACCAGCTTTACGAGTGCAAAATTTGATCTTTATTTTTGAACGCTTAAAAAATACGGCGTTAAAACCGAATTTCTTTATTTTATACAATTTTTTGTATTTCTGTTGTCGCAACGGTCTTTTTTTTTTAATTTACAGGTTAAAATGTATCGCTGCTGTAGTATCGATAACACGTTATGGTGGCTGTTCGATAGTTAACTGCATTTTGCAAAAGCGCAGCAAACTGATGCCGAAATAGGCTAAGCAAATTTTGTGTTAGATTTTACAGCTTTTGAGGTTTTAAAACTGACTAAATGCACACTCGCGCCATCTGTATTGCGCCGTAGTTGCGTTAGCTTTGGCAGTAGCCGCAGCTTTTAAGTATTTGAAATAGCAATGTAGCGCCATCTGTGTTGCGCCAAAGTTAAGTTAGCTTTCGCTGTACGCAAACTTTTAAGGTTTTAAAGCTGACTAAATGCACACTCGCGCCATCTGTGTTGCGCCAAAGTTAAGTTAGCTTTCGCTGTACGCAAACTTTTAAGGTTTTAAAACTGACTAAATGCACACTCGCGCCAGCTGTGTTGCGCCACAGTTAAGTTAGCTTTAGCTTAATGTAAACTTTTATGGTTTTGAAACAGACTAAGCGTACTAATAGCACACCAGCGCCATTTGCCAGCCACTAAACTTAATTAGCTACATGCAGCGCTGCCAACTGAACGACAGCAAATTAAGTTGGCAGTCCACACACACGGCAAACAAAGCGAAAGGTTTTAAAAACTAAAATAATTAAATTATTTGCATTGAAACTGCATTGCAGCTAAAATTGAAATAAATAAAATGTCAGCCGTGCCAGGACGTGCGTTGCACTTTGTGCTGAAAATTGGCAATCGCAGCAAGAATGCAAATTTCTTTCGCAATATACTCGGCATGCAGGTAAGTCGCGCAACTCCGGCCGCAATTGTGGCCACAAAACTCTCAAATTATCTACAGCCACAGATGCCATAAAGTCATTATCTAAGCAACGTGACTGCTGCCAGCAGCTACAACTAATTAACAACAATTATAACTCAGATAAACGTCACAACTTAATTACAAAAAATTCTAACAACTTTTTTGTGTGCGCCCATGGCAAACAGGTGCTGCGTCACGAGGAGTTCACCCAAGGCTGCGAGGCTGCGTGCAATGGGTGAGTGGCCACGAGCTTATGCGTCTGCAGCAATTAATTAACTATTTGAACTTATTTAAACGCAGACCCTATGACAATCGCTGGAGCAAGACCATGATTGGCTATGGCCCGGAGTCGACGCACTTTGTCATTGAGCTGACCTATAACTATGGCGTGCAAAGCTATAAGCTGGGTAGGCACACGCAACTCTTTGTAACTTTAAGCCAACAATTTGCTGATCAGCGTCTAAATCCATGCAGGCAACGACTTTGGCGGCATAACCATAAAGAGCAGCGAGATCATAGCACGCGCCAAGAAAGCACAATATCCCATTGTGCAGCTGGAGGCGGATTATGTGCTTGTCTCGCCCGATGGCTACAAATTTCGCATTATTGATGCGCCCAATGCGTCTGATGCGGATCCCGTGCAGCAGGTGACGCTGCATGTGACGGATATTGACAAATCGCGTAAATACTGGCGGGATTTGCTTAAAATGCAGCTGCTTGAGGAGTGCCCGGACTCGCTGCTGCTTAGCTATGACAACGCTAAGCAGGCTGCATTGCGTTTGGTGCAACAGCAGCGCATCGATAGAGCCGATGCCTATGGACGCATTGCATTTGCTGTGCCGGCGGCCGTACAGCAGCCGCTGCAGCAAGCTGTACAAGCTGCGGGCCATACGGTGCTGACGCCTCTGCTGAAGCTGGATACGCCGGATAAGGCTACGGTGTGCGTGCTTATTTTAGCCGATCCGGATGGACATGAAATTTGCTTTGTCGACGAGGAAGGTTTTGGTGAGCTGTCACAGCTTGAGCCCGATGGCAATGCGCGTCTGGATAAGTACATTGCCAAGGATCCGTTCGAGAAGAAGAACTAAATCGCAAGTTAGTGGCGAAAGCATGCAATGATATTGAAACATATTTGGTTTTTTTTTTTTTGTACGTTTACTTAATATATTTTTTTTGTTTTTTTTTTTAATGAAGTGCAATATAATATAATGCAAAGCATAAAACTCACAATTGTTGCATGTTTCGTTAGCTTTAGTCTAATGCTGATGGTTTTCTTAAGTCGATTTGTGAATACACTGCCTTTGAGTTATGGAAATAAGCTACTTTCTGCAGTAAGTTAAACTTGCCAGCGTTTCTATTCCTTTGCAGCGCAGAAAACTGAATACGCCCACAATCTCTGCTCGAGGCGCATCGTGTGTCAGTCACCAAGCAAACGAATATAGGATAACTAGAAAGTCGCAGCGCTGACATCGACGGAAGAGTAACACTACTTGCCCAAGCAATTCTCTATAAATTAAAGGCACCCACCGTTCGGATTCGGCCTTAAACTGTACTTCCCCGTGCTCCTAGAACAGCTATTAATATGTCTGGAGAGATCGCGTCACTTGATTCCGCAGATTTTCGCTCAGTTCGACATTGAACCGCCTGACAATCCATACATAGAAAGAAATGTTGCACTGCAGCAAGAATGAAAGACAAGGTGACAGTCTGCTCTTAGAGAACATACAACCTTTGGAAATAATAGCGTATGCAGATGACATTGCCTTCCTAGCGAGAAACCAGCGGTATTTGAAAGAGCTGCTCATAAATATAGCTGCAAAGGAAGTTGTTTTGACGATAAAACAAGCAAAGACCAAATATATGACATTGTCTGGATACGTCGAGAGAAGCAGACCACGGAATCGGCGCAGGAGATTATCACTTAGAAGCAGTTGACAACTTTAAATACTGGATTGTCTGGATGCGTCGAGAGAAGCAGACCACGGAATCTCAGCATAGCTGAGATATCACTTCGAAGCAGTTGACAACTTTAAATACTTGGGGTTGTCTTGATAAGCAATGACAACAGCGCAAGGTTCTGCATACAAGATCGGATTGTATCAGCTAATAACGCCTACTACGCGCACAACAAAATATGCAGATCGAAACTGCTATCGAGAGCATCACTCTCAGTGGAACTGAATCTGCTCCAGATGAATGTCATGGAACATAGCTGTCGTAAATGCTGAGTGTACATGCAACACAATGAGCCTGGTAAAATGCGCCAACCAACGGCCCCTCAGAGCCATTAGCTGAAGCTAATTTTTCTTCGATACCAATTTGGATTGCAACCCCCTTTGGTTTGGAGCGAATTGTATCTATCACTTCTATTGTTTTGCGGGCAACAGCATCCAGTTGCCAATGCAACTCCGCGTCGAGCCAACATGAATCTAACCGCGATTTGGGTGTCAAACATAGCCACCACGATACTGCCACTAGGCGGTCGACCTCAATGAGCATGCTTAGGCCAATAGTCACATATGCAACAGAAGATTGGACTGTGACGACAGCAGACGAAGAAACACTCTAAGAATCTTTGAAAGCGAAGTACAGTTATAAAAGATAAATGAACGCTGTGACTGCATTCCAAGGAACAATGACGAATTGTTGAGCTTAAAGCATGAGCAAAATGTAGTTAGGTTCATAAAAAGCCAGAGGCTAAGATGGATAGGACCTGTGCTACGGATGGAGCAGAACAGAGCAACAGAGGTCCAACAAGAAAGCGCCTAATTGACAATATTGACAATGACATGTTGAAGATGGAAGTAAGCAACTGGCGTGTCAACAGAGACAAATGCAGAAGAATTGTTGAGAAAGCCAAGACCCAACCCGGGTTGTAGAGCTGTATGATGACGATGATAATGCCTAGAGAGATATCTGCATGGTCCAACGCCTTGGCAGCGCTAATCGCAATAGTCAAGGCGAATATACATATTTATTTATTATATATATATTATTATATTATATATATATTTATTTATTATAAACATTTTAATGAATGCAAAGCAAGCACTCCTAATTGTTGCATGTTTTTTAGCTTAAGTGCGATACATTTGTTTCATAAAACCAACAATCCTCTAAAGGCAATAGCAATTGTACAATACTCTGCCTTTGCTTATAGTACCTCCTACTTATTCCAACAAATTGGGAACTCTCTGAGCTTGAACTCTCTCTTAAGCTTGAAGCGCGAAGCATTGCGTCAAAGCTGAGCACACTCAGTTCATAGACTTTAATTCCGGAGTGCTACTGGAGTTACTGATTGTCATTCATACTGAGGATGCAGAAGTAGTAACTGCGCGCAGGTAAGTTTTAAAACAAATACTTGAAGATGGAACTGTACGCTTTATTACTAAATCTTCTCTCATGCACAGCTGCTTGAAAGAATACTAGGAAATTGCAGATTACACTTTGTCCACTGCTCAGACAAGAAGAAACAATAATTTCGGGAGATAAAGTTACTACCCATGTCAGCATACTGTAAGCATTAGACGTGAAAATTTTCCTTAGCAACGAATATGGATTACTCTTATTACTGGATACCAAGCATATTACGTATTATTTTATTTAATTTAAATTCGGTAATGCTTTTTTTTACAAAACACAAAATAGAGGGAATTGACTGCACTTTTAATGCAAAAGCGAAAAGGCATAATTTCGACTGTCAAGGCCCGATATTTTAGATCATTTTCAAAAACAAGGAACTTGTTCAATCACTGATGCCTGAACAAAAATTGACAATGTTGGATTGTATCAAACATACAGACATGCCGTGTAACGAGATTAAAAAATCAACTTGGAATTTGGAGTTTTCTCAGATAATTGCGTTGTTCCTAGAATAAGTTTGGGGTAGGCTTTTACGATATACATAATGCAAGATGAGGATTAAAATGTAGAAAATTTAGTTCATCAATCAACAACACATTGTAGAATTCAATGTAGAAAACAATAAAAAACGCAAAGTCATTTTTTTTAGAAACAAAAATAAAAGTTTTGGACTATCTGGAGCAGGGAGCTGCCCCAACAAATGTGGAAAACAGGCTTGGACTCAGTGCGCACAATAAAAGAAAAAATGAAAATACAATTAGAAAATCTGTAGTTTCCGGCGAAGAAAACTTCATACTCAAGAAATGTTTTTATTAACGAAATACAACAATAAAACAAAAGGCTCTACGTATTTTTAATCGTTTAACATCGAACCAAGTAAACAAAAACGAATATTCAGCTAGTGGTGAACCATAATTTTCATAATTTAAAAACTAAGTGTGAAATAGCTACGGAAGTTATCGAATCGGAAAATGGCAGCGACACCGAGATAGACGAGCATTCAATTCAAACAGAGACGTTCAAGCAAGGTCTTAAACTTGCATCAGAATTGGAAAATTATTTTGTTGCAAATGATACTGATGCCGAAAGTGTATGAATTTTTCAAAATGAATTGAGTGAGTCTCTGCATGTTAAGATATAAAGAACTAAATCGGAATTTATTGGGTTCAAAAAGAAGTCGGAGATGCCAAGTCAATCAGAGCATCAATCCCATACCACGTGACGCGGATGCAACAAATCCACTACAAGTCTTTATAAATCGCTGAGAGAGTTGTGGCCAAACGCCATCCTCTTATGCTGAGCATTGAAGAAGCCTCCATTGCTACAAATGATCCAAACGACGAAATGGAACTGAATCGGCCACGTATTACGCAAACAGAGGGACAACTTCGTAAGAATCGCCATTGACTGGCATTCCAAAGGAAGCTGAAGACCAAGAAGACTGGCAAACATCTGCAGGCGATCAGAAGATAGAATCAGAAATGCGCGTTTTGAAGCTAAGAAACAAAGTTAACGAGACTAACGCATATCAGATCCTATTGGACACCATTTGTTCGGTAATTTTTTCAAATTTCCTCTTAATACGAAATGCCAAAGATAAAATAAATGACAAATTTTGACGCCTTGCGGAGCATTAATTTTGTTAATAAAATCGAATAAATTGTAGGCGATATTCGTTTGTAAGTCGATTTATGTTTTGAGATCAATCCGAATTTGAAAGTATGTGGTGACTTATGCGATCATCGCACCAAAGGCGCAGCATGGAGTTATCGCTGTTCAAATAGATAATAAATTTATAAACCAAATCCGAATGGCCGTGTCTTTAATGCTTAGAGATTTGCTTAGGTAAATAGCGTCTATTTGCTAGCTATGTCAGTGCTAGACAAATGCATCAGTGCAGCTGATTGGAATCGAAGAACCGACCATCCGAGTTAGAGGCGAGTTATCTGCCATTACCCTACCTAGGCCTAGATTTTTGCAAAGAAATAAGTTTCTAAAAAATTACACTTTAAATCAAAACTCATATACACTTGCTTTGAAAGTAAAACAGTTTTCGAATCTTGTACGTAGTTGCCCCCGATTTAGTTATCAGAAAATCATTCAAAACGTAAATATATTTTCAAACAGTCGTACAATAATAAAACTTTTTCTACAAAAATTGAATTTCGGAATTTAACGTAACCATTGACTCCAGCAATGGAGTATAGAGTTGCGAAAAATGTCTGCGTAACGCGAAATAATGCAAAGCCATGGTCCCGGGCAGAAATAATAACTTGGGTCAACGAGTTGTTAAAATGCAATTTAAAAAAAATTGAAGAACTGTGTACCGGTGCTGCATATTGTAATGCCATGGATATGTTATTTCCAGGCGTTATAAATATGCAGAAGGTCAAATTTGTTTGCAATCAGGAATATGAATATATACAGAATTTCCGTGCTCTACAGTTAAGTTTCATGGAAACTAAAACCAATAAGCCAATTCCCATAAATGAGCTGATTAAGGGAAGGTTGCACGATAATTACGAATTCGCCACTTGGTTCAAGTTGTTTCATGAAGCTAATAAAGCAAATGCTCCCACCAACTATGATCCTGTCAAGGCGCGGAACTGTACCGATATTTGTGTAGGACAATACAAAATGCAAGTAGACAAAAAAACACGAAAGCCGGATAAAGATAAACAGGAAATCTTAAATAGAAAAGTTAAGGTTGCGCCTAATGTAAAACCTTATGCTGATGGAAAACCAAAGGCGGAAGTTGGAAATTTGTCGAAAACCTTCGAATTAGCTAAAATGTCAACTTCTCAAGGAAATAACAAAAAGAAAGATGCACAATTGCCTTGTTACTCGTTTTCGTCATCCGATGAAGTTGAATTAGAAGTCGTTGAAAATGCTTGCACAAATATTTCCGAACTAGAGAAGAATGCGTTGAAACGCAAGATCTATTGCATCACAAAATTACAAACTCATGTCTTGCACGAAATGCTCATCAAAGCTGAGTTTGAAGTCCATAAGGTGGAAATGTGGAAAGGCTCCGTCAATACCGAAAAACTGTTGGAAATAGTTGGGGAAGCGGAGACGCGGCTACAGCTACTTTAAATCGGCTCACTTTTGTATGCATTTTTATTCCTCTTTTTAAATTCGTAATAAAAATCGAATATTGTGTGTTATGTAGATTATTTGGTAAATGTTTTCACGAGAAAGGATCACTATGTATATGCGTGAGGTATGGTTTTCTTTTGTACAGATCCTAAAAATGCGATAAGTTTAAAGCGGCTTGGTCTTTTAGCTAACTAAATTGGCCAGGAGAAACGCAATGAAAACCACATCATCTTACCAAAATGAAATCAAAGCGTTGAAATAGATGAGATATATGTGGTATAAATTAATCAATCCTATGCATCAGAGACTGCAAGTCTTCAGCAATAAATGCTTGAGGATTATATGCGGGATAGTCTGGCCAAACAGAATATCCAATGCAGAGCTACTCGTGTCATGGACACCTCCAAATAAGTACTCAAAAATGGACGTGGATAGGTCATGCTCACAGCAGAAACCCAAGCAGTATTGTCAGAATGTCGCTGCACTGGAATTCCTAAGGCAGCAGACGAATCGGTAGACCTGAGGTGACCTGGAGAAGATCCATACTTAAGAACTGGCCCTGGCGAACACAACATGAGACAGAGCTAAACGGACGGCGCAAAACAGAGTTCGTTGGAAGGCTCTACTAGAGGCCTTGAGTTCCCAAGCGGAAAATTAAAGGAAGAAAAGAATAAGGTACACCTGTACCACGGCTTACGCGGATTCGAAACTACTCGATTGCCTGCTAGAGTTTTCTCAGATAATTGGGTTGGCCAAGTATTGGGTGGATAAGGCTTTTTAGATATAAATTAAGCATATATTAATGAATTATTTTAAAATAAGGAACTAAATGCAGAAGATTTAGTTGAAATGGTTCGAAATTGTTATAAAAATAGTGCTTGGCTTATGACGTTGAATCTAACATCGAAAACAATGAAACCGAAGTGTTCACAGCTTAATTTGTTCAAGGGAGGCTACTGAGAAAAAAACTAGAATTTTTACGGCGGAGATGTTACTTTAGATAGTGATCTTAAATTTCAAAAAGATCATTATGATCTACTAAAACAACAATCGTTGAATCAGAATCTAATGAGATGATTTGATGTCGTGAGATGTGTCAGATATTATACAATTTCTCAAGAAAACTACAGTTCGTTGAAACTGATAGTAATTAAATTTGCTTAAAAAAGTAATGAGTCGTCGTTATAGGTATTTTTAAAACAAATTTTATTTTCAATATAAATTATTTTTTATTATTAATTTAGGGTTGCAACTAGTTGTTGATACAGTTGATCTTAAGATTAAACAATTTGAAAATGTCAAAAATTAAGAAATCTTAAATGATAATGAGGAAAATATACTATGTAAAACTAATCCGTAACTCTAGTCTGGTGGGTGAATTATTTATAGATATGCATCGTCTAACATCTGGGGTCTGGCTAGGAATCTGAATTTACAGTGTAGAACATGAAAATCAGGAAGTAACCTAGAAGTTAAGTTATTTTTTAACAAAGAAACCGAAAGATCAGCGTTGACCAAGTTGGGTTTTCAATGTACGTGATTGGCCAAAGATGCTCGATTTGGCGAATCAAGATGAGTTTAGGTAGATCAAGAAATAGGATAGGAAATCGTAGATGTTATTATAATTTGCACATAAGACTGCAAAGGGATCGTCTAATGCATAATTGGATCTTCAGGGCTTAGTTTGGTTATGTAAGGGGCATTAAATTCTTCGAACCAACGCTTAATAAATGCTGGAACCCCTCTAGATTTACAATGTTGTAGAAGTGTTTTTTAATCTTTAGCTTGTGATCGTATAGAACATCAAGGTCGAACATGCTATGGATGCGTTCCAAAGTAAAGGTGCCTAAGGAGTAGGTAGCAAGATATGAGGCACAACGATCAAACGACATAACATTGCATTTTGATACGTTCAGAGACAGCTGATTTTAGGGAAAAAAATCGAAAAATATTTCTTTAGCTTATTACACAAGCTTTTTGGTATTTTAAATTCCTTCAGATATATGCCTAAAATTGCACTTGATCGGAGTACAGCTTGGAAATAATTGGTACTTCATAATATACCTACAGGGAAAAATATGTATACCCTTGATTCAAAATTGTTGCTTTCTATATATAAACTCAAAGATTAAAGAAACGCAGCGTCGTTTTTGGGAAAGCTGCGCTGAAATATAATATTATGTGGACCTCGGCAGCGAACTCGGCTCTAAATGCGAAGATTGGAGATTCCATGCCATCATGCAGTATGGATGCAATTGTCAAACAAAAAGACGCTGTCAATGAAATAAAGACGTAGCCGTTGGGATTCGGCTATAAACTGTTCCTCGCACTTTATATGGTATGCTTCCCCTTTGGAGCGATGACCATAGTCAGAGAAATAAATTTATTTATATAAAAAAAATACAAAACAATTAAAAATTAATATTTTAGAAGTCTGCTAATGTGATTTTAAAAATAAACTTTAACTAAAAACTTAGAAGTACTATATGAAATTTTTAAATAATTTTTTATTATTTTATCGATATTTCTCTAATAATTCCTAACTCATTCAAGCGTCACATAGGACTCATACACAAGCTCGTTTCATTATTTTCGTTAAAACTATTTTCGCATCTTCTACTTCAACAACTGTGCAAACGGTTCGTTTGAATATTCCATTTTCGTACGGAGTTAATACCAATATTCACTGATTACAAAAAAAAAGTCATATATGAAAAATTTAAGGATAATATCTTGAAATCGACAAAAAATATTAAATATGAAAGAAAAAGAATCGGTCGAAACCAAACGTAAAGGTAAACTACTCGACGAATTCGTCTCTCAATTGGTGCTCTATTTTGCGTGCGCTTTGTAGCATGTGGCACTTGGATTCGGCTATAAATTGTAGGTCCTGTAGGGACGGAATAGATTTTACAAAAATATTTCTTTTTAGAATTGGAGCGCCTATTTTTTCCATATAACTATACGTAAGTCTAATTGCATAATTTGACTACGAGTAGGATAATCATACTCACGAGTTAACTCATATTGGTTTTTTTTTACAAAGTTTTAATGTTATTAACTTGAAAATCTGTATTAGAGACACTGCCATAGCGTTCGGATACGGCTAATAAGCTATAGATCCCCTGTGCTCTTCGCACAACTTTTAATAGAAATATCACTATGGATCGTTTTTGAAGCAATGACAATATAGTCAAGAGTACTAAATTTGTTTATCTATTTATTATAAATATTTTTTAGAGGTATAGAACTTTAAATTGCAATAAAAAAGCGATGACATGGAGATTATTTATTCGATAGATCATCTTGTGGCATTACATTTTGAATATGATTTCTGGCTCGTATAAGCTTCAATCTGTACATCCAATTTTACAAAGCAGACATTTGCAATAAATGACGTCCTTGATCCTTCTGATGATGATGGTGCATTTAAGTGAATCTATCTACTCCTTTCGCTTCAACTTGTGCATCTTCATTTGCCTGCCAAATGGCTACTTTTCCTCTCAAAATTGGTCTGAAACACGAAATATTTGCTGCACTAAGTAAATAATATGAAAAAAAGTAGGATTAACTTAAAAAAATCCAAGCAAATCCAAGTGCAACATGCAAGCAAGTCCTTAGCGAGGGTCTTGCATTAAATTCGCTACTCGGCGCAGTGTTCATGGCACAAATACTTTTTGGAGCTCATTATGTCGGTCCACATTAAAAGTGAAACAGCAAAATGGCCAAGAAAAAAAAAAAGTGTTGCCAAACAACAGCGCGAAATTGGTACAGACAGTTGCCACATTGTTTACCCCCGGCCTCAACAACGTCTTCGCAAGTAGTCTGATATTTGCTGATTCTTCGTGCAACAAAGTTCATGTCGTTGGCAATGCCGATGATGCAAGAAGCAGGCAAGTGAGCCTTGCACTTCAATCAGCTGCCGCCATTTGCAAAACGCCAAAAACGGAAGTAGGTAAACAGCCTATAAATACACAGATACACATAGTTTGAGTGTGTGTGTGAGGTTGGCCAACCATAATGGCCAAATTGAGGTCAACACAAGAAGGTCATCGCTGACGAGTAGAAGCAGTCAGTGGAGAGCTCCCAGCGACACTTGGCTTGAAAGTTTTTGATAATGAATGTTGATTATGTGAATGCAAAACGCTCATGATTGAGTACAACTTATAAATTTCTATCCTGATTCGAATAAAAACAAATGGCTTTAATTGATATTCGTTATTTATTCAAAATATTCATTGTGTTGGCCCAAAAACAAAAATACGAAAAAGTAAAGCAAATAGAGTTTATTACGTTGTGGTTGCTGGATGATGGATGGATTGGTTAGTTATGCCCAAACTCACTTAGCTGCTGCTGTCTTGCCAAGCGGCGTGTAGGCAAATAGATTGTGTTTATCAAAGAGTATTTGTTTATCAGAACTAGGATTTGGATCAAGTTTATGATTATGTATATGAATGTAAAGGGCCATGATGTGGATCAAATAAAGTCAAATACTTATGCGTATGTCAGCTTGCTTAAGTAATAATTTATGTAAAACAAGAGTTGGTTTAGAGCAAGAAGCAACCACATATTGAGATTATTTTTTCAACAAAATCTTAGGGACGTCAACTCAACTGCGTTTTCACTTTCATCTTGTTTGATTGATTCATTTTGTTGTATTCTGTTACAGTTCTTTTGCATTTCTTACAGACTCTTGCAGCATTGTTCGAGGTTGTCTTCTAAAGGGTGTTTTTTTTAGAGGTTTAAAACTTTAAATTGCAATACAATAACGTTGGATTATTCGATTGACATGCATTTTATTTAAACGAAAGATAATCTTGTGGGCATAACATTTTAAATATGATTTCTAGCATATGCCCGCCACGGCTGCAATCTGGACGTTCAAAATCGATAACTTTTTCCAACATTTGTCACCGTATATCGGCAGTAATACGCCAAATGTTGCCTTCCAAATGGTTAAGCGTTTGTGGTTTATCCGCGTGACCAATGATTTTACATGGGCGCCACAGCAAGTAGTCTAGCGGTGTTAAATCACCAGATCTTGGTGGCCAATTCGCAGATACAAAACGTGAAATTAGGCCGCGGTCACCTAATGTGTCTTTCAATAAATCGTTTGTGGCGCCGTCTTATTAGAACCACAGGTGCTGGACATCCTGGTTGTTCAATTCAGGAATGAAAAAGTTAGTAATCAGAGCTCTATACCGATCACCATTACCTATAACATTCTGAGCATCATCGTTTTTGAAGAAGTACGGACCAATGATTCCACCAGCCCATAAAGCGCACCAAACAGTCAGTTTTTCTGGATGTAATAGAGTTTCGACATACAGTTGAGGATTAGCTTCACTCCAAATGCGGCAGTTTTGTCTGTTGATGTGAACCAGAAGTGCACTTCATCGCTTAAACAAAATTCGCTTATGAAAATCGGCAACAACGGCAATCTCGTTTCGGGTCTATTCGATGAATCTACACCTGATTGATGGTCGTTTGGCTACAATTCCTCCGCGAGTTGGATTTTGTAAGCACGCAAACCAAGATCCTTTCGCAAAATCTTCCATTAAGTGGTTGGCACAGATTTTTGTGCTCGATGGCTGCTCTACAGCCGCAAAATGCTATCATTGGGCTTTTAAAAAATTTCTTTCAGCATTTTTACTTGATTATCTTACATTATTATGCTTCAGAAAAAGAAGAATCCATAGAGTAAATAGAGAAAAAGTATTTGACGTCTTTGAAAATTGGATAACAAAGACAAAGTCGATTGAAGATTAATAAAGTAAAATGTAGTTGCATTTATATGACAGCCTTGAGGGACTACTGAAGTGCATATAGTTTCCACATTCAGTTAGTGGCACAATATACCGTGAGAAAATAAGAAGTTAAATTTTCTTAATGTGCAAATTATTATAATTAGAATTTCTTTCCAATGCAAATAAGGATAGTATTAAGAGAAGCTTTACCATACCTAGCTAGTCTTTCATATACATATTCCATATTCATTTTAAGGTATATTTTAAGGAAGTGCGCAAATTATAAAAAAAAAAACAGCAAGGCGTAAACTTGAGCACAATGTTCTACAGGCCTTAACTTGAGTTAGACGATTTAAAATCGCTAGGGATTGTAAACTTTGGCTTTATAGAACTGAATATATGCAAAAACGTCTAGATGAGGCAACAGTTAGTGAAGGTCATTCATACCATAGTAAAAATATTTTTTGGCAAAATTTGTTTCAACGTAGTTCCCTGCAAGGATAATACACGGAGAATAGCAATCCTCCAACTTTTTGATACCATTGTTGTAGTACGATTTTTTCTTTGCTTCAGAATAGACCTCAGTTTCGGCGATCAACTCTTCGTTCAACGACAATATACGCCCAGCGTGCATTCCTTTGAAATCTGAGAACAGGATATAGTCGCTGGGGGCCAGATCTAGAGAATACGGTGAATGCGGAAGCAATTTGAAGCACAATTCATGGATTTTAGCCATCGTTTTCACTGACTTGTGACACGTTGCATTGTATAGGCATGGGGAAAAAAGCTGATGCATCGTATCGTTCCTAAACGATAAAGTTGTATAAAAAGCTATATTGCACTTGACTATGCTGAATGGATGTATCTCTATTAATTCTTGTTCGAAAATAATAGAGACTTACAGTTTATGGCCGTACTTGAACTATTAAAGACGCTTTGTCCTTAATACGACGAGATTTACTTAAGCAAATGACGTTTTTTTGCTAGCTATGTCAGTGCTAGGCAAATGCATCCGTGCTGCAGTGTGGAATCGAAGCATCGAGCTTCCGATTCAGAGAAGAGTGCGCTACCGAGGCCTACAATTGTTGCCCGATACTATTGTCGAATGTTCGCCAAATATCAAAGCAGATTACTGGCTTTCGGAGGCAATCGTATAACTCAAAAAACCCAGAGCTAAAGCTTAGATCTTTAGCAGAATTGAGTCGACCTTAAATTGAATTAAACTTTTTTTGTGTACTTTCCAAGTTCGCAAAGTTACGTTAAGTTATTTAAAGCGAAATATATCAGCTTTATTGTTGCAAATTTAGTCAAGTATCATTGAAGAAATTGCAAAAAAAAAAAAAACGATATACAAGCGAAGTGCAAAAGAGCTGCAACAATTTTGCCAACACCCACGAGAAAATTGTATACTAAAAGTGTGGCAAGTTAAATTAATGTGGCACACAAATATGCTGAAAAGTAAACCATGAAAATGAATACGAAAAATAGAGCCCCGGAAAAAATAAAAATCGAAATGAAAGAGACGAATTATATTGTACAAGTACGAATACGAGTATTTCGATACTCCAAGTAAATATTGCAATGGCAGCGGGCCTTACATTAAGTGTCCCCATAGAACGTGCAATGCATTTTGGCCAGTCAAACGGCTTGGTGGGTTGCTGGCATGCCCGCCGGCTGCTTAGGTGCGGTGCAGGATGGTTAGTGTGTTGACCTCAATACAGCGGCCCGGCAGTTGCACAAAGGTGCCGTTAGCGTTAGATTTTTGGTCAAATTGTGTTGGGCTGTGTGCAACATAACAAATGCAGCCAACAAAACAAATCGATGTCAGGACTTGTTTTGTAAGGCGATTTGGGGCCTGGCGCGCAAGAGAGTGAGCTGCTTTTGTACGTTGCAGTAAACTAATAAAATTAAATTATGTAAAATGCAAAAAATAAACCAAATAATCGAATAATATGCAAATCGAACAAATACAACAAGTCGAGGCATACAAAGTCCGTAATGCGCGATGCTGCCGCAGTCAGATGCGCAATGTTTCGCTACATGCTCAGGATCAGGCAGGCGCACTCAGCAAACAACTTTAAGCGTTGCCTGCCAAAAACATTATGAGTAATCATAAGAGAAAATAATAATATGAAAGAACAGAACAGAACGCAAATAAACATATAAATAAATCAAATGGACAACGACAAATCTCAGTTGGCTGGCGCATTAAAATATGGCCATGGAGCGAGTCTATGTAAAAAGAGTCAGGCAAATGGAAAAGGCAACCAAAAAATGGACACTGAAATTCGACTTACACATTTTGTAATCAACATAAAATCCAATCATCCGTCATGGATAGCAGCCAGCAACTGGCAACCGGCAACCGGCCACCGCCAGCAGCAAGCGCATAGGCACAGACACTGACTCCGACTGCGACTCAGACTCAGACGTAGACCCAAAACCCAGTGCCAGCGCCGGAACCAAGCACAAAGGGCTGCGGACTAGAGCGTTGAAATGGCGGCTGCGGCAAGTTTTTGCTTCAAAAAAAAAAAAAAAAAACCAAAAAAAATGAATGCCAAAAAACGAAAATTTTGATTTATGAGCCAAAACCAAAATATGCGCTGCTCATTTATAACGCGCTTAAATCTAATACGCAGCGTAGACTCTACGTGTGTGGCGCTATCCTACTCACTCGTACATATACATATACGCATTTGCACTCTATCTCAGTCTAACAATCACTCGTCCATACACACCCCTGCATGCACTTCTTGTTTCTATCTATCTTGTCGCGGGCGTGTTGTGTTACAGACAATGTTCAAGAAAAGCAAACATAAAGTAAACCTAGTTCAAGACAACTAGCATTGAATTGCACCGACACTTAAATACACTTTAAAGAGTCTAGTAAGTGTTCTATTGTTGAGGCTTTTGTTTCGAATAGAACTACTAAAATCAACGTATGTAGAGTTTGAATGGGTTTCCAAATATATAGCCTTTTCAGTTTCATCCATTTCATATTTGATATTTAAAAAATTAAAGAAGTTAATTTGAATATTTTTCACTTTTTTTGATACTTTTAGGGCAGCGAAATTCAATTACATAAACAGTTTTTTTTTTTTAAAAATGCAGCTCATGATAAATGAAATTGGTATGCAAACATAGATCTTTAATTCGCTAATTATAAATTTGAGGTAGAGTTTTCAAAAATAAATAAATAATGAAAAAATGAAATACTACAAAAAACAGCAAACACTTTGAGATTTTTTAATTTCCAAAAGTGCAGATGAAAATAATTACAGCTTAAATGCGAAAATTCGAATTCTTTGCTTTAGAAAAGCAGTGGGTATGAAAATATAGATTTTGGGCTCGAATTCGAAATTAAAAAGTAACATACTGCAAATGCATGATTTTAAGTTCAAAATATAAAATAATAAAAGATAGATAGTAATGACAGATGTACAACAAACTGGCTTGCTTCATACAATTCTTTAGCGTTTTTGGGTCATCGTGTTCGCTGATAGATATTGTTAAACAATATATAAAAGCAAAATTGAAATCAAATTATTCCGCTTGTTTATGTTCATAGCTCAAAAAGCTGTAGCATGCAGTTATTTCTATTAAAAACTTGAAGAGAACAGGCAGCTACAGTTTATAGTGTCGTCTATTTGCTAGCTATGCTAGTGCTAGCAAAATAAAACCACTGCTGCAGAGTGGTATGGAACCAACAACAACTTTTCGGTTCAAAAGCGTGTACGCTACAACTATGCTACTGAGGTTCTCAACAATATTTAAATCTATATAAACTAAACCGAATAGAGTGACCCACTTACCCTATATAAATTACTTGCAATATCTTCCACAGCATGCTGCTAGCACATTGAAGAAACTTTCTTTAGCAAATTCTTAAGTGTTTTCACATATCTAGATAGATATCGTCAAATAGTGACCCACATTCCTTCAATAAATTAGATTCAATATCTCCAACAGCCTGCTGCGAACACGTTATCTTGAAAAATAACTGAAATTTAAAGCACATACCAATTGTCTACTTTTTATGAACTCATAAGCTTAACCAAACATAAATAAAACTAAATACTAGATGCTAGTGGCTCTCCATGCGACACAGCTTTGACCAACTATATCATCCACATTCCGTATATTAGAAGAGTGCTTGGCATAAGCATAAGCTAGCCAAGAATTTCTCAACGCAAAGTGTATCCAACAACTACGGAAAAAAAGCGAAAGGCAACATTAACTTACTTGGTACTGGTCTGGGTGCTTGGCTCTACTCTTGTTCTCGGTTTTGGACGTGGATTTGGACATGGCGGTGCTGTCGTCTACGTGCGTAAAGCGACGCGTGTCCGCTTTATGATTAATATGCGCGACAATAACATCATGATATAAATAAGCATGCAAAAAGTTGGTTGGTACCCGCACATGGCCCACTAACTCACATAATGAGGCACACACGCACAAACATTATGGACAGCTCAAAAGCTAGGCAGGCTCATCGGTAAATATAGATAGCCGTGACCACGGCCATAAGCATTTGCCGTGGTCGGGCATCTATGTACGCTTGCGGATATAATGAAAACTGCCAGAACGATGGCAGTCAATAAGTAGCCAGGGCAGCAATTCTTTGATTTGATTTAATAAGGAAACTCTTGGAACATTACAGACATTTTTTGCAGAGTGGGGAACCCCCCAAATTAAGATCTTGAATTTTCACTTCATCTAATTGTGCTGCAACCGGAGATGATGCATTGCCATCTAATGCCAGATAAGCATTCATTCAGGCTAGTCCAAAAGAAAATATTTATTTATGAAATTCTGCGTTACAACTAAGTACAGTTGATCTTAAAATTAAACAATTTGAAAATGTTTAGATTAAGAAATATTAAATGATAACAAGGAAAATATACTACATAAATCTAATACGTATTCCCAGCCTGCTGGGTGAATTAATTATAGATATGCATCCTCTTACATCTGGGGTCTGGCTAGGAACTTGGATTTACAATGTAAAAGATGAAGAACAGGAAGTAACCTAAAATTTTAGGCATTTTTAAACAAAGAAACCAAGAGATCAGCGTTGACCAAGTTGGGTTTTCAATGTACGTAATTGGTCAAAGATGCTCGATTTGGCGAATCAAGATGAGTTTGATAGATCAAGAAATAGGATAGGAAATCATAAATGTTGTTATAATTTGCGCATAAGACTTCAAAGGGATCGTCTCATGCATAACTGGATTTACAAAACGGTCTTGCTAGATGTAAAAAATTACAAGTTACTCTGGACGGAATGGTAAAAGCAATTTTGTTGTAAAGTGTAATAGATTCAATGAATCCGAGTAAAAACTTATGCCTAAATAGCACGCCGTGACATAGTCTACGTTCATTAAGGGAAGGTAATTTTATAAGACATAATAATCATATTATAATTTTATAAGTCATACCAATCTACAAGAATAGCACACCAATCGCATGCTGGGATCCCAAGTTAAGCCCCGAGGAGCAAATTATATCTATATTGTAAGCATATTATCAGGCTCTTTGAAGTGCCCATGAGTAGACCTCAGAATGTGGTATCCAATCTTTGAAAAAAACGAAAGTGTAAATCTGTAAATGCTGGAAATTTAGATAGGTAATAGATCGAATAATTAACAGCAATACCAGATGCCACCAACTTACAATTAAATAACGAAAACATAGAACTGCGAATAATAAATATATATAAACTAAGCAGATCAAAGGAACCAATTTAGTCGAGTATGAGTTTATGCAGTAATACTCTGCCAAGGCATGTTCTGCGGTTATTTTCCTTGGGTAGTGTAAGAAAGCAAAGTCTTTCAGAATAATGACACAGTTGGTGCCGACTTAAACCTAGCAGAAGGAGATATTGCTTTTTACTATTGGCTCCATCCTGCGCTAACAAAGGCGGACGATTGTAATGTAGAAATGTAGAATGATTGTAATATTCACTTAAAAAAACTCAAGCAATGCTCTAGCATTATTCTGAATATTGCAGACATTATGGCCAAATTTACACTTCTTGGTAAATAGCAGAAGAACTGAATCGCTCGAAATACGTTAGAAGGAACATTTTTATAAACGAAAATTTCACCAGAAATCCAAAGCTAAATAAAAGTAAACATTAAAAATCCGTATCTGATATCAAAATAATACAACTTATACCGATTTTCGCAAAGGTTTTTAGATTCCCAAAAAAATTGTTTTTTATTGCTCTAGGCAAAAAATGCGTATTTTACAGAAAATTCCCATTTGCTTCGAAGATAGTGTATTCTTCAAGTACTGTGCGGGATTTGATCAAAATCGGTTGGTCTATATTGCAAAGAACAAATGGAAACAAATAGGAATCTATTTATTTTATTTGATTTATTTCGTTTGATTTTTAGCATATTGTAGTTTTCCAAAATTGATCAGAATCGTTTGACTAAGTCATATTCCCAGAAGAAATATCGGCAAAAAGAATTGCTTTTTTATTTTCATTGTATTTATTGTAAAAAATGTTAACTTACATACTATTCGAAATATTTTCAGTTGTTATCTGCTACTTTCGTTTAGTTTTCCATAACGTGACCAAGAAACTACTGATGTTTCTAGGTGATCCAAGCATTAATTCAATTTTTGGCTTTTTCATATAAATGAAGCTACAAATAAACATTTAATTAAATAAAAAATACCAGAAGCAAAGGTAGACACCAAATTATTTAAAATATAATTAATAAAGAAATTAATTTTCTACTACTCCAAAGGCGGACCTAGGGATTTATTGCTGTTCGAATAGAACTCTAGTTTACAGCAAAATCCGTAATGCGTTGTCTTAAGTTTCTTGAGATTATTTTTTTGGGAAAACAGCGCCAGTTTTTAGGCAATACCATTGCATTCAAAGTATTAAGAGCTAATTGAAAAATACATAAAAAAATATCACACAAAATTGATTTAAAATTTATTTAAATAAATTATTAACTAAATCAAATTTAAAATAATGATTTTTTTTGTAAGCTAGTCTTATCTAGAAATTAGTAAAACAGGCTTAATCCTAGAATAAAATGATGGTAATATCAAACTCGTCCTAACTTCGTCGTACGATTTTACGAAAATTCTACTCAAAATTGCACTTATTTTTATTATATTTGATTTAAATAAATTCAAATCAAAAATTATAATGAAAAGCGAACAGTTAATACTAGTGTTGCCTTTTATATTTCGGGATTAGAGAGAAATAATAAATATTAATCATTGAAAATCGCTTTATTTGATTTCAAAATATTCCCCATTAAGATATATACGATTTGGCATGCATTCGCACCAAATTGTCGAAGCACTTTTGCCACTCTGCTTGAGGTATCTCCAAAACATGCGTTCTGAAGGCATCAATCGCTTCTGCAGGTGTCGAAAAACGTTGACCTCTCATTTTATTTTTACGTGCAGGAGTAAAAAGAAGTGATTCGGTGCTAAGTCAGGACGGTTGAACCATCAAGTCGATGTTTTGAGTGCAATTGTTTGAGAGCTTGCAATGTTGTGGTCAAGAGTAATACATCTTCGGCGGTTGGTTTTCCCAATTTCCTAAAAGACAGCTGGCAGGCAAATGGTTGTGTACCATTCAGAATTGACTGTTCTGCGTTGTTCTAGTGGTACGTTTGCGACATGTCCAGTTTTCCGAAAAAACCACGACCATTTGCTTGAAAGTGCTTTGTGTGCGAACAACTCTTATTGGATTTGGCTCTTCTTGAAACACTCGTACAGCCAGCTGCTGTTTAGCTTCGAGCTCATGAGCGTAGATCCATGATTCCATCATCTGTCACGATTTCTTAGACGTGTTTCGAAGCACCGCAATCGTATTTTTTGAGCATTTCTTTCCACCAATCGACACGAGCCTTTCTTGAGCGTTTCACAAATTATTCGGCATCCAACGCGAAGAACTTTTTTTGACAGCAACAGTCAAATGCTCATGCAATATTGAATATATGACGGTCCTAAGGTTGTTGCAATCTGACGATAGCTCACATGACGATCTTGTAATATTAGTTTGCGCGCAGCATCAATGGTTTGCGGCACAACAACTGATTTTGAACGACCTTCACGAAATTCATCATGAAGTGAACTGCGACCTCGGTTGCATTCACCATACCATCGATAAACATTGGTACTGAAAGAGCTTCATCACTAAAAATTGAATTAAGTTCATCCAAGCACTGTTGTTGAGTTAATCCGCTTCAAAAGTTGTAAAATAGAATTGCGCGAACATGTTCACGATTCAATTGCACTTTTTGGCCAAGATAAATCTTTTAAGTTTATATAAACAACACAAATAGCGCTTATATTTCAAAACGTTCTGGGTACGTATAACCTCAAAAATGCCAAATCTTACGACAGAGCTATCAGTTGCCAGATTGCAACACTATCTCGACACAAGCCAATCTCGTAAAGGCAACCCTCGCATTTTTAACAGCAAAACTTAAGTACAACTTAGTCTATTATTTAAATGAGTCATTTGCATATTCTGCTTAATTTGTCATTTCAAAGCGTGGCTAAAGATCTCAGCTGTCTGCCTTCATCTTATTGATATGCTCGACAGGTGTCGCCACTAATATTGTTAAGCATTGTAGGCCAACTCTCACAAAGATAGATTGCTGCTCTGTTGCATACTTCTATGCATTGTTTGGCACATTTAAACGAAATGATAGCCCAAGATTTAGCCAGCGAATACATGTTGTTGCACAGATGCAGCGTTTTAACGAGCGCATATGCCCCAAAGAGATTGCTCTAGGTGCACTGTAGCATGACTTTTTGCTTCTAGTGCTTGCTGCATGGTGCAACAGCTGCTTGAAGTCACTGTGTGTGTGCTTGTGGCATGGCTGTAGAAACATCATTTGCTGCAGCAAAAGAAAACTTTAATTTAAGCATTTAAATTTATTTCTTTGGTCTTTTGTGTCTTTGAGCCGTTTTGGTGTTGCTGACAACGCCAACAACAACGCCAGCAACAGGAGCTGAAGGCTTGGAAGGCAGCATAAGAAATGATAACGCCAAACAAACAAATTAGCACAACTACCGCAACAGCATTTGTGGCTTATGGAAGAGACAAAAGGCAGTGTAGGCAGCGGTAGCAGAGGCAGGCAGCTATGTGGAACTTGGAAAGGCCTCAACTTGCAGCTGCCGCAATTCAAAGACATGCAGCACGAGGCTTAAAGTTGCCACAACGCCGAATTCTCCATTTCTTTCTGTTTCATGCATGCTGACGCTGTCTAACACAGTGAGAGTGTATCTGTGTGTGTGTGTGTGTGAGTATCTGTGTGTATCTGTGTGTGTGTGTGTTGGTGCTTTTGTGACACTGTGCAGCCGGTACAACTGGCACACTAACACCCATTTCTCACCTTTCACCTGTGCGTTTGCCGCTTCTTTCTCTTGTGTGTGTGTGTGTGTGTGTGTGTGTGTGTGTCCTTACGACTCCTTTCAGCATAACTTTATCGCCTACATGTCATATTCCATTGTACTATTTGCTGTCATACGTAATGAAAAGCAGCGCACATTTGTTAAAGAGCAAACGAGCGCGCAAATGAACGTGCGAACTGACCCAGCACCGACCTTTCCCTTTTTCTAGCCGGTAGCTCAGTGTAGTCCTCAATCTCTCTGACTGTATTTCTCACCTGGCCAAGAGCATTACTGTGCCCCGTAATACTCTACACACACACACAAATATATATATATACATATAGAGTGAGAGAATATATACCCTTACTGCTTGCCACCTTGCCGGCTTGCTGGCTTTTGCTGATGTTTGCCGTTTGTCTTTTTGTGCATTGCTTGTTGTGGCGCCTTGTTGTTTTGGCCAGTGCGGTCACCGGCATGCTCCATCTCATTTTCACTCTTCACTTTGTATCTGTGTGCATGTGTGTGTGTGTGTGCATGTTTGGCTGTATGCGTGTATCTGTGTTGGTTTGTTGTGTTTGTTATTTGTATGCACGTGCAATTCGTGCACCAGCCAGCTCGTTTGTTTTTACAGTCAGGCGGTAAGCGGCAAGCGGCAGCGGTAGTTTGCACCTTTTGTTATACTATTTTTAAGGCAACAAATACATATTAGCAGTGAAATGCTCCCACACACACACACACACAGATACATACATACACAAATACAGAGAATTGCATATGATTTCTATATAAGCACTGATTCGTAACTGCTTTCACTTGCACAGCACGTAAGGCAAACACAACGACAATGGCAGAGACAGTGGCAACGAATTGAAGCGGGAGACAGTGCTCAAAAATGTCACAAAAAAGTGATAAAAAAACTGGCATAGTGACCATTTGAATGAACATGATCATCAGTTTTTTTGGCAGGAATTTTGACTATGCGAACATGAAGATATCTGCAGTGATAGCTGTTTGAAGCGAACAGGGACCAACAGTTCAATGGAGATTTTACTCAAGCAAAAGAGCATCTATTTGCTAGCTATGCTAGTGCTAGGTAATTGCAACTGCGCTGCAGGATGAACTCTACCTAGCATCCCTCTGTTTGCGTAGCGAGTACGCTACCATTACACCACCGAGGCCCACACTTATTTATTTAGGGGTACAACTTTACCCAGTTAATGTTATAAATAAAAAATATTATTATTATTGGCATGTTCTTGTTTATAACACAACGTAGCCTATGTACTACTATCATTTTCCAGTTGTGTCTCTCCTGAGCTTAGGTATCTTAATATTTATCGACTTCTAGTTTTCGTTCATAAGGCTACATCTCGAAGTAGTTCAAGGGCGTCCCCTGCGCCTAGTAACAATGGGGTTGCTGGTAAGAGCGGATGCAATATTTTTCTGGTGTCTGCAGAGCGTCTCTGCTGATCATCTGTACTTAGTAAACTTTTTGGTCAGTTAACTTCCATAATCGCAGATTAGAGACTCGTCTATTCGACAATATACCGACTATGCACCTAAGACATCGGTTGACGAAGCGGTATGCCAGCATTTTGCTACCAAACAGTAGTACCGTCTTAACGCAAGCATTCAAAATTTTCAACTTGACTGTTTTTCTAATGATGAAGGATCTCCAAACTCTAGAAAGCACAACAAAAGTACGCTTAGCTTTCTGTAGCCGGTTCTGTACATCACGAGCGATACCACTATTCGGAGCTACCATTCTACCAAAGTGTACAAACTCGTCTCTTAACACTTGGTTGAGATTGATAATATAATATTAAAATTATAATCTATAATCTATAATCTATAATCTATAATCTATAATCTATAATCTATAATCTATAATCTATAATCTATAATCTATAATCTATAATCTATAATCTATAATCTATAATCTATAATCTATAATCTATAATCTATAATCTATAATCTATAATCTATAATCTATAATCTATAATCTATAATCTATAATCTATAATCTATAATCTATAATCTATAATCTATAATCTATAATCTATAATCTATAATCTATAATCTATAATCTATAATCTATAATCTATAATCTATAATCTATAATCTATAATCTATAATCTATAATCTATAATCTATAATCTATAATCTATAATCTATAATCTATAATCTATAATCTATAATCTATAATCTATAATCTATAATCTATAATCTATAATCTATAATCTATAATCTATAATCTATAATCTATAATCTATAATCTATAATCTATAATCTATAATCTATAATCTATAATCTATAATCTATAATCTATAATCTATAATCTATAATCTATAATCTATAATCTATAATCTATAATCTATAATCTATAATCTATAATCTATAATCTATAATCTATAATCTATAATCTATAATCTATAATCTATAATCTATAATCTATAATCTATAATCTATAATCTATAATCTATAATCTATAATCTATAATCTATAATCTATAATCTATAATCTATAATCTATAATCTATAATCTATAATCTATAATCTATAATCTATAATCTATAATCTATAATCTATAATCTATAATCTATAATCTATAATCTATAATCTATAATCTATAATCTATAATCTATAATCTATAATCTATAATCTATAATCTATAATCTATAATCTATAATCTATAATCTATAATCTATAATCTATAATCTATAATCTATAATCTATAATCTATAATCTATAATCTATAATCTATAATCTATAATCTATAATCTATAATCTATAATCTATAATCTATAATCTATAATCTATAATCTATAATCTATAATTCGGCTAGAGAGATACAAATATATATGATAGTTATATATAATTCAATACGACAACTGGATTGTGCAATTTCTGAACTTGACGTTTAGCGAACTAAACGAAGAGTGACAGCTTCGATGTAGTTTTAGCCTTTAAGTGATATTTTCAGCGATTGAACTTACTTTATCTAGTGTTATCTTCAAAAAGCCCAACGCGCCTACGCCACATTATTCCGCTGCATTTATAAGAAAGTCAAAAAAACTAAAAATCTTAAATGCAGGTGTCAAAATCGTGCTTTTATATGGAAGTAAAATCTGGCATGCGACAAATAATATCTTATCTTAATATCTTTGTATGCGCTTGAGGCGCATAATTGGAGTATTCTGGCCCAGAACTACTATCCAATGCGGGGCTATGGAAGATTATCAAGCAAGTCTGCAACAAAAGTGACATATCGATCAGAAAATATAGTTGGATCGCACACAGCCTCAGCAGAGGCAACAGAAATATAGCATGTACAGCTCTCGATTGAAACCCCATTGACAATCGTCGCAGAATCGGCGTTCAAAGACTACTTGGAGGCGGACTGTGCTCAACGAAACGTTCAAATCGTTTGAGGAGTTAAGGTTTTCAGCCAAACGTAGGGAAAGCTGGAGACTATTTGTAAATAGGCAAAGGTTCTTATCAATTTATTATAAGCGAGCATGCTCTTTACGTTTCTAAGATTTTATATTTATTTCCATGGTTTAATTATGTCAGGTGACGTGCACAAAAGCAACATAATTTAGTCTTGTGTTTATGTTGTTTGGCCCACTGTGCTAAGCTGGCAGCAAAAGTGCAAATGTCATTCGATGCCTCCGCATTTAAAGTATTACGGAATTAACATTTCTTTGTGCCGTTTTTGCATATGTGCGCTGGATGCACTCATTTGCCGGAGCCGGAGCCGGAGCGCACTCCAGGCCTCGCTCTTCATGTAAGTGAGTGAGTGTGTGTGTGTGTGTGTGTGTGTGCAAAAATTGTGCTTCCTTTTGTGCCGTCGCTTCACATTTTTCATTAGTTTAGTGGGTTTGTGGCACATGACAGTCACAGTCAGGCAGCGCCCAGGCCACTCACACACACACACACACACACACACACACACACACACACACACACACACACACACACACACACACACACACACACACACACACACACACACACACACACACACACACACACACACACACACACACACACACACACACACACACACACACACACAGGCAGTCTACTGACTAACCAACAACTAACGATGCGCGCTGTTCATGCTTCAGTCTCAGAGAGTCTCAGTCTCGGTGTCGTGGCCTTATGCCTCTTACTACTATAAGGATTTTTTTTTTTTGTTTTCAGTTTTTTGGTCCCCGCCGCATATAATGCCTGCTATATGAGACACACTCACACTCACACACACATAGACACAGTTGTTGTTGTTGTGATTATAGTTGTAGTTGTATTATTTCACTCTTTGACTTCCGCCGTTTTCTTTTTCTTTTCTCATTTTTGTGTCTTTTTTTGTATTTATTTTGATTTTTTTGATTTTTTTTTTGTTGCATAGTGAGTAAATGATTCAAAAATGTGGCAGCAACGCCAAGCCGATGGACCTGAGGGACGCTCAAAGGCTCCGGCAGCAGGCAACATGCGGCCCGTTTCACAATTTTTGTGCCTAATTCAAAGTGGAGCAGCACGCTCAGCAGTGCTCCTGCTGCCGCGGATTCTCGTTGACTTGTCGTACCTCGCCGCCATCTCCCAGCTGGTTATATGCTATTTGGTCGTTGTGCAATGTAATTGGTACGCAAAGACGTCAAACGGAAAACAAAGAGGCATGCGGCATGCGGAATGGGGCATGTAGTGGTTGCATGTGACTGGGCAGGGCAAGGACGTAGCTCATACTCAATCGCAATCTCAGTCTGGGTTGCTCTTGCTGAAACATTGACGAAACAACATTCCATACACTTGTAGATAATCGTTCTTGAGTCTAGCATCGGTTTCTTGGTTTCCTTTCCCCTGTAGTCTCAGTCATTTATTCATTGCTGTTGGCATTTCGATATCCTAGATACAGCGGCGCATTGACAGCTGAGACAGCTGTAGCCGAAATTCGGAGCACAAGAGATAACTTCTCAGCAAGATTTTAGCTTAAAATCTGCTCCAGAACAGTTGAGCTCCAAAATAAAAATCACCAAATGCTGTTTAACGATTGAAAGTTAAAATTTTGTTAACTATCTGAATTTGAAATACACTTTTTGAAGGTTTACCATGTTGCAGTGTATTTTAACTGAAGCATTGCACTTCTTGAAGCACATAGTTAGATAGTTCATTTCCGTTTGGCATTGTTCGCCATCAGCTTGTTGTTATCCGGGGTTCATCTTATAAATACTCAAATCGTAAAGTTTTTCAGATGTTTTTTTAGTAGACCAGAGCGTCCTAGTTCGGTAGCAGGGCTGCTGCTTACGCGTTAGTATTTAATTGAGATCAGTCCTCCGACTTTGTCCGAACTTACTGTCTGTACTACAGTCTTTCCTCTGTAACACTGATAGTGGGGTTCAGATATACCGCTGAGCACTCGCTCGCCATTGCCTCATTGGTGAAGCACAGGCGACAGCATGGAAAGGTTGAGGTTGACAGTTGTGTGGCGAGACTCTTGGTGACGCTGCGTACAACAGTACCCCAAAAGTTAATTCAATAAATTTTAATTTATTTAATTTAAGTGTAAATTCTGGATTTATTTTGGCTAATATTTATGCTAATTTTTGGACAACCGCGCCTTCAGTAGTTTCTCTACTAATTTTTACACTTAAATCAAATTCTTTTTGTAGTTTCAAAAAAATAACAATCGCTCAATACAAACTAAATTGACTTGAAGAAGGAAAATTTCCAGATACAATTACAAAAATTTTCGTTTGAAAAAAAATAGAATTTATAGGTTAAACTCAGGTATTAATTTTACATGAGTTCATATAATATCTCTAATTATTGTAAAATTATTATAATTAAAACGAGTTGTCTTGTGTGGACGACAAGGAATCGCTTTTCGAGACTATATAGACGATGGAACTTAATGATAAAAAGTACGATAACGTTGGAAATTTTTCGGGCTAATTTACGCTATCGTGCGGAAGTCAATGAGGATCTAGGAAACAGCCTTATTTCTGCAGCAAAAAATGCAACACAAACCAGAATGAAATAATAAACCATGTGTGTCATCATATGATTCGAGATAAAATTGTTCGAAACGTCAACAAAGCTAAAGAATTTGCAGTTTTGGCAGATGGTACCACTGACGCTGCTGCTATCGATCGGTTCTCGATTTGTGTTCGGTAGGTAAATCCTTCTTCATCACAACTTCGTGAGTACTTTTTGGGATATATGAAAGTGAAAGACGCTGCTGGGCAAGATTTAGTCAACAACAATCAAGACATATCTCTTGGACGCAGCTCTAGATTGCTCCTACTTGTACAACCAAGAGTTTGGTGAAGCTGCAGCCATGAGCGGCGAGTTTCTGCATGGAGCTCAAGCATATGTACAATCTGATTTTTCCATTTAATTTAGCTGTAAGTGCAGCTTGTTGGATCGTTGCATGAGTTTTTGCAATGGCCTAAGAGACAAAACATACTCAAAGTAAAAATTGCAGGACTACAAATTGAAAGCCGCAAGGAAAAACTGAAAGCTGTCGTCTGTCCAACGAGATGGGCTTAAACACACGAAGCAGTAGCGACATTCATCGAACTGCAATCAGCTAACTTTGCAGGTCTTGAGGTAATTCAAAAATGGAAGAACGATAGGGCTTACAGGATACAAGCTGTTTTTCAGTTGGCTTATCACGATGGTTTTCCAAACGTGACTACAACACTTGGTATTCTAGCAGTTTTATCAGTTTCAACTGCAACTCCATAACGTACATTTTCTGCACTCAAAAGACTTCAAACATATTTGCGAAGTACAATGGGTTCAGAACGGTTAAATAGGCTTGCATCATTCATTACGATATTGCTCTTGCTGAAATACTTGATGATAGTTTTCAAAAAACCTCGCAGATTGTAACAGGTGGTCAATTGTGATGATATAAAGCAAGTTTCGTTCATCATCGAGACTATTGTATTGTAGGTAACTTAAAACTATTAGAAGCAAATACGCGTAAATTGGAAATAAAAATGTACAGCAAATATGTCTAAAAAAACTCTTTCCGAACTTGAAAAAGTATAAGGGCTGGCATTATTTCCAAATCTCATACTTTTATTTTCGAAAGAGTAAGTTTCCATCAATTAATCTGCATGGAATCGGCTAACTTCCATTTTCTGTTGAGTTCAGTTTTGGGTGACAAAGTTTGTTTTTTTTTTGTAATGGTGGAGGGCTGTTTTGAGTGCCTGAACCCCCAAAATCGCCCGTAAGTCCGTCACTGTATATTAGTAACTATTGTTATGAGCTGACAAATTTACTAAATTGCAAAATCTCTATACTTACTTCCTTCCCTTAAGTGCATTAGTTAAGCAGATAAAACACTTATGAGTTTCGGCAACTTTTCAGCGCTTATGTCTTATTATAAATACATAAATTATTAAAATATTTAATGCGTATTTAAGTCATTCAATGCAAATGCTTCAAGCAGAAATATATTTTATCTACTTAACAAATATGTGCAATTATATTTACATATTGGATTAGTCGAAAGTATTTCTATTTATTTTGTAGTAAAGTTTGTGCGTACCGTGCGTATGCGTAATATACGCATATTTAAGTTCAAATTGTGTTCATTTATGAAATTTGCCACATTTCTCAATTGTAATTGTAGATCTTTGTCTGAGCGCATTATTTCTATGTATATTTTGAGTAACACGTGATATTATATTATAATGATATGTTTGGTGCTGTGCTCATTGTTATTGTTGTTGTACGCATTTCAAGCATGCAAATAAAATGAAATGAAATAAAATCAGAAATTGCTTTGTCTTCGAGCAAAAACAAAACAAAATAAATGCGTAAAAATTGTCTGTAGCTGTTTTAGCAATTTGTTCGACTCAATAAATATGGCTACATGTATGTACATAGGGCAGGCTGCTTAAAAACAACAATGAGCAGTACAACAGTGTGAGAGAGGGGAAGGAGTGTAGCGTAAGATAGATAGAGGAGTTAACAGAAGCTGGAGTCACCACTGTCTCCCTCACTGGCACACTAAACAAACGCACTAAAACTCAAACCCAAACTATAAAAGTGATTTATTTGATGTCACAGAAAAGCAGTCATGCATAAATATTTAGCATAACCCTCAGTTGGCAAAAGATATTTAAATCAGCGCACAGGCCGATATCCTACACACACACACACACACACACACGCAGGCAGGCAGGCAGGCAGTCATAGAAAAAGACAGGACACCCGTCTATAGGCAGGCACTACAAAGATAGTTCTATGTAGGAGCATATCAGGGCTAGCCAAAGTAAAAAGATATGCTTTATAACTCTGTAAGCTTTGTTTGTTTGTATTTGTATTTGTGTTTGCGGGTGTATGCGGGGTGTGTGTGTGTGTGGGAGGGGTGTTTGTGTGTGTTTCGCTTTTTTTTTATTGAAACACATAGAGCTAAGCGGAAGCCCAGTACCGCCTGCTTCAATATGCTACCCACCCAGAACTACCAACTTACACAAACAAACATACCACCATACCACCGTACATACCTCCATACGGCTGTCCAATGTAGTCTCAAGTAGGAACAGAACATATACAGTGTGTGTGTGTGTGTGTGTGTGTGTGTAAGCATGTGTAAGTAGAAAATCCTTAAGCTTTGCCAGACAAACAGTTGTATGGACCAACGAAAGAGTTTGTGTCACTTTATACAAATATATATAAAAAATTTACCCATATACTTACATGCATGGGTATACAGTGCGTGAAAAAAGTTTTGGACAAGCGCATAATTTCAAAATAAATATAATTATGTTGCTAATTTTTTTTTTTCGAAAATCTCTCACTTTAGGTCTTGCAATAACTTGATTAAGAACTTCCTTAAAAATAAGTCCCAGCTCTTGACTTACAGGCCAACTTTAAAATTTTGTCTGTTTTATTCTGGGCATAAGTGACGAAATCATGGATAGGGCAAATCATATCATGAATTGGTTTATATCTGAAAAAAATCTTTACTTATTCTTCTGAATCTATTTCGTCCCCTTTAAAATAGTCCCCGTCCCATGCAATATTTTCGAAACAGTTTGAAAAGTCCTTTTCCGAGATCGCCTTTAGTTCCTTCTTCGATTTCGTTTGTATCTGCTCAATCGAACCAAAACGATGACCACGAAGTGGTTTTTTGAATAGCAACAAAGACACACGAAGCCTTATCAGGCGGTTGTGGCACGATAAAAGTCGAATTTTTGGTAAAATGATCACCAAGTACGAGTGCGCTGTGTGACGGTGCATTATTAGGATGCAAAGCATCAACTGCTCTCTACCCACAGTTCTGGCCGCTTAAGACGAAGTGCTTCACGCAAACAACACATAATACTCAAATAATATTCCTTATGAACAGTTTGATAGTTTGGAAGGAATTCAAAGTGCACTACGCGATGGTAGTCGAAGGAAAACAGTAAACATGACTTTAGCATGATTTTTTCGGTCTTGGCTCACCTTAAGCATGTTATTCCCTCGATTGATCGGCTGTTTCCAGGTCGTAAGCGTAAGTCCATGTCTCATCTACAGTTCTACTGCGTTTCATCTCAACTTGATAGTTAGAAAGCATGGTTGCCCATGGTTTATTCCGAACACAATCTTTGATATATCAATGACGACTTTGCTGTTAAAATTTGAGACTAACGAAACTGATAGCTGAAATCGGTCAATTATAAAAAGTTGTATACCATTTTTTTCCCAATTTTGGACTGGTGTATCTTTCAGGTTGAGCTTTACTCTCCAAAATGGTCTCAAGTGAATAATTGAACAAATTCGTATCTGGTGTAAGCTAGATACATTTTTGGATGCTATGAAGCCAAGTCCTGTATCTAGCGGTATCTTAAATTAATAGAGATATTTTTAGGCAAATGGCGTATATTTGCTGGCCATGACAGTGCTAGGCTAATGTCCCAGTGCTGCTGCAGAGTGGAACCACACCATTGTGCTTCGTGTTTAGAGGTGAGTACGCTACCACTACGGTACCCAGGCATACAGCAGCATACTTTCCCTTAATATCAGTTCCCATGAATACGATTGAAGAACGCCCATTTGCGTTTATAGTTGCCCAAACTATTATCTGTGGCGGGTACTGCCTCCTGATGACCATTTGATGATTAAAATTCTTGGTTCGTCGAAGAAACTTTTGCACGTCAAAAAACATCAACACTTCGAAAATTTACCACTTTCAGCCAAGCGTTCTCTCAAATCCAACTTGGTGTACTTCCTGAATCTTTTCAGGCTTAGCCTTGACATCAATTTTTAGTATGCGGCAAATGCTACAAACAGATATTTTCAGTTTTTTTTGTTGCCTTTTCATAAGCACATCAGAGGGTATTTCACTCAAATCACTCCATGACGATACTAACAGTTTCCTAATCCAACACTTTATACACTTTAAGGTGTTTTGAGCTCAGAAACAATCGCTATTTTTCATATTCAGCTAAATAGAATACAATCACGCCATTACGTTTATTTTTTTCCCGCTCACGCAATACTTTCTTGCGCTTGTAAACAATACTCTTAATTGTCATTTAGCTAACTTACAGATAGATGATATCCGGACATCTTGAATGTCGGACCCTGTACAAAATGCCTGACATAAGATGAGCGCGCTTAAACAACAAAAAAGTCCTTAAGTTCTATGTTTTATGGCAAAAGCAATTAAGTTGAATTAACGCAATTCGGCTCATAAAAATATGCACTAAAATTGAAAATCTATTTTCAAATATTGTACAACATTCCTTGTGCCACTTTTTTGCTTATGCTAATTTTTGAATTATTTATATATCTTTTCTGAATTAAAGGTGAATTGATTTTTTTTTATAGAAAAATTTATACTTTATACTTTATATTTATACTTTATACGAAGCATATAAATAAAAAGTAATTTTCTGTAACCAAGAGTTCTTATAAAAAGTAGTTACAATAGTTTTTTCCACTTAAACCTGAGGTATTTTAATAACAAGCAAAGTTTCTTGTCTTGATAGCACCTCCCAGAGTCTTAATAATAAAATTTGTTGCAGTCTTTCATTTTAAAGTGCCGCAGAGTGTTTATTTATTAAACCGATTTTAGATAATAGTATCTTGAATTATGGGCCTTGGTGACACTCGGCGAGGGCCTCTAAGGCGAAAGGTCGGTGGTTCGATTTTATCCTGCAGTACTGGTAGCACTTACATGGCTAGCAAATAAGTAGACGTTTTTTAACTAGCAAATTCTCCATTATTAAAAGACAGATACGGCTATAAACTGTAGGTCTCTGTTCACTTTGAACAACTATTACTAGAGGTATGCCATATGCTCCGTCTTTGAAGCGATAACCATAGTTCAGCGGAATAAAAAATATTATAATATAATATTTAATAAAAAATACAAAGTTATTCAATACCAAAAAAACACTCGGCCGTAGTTTTGGAGCAACTAGATATAGCTCTTTCGAAAATACACTTTTTTCTTCTAATATCGATAAAAAGTATACCTTAAAAACTTGAAATTATCTTTACCTATTGGCGAACAAATATTTTTCATTACAAATGTTTAAGGAGGTTAAAGTGCTCGTTTTCGTAATGTATGAACAACTTTTAAATGAAAAAGAATCTAGCTCAGAAGCTAATTTATATATTTATAAATATAAATAATAAATTATACATACTCCTTCTGGGAGTTTAAGATTTCCACATAGACTTCCTCCGTCCCTATCTGCATCAATTGATGGAAGTTCGTTATATAGACCCTATAATCAAACAAAATAACAAATTTATTAGGACTCAGTTTTACGTGGTATCAAGTGTAAATTTTTGATCTTGCTGTTTCCTTAATATGTATTTGCGGTTAATTCTCCTCAAACTTCAGTTGTGGGAACAGCAAGACCAAAGACCCAGGACCCAAGACCAAAGGCCAAAGACCAAGACCAAAGACCAAATACCAAGACCAAAGTCCCAAGATCAAAGACCAAAGACCAAAGACCCAGGACCATACACCAAAGACCAAAGACCAAATACCAAGACCAAAGTCCCAAGATCAAAGACCAAAGACCCAGGACCAAACACCAAAGACCAAAGACCAAAGACCAAAGACCAAAGACCAAAGACCAAAGACCAAAGACCAAAGACCAAAGACCAAAGACCAAAGACCAAAGACCAAAGACCAAGACCAAGACCAAGATCAAAGACCAAATACCAAGACCAAAGTCCCAAGATCAAAGACCAAAGACCCAAGACCAAAGACCAAACCAAAGACCGAGACCAAAGACCAAATACCAAGACCAAAGTCCCAAGATCAAAGACCAAAGACCCAGGACCAAACACGAAAGACCAAGGACCAAAGACCATTTTCTCATGAAAATGATTACAAATACAAACATTTGCACATTATTATGCCTTATGCGTACAACTGCAAAATATTTATATATTATATATATTTAAATATTATATATTACCTCCAAATATATGTTTATTGGATCGTATTATAAATTTACCCAAATAAGTTTTTTTTGCCAGATAACTCGACAGCTCTACATCAGTCTGCCAGCTCTTGAACATCGCAAGAGCTTTATGGGATAAGGCAATTTTGACAACTTTTGTATTTCTTCTGTAGGATGTTTTTAAAAATTCTCAGGGATACTATTGTTTCTATGTAAGGACTACAACTGTGCTACTCTCTACAAGAGTCAATTATTTTTACAAGAACTTAAATTTTTCCAATCAAGTCAAGCAAAGTGCCCAGGATTTGCCTCCATATAAAGACGTAAATGTAAAAGTTTGTAGCATTTTTAATTTTGGTAAAAACCGCATTTTATCGTAGTTCGACGAATTTCATTGACTTGATTATAATTTGCTTGCTTCAGTTAAAATTCCTATATTTGAAAAAAAAATCAGAAATAAAATTTTATCAAAATATTATATAAAAAAGCTCTTTTTTCGTTATGAAATTATGTTTTTTCGGCGCGCACAGATTTTTATGTAAGAGAGTCAAACATGGGTAGAACGAAGTTGAATTTGACAGACGTAGAAACAAAAGAAAGTAATCGTTTGCGGATTTTGAAATCGATTAAAAAGAAATACGAATTAAATAAAAGTCGCGTATTTACTACAAAAATATAATCCAATGAATAAAGCGAAGATACCAAAAATTCAAAATACCAAAAGCTCTGGAAAATTATGAAAAAAAAATCAAGTCACAAAAATCAAAAGTGGCCGGAGAATATCATCATACGACTTAGGAAGACAAAAAGGCTAAAAAAACAAAATTATCTATGAGTTTGTATGAGGCGGGAAAAAAGTCGGATATTTGTATATGGGCGAATGTGAACATTGTAACGTTCTGACTTTTGAGAATGAAATAGAAAGAGGTACCCCTGAAGCCGCTGCAGGAGTGGTGGAGCATGAGCGAAGCGTGCAGGGGGCAAACGCTAAAGTCTTAACTGACTTAACTATTCGAAATCTATGCTTAAGTTTAGTGCACAAACATCGGCTTTAGAATGATATATTTAACTTAAACCTCAGTTATTCCATTTCTATCTCTGCTCAAAGCAACCGATACACGTTCGCCATGGAAAAACTTTACAAACAGCGCTGCTGTATCGAAACTTTTTTGTTCTACTACTTCTAAGGATGACGATTTTTTTTTTTGTTTTCTTTTTTTTTTGCTGGAAAATCAAATATGCACAAATAAATAAAAATGAAAATTCAAAGCATTGGTAACAACAAAAATCATATAAAAAGGATTGGGTCGAGTAGAGCAAAAAAAAAAAAAAAAAACCGAAGAAAAGAAAACAAAAATAAAAAATGAAATATAAAAAAAAAAAATTGTACCAACTGTTGATGCTGATAAGCATTACGGCAAAAGAAACGGACGGACAACATTCTTAAGCCGAAGGAAGACGAGAGCGCAAAGCAACCGCAACTAAAAATTTTCAATGCCAATACAGTTGACAGAAGCAGAATGTGCATGGTGGGTGGGTCTGCAATCCTTTCAAGGTAGACGACCATCGGGCTATGGACGCCTTAGTTGGTTTCTGTTGCGGCTGCTGCTCCGGCTCTCTGGGCTACGCTTGGCCGCACAACTTTGAAAAACACTTTGCGGCATTTTTATAGTTTGATATTCATTGAAATTGGTCGTCGTCGTCGTCGTCGTCTTTTGTGGTTGGGTTTGCTTGGATTGGTTTATAGAGAGCAACGAGGCAAGCCTGCCTGCCTTATGCGAATATGAATGTGTATTGAAATATTTATGAATCAATAACAAGAAAATAATAAATAAATAAATAAAAATATCATGAAAAAAAAAGACAAAAGCACATTCTTTCGCACAACACAAATTCAGCAAAGTGTCTCCTAAGTGTGTGTATAAGTAGATGTTTTTATGTCGTAGAGCGTATCTCTTTTTGTTGGTTTATGATTTTTGGTCCTGTCAAACGTTTTTCATACTAATTTGTCTCTCTATGTGTGCGTATATCTTCTATATAATTTGGTTTGTATTTTTTATCTTCAAAATAGTTCTTTCTTTCTTTTTTTTTTGGCAATGCTTTATGGCTTTTCAAATATATCGAGTGCAAAAAGAGCGAGAAAAATACAAAAACAGTTTGTGGAAACTCGGAAATTCAGGTCATCACTTTCGCTTAATTTTTGGTCAAAACCAATATTATACGATATCTTGGGCGCATTTCTTTTAAAGAAGTGTCATGTGGTATTTAAAATTTGCTTCTTATAAGACATTTTATTTTATTCTTTAACTACTTTGAGTTTTAAAAAAAAGTCCTTAATTTGAGTTGCTTTTATGTGTAGTTTTTATTTCTTTATAAGAAGCTTAGAATCTCAATTTTAAACTCTAAATGTATTGAAGCAACAAGGCATCAAGACTCTACTCGTAGTTCCAATTGCTTTCAGGTAGAGTTTTTTCTCGACAAACCAGAGTGCAATCTCTTTCTTGGAGGACTCAACAGCAGAAATCGCCTCGAATAGTGCCGAGAAATGCATCGGCTGGCTTGGTGTTGAACAACCACTGGACCAGACTTCATGTAGTTGTCCAAAACGGTGAGAAACCGCTTCTTCAACAATTCTTTCGATGCTCAAGTGAACTTCGGTGCGTCCAAATTGAAGCACTTCTGCTCGAAATGTTGCTTTTTTTTGCGTCTAAGTCCACGCTTGTACATCATAGAGCTTTCCTTCAAATCGGAATCGATGCAGGCACCGGCCTGCACAAGGACTGCCAAACTGCCTCTGTTTCGGAAGCTCAAACTATACCTGGTGCACCGAAACAGCTGCAACAACCATGATAAAATTGCGTTCCTTGTTGGTGGCCATTGCGAATGAGTATTACGAATAGAAACAAAAATCTAAAACTTATAATTTGAAGAGTGGAACAATTCACCAACTTTTTGAGATTATACGTCTGATACTCTAACTGCGATTTGTGAGACTGTTTGGGTCTCTCTTTTACTTTAAACTTAACGAAAATGTCGCCTTTATCGTCTATATTGAGGCGTATTGTTAAAAATAAAACCCTTAATAAAATATATATATAAATAGTAACAGTAATTAGTTCAAGGCCTCAACTTTACGACATTTTCTTGGGCCTACTACGATTATTGAAGACAGAGACTATATTTTTTGCAATCTCTAACTTGCTGCACATAAAAAACTGCTTCAAATATATATATAAATATTTTTATTTGAAGAGTTTTAGTGTGACATACCATTTTTTTGTTTGACCTTAATTAAAAAGATCTCAAAATATGTGCGTCGTCTATAAAGTGCAGCATGCAGCTTAACTATTCGGAACATATTCGGATTGTCGAACTTCGTGAACATTTTTATGTTGAAATTTTGAAAACTCCCTTTATCCACTGAAGATTTGGCAATACTAGCAAAACTAACAAAAGAAGGTTTGGCAGATTATTGGATGATATACTAGATCGCATTTCGTTCGCTTTTAAGTTGGAATTCACAGCAATTGCTTAAAATAAGGTGTTCCGCAGGGTTCCACTAGTAGAAATAATTTGCTAGTCAAATGAAACAGTAGCACCGCGCCTCGAAAACGGGTATCGTTATGAAAAGTAGTGCCTGAACAAGAGGAAGACTTGTTGCGATCTGGGATGAAAGCTTAAAAAAAATTGGTTCGAAGAAACTATTTACTCTTCATCTTGGTGAAGTTTTTTAAACAGATGCTGCCTAGGGATTTCTACGTGTATTGCAGTCGTGATAAGACGTTTGGGATTCTTACCCTTTAACTAGCAAATTATTTTTCCAACGTACTTAATCGCTTTGAACAATGCAACGTAATAAGGCTTAGGAGAGACTTAATTTAAAAATATATATATGAAAGTTAAAATATTAATAAAAAACACTTTGAACAGCGACGTAATTAGGTTTATGAGACATCTAAGTCTATAATATAATATTAAAAAAATAATAATCTTTAATATTAAAAAAAAAACAACAATTTTTTTTTTGAGTTTTATTTAAACTTAACCTATATTTGCACTTTCAACTTAATTACTAACTTAATTACTAACTTAAACCTAAGACCTCCGCAGAACAATGCCGAAAACTTGTAATTGTAATTGTAACTTGTAACCATTCCATATAACTCGTAAACTTTTCCTCCAATGTCGTAATATTTAGGGGCACACAGAGATTCATAAATGACGACAACCATTTGATGAGCAACAAGATGAAGTGATGTTGTTTGTGCTGTAAGCACGAAAGAGAAAACATGATTAATATGTGAAATCAAATTAAAAAATGTTTTAACCAATTACCTCGGTTCTACTCTGGTCCCTACACCTGCCATACACCCCGGGACTCGAACCCGGGACCGGTGGAAGCATCAGGCGACATGCCTAAGGCCTATGCTACCACCGGCGGCGATGAAAGTGCAACTATTTGCACACTTAAGCTACAAGTGCCATCTCTAATTTTTTCTCCCATCACTAGTTTTTGAAGTGACCGTATTTGGCAGCTGTGTAGAGGTATGCTGGCAATGCGAATTCCGCAAAAGGATGTATTATTATTGTTGCATATTATTGATGCACAAAGTGTTGTGAAAAAATATTGAAAATAAAGTCTTATTTGAATAATTTAGTTATAATTCAAATCATTTAACTGCCATTATGTCAGGTATGCATTTCGATAAGTTGCTATAAATTGATAACTTCGAGAAAGTTCTTCAATTGAATATGGTCACATTAATTCTGATGCTTAAAGCAGACAAATTGACGCAGTTTTGTTGGGTGTACCGATGGTGTACAGCAGTAATTTTTTTGCTCAAACTCAATCAAACTCAAGCAAGCCTTGGATCGAATCCTCAGGCAGGAAGTGAAAAATAAAATATGTTTTTTTTCTTTTTAATTATTATTTGAATTATTACGACTTCTTTTATTAATAAACTAATAAAAATTAACTGAAAGCCATAATATAATCAAATCCCTAAAAAATCGAGATATAATTAATATGTATTCTACCGAATTTTACTTGTCCTATACCACATAGTACGCAGACTTTAGCATACGAGCACCTCTGAAATTAAGTTTAGTCTTGTATTACCTAACTAGAATATTCTATATGTACATGCCTGTACTTTTTAAAGATTTGGTATTATTGATAACGGGTATACATGTTATTGCCTCAATAGGAGTGTTTAAGAAGAATATAATATCAAAGTCCTTTTGTTTCCAAATTAATTAATCGAAAGATTTCAAGGGTGGCCAAATTCGTTAAGCAATATTCTTAAAGTATTCTAAAAACTTTTTTGGTTCCAATTATTTCTACATTTTATATAGTTCGACAAATGGATTTGGAATTATACGGATATGCAGAATTGTTCCCGCCCAAGTTTGAAGAACTTCATATTAAGAAGTACGATTTTGATTAAAAGTTGAATTGCTGACTCGACTATCATAAAAAGGATTATAATAAATGATGTTATCATGCTTTCTTGAACCTCTTTAGCGTACTCGTCTACAAATTCAAAGGTCGGTGGTGCGATTCCACTTGCATAGCTAACATAAACATAAACGCTATATGTCTAAGAAAATTTCTATCAATTAAAGACAACGCTGTGCGGATTCTTCTCTGATGTTTTCGCCTTCTCTGAGCCACAAACGCTTAACCATTTGGAGGACAACATTGACGTGTTATTGCCGCTATACGGCTACAACTGTTGGAAAAAGTCAACGAAAATTCGACGTTCAGATTGGACTACATCGGAGCCAGCCGTGGCGGTCATATGTCATCATTTGATTATCTTTCGCATAAATAAAATTCATGCCAATCGAATAATCCATCATTGTTTGATTGCAATTTAATTGTTCTCTAAAAAGCACCCTTTATATGTATATATATATTTTTAAAACAAGTGTTTTTTATGAAAAAAAAAAATTTTAGGTACTTTGTTTTATTAACCTTATTTTAGCTTCTCGAAATATTTTTTAACATAACTAATAAATTTATGTAAATAAATGTTATAATAAATTGTTCATAATTTTTGTTTATGATATTTATTTTGAGTAAATAGTTGTATAGAGCAAAGCAAAATTTTGAAATGTGAAGGTTTAAAAAAACGCATAAAATCTATATATTAGCATATTATTTTAATGTTTTACGAAATTTTCATACAAATAAAAGTTTAAACATAGAAACTTGGACTGTAAAAAATCTTTGTAATAGCGAATTAAATAAAATAACTTTTAATATAAAAAAAAATATTTATTTAAATATTAATATTTTTATTATAATAATTAAAGTGAATTAAAGTTTCAAGTAGAAACAAGTTTCAAGTATAAGTAATACTGACAAGAAAAAAGTTTGTTACTCTTACTTTTAATAAAATATAACCATATGAAGTAAAAAAAAACCCCCTCTATCTTTATTTACAATGTTTTCAAAAACTTGAGTTTTTGAACGAACAGAACACAAAGGTCGGGCACGCTATGGATGCGAGTAAATACGAGAATTGCCTTTTATATTTGGGGATTTGTAAACCCTAGTGTTTGTGCTGCAATTCGAAGTTCTATACCTCTAAAAAAACACCCTTTATATCTAATTATGCTTTTCAGGTCTTTTGCTCTAACTATAAAAACCTTAATGATTTGCTATTTTTTTCTATTTAATTCATCTCTTTCTCTGTCTTAACTTGTCTTGATATGCCAAATCAAGCAACTTTGGCTGTAAATCCCCAACTTGTTAAATGGCAAAACTTTTGGGAATCTTTTATTCTGAAATATTTAAACTTTTAAGTTACTTTTTGTTGTAAATGCTAGTTTCTAGCCAGCCTCAGATGTCAGACGTTGCATACGGATTAGTTTTGTATTATATTTTAAAATTTGTAAATTAAGTTCAACTGGTACTCTAAAATTAATAAATATTTAACTTTTTAAGATGTTTTTTAAAATCGAGTATAATTATTGTTATATTTTTAAATATTGTTTGTTTTTTATATACTAATTTGTTAGTAAAATAAAGCCAATGTAGGCACAAGCAAATTAAGATGCTTATAAGCAAATAATGAATACCATTGCGATGACCAACGTATAGGCACCTGCAATGCGCTGCTGTTGGCTTATCCTTGCAACTTCGCCATCCTCATTAGCATAAGAAGCTGCTGGCAGTCGACATTGGCAGCAACACAGGACTGCAACTTAACAGAGCAGAGCCAACAGAGCGCAACAGCAAAGTACAGAATTGAGCGTAGCGCATTTCAGGCTCATTTGTATGCAGCACTGATGGCAACAAAAGCTCGCTCTTAACTTTAACATGCGGAGTGAGAGCTTTCGCTCTAAACTCTTCGAGAGTAGCAGGACTCCATTTCCCGGTTGTTGGATGCTGTCGCCTCACGCTCACGCTGCAAAAAAACAGTTTCCGATTGCAGTATATGCTGCAGCTGCTGCAGATGTTGGCAATGCTACTGATGCCTGTGGTTGTTGTTTCTGCTGCTGCGACTGCGGCTGTTGTTGTTGTTGTTGTTGCAAGTTTTGCAGCTTATCCTGGAAATTACGTAAGAAAAGACAGCAGCAGCGCCGGCAGCAGCAATGGCAGCGACAGCGGCAGAGACAGCCGCAGCTGCAACAGCGGCGGCAGCGACAGTGGCAGCAATGACTTTGGTTATAACTGCGAGAACTACTGCAATGCTGTCGCAATGAATAAGGCGGCAAATCAAAACAAAAATAAAAGAAAAATAAATCGACAGCAGCGGCAGAAGGGCAGAAGGGCAGAGTGTATGTGTGTGTGTGTGTGATACAGAGAGGTGGTAGAGAGTAAGGCAAATGGAGTGCTCAGCGCAATGAAGCAGTACAAACACTAAAATTAGTCCCCGAGCCGCTAAGGGCGGACGTACCGACGCTACGACTTCGAGTCGACTCCAACTATGACTTTAACTTGGCTCTTTGGTGGAAAATGCGGCATCGCACCTTTTGGCTAATGTCACAACGCAAGCAGTTAAAACTTGCCTGCTTCTTGTACCAGAACACCGCAGACTCCATCCATGTGTAGCATGAATGTTTGTGGGCGTAAGTCGCAGAGTGCATACACTAAGAAAAATTTGTGGAAACTACGAAAGTATTTTTTTTTTAATTATTTAATTAGGCGATTGGAAATGAATTGACAAAAGTTGAAGACACGCTTGCCAAATTGCTAAGTGGATGAGAAAAATGCTTATATCCAATAATCGTTCGTAAAATATAATTTTTTTTGTGTTGCTGGTTATATGTAACTCTTCATTTACCATAGTGAATTGTTTTTTATTTTATAACAATAATAGTTTCAAAATAGCAGTTGTTCTAGGATAAGATAACATTTCAGTTAAAACAAAGAAGATTAAACAATTTAGTAACTTTTAAACAAGTGATTTTCATATGGGTTCATTATATTGTATCTGCTTAAATATAGATCTACCAGTTGGTCTATTACATAATATTAAAAACTAAAAAAATAAAAAGATTTATGTTATAAGCAGTTTCTACATATTTCTTTCTATAAAATAGTAGATATAGATATATAGATGTGAGGGTGGCAGAATCGTCTCGGGGCTAAATAGCCCATTGTGACATACCGGAAAGGGATTAGGTTGGCAAGGAGAAGAAAACGGGAAAAGTGAAAGATTGAAAGAAACCCACTACACGAACCTTCTCGTCTCTCGGAGAAGTGCAGTGGTAATTTGTGTGCTTCATCGAGCTGTAGCACATCGCTGCCCAGGGTACACACGCAGTTTTGTTCTTAAGCAAGCTGAACAATAGCATAGAAAGTGCTCGGTATGGCGAACCTCCTCTAGACAGGCCGTACATGCTGGGTCCCATATGAACCATATGTTGACCACAAGGGTTGCGTCCCGTGATGAGCTCCACGAAAGCTTTCAACTGCCTTCTTCCGAGATGAAGAAGGAAGTCTGCAGCTTTGGATGAGGGTTCTGTCACAAAGTATTTTGTAGCTCGGCAACCTGCTGTGTAAGCGTCCTGTGTTTCTTACCACTCTTGGTCGTTAGTTCCGTTATGCGTCTCCTAGTTACCGTCCTACTGATATCAATAGCACAGGCTGGGCTGGCCGATCCTCGATTTGCCAATTCATTTGCTATCTCATTTCCTTGTATCCCTGAGTATGCAGTTACAAAAGATATAAATAAAAATCTTAGCAATCAACTATTATCACAACTGATATAAATTTTAAAGTATATTTCGATATTTTTTCTTATGTTGAAATAAAGTATTAAATTTATTAATAAAGTTATTTAATATTAAATTAGAGCTACGAAAATATAATATAAATCTCCTCTATATTCCTAGCCAGATAGATGTATGCATTTTTTATAGATATGCAGCGTCTCAGTTCTGGGGATGGCTAAGAACTTGTATGTACCATATAATACAAAAGTTGAAAGCAGAAATTATTATAAAAGTAGAAACGTTTCTTCTTCTTTCGGATGTGTTTTGAAAGACTTTTCTAATTGGACTACTGGACTACCAGCCCACTGCAGTTGCTTGAGCTTGATGCTTTTGCAACAAGTTCTTCCTCGCACTCACTGCTACATCGAAGGCGGTAGGAGCTATCGTTATCGATATTTTCTTTGGAATTTATAAATATTTTTCTCAATCGTCTTTTTCATAGTTCAGGTTTCTGTTCCGTTAATTAGTATCGGTAAGTGTTTTGTAGAATCGAATTAGCATCCGTCGACACAAATATGTAAGAAAAGTTTAAAGTTTTACTAGTGCATTCGAAAATTTCCAAATTAGCTTAAATAATTTCTCTCAGTGTATTTTGTGCTTTGACTGCACAGAAATTTTGGCAACGAACACGTGTTTTGTTTTAGCCGGCTGCTGCAAGTGACTGTTTGTGAGTGCGTGTGTGTGTGTGTGTGTGTGTGTGTGTGTGTGTGTGTGTGTGTGTAAGTGTGTGTATTCTTTGGGCGGAATATTAACACGAACAACCTGGCGGCTGTTGGCCATATTCCGACATGAAATGTTGTGCCATTGAAGCAAGAGCGCGCGCGTATGCCAAGAAAGTCAAAGGATAATGACACTTGGCGCGCATTCTGTGCCAACTATTTTGTGTATGTGTGTGTGAGTGAGTGTGTGAATGTGTGTGTGTGTCTGCAGACATTCCCTGTAGTATTTGTTGTTGCTTTATCTTTAGATTTTCTTTTGCTATTTGTATTTATATATTTTTTTTTTGTTTATTTAATTAATTTTTGCCGCGAGATTCTCTTTTTTACTTGGCCTTATCATGAGAAATCATTGCCAAAGTTAGATTGTCTTTTGCCAGTTGTTGTTATCTTGTTAATTAAGTGCCACAATTGCACTGCAGTTTCTTCTGCCTCTACCACAGCTTATTATCATTTTTATTATTGTCAGCCTCTGGCGATGATAGTACAATAGTTAAAACTGCATTCTGTTTTTGTTTTTTAAATATTATTTAAAAATCTTGTGGGAAGTCATATGAGAGCTTCATTTGATAAAAAATAAGCAAATATATGCAAAACATTCTATTTACTCCCAAAGATTTGCTTAAGCTCTTGCGGATCTTAAGGTTTTCCATCTCGTAAACTTTTCGAGGTATATATCTTTAAGTTGGCATTACTGTTAAAGAAAAAGAATAAGATAAAAGAAACTGCGCTCGCGGAAAATTAAAACAAAATTCAACTTTTGAAAAAACGAAAGATGTTCTTGAAGGGAGAAAAAATTGAAAGAAAGAAGAAGCGTGGGTTGGATCGTAGAAAAGGTGGGGTCAAAGTTCCCTAGTAAACGAAAAAAAAAACATTTCATATGTTATATGTATATTTTTTTTAAACATCCATATATTAAATATATCAAAATAATCATCTCAAAATATAAAAATTAAATTTTAATTACAATAACTCTCCATTTACTTTCTTTTAGCTTCGGGAATACCACAATAATCCGCGATTTCGTTGACTCTTAATAAGGGAGCTATAGAACACTTTGACAGACCTCACGTTCAAAATTATTGAATATATGTAACGAGAAGAATAAATATTTTAAGATCTTCCAAAGATCAGTGTATGCGATTGGTCAACGGATCCGAGATCACCATAAAGTTATAATTCACAATGCAACAGTACAGTTCGCTGAACGTCATCATCTATCATCAGTTTTCGCAGTTGTATTTCGCCTTAAGTTGCTCAAACATTTGTCATTATTAAAAGAGCTTGGTTGCTGGATGTTCGCAAATCGAGGCTGCCTTCAAGAGCGACGATGACAAAACTAAGAAACTGATTATATTGCCAAGGAATTGACTGCTGGCGTCTATGACGAGGTATTGGATTTTGCCTTAACTTCGTCGGACACGAATCAACGCGTAGCTGGTACCAATTTATTATACAATTAATTTACGTCCCGCCCGAATACTTGCTCAAACCTAAGCGGCTGGAATTTCTCAGCTTTTTCTGTGCAAATCGTTTTCATAATCATCATCATGTCATGCTATCTATAGAAGAGAAGCCATGCATGCGTTGGAACATCACAAGCTTATGGCCGGAGAGTGTGGGTTGCACTGCTGTTGTAGTCTTTCTTCAAGAACACACAACATATCAGTCTCAAATTATCAACGATCAACGATCGCTCAAAGTTGTTTAATCTATTCGAGTATCTGCTGAAATTGAAGACAGAACTTGTAAACTTCAAGGGTGACTTTGCATGGCTTCATCAATACCAGCGATGGCGATCGTGATCCACACAATTTGCTGCATTTGGCTGAGCAAATGTTTTTAAAATCTTTGCTTGTTACTTTCCCATTGATTTTAATCCCAGCACTAAGGATCGTGTATCCACCCATAGAGCGATGCACTAGCAGATCAGCAAGTAAATTCTTCGGTTGCCTCACCATAGTTTGCCCAACGGGTAGTAATGCAGGCAGTGGTAGGACCAGCAATTGATTGGGTTGAGATTTTAGTGCAAACTTTGGATCCACATTTTGAACAAATCTGGCAGGCATAGCCGAAACATTGCCAGACTTTCTGCCATGCTCGAACATGCAGCCTGGCCAGCCCAATATAAGCCATTTGCTGCAGAGTACCATTCTGGGCGTGGTACTGCCACATTTGTCGGATGTTAACCAGTGTCTCTTCAGTTCCGCTGCTATGCCGGACACTGCTGAGAAGATGGATAACCTAAGTGAGAAGCAGCGCATCAAGATATATAACGTTATTGATCGTGAAGCTGGATGCGCTGCGCAATGCATTGGAACACTTGGACTGAACTATTAATGCACCCATGCGCAGGATTTTGATTTTCGAGGCTGTGGTTAATGAATCTGTGCGCCTATAAAGCCTTCATGCTGCTTATTTGCCATCCAAGCATTGATCTGGACTTTGGCCGGCTAATCGTTCAGCTGGTTGCGCTGCATACAATCGAAGTACAGTCCAACTTGGTAGATGCTTGGATCCAAAATATTGAGTCATTCCCCATTATTGCCTTTGCTGCCACAAATAACATTTCAACAGTGCTTCTTGGAGAACAGAATGGCAGAGATATTTGAACCTACAGATGAGTAAGTACGTCTCCTGGGCTTGAACGCACTCAACATCTTAATTAAGCAGGAAAACTCAAGGCTTTGCAAAGAACTGCAGTTTGAAAACAATCTTATACATAAACTGATTGAGCTGGCTAAGAAATGACAAATCTGCAACCGGAGAGCTTCGAGCAGACGTCATCGGTCACATTAAGCGGGAAATGCCTGTTTCCGAAGAGTATGCCGCCTGTAAACGAATGTGTTCCACGTCTTTATTTGCAAGTGGCCGCCGAAGGCTTCCTGGGCTTCTTAGAAAAGTTTATGCTGCTGGACGAGCGCTTGGAGCGCTTGTTGAAGCAATTGACGTAGTTGTCACTGAACACAGATAATGAACAGCTACGTAAGCTTGCGCATCATCTGCTTTGCAGCCTATTCAATAGAGAGAGTATAGAAAAACAAACCACGGCAAGATGATGCAAGTCGTACTCACTTTAAAGTTGGTCATCAAGGGGTGTGATCAGCGCGCCGTCGAGTTATTAGCGTATTACCAAGGATCTGATTGTAAGTGGCTATGAGGAGGCAGCCGAACTCGTTAGCGATTTATTCCGACTATTGGACTATCGAAGCGGCTGTACTGGCTTTTGATATTATTGCTACAGAGTATCCAGAGCCGGACCGTTGACCGTTGTTAGATTTCTTTACAAGCAAAAGTTCTTCCACACTATTTTCACCAAGCTACGCAGTCAGCTCAATTCCCATTGTGAGTATCTTCAACTTAAGGTATTTATCCATGTGCTAAGGCAACATCATCACATGCTGTGCTCAGGCTCCACATTGAAGGGCTGGAACCAATGCTGTTCAAAAGTCTTGAGTTAGTTGATAAGTAGATATCGGGAATTTCGATGGGCATTTGTTAGATTTTTGTTCAGCAGCAAGCTTCATATTTCCAAGCACATTTGGGGCATCTTATACCAAACTGTTTGGAGTTATGCAAACAAAAGGAGAATGTTGCTGCGGTAGGATATAAACAAATATCCTGCATTTGTCTTACTGCCGCATCAAACCGATGAAACTCGGAAATTAAGAACTGTTCCAGACGATCCGAAGCGTTTGGTGCGTGACGTAGCCGTTGACGCAGGTAATGCCTGGTATCTTGGGAGCGCACTCTCCGAAGATGGTTGACTTTGTTATTTTAGAAATATTATATACAAATAAAAATTTATATAAAAATACGAACAATTTTCAAAATATATGTATACACAAATGTCAAAAGTAATTTACTTTCAAATGGGTACGACATATTTCAGGATTGCAAAGCCTGCTAAGAATGTATACGAACACCTCAGAAGAAGCACAAGTGAGTAAATGGAGTTGAAAACAAGATTATGGAAGAAGAATAAGGAATCTTATACAAAGAAGACTACTTAGAAAAAAAGTAGTATTTCACACTAATTACAGAGCCGAATTGTTCAAAATTCCTCCAATGACTGAGAGAGTAGACTTTAAGCCTGAGTGGCCAGATTATAGCTAATAGTCCCACAACAAACAGACAAAAATTAAATGTAAATAAATAAATAAAAAGAAGAATATGAATAAACACGCGAGTTCGCATTGCACTCAATATTGGTAACTTTACTTTTATCGAACTTTGGTAATAATTGGCGAACCAAATAATGTCAACCATTCGCCACGAATGGAGCAGAATTGTTGAGAAAGCCAAAACCCAGAACTGAATGATGATGATGATGATTCGTCACGATATACTTTATAGTTTGTAAATTTTCCTTTTAAAAATAAAATGGAATTAAGATTGGAAACAATTTGATTTTATATGTATTTCGTAAGCTGGTGGTTTCTACGTTTATGGGAATTATTGGAAACTTTTTAAAAACTTGAAGAGGCTTTCCAAAATCCATTGGAAAATATGTATTTTAATATATATTGTATATTACTTTACTTTATTTTAATTTACTTGGCCATCACTACTCGTTATTGGGTTACAGCCGATCTATCTAACTCTCCCAGGGGCCCCTGCTTTGAGCGCATATTTTCCAGTTGCTCACACCAAGTGAAGATAGGTCCTACCCCACTTGGTCTTTCTATCTGAGCTTAGGTCGTCCCCTCCGTCTTCGCTTGTCAATTTTCGACTTTTACTTTAATACTTTTCTGGATATCACACAAGACTTTTTGAGTTAGCTCAACCAACAAATTAATAACGAGTTATTGTAGAGTTCGAAATCATGGAAAATATATTTTTTTAGTAAACTTTAAGTTAAGTGCAGTCTTTCTACAGAAAAAAACACATCTCAAAATGCTTGGCTTTCAACTTCTTACGAGTCCAGAACAGCTGCCATCAAAATTTGTATATCCCAGCAACTGCAAGCTGCTGTTGTCGAAGTCTTGCAAGAGTTCACCTATCGCAAATGCACCTCAAGCGCCTAATAGGGAGACAAATACTTTGACTTCGACTCCCACACAAAAAAACAAAAATGAAAAAAAAATGCATTTCTACTAATATCCGTAAAATTTCAAATCGCAATTGCAGGCTTACTGTGTAATTTCTAGATTGGATAGAATACTATTTTTTATACTTGCAAGTTTCTCAACAAAGTTGGGACTTATCCGTACATCTACCTACACGCGTGTCTGTGTCGATAGGTAGACGGTGTTACAATTGTATTCGTAAGTGTTCTTGTTGCTGGCACCTTCAGTTCCGTTGACTTAATTAGTTTGTTATCCTAGCTGAATGTCTTTGCCCCATGTGTAGATGTATCTGCAGAATTTCTATGTGCTTGTTGAAGCTCCATCCTGAGTTGGCGTCTGTTTGGCTGGCCGCTTGCTCCTGATGAGCTGCAGCTACAACTGCGGAAGTGGTTTGACAATGGAACTTAATGAGTATAAGCGGAAATTTAATCAGCAGTATAAATAATGAAATGACAGTGGGATGGCTGCAATCGCTTTTGCCTTTGCCTTGCACAAACATACGCAGACGGACAGGCGAACGGATGGACGGACGGACGGACGGACGGATAGGTGGACAGACGGACAAACATATAGCTAGAAAGACGAATAAATGACAGATAGATAGACAGATGAATGTATAGATAGATAGCCAGATAGATAGATGGCTGCATGGAATGGAATGGCTGGCTGTTTAGACGGATATATCTACACATAGATAGATATATATAGATATATATAATATATATACGTTTATAACGCTGGCTGCTTTTGATAGCTTTGTCTATAAAACTGACTTCACTTGGTCTCATATAACGCGACGTTGTTACATTTGGCGCTAAATTAATCAGTCATTTGCCCCGTTTCTACCATAACATGACCAGTGAATTGGATCTGCAAAAGTTACAGCAGCAAGTTCGCCGACATTGGAGACATTCGAGTTGTCAATTAAAATCGCTTGTTGCATGCAAATCTAGCATTTTTGTGATACTTTTCACTATAATATATATTCTATAGAGTTTGAAAAAGTAAAATCCTGTGTACTGCAATTAATTGACGTAATTTCGCACAACAATATCTTTCAATATTTTTGGCTCTCTTTGACTGCTGGCCAAAAAGAATAGCTAAAGCCCCAATACGGATTCAGAAATGGCCTGGTCATTTGGAGCTTAAGTATATGAAAAGTTGGCGACCTATTTGCAGACTGTGTCAATACCCTAACTACTAGCCTTCGATGTGCAAGTACTAGCGAAAGATATGGTTCCTCGAGTATATAAAAATTCTAATACTAAAATCCGATATTGACTTCGTCTCTGGATTTTGCGCATTGTACAACTTTGACATGAAAACATAGCTTTCCTTAAAGCCAAGAGAATCCTATAAAAAAACATGCATTCCCCTTGTGTATGCGGTCATCATTGCAAAATGAGCAGCATGAAGATATCTTTATTAATAGAAACGGATAAGAGTCTACACTGTAAAGCCGAGTCCGAATGGTGGTGTCTTTACTAAGGCAAAATCACGTCTATTTAATAGCTAATCTTAAAATGTATCAGTGCTGCAGGATGACATCGAACCACTAGGTTTGCTATAACAACGCTGCCCACAGGGAATAAAAACTTAGCTTTCCGAAAATGCAGAGCCGAGATCACCCAGGTTACAGTTCAAATCATTTAATGTAAAAAAAATGTGTTTCCCTTGACTGTGCGATCATCGCTCAAAATGCGGATCCGAACCGGAACTGCTGTGTCTATAATAAATAGAGACTTTTCAAGAAAATACCTTTTTTTAATTTGCTTGCTATAACAGGGCTAGGCAAATAAACTAGTGCTACAAAATGGAATCCAACCATCGAACTTGTGCTTTAGAGGCTAGTAATAGTACCTCCACTACGCTATCTAGTCCCTATAAGCGAGTGTAATAAGTCTTATATTAGAATCTGTTGGGAACTTTTATTATATTTCAATAGACTTTTCAACATGTCTTGCTTATTATATTAAACTTATTTTCCAAAAATTTCAACTCGTTTGTATTTGTTTCTCTATATGATGTATATTCTGTAGAATTTGAAACTCTCAATGGATTTATTTTGAAATTTAGTTTGGTTAATTTTAAATTTTGTTAGTTTGCCGAACTTTTATTGATCTAGAAATGCTTTGCTGCTGCAAAAATTCAACTAGACACGTACAACATAGATATAATGCTGAAGTTTCTGCTTAAATATTTAAAAGTTACGAAATTTTAAAGTCTTGTTTTAGATTTCTACCAAAAATCCAAACTTAATGGATACTATTATTACTATGACTCAATAGTTTTTGCATATAATTCCAGTTGAAATTCTATAAAAACGTTTGCATATCCAATTCACGAGAATTTTTTTGCTACTAAAAAAAGTTGACTTAGCTAATATCGATTAGAATGAAGTCTTTATCGAATGCATTGTGTATCGCTTATGTGTCGGGCGTTTTTAGTCAATAATTTACCAATAAATTGCCTTGCCGGACTATTGCCTTGCCTCTAAGTTTAAGCCGAAGAAGCAATTAGTAGTTACGAAATAGTGTATCATTCAAATGCTTGTCATCTCTATATATAGGTTTGGTTATGCCGGCAGGCTCCCACAGGAGGGGACCTCACATAGATCAGAGTGATCCTCCGTGGAACCGCAGTTTGCCGGCTGTGAATCGTAATTATGGATGAGTTAGTCATGCACTATGTGCGTATGTCTCCCGAAAGCTAACAGTCTCTGGGGTGGCCTTTGAGCTGCTTCTGCAAGTGAGTCAAGCATTGGTCTCCCTAGGAAGGCAGACAGTTGCATAAGAGGTGTTCCAGGGTTAGGGTCTATGCAGTACACCGATGCTCTCACTCCTGCATTCATTGGTCTCCCTAGGAAGGCAGACAGTTGCATAAGAGGTGTTCCAGGGTTGGGGTCTATGCAGTACACCGATGCTCTTACTCCTGCATTCATTTCGGATCCATCTGTAAAGACTTAAGCTGCGTTTTAGTTCATACCGATTTTGCAATCATCTGGTCCCATTAGTGCGGGTGTTCTTGAGAAATTGTTTACCGGCGTTATAAGATCCATGCTATGCTGAGTAACGTCTCCGATTTTGCCATGCCCGCAGTTGTTAAATCTTATATTTCCTGCAGCACAAAGACCTGTGTGCTGTTTTCTTCAAAATACTTGAAAAATTTTAAGACACATTTGAAATGCTATCGTCAAGTAGCATTGAGGCATTATAGATAGGCAGCCCACGATTCCTAAAAGGTTCGATTTGTCGAAACTGATATGCCTTACGCGGTTGTTTGATGTTTTTTCCATTCGGCTTCCATTTAGCAACTTTTTTAATCGTTGCGATCTTCGTCAGCCTTATACGCTTGGCTAAGTACTTTGGAGTCCACCAATTGAAGGTTAAAACATTAAATGTAACTAGAGTCAATAGCTTTTCCATCGTGGGCTATGACATCAAATTTTATTGCACAAAACAATAAAAACATATTAAACGTTCTCTTCAGCTATTCTTTTGGGAAATCATATGTGTATAGCTATCCATTTAGGTTCTTTCTATATTTAAAAAAGAAAAATCTATATATCTCAGACTGTCAAACGGTAGCAACCGCTTAACCGCTATATAGCCTCTGGGGTTTTCAACTGATAAATGAGTGCACCACACAGTTCGCACCTAGAAATAGTGAATGCCAAAAATTTGTCTGTTTCAATCCGTTCAAATAGAACATAAACTGAGAGCAACTCAAACAGACACAATTTTACACTAATACATTCACTCACTTACCCGCACACACACACACACATACAGACAGAGTTTGTGGCATGCGGCAAAGCTAACCGGAGATAAACAGAGGCACATAAGCGGCCATATAATCACTTCAATCACGTTTGCATAATTGTTCAATTATGAAGCAATTACCGCAAGCGCTCCCCAAAATGAGAGCCAGTTTGTTCTCCCATTGAAGTTGTTGCTGTGGTTGTTGTTATTGTTGTTGTTCTATGGGTTGGACATTGGTTGGTCTATTGGCCTGGCTATTGGCTGACGTTATTATCAGTAAAATGCAATCCAAAAAACGTTACCAACACTAACCACGTCGATGAGATACCAAAAATCAGCAGACAGTTGCTATTGCCCCGGCCATAAGGCCTATGACAATGCTCCGTCTGTATGTGTATATGTAGTTGTATCTATGTGTATCTATGTTTTCTGAGTTTGTGTGTATATGTGTCATATTAATTAAGCGTTTGATTGCTACGAATTTCCCTTTTCCAAATAGCATTACGGTTCAATTTGCACGTTGTTATTGTGTTGGAATATTTTTTTTCCGATGCTTCCAAAAATTTCCCTATATAAGACATAGGGCCCAAGCATAATTGCATACAAATTTTATCGCTGATGAGAAATGAGCTAAATGTGGCACATTCAGCTGCTAAATATCTATCCTATATTGACTTTTGATGAAATCAATTGCTCATACGCCATGAGGTACTGTCATTGCAAATGCAGATACCCTATCAAGGCGTTTACTAGATTATATGCACTATTTAATGACTAAATGTATAATAAGTGTGATTTTCTTTATTTTATTAATTTATTATTAATTTAGTGGTAGAACTAAGTACAGTTGAGCTAAGAAATATTAAAAAATAATAAGAAAAATATAATGTTTACCCAATTCGTATCTCTTATCTGATGGATGCATTTTTTATAGATATGTACCGTGTAGTATCTGGGGCTGGCTAGGAACTTGGTTGTACAATATAGTAGATGAAAGAGGAAGTAAAAAGAAGTTTGAATATTTCTTAATAATAGATGTCCGAAAGATCAGCGTTGATCAAGTTGAGTTTTCATAGTTCGTCTAGGAAGCTAGACTTTAAAATGCAGATAAGTTAAGGCAGAGAAAAAGATACACTGCATACCCCGTTCATAGATAAAAAATTATTATAGTTTGCACATAAAACGCGAAACGGATGTGGATCTATCAAATGATAATGCTGGAGATCGAAAATTACGAGTTAGTCTGTACTGAATGACAAAAGAAATTAAACTTAGAAGTTCGTTAGAGTCAATGAAACCGAAAAACCGAGCTTATGCAATGATAACAAACCATGACATGTCTTACGCTTCATGATGCATTATTATTACTATAGACATGTTCTTATTTCAACACAAAGTTATTGTGAGAACTTAGCCTATCTACTTTCTTTTTCAATTTTGTCTATCCTAAGCAAAATATCTTAATTCAATTATCGACCTCTTGTCCTCTGTGTATAGTACCAATGGGATTCCAGCTGAGGGCGAAGTGTACGAGATTTTCCTGGTCTTTGCGGAGCATGTGTCCTAGCCATCTGTATTTTAGTCTACTGATGTCACTTAGTAAGCCTTTTTGTCCAGTTGACTCCCATAATCGCACATTAGAGATGCGTCTATTCTACAATATACCGACTATGCGCCTAAAACATCGGTTGACGTAGCGGTATGCCAGGTGCAAACCTTCCAAACAGTAGTATCGTCTGAACGCAAGCATGCAATATTTTCAGCTTGGTTGGTTTTCTAATGACGGCGGAACTCAAGAAAGTACGCTTAGCTTTCTGTAGCCGGTTCTGTCCATCACGCACGGTACCACCATTCGGAGTCAGCATGCTATCCAGATATTCAAGCTCGTCTCTTAACTCTTAGTTGAGATTGTTCACAGCGTGTGGAGTTTAATTATAAGAGTTTACGTGTATGCTTTTCGATTTACCACAATTTATCTAAGTAATTTTTAAGTTTTTTTAATCAGATAGGGCATTGATCGTACTTTGTATCTCACTTTGGTTCTGTGAGAGCAAAACTATATTGGCATGACGCACAGTCTACAAGTATAGGACGGCAGTCGAATGTCGGGATGTAAATTTGAACCCTGTAGAGCGAATATAAAACATTATTTTTAAACAGCCTCAATCTATTGCTGAAAGTGTTGGTATTTTGACCTCCGATTCATAAATGCCAGATCAATCTGGCAATATAATTTAATTGCACAAAAAAACCATTTTAATAATCTAATAGGGATATGCACTGACTACTTTTCTGCAATCCATTTGGTCTATCGCTCAAGTACCACTTACTTTAGAGTTCCGAAGTTGGCCAAGATATCGCCCGAAACAAACGTATGTCAACATATTTTGTGCCAAAATTTGAATAAGTAATAGACCTTCATGAAGACTTTCATAGAGACTAAAGTCTTACTTCACTTGAAAAATTTATTGTAGTAACACTCCAAGATTACTTCTGCTTTTAAGTTTGCCGCAAAGTAATTACAATAGTTCCCATGTGTCTGCTTTCCCAATGAATCCAATGAAGCGTTCAATTATGCTGACGTATACAAAATCTTCACTGAACTTTCACAGTTTGGTATTAGAGATATACCTACTTTTTAGGTATTGCTTTCTAAGAACTGGAAGCTGGGACTGCAGGCAATCTTTTGTTTAAACATTTATAGCTTGATACTTAGAGAAAGAGTGCATGATTTTCATATACGCATATATGGTTCAGTTACGAATTGGACAGATGACATCCTGCCTGAGTAGATTATGAACTCGACAAACTCGATTTTTTACCTATTGACTGTTATACCTGGATCTGTATCCATAAAACATAACATTTATGTTGAGCGTACTACAAACCAGCTCAGTACTTCGTGCATCATTGCAGCTTTTGTTGATTTTTCTTGAAGATCCGTGACTTTATGGTTGTATAAAGTAAGATCATTAGGCTTCACCCTGTAGCTTTGCTTTAACTGCTTGAACTTCTAAGCACCTCATCTAGGGCAAGAATAAGGGGAACAGTGGATATTACACGCTTGCCTAAAGTACGTCTGACCAAAAATCAGTACAGGTAGTTGGCCGAGATGATGGACTCTGGACATGTCTCGCTTCGGCAGCGTACTCCATATAAATAGATGTTGCAGGCTATCGGTAGGCAGTAATTCTAGGTAATAAAACGATACAGGCCGTATCTTCTCAGCATATCTCCTACGATTGAGCTTAATTGTATGGAAACATGACACTGAATTCTTTTTTCCTTGACAATCCCGATCATTATTATTGGAATTGAACTCCATTTAACCATTTGAAAATATTCTATTTTATTTTTATTAAGATAGAAATTAAAAAATAACAGCAGCTTATAAACTTTGTGTCCATTGCTATAAAAGTCACATAAATTATAAGTTTTACTATCTATACTACACAAAAAGAATACAATTGAATAAATTTTAGCCATTTCTCCTGCTTTCTTCATAATATATCATAACATAGCAGTTGCTATGACAATGATCTTGTTACGAAGTAGTTCTATGACGCAAAGCAACCCATGAACAAACTTTCATTTAACATTTGAAAAAAGGCTCTTGCTTTCTCGCAAATGTATTTATTTTGGCGAACTGCTTGCACTGCTTGGTGAGATTAGCGGTAAAGGCGCTCTTGCTCGCACCGAAACTAGCTGAATGAGCAGCCTTGTGCATGGACGTATTAGATACAGGAAGCTCATAGTTTATAAAACCGATTGGCAGCGGATATCTTTAAAAACAAAAAAAATAAACGTATTGCCCTTCACTTCAAAGGCAGAGATATATCATTTCTAAGAAATCATGGACCTACAGTATATAGCCGAATCAAAACGGCGGTATCTTGAGTTATTAGAATTCCTTCGGCAAATACGTCTATTTGCTAGCTATGTCAGTGCTAGGCAATTGTAGCAGTGTTGCGGAACGGAAACGAACCACTCTGCCCTATCGGTTTGACGCTACAACTACGCTACCTAGGTCCACAGCGGAGATCTTGAATATGCAATAGAACTGCAGTTGAATTTGGGTCTACATCGCAACTTCCCAAAAGTATGAGAACGTACTTTTTGTTGCAGCAACTTTTTTTTCAGAAAATAAGCAATGTGACAATTTTACTGGGTTGATTTTTTAATTATTTGCATTAAACATTGAACATTGGATAGGTTTTGTGGGAAAAGTGTCTTCATGTATGGTTTTGTGTTCTTAAACGGCGCATGACAACAACAATATACGCACACATGGGATTGCCTGCAATTTCGAGTTTGCAAAACTACACGCCTTCGTGCGAGTCGCTCAGTCCTACATACGGGTACCGGGTCCTCAATCAGCATGCGCGGTCCCAACCCTCGAAATTGCATCTCTGAAATAAAGGTTATTAAAATAAAAAAAAAATAAAATTGAAAAAAAAAATTTTCTTACTTTTTATCGAAACATTTACATTTCAGTCATTTTGTGTAATATATATTTTTTTTTTTTTGTTTTAACGAAATAATTTAGAAGTTTTGTTTCCAATACATTTTTATGTGTTCCGAATGAAAGTCAAGTATTGAATGAAGTAAAGTCTTGCCCCAGTATTACATATGAACTGAATTCCAAATAATACGCCTACTTGGTTTTTTCAAAGCATATTTAACAATAATGCTCTGAGTGAATTTAAACAAATTGCTAAGCAGATTTGAAGCTTGTAGGGACCTTCTATAAAATCCATGTTATTTAGAATACTCCCTTAAAGTACCAAGATATAATTACTTCTTAAGATATTGGTCGAAATGCTATTGTTAAGAATAAAAATAAAAGGTATTTGAGGATTTACTTGATTCAGCTATGTGCCAAAAGCAAACTGAGCTCCAAGTATCATAGGGAATGAGTCAGCAAACGATACCGTTCAGTTTAAAAATTTGGCGTGTTTTTCAAATTCAAGATATTCGAAAGTTAGAGATACTTTCGAACTTTTACCAAGCCTTCAAAGTTCATGCAATGTGTGGGTTGAAATCAGGAGTATGTGAGATACTATAAGCTGACAAAACTAAACGAATGTGGATCGTTATCGAATTTGAAAAATGGCCGAAAAGTAAAAAATATATTTTATATCAAATCGCATGGCCTTCTGTAGCCGTCAAGAAAAAAAAAACTACGCTGAAAACACTGAAATATAATGTCTTGCCATTATCCCCTGCTTGATGCGAATTTGATATCTATTCGGTCCGTGTCTTTTTTCCGCAATAAATAAGCTCTATTGAGGCCAACTGGACAGAGTGAAAAAGATAAGATACTCAAAATGGTAAATATATAAAAAATAATTTAGATATATAATTAAATTCAAGATAATTCTATAATAGATTCCATGTATGAATGCAGCATTTTAGGACTGTGAAGATTTAGGCGTCTTTAACGAGTTTCTATCTCTGGTAATTTTCGAATACCTTAGTCAAATAACGATAGCTTTCTAATTTTGGATCATTTTTCAATTTTATCAAAAGAAGGCAGAAGCACGATCTGCAGACGATCTTACAACGGCTGGGTTAAGACCTCTCATTTTTTTCAGTTAATAATACAAAGGGTCCGACCGCAGTCATATCATTTAATTACCTTACCCTTAAGGCTCTTTGTGACACTTTTCAAGCAATGCAAAGCTCAAACGTTCTCCTCGAATAGAGGTAGTAGTACATTCCCCATTATTGGTTTCATTCGATTTTAGCAGCTCATAAAAGCTATATTGTCCCACCATATGCAGAGACCGTATGCCCTATATATGCGACATTGTCACTTGTCTTGGGCGCTAAGGTCATCTCTCTTGAAGCGTCAAAACCGCTTGCTTGATAACTTTTATGTTACAACTTCCAGACTTTGGCTGCCCTTTTCTTCCCATTAAGATAGAAAAATAAAAATTAACGCAAAAGTTATCTCTACGAAATATGCAATAGTTGGCAGTATCCACACAACTCCCCAAAGGCTTTATCTACCAAAGTAATGGGAATTTGTTTTTATGTCCAAAAATCTTCCAAAAATTCTTCTAAATATATTTTGTACCCTTTAAAATAGTCCCCATCCCATGCAATGCACTTATGCCAGCGCCAGTTTTCGAAACAGTCTAAAAAGTACTTTTCCCGGTATAGCCTTTAGTTCCTTCTTCGATTTCGTTTGTATCTGCTCAAGCGATCCAAAACGATGACCACGAAGTGGTTCTTTGAGTTTAGCGCATAGCCAAAAGTAAGACGAAGTCAAGGCGGTTGTGGAACTATATGAGTCGAATTTTGGCAAATGATCATGAATTACGAGTGCGCTGTGTGACGGTGCATTATCAGGATGCAAAAACCAACTGTTATCTCGCCACAATTCTGGCTGCTTGAGACGAATTAGTTCAAATGATATTCCCTATGATTTTACAGTTTAACCGATTGGGAGGAACTCAAAGTGCACTAAGTCATGGTAATCGAAGAAAACAGTCAACATGATCTTGATTTTGGAACGACTTTGGCGTGAGTTTTTTGGTCTTGGCTCGCCTTAAGCATGATATTCGCTAAATTGACCGACCGGCTGGTTCCCGGTTCGTAACCGTTAATACTTATCTCATCTACAGTTCTTATGCGTTTCATCTCAACTTGATCGTCAGCAAGCTTGGTTTCACACACATCAAAGAGACGTTGTTGCTTCAAGAAATTGGGTGTTTTTGGCAGCAAACGAGACTTGAGTTATCGTAGGCCCAAATGGTCTTATAAAATCGTTTTAACTGATTCTGCTGATATTCCAACAAGTAATCTAATTTCTTGACTTCGTTGACATATAACTCATCAGTTGACGTGGATGGTCGAGCAGCAATTATGTCATCAATGTCATCAAATTTCTCTGATTTAAAAATTATTTGCCGAATTTTGCAGCTAATTAGTAAAAGTATTCAAGGAATCAACTGAATCCATAAAGTCAATAATATATTTTCTTGATATTCATTTTTTTTTGTCAATTTCATAAATAAGTGTAAATTGATACACGCAAACAGTAAGACAGAGAGCGGGAAAGTGGGAGGACTACATAAACAATACACAAAAGCGTGTTTATATATTTCCAGTGTTTACACCACAAATATGCCTCTAAAGCAAATCAAGCATAATCAAATTATTTCCACTCGATTGGTGTTTATTGATAAATTACACCACAAACAATATTTTGATAACATCAATTATAGTCACCAATGGTAACACACATCTCACACTCTCTTACCCCCATCAAAACGATAGTAGAACAATGCCAACAATGTAACTGGAAACCCAAGGCAATGTAAGTGACAATGTTTTCGTAGAAATCCTGAAACGGGCAAAAAAGAAGAAGACATTAAGCCTAACACACAAAGTTAAATATGAATAAATATCGTATGTCGCATCGTATATATGGGCTGGGGGAAAAAAGTGCGGTTCCAAAAGTTGCCCAAACGAAGCTACAAATGAGACAATGCCGTGGTAACGATTGGGGTAGGGCAGGGCAAGGCAAGGGCATGAGGAAAGCACATGTGTTTTTATTTCTGGCCACAATTGATTTGTAATCTTCGTAAACAGGATTTAACAGATTAGACGTGTAACAAGCGCCAGATAATCACAGCACACGGCAACCAACACGCAGCCCCAAAAGCACACACACACATGCACACGTGGCTCCTCTGTTTGTTTGCCCTAGTTTGTATCTGTGTGCCTGTGTGTGGTAGCCCTCTTCAATTTGGCTTATTTTCGGTTACTTTATTTGCACCGCCAATACGCCACATGGCAACAACATGTGGAGCACAGGACGCAAGTATACGTTGGCGTCAAGGGGACAGACAGCTGGGCATACGGCTACATCGGCCGCAACATTGTATGTATTGCATGATTGATACTTAATGCCGCCTTTTAGAGCGTCGTTAGGACCAATGTCCTTCTGTGCCCGGCTTCAGCTCTAATCATTGGTTTTATTGTCATTTCTTTGCTGCTTTTCTCTTTTTCGTTTTTTGTTTGATTTTCGTCCAGGCGGGCCAATTAGCTGGCAACTGACGCAGTCGCGTTTCCTTCTCACATTTCGAAATTACGTCGCCTTTTTTTCTTTCATTTTGGTTTTCGATTTTTTTCCATTTGTCAACGTTAATTGATGATAACCACTCATTTAGTAGCCATGGGTCAGTCAAAATGGTCACAATGGTCAACTTTTAATTAATTTATTTTCACAGTGAATTTTGATAGCTTCCAAAAAGAAAAAGCTTGCTTATTTTTTATCAGCTAATTAGCATTGCAATCTGATACATGCCACATGTGCTAACTTTTTTTCTTCGCAATGAAAAACTTATTGTAGAAAAACACACAATAAGTTATTAAAATGTTGACCTTGATAGCGTACTCATCACTAAGCTTGAAGTACGATGTTTCAATTCCTTTCTGCAGTACGGTTGCATTTGCCTAGCACTGACATAGCTAGCAAATAGATTTGCCTTGGTAACAGCTTTTAAAGGAGATATCTCCATGCTTCGCCTTTGATAATCCACTTTTCGCGAGAATATATATAAATATCAAAAAGAACCATACAATCGATGCGTTTTCTTTTCTTGCCGGCGATCGGAGTTACAAAAGATAAGCTTTACATAGTTCTTATTCTCTCATTCATCATACAACACTTAATTACCAATACCGCTACACTTATGCTGTCGATAAAGACCTTGATCGCCATTGATAATAATATTGGTTCTGCTACGGAAAAACTCTTTATATGAAAATATTTCGGAGCTGCAGTTTTTTAAGAAATGCATTTGCTTGCAGCCTTTGGGTATAAAAAGATCTACTTGAATTTTCGTTTTTCTTGTCATATACAAAAAGGAAAAACACTTATATGTACCAGTTGAATGATATTTTGCTGGTTTTTAAACCGAAAAAGTGCCGCTTAGTAGCTCATAAGGCAAAGACAAATATCAATACATTGCAAGTAATCAGTTATTGAAGGCAATGGCATACATAGTTTCTGCTTCTTAATATTTTATGTTTTGTTGTCATAATTTGTTGTTTGCGAACACGCTGTTGTGTTTCCTGTGTTCGATCAAACAATTACCGATTCTTAAAGCGTTATTACACAAAAAAGTCATCAACAAAAGTTCAAAGATAAAATCAAGGGTAAGAACGAAACGGTTATGTCTTTTTCTAGCTGGCAATGCTTGCGTGCGAAATTTGAATTTATGCATGCAGCTGGCAATGCTGGCATGGTAGTAGTAGACTTAAACCGTTTCAATTGTGCATAAAACGCATTCTTTTGATATAAATATTAATAACAATAAAAATTGTTACTATTTACATTTAGTTTCGAATTTTTTAAATTAAAATTATATTATAGCATATTTATGAAGATTTCTTTTTTATATTAAGCATAGATTTTGCACGAAAATCTTCCCACACGCAAACAATGGAAGACGTTGTTAAGAGACTCCTTTAAGTTTTCACTTTTTGGTCGCTTTGTTCCCTTTATAATTACTATAAAACTGGGCTCACAACTTTTAACTCTATTAGGATAAATAAATACTCATTAACCGTCGTCTTTATATTTCGGACAAATTTATTGACCCAGAAAACCAAGTATATCATTTTCCTAGATGAATGTACAATGAACCGACACTTTTTGTGTCAGCCATTTTGTTTTACAAATTTGACTATCAAATGACACTGCAATCTTGAGCCGCTCTAAATGTCCAGGAAAAGCGACGGCACAACTTGATTTCTATTTGTTAAATATTGAGAAATCGCTTTCTAAACAGGGAATAAAAGTTAATGAGCAGAAATACAATCACGTAACATTTACTCTAGACTGAAGATTGCCCTTCACTCATGATAAATATTACTTTACTTCCAAAATGAAATGAAGTAGGTATTCACCTTGACAGACAACTTACATGGCGTAGACACATCGAAGCAAAAAGAACATTCCTCACACTAAAAATAAGTAATCTCCATTGGCTTTGTAATGCACACTCTCCCCCTAAGACTGGATTATAAGTTCCTGCTTTTTAACTCCGTCTTAAAACCGAACTGCACTTATGGTTCCCTCAACAATGGGGGAAAGCCAGTAAAAGCATTGTAGAAGGCACTCAAAGAGCTCAATCAAAGATCCTTAGAACCATCACCGGTGCAGCATGGTACGTTCGTAATTAAAACATACAGATGGATTTTTTTCATATTTCTGGTCAGAGATGAAGTAGCACAACAAATGGAACTTATTGCTAGTCTCATAATGAGAAGATTCCATAAATATATAAAAAAAAAATTAGATATACATTTTGCAACCAGATTTGGATTCCCAAAACCGCTGTACAAGTCATTTTCGAACTTATGTACTCACGACACTATTTTTGGCTCTGATCTACCTATTACCAATGGAATTCAATTATTTGTTAGCATCTTGTCGCCTTTTCCTTATTCTGTTCGGGGTTTTTCTAGCAAAATATCGAACTACAAGCTGATTAATCTGACTTTACATAATAATGGCGGTATCAGTGCCACAAGAGCGCCGATCATATCTTTTATATAATTTCAGAAAATCTCCATACCAACTTATTCAACACATTGTGAGCAACTAATTTGCAAGAAACTTATAAAAAAACATAAATTTTACAACTCAACCAAAGGAGGAGCTCCTTTTAAAAAGATTTATTTATAAATATAAACAAGAAATTTTTATAAACATTTTGAATGAACCATCACTTAATGATTAATGTTCATTTTGGTGTTTTTGAACTTTATAAATAAACAATAATTGGAATGCTTGCATTAAAGTTGATCGCCCCAATTGAAATCATATTACAATCACTTGAAGTTTATTGTTGGTTGGCATTGAAATTCTATCCATAAACTTTCTTATTTATCTTGATGCAGGAATGAATTTAACTTGATGTAAGATGTTATGGTTGGGTACTGTTGTTTATGGAAATACATGTTGGTTTACTTTGGCGCATTTGGTTCAGATGTTGCAGTCCAAAACTAAAAAAAAAGAAAATTATTTAATTATATTGTATAAAGTTCCCCAATAGATAGACTACTATTTCAATATTTCAAGAAGTTAATGTTAAAGGTTCATTTGTAGCCAAAGCAAAGAGCCTTCATGGAACAAATGATTTTTACTTGTTATCTGTTGGAAGTTTTTGTTTCGAAACTACTTTCAAATCACAAGTTTGTTTGAAAATCAAAGTTTCAATCTTACTACTGCTATATTGGATCTACAGAGGATTGCAAAGCATAAAAAGCGCTTTATCGTGAAGCAAATTTTACTTACTTTGAAATCTACTTACGTAGCAAGAGAGCTTACATTTGACAGCGAGTATATCATAAAGACTTAAAATTTAAAGCTCAAAAACTACTTAGGGCTCTAAAAAGAAACTGTAGAGTCTCTTAACAAAAAAACACCGAAAAAACAGAAAACAAACCTAAAGAATTCCTATACCATTAGCTCCAAGAAAGTACTACCACTCTGAGAGGTAATGTCTACGGCAGCCTGCAGATTCTATAGTACACCTAAGCTAGCAAGAGAATTCTTCACATTTAACAGCGAGAATATCGGAAAAAGAAACTATAAAGTCTGTTAACAAAAAAAAAAAACAACGAGAAAACAGAAAAAAACCTTAAGAACTCCGATTCCATGAGCTCGAAGAAAGTACTACTACTCTGAGAGATACTGTCTGCGGCAGACTCCAAGAGAATTCGTCACATCAGAAAAGGAAACTTTAGAATTTCTTAACAAAAAATCAACAAAAAAAAAAACAGAAAAAAAACCTAAAGAATTCCGATTCCATGAGCTCGAAGAAAGTACTACCACTCTGAGAGATAATGTCTGCGGCAGCCTGCAAGAGAATTCGTCACATTTAGCAGTGAGAATATGAGAAAAAGAAACTATAGAGGCCTTAGAAAAAAGTAAGCTTGAGAATCACTGAGGAGCATAACAGAAAAATTAATTTCGCCTATCAGGTCGCACTATATTGAAGATATTTTGCAGATTAAGTGTGTTGGGTTTTACCCGTAACTATTGAAAACACACATAGGTGTTAGGCAAAGTATTTCATTCATAGACAATATTTTGTGCAAAAGTATTGACCAATTGAAAATTTGTTCAATGTTCAATGTAAATTATAAATCAAAGCCTTAAACGTAAACAATTGTACACAAATTAGCCCTAAAATTTTAAACAGGATAATCAGTTTGTTAATCTGCCCACCATTGCAATGGAGGACAGTGCAATCAATGATATTCTTTCCCGTGTAACTTAAGATAAATTCATTTTTTCTCTCTATCAAACGTTAAGTCCGTATGGCTAACAGAACAGAAACCTTACACAATACTAATTTTCCAACGCTTATGAGCAAATGTCGCCGAAATCGCAGATAAATCTTTCCAACACAAACACAAATCCAGAACATTCCATAGAAAAGAAAACAAAATGCGCAAGTGGAATTGGGCTAGGCGCACGCTGCGCAACTGTACCAAACTAATGGCAGTCCCCCCCAAGTTTAACGTCTTCTTTCATTAAACAAATAAAGTTCGTTCATATACTCACCGTGCAACAGCTAATAGTGTGCGTGTGAACAAATATCACAAAAATGCGGATTAAATTCCTCAAAATGCACCCATACATCAAACGAGCCAAGGCGAAATCGCTGCAACTGCTCTTCGCAAGTAATCTCATATACTTTGCCGTTCTCAACCGCTTGATCTGAGATAAAGGAATTGCCAAACTTTGGTTCAAAGATCAGCACTCGCTCGGTAGGGCATGAAATCAGAGCATGCACAAACTCCACAGACTGCAGAAGAGTATACGTTTTATGCATGTGTTCACACGTATGCGATGTATGCTTGTTACTAACCTGGTCCGGTATGACGAATTCATTTTCTTCAATGCTGCTTCCAATGCGATAAGTTCTCTCATCGTTCATCATATACATAAAGAACTCATCATCGTTTTGAAACATAAAAATCGGCTTTACAATTGTTTGCAAATGAGCCATGGCGAATTTTTAATATTTTTTTTTATTTTTTTTTTTATTCCAGTCAAACGTAAATAAAAGTGTTGCCACACGCACACACGCACACACAAAATAATGACAAACAACTGAAAGTTAAATTTGTTGTTTGCAAACTGAGTGAACATATATATTGTTTATGCCAATAGAACGCTTGACGCTTGGCCAGCAATGTATTAGTTACAATATTACAACATAATTGTTATTGCATTTAAAAATTTACTGCATTTGTAAAAATAACTAAAGCATTTGAACAAAAAGCTGACTGCTATAAAGTGCAGTAAAATGTTATCGATATAAGTTAATCATGTAATCGATACGGCATGCAAACAGATATATTTAATTTGTACGGAAAATTAAACAATTGTGCATATAAACAGTTGCGATTGCGTTTATTTATGTTGGAGAATTTTACAAAATGCATCTGCATCTAACTTGTTGGTTTCAAAAATTGATTTTTAGTTGTCGCAACAAACTTACCACAATTTATCGATAAATTCTTATTCGGCGTATCAGCTGTTTGCAAATAAAAAATTTAAAAACTTGCAGTAATGGCTAATTTAAAAACAGTTTTTGAAGCCAAACAACAATATAAAAGTATAAGTATAATTGTGTTTCAGACATTTTAGTTTAATGAAATGTTTCATTTTTATAAAATAAATATGAGTTGGTTTATGGTCTATTGGCTTGCACAATGTTTTTGTTTTTTCTATTTTGCAACATTTGTTTATTTATTAATATTACTATCCAATATACATACAAATAATAATTTATCTACAATTACAATGTGTTTGTTGCGTTTGTCTAGTTTTAGTCAAAACAGCTGACGTGGCTGCCGCACTTTTGCATTCTTTGTTTTGTTTACAATTTATTTGCATTAAAATATTACTAGTACTCTATTTTAATTGACTTATCAATTTCAATCAATACTCATTTTTTACATTAGCAGCAGCAATATGTATTGTAATTCAACACGACTTTGCAAAATTATCTAAAAAGTTCAAAATTCTTGGTACCAACGTGAAGCGCTTGACGTACATACAGTGAACACAACAATTACTCGTACATCACTTTTGAAGTAGATCTGCGAAAAAATAAACATATTTTTATTAATAAAAACAGTTCTCAACATAATTAAAAAATAAAAACAATAAAATTTTTAGGTAAACCTTGATTAAATAGCATTTGCAGTTTTGCATATAACGTTCAAATGATCCAAAATACAGTACAAAAAAAAGGGGAAAAAAATGTCTTTAATTTTGTAATCAAATGCTGTTTGGGTAGTATTTTTTCTTGAGAGAAACAAAAAATATTTTCCTGCTTATTATATAAATGCGTTTGAAAGTACCATATATTCCCAGACAAATGCATATAATGGTATAGGGGTCTGGCCAGACACCGGCCGCACAAAGTAAGGTTTTGAAAAAGGTGCACAACGACAATAAAAAGTCGGAGATTTGGCATTTATAGAAAATACCATAAAAGCAGCACAATATTTAGATATTTCAAAAAATGAATAATGAACAATAGAAATCTGGATTTTAAAATTTATCAAGACAATGAACTCCATCTGCCCAACTTTGTTACCATTGGTAAGCCAGATCTAAGCTTGTATAGAGTTAAGCATGAAATTAAGAGTATTTCTCGTCGTATATTATTTCGTCATTTATCTTTGGTCCAAACGATTTTCGCAGTATTTTTTTTCCAAGAATCATAAGTATTTTTCGTCTGCTTTCGTAATGATCCAAACTTCTGCTCCATATGTGACTATTGGCCTTATGACAGAATTACAAATTTTATAGTTTACATGCTCTTGATAGTAGTTTTTACCTGAAGAAGTGAATATGGGCGCTGCAGAAGCAGGAAATATGTCAGCGTATCTTATAAAAACTTAATTTTAGCTGAAACATTGAGTCCATTGCTGCAACATTGGGGCTTAGTCCAATATCTTTTACTTACCAGCAATCGCATGAGCAGAAAAAACTCGTCATACCTTGTGCAGCATTGGTTAATTAGACACTTGAAATCTCCTACAAAACTGCTATTGAGCATGCGAGATATTTCTTTGAAGAACAGTTTAAAAGCAAAATAGTTGATGCAAGCAAACTGCAAAGGTCGTATTAACGCTTAAATGGATGTATGCTCTTTCAGCAGGGGGAGGAGAAGAAATTAAGACCATTGGCAGCCCACCAAGTAATAATCATTTTTTTTTATTACTAAATTACTTTAACTTTTTACGAAGTATTTGAATAATTGTGCGTAAAAATCGCATATTTTTCAAATTTTATGCATACAATAGATATTTTACTTAATTTGGTTTACTGCAATCATGTTAAAAAATATTAATTGTTTTGTAATTAAAAAAAATTATTGTAGCCTTATGTCTGCACCAAAACTTTTTGTTCTACAAAGTAAAAAAAGTCTAACTGTTTGAAGAATTGTTGCGTTCACTGTACGTATACGTAATATTATTACTCATACCAAAGACGCACGCGTAACATTGCAACTGTAATGAGACGCCTGCTGGTGGTAATTTTTGAAATGATTTCAGTAAAAATTAATTATAAATAAATTCAGTTAATCAATGGTAATCATGTTCATTATATTTATTATAAAATTCTTTATCTATAAAAACTCACCTCTTAGGCTAGGGATATGGATTAGTTATAAAATATGTTTTCCTTAATTTTATTCAATGTAACTTAATTTTAAAAAGTTTCATCTTAAGGGCAACAGGACTTGGTTATGCCTCTTAATTAATAATAAATAAATTCTACTTATTCTAGCATTAAAGTTTTCAGTAAGTATTACTCATGAGTAGAATTCCATAATAGCTAGTGCTCATTAATAAAAATATTAAGTTTACTATTAAATACTATACTAAATTTAAAAAAAAAAAAAGCAACAAAAAACTGTAAAGTAATAAAAACTGTGGGTTTTGGGAATTGTAAATTCAAAAAAGATTGGAATTCAAATAGGGCACAAAACCTTTTATTTTTAGGTTGACGGGACTGTATTTGTTATCAGTGTCAAGTTTCATGTCAATATCTTAATTCCTTAGTTTATCGTGTATTTTGTAAACAACCAAAACTGCATTTTTCGATGTTATTCGAAATTATTCAACAAGGAAATTTCTTCAAAGTTTGTTTTCGGCATGCAACTCCTGGAGCCAAATCGTTGAGTATATTTCAGAAGGCGTTTGGCCAACAGGCTCTATCCAAAACACGTGTATTTGAATGGTATCGATTGTTCAAAAAGGGCCGAGGCAGTGTTGAAGACGCAGAGCGGTCGCTCGACTGATGAGCAACATGTCAACGAAATCAAGGCATTAGTACTCGAAAATGGTCGATTGATTGTAAGAGACATTATTATTGAAATATCAGAAGGCTTAGCTGAAACCATTTTATAAGACCATTTGGGGTCCGAAAAGTGAAGTCTCGTTTAGTGCCAAAAGCACTTAATTTTTTGAAAAAACAGCGTGGCGTTGATGTATGTGGAACCATACTTCCAGACTATCAAGTTGAGATGAAACGCTATAGAACTGTAGATGACACATGCATTTCCGGAAACAGCATATAGAATATAACGAAGTCTTTATTGAACACATCCTCCAATGCTTATGTGTCGGGCGTAAATAACATTATTGACTTCAAATAAGCTGAACAAAATACCACATTTACATGATTTCCAAAATAATATCTAGTATTCTTTGCCTAAGCAATCGGTCAAAACAACAACTATCAAAAAATCAAAAACAAATTCAAGCTTTTATAATTTTTTAAAATTATTAAATTTATACTAAAACATAACTATGGATTCCATAAATCAATTGGACACAGGTATGCCGAATCCGTTTAAAGGAGAATTTGAATCGCTTACTCTGCTGGATAAGGTGCCTTTCACTAAAATAATTGGCTGCGTTTCGATATCCTTCATCGTCTGCTTGGTAGTACTGTGGCTATATTGCGAGAAGAAACGTAAAGAAATGATCAAAGTAAATCTTGAACGCTCGAAAATCATCAGCAGCATATACCTCAAACGTATCAGCTTAGATAATGATTATATGCTGCAAGCTGGTAGATGCAAATCTCGAAACTGACGTATTATTGCGGGACTACAAACATCTGGTAAAACAGGAAAATCCAAACACATAATGTGCCCTCTTCGTTGAATATCTGTAATAATGCAATCCAATTAAAACTTTAATTTTATGTTCTCACTGTAAGTTTGCTGCTGTTTTTAATTTTCTGTACTTGAAAATGTCTTAAAAACGAAAGGTTTTCCCATCACTCCTTGAAAACATTTGAAACGTAGGCTCAGCTAAAATCGGCTCAAAGCTGAAAACAGGTGGATGCTTTGGCTTGATCTGAGTCTTAGTGTCGATTTCAGTATAGGCATGGTTTTCAATAGAACAGAGTTAATAAGTAATAAGTGTTAGGCAAATGCACAAGTGCTGCAATGTGGACTCGAACCGACCTTCCCATGTAGAGGCGAGTGCGATATTACTACGCTCCCAAGGCCCACTATGTACTCCCAAATCAATTAATTTATAAACGACATAAATATATGCAAAACCAGCGTTGTTTAATATAATAATTTGGAAATCATATCAATGCAATGACAGCTATAATGTTGCCTTAAGCCCAAAAAGAAAAAAAAAGATAAAAATACATTTTTTTAATCCATATTATTCCGCATTGGGATTGAGGGCCTCCACTAAAACCATCAATCGAGTTGCGCCTCCTGTTTAGGTCTGTCTCATGTTTTGTTCGCCTGGGACAGTTCTTCTCTAGGTTGCCTTAGGCCTACCGATCCGTTTGCTGCCTTAGGGATTCCAGTCCAGTGCCATTCTGACAATAATGTTCCTTCTGAGAGGCATATAAGCTTTAAATTTCAGAATTTTGTTTTTCTTATTACTCCGCTTGGGAACATAGGGCCTCCACTAAAACCTTCAATCCAGCTCTGTTTTGCACCGAATGTGTAGCTCTATACCATGTTGTGTTCCTCTGGACCAGTTTTAGAAGGATAAATCTTCTCCAGGTCGCCTTATGTCTTCCAAGGGTTCTAATGCTTCATTTCCCAATTCCGTTTTGAAATGCCTATGGCCGTCATCGAGTTTGGCAAGTTTGGGTTTTATGTTGAATTCTCTTGTTTTGGTTTCTGTATTCTGTTGGGTGTTTTTGAACGAAATGCTGATTGGCCAGATGTGACTTATACCCGAAGTGGGGCTGCCACCTGAGGTCTTCAGGAAGTGGCGTCTACGATTACCATTGGCAAAAAAACTAAAAATAAATAAACAAATAAAACTAAATTAAAGTAGCTCTATAGGTGCTGCATAAATCTGCGGCAGCTTTTTAGTCAGAAATCTTATCATGCCACTGACATATGCAACACTTGCAACATTTTGTTGAGCCCCTTCCCGCCCGCCACCATCACCACCACCACCACTCGTCGGCGCAGCTGCCACAGTAGCAGCTGTTCGCACAGCTGATGTACCCAAACAACTTGCTCTGTGCCATTGTCTTACATTGTTCCTTCCAGCCTCTCGCTCCGTTTAATTCTTATGGCATTTTTTTTTTGTGCTCGGCTTGGTCTTTGTCTTGGCCATGGCCAGTGTTGCGCACACACACACATACACAGACACACTGCCACAGATACGAACACGCACACAGCTTCAGATGCTGCAACACACAAATACCAACATAAACACAAATGGAGTGTGAGACAGACACACGTGACTAACGCTTTATTACCATTTTTCTTCATTAATTTAATTTTTTCCTCCTGCAGTAAACTGCTTTCGTATGCAATTTTATTGTCCTTTTGTACTCGTGCCTGGTGCGCTTTTTGTTGTCCCGTTCTGCTCCGCGAAATTTTGCCGCCACCCCTACCGGCAACGTGCCCCACAATGGTACTAGCAACCCCACCGTTTTGTACTTTGCACTCTTTGCCCTGATCCTTGCAGCACAGCTTCCACTACTTTGTGCTCTCCCCCTGCCTCTCTCCTTGCCGTTAATACAAAATACTGAAAAAAAAGAAAATGTTTTTATTGCCGCGCAAAATAGAAGTTTTGTTTGTTTTTTTTGGAGTTGCCAAGGCTGTGTCTTCTTGTATTGTTTTTATACCCTTCATAAAGCGTAAAAGCATTTAAAGTTTGTCACGAATCCTGTAACAACATAAGCACGTCATCATTATGCTTATAGCCAGCCAGATAGTTTTATATTATTTATTTGTTTTTTTTTTCTCTTTTAATTTGCGTCAAATACACAATTCGGTATTGCGTTGGAAAATGTGTTTTAGGGTATTTGTATGAAATAATATTTCTGTTTATCATAAAAATTAAAAATATATTGTGAATATATGTATATTTATATTAAAAGATAATAACGATTTTTCAAGTATCCTGTGCTGGCGTTGGGAATAAGCAAAGATTCTTTATTTTGCAAGACTCTGGTAAAAGTCTGTTTCAGTTCATGTATTATTTCGAAAACGCTTAAACAAATCTATGAACATTTTTAAAAATTGCAAACTTAAATAATTAATTGGTAAGCAATTACTATATAAAATTTGATTATCGCTCCGAAGTTGGAGCCATAGAGATATGTCTATTAGTAGCTGGACAAAGCGTGAACAGGGACCTACAGCTTATAGGCGTATCCAAACCGCAGTGCCTTTAATTAATAATAATTTTTTTAGCTAAATAGCATCTATTTATTTGCTAGCAAAGTGCAACTCGGTTTAGCGGCGCTAACACTACGCTGCCGAAGCCCACATCAAAAAAAATAATTGACACTAAACTAAAACTAGTTTAAGAATCAGTCTGTTTGCCATCTCATATAAGATCATATCGTGCATTATTTGTGAAAGACTGAAGCTGTGTGCCAACACACTAATCGGACCTTATCAGTGCGGCTTGAGACCTGGCAAATCCACCTTAAGCCAGATCTTTACACTGTGCCAAATCCTGGATTATAAAGCTGCACTCGATAGCCCCATAAGGGAACGCCTGTATGCAACACTATCCGAGTTCGAAGTTGATTCGACTTTGCAGAATAATATTGAGCACCACCATTAAGTTCTGTTAAGCTAGAAAACGATGTTTTCGAACCCTTTAATACCGTTCGAGGTTTCAGACAAGGTGACCCTCTATCGTGCAACCTCTTTAATTTGTTAATGGAAGGGGTACTGCAGAAGGCTGGTGTACAACGTACTGGCACTATTTTCGAAATAGTGTAAGGGTAAGTGGGTCTTACGGTTAACGAGGGCAAGACAAAGTATATGCCGTCTACAAATAGGGATGCACGTGCATGCGTCCCATGTGATAGCGCACGACTGTACTTTTGAAGTTGTCAAGAACTTCACGTACCTTGGCACCGCCGTCAACACCGAGAATTACATCAGCCTGGAGATTAGGTGAAGAATCACACTTACCAATTGGTGTTACTATGGTTTCAGTAAGCAAATGTGTAGCAGAGACCTCTCTCGATCGACAAAATTAACGCTCTCAAAGACACTCATCCTGTCCGTGCTGTTACATGGCACAGAAGCACGGGTTGCGTCGCGGACGGATGCAGCCACGCTTTCAGTGCTCGAGTTCGGTTCCTTGCGGTTTGGCGACGACAATAGTATCCGAAAGAACCATAAGCTGTATGAACTCTACAACTACAAAGATGTCGTTCAACGTATTATGGCACAACGTATGCATTGGCTCGGCCATATCGTTCGTATGAACGAAGAAGCCCAAGTGGAGGAGCACCTATGTTCAGGCTAATGCTGGGCTTACTAACGGGACAGTGCCTGACCGCAGTCTATGTCAAATGGCTGGGCATCACTGACGACGATACATGCAGGCAGTTCAAGGAACCAGAAGTCAAAGAAACCGTGGAAAACCTGTTATGCAACTGCCCTGCCCTCTGTACCGCAAGAACTAATTTTCATGGGAGACCTCTGCTCGACTTGCTCGCAGATGCAGCTCAAAGGTCATCCCAGAGACAGCTTTCGTGAAACACACGACTCAGAGCCGATAAAGCATCACACTGATCTATGTGAAGTCCCTCCCCTTCTTTGGGGGCCTGCAGGTTTAACCTAACCTAAGCCGCCATAAGATAAAACCGAACACCGCCTCAAACATATCTATAGTATGTTCAAGGAAAATAGAGAATCTTCCATATGTTGTCAAGCAGTTCAATTTATTAGGTTTTCCAAGTACATTGTCAAAATCGATATTATATCGTGCTAATTGGAATCTTATGAGATTATTACGGAGTGAACCAATGAAAAAATGGGTTACTTTTGCAATTTTCTTGTGTTATTTAAAGGGTATCCAAATGTCGTTGGCATACGATTTTAGCGTATGTAATAATTTTTTTATGAAACTTACGGAATTCATATTTTCTTTGTTTTTTTAATTTTTTACTTATTTACTTTACTTTCTACTGACCTACAAACAAAATCACAATTGGGCCAAATTTCAAAGACAATAAAAATGAAATGCAAAAAATATACAAATATCGAATTGCCTGTACTCATCGAGAAGCCTTAAAAGCGTATAAGCTGTGAGAGTATTCAAATTACGCAGTACTCGTATTCGAAACATGTTTTTGCTGGTTCAATAAGAATCTCCGGACAAATGCCTTGTGTACATTTAAATAAATCATATTTATGCGAATAAATCTTTATTTAAATATATTATTTATAATAATCTATAATACATGAAGTACGTCTGAATCTGCGTTTATTTGTTGCTCGATCTTTGTGCACTTTCTCTTTGTATGCTTCTGCGGCTGTTACAGCAAAGTTGGTACTTACCACGACTCTCAATGGAATCGGCCACACTTCCTCTATAGAAATTCTTACAAAGCAACCAAACTATTTCCATATGAATATCTCTAAAATTTTTACACCAGCATTTTTAGCACTTAGTTGCTTAATGAAAAAAAAAAAATATTTATTTACTGTCAATAACTTTAATTTTATTTATGAAGCCTCTCGTGAAACTTTTGTTGACAACTTTCTCTCGCTGTCTGCCTGGGTTTTGTCCCAAAGGCTTTGACCAAAACTTTTAACCAAACGTCCTTTTTAAATAGCATTTTTTATGCATACGCAGAGTACATACAAAAAAAAAAAAATCTTGCTTCTATAGTTTGTTAGTTTTTTTTTTATTTTTTTTCTTATTTTTGTTAATTTTTTTATTTGCTTTTCACATTTTACGAGCAATTAAGCAAAAAACGGCGAAAGTACTTGGCAAACATTTGGCCAAACTGCTAAGAAGAAGTAAAAAGTTACAGGCCAACTCCCAAACACAGATACACACATACAGCCCTAAATATTTAAATATGGGTAAGACTTTTACAAAATGAAGGCACATGTTAACACATTCTTGTTTTTGGTGTAGAATCGATAACAGAATAGGAGATAATATCTTTTTTTTTTTAATTTTTCGACCCAACAGGCTGATTCGCTAAAAAACAAGCTTAAGATTAGGACTATCGACTATAAGAAGCCAAACTTGGTTTCACTTGGTAGTAGTGTTCGATATTTAAAGTGATTATCTATTGAATAATAGGAATGATTTCTTTTTTTAGAATGCGTATGACAAATAATAGGAAATCTGCCACAATCGTCGGCGCTGAAGCGTTAGCCGCGACAGCATATATTTTCTATTCTGAATTCGGAATTTTTTCGTATGCGCGAAAATTGGTTGCTGTACATATCGAAGTAGTCAAATTCATTAAATCCCAGAGGCTTAGATGGACAGTTCATGCCCTACGGATGCACCAGAATATAACACAAAAACTTGTGCTGGCATACACAGCACGCTCCCTTCTTGAAGCAGAGGTTGACCCAGAAAGCGCCTAATTGACCATATTGACGATGACATGCTGAAGATGGAACTCAGGAAGTGGCACACCCTCGCTAACAATTGAGACGAATGCAGAAGAACTGTTGAGAAAGCCAATACCCATCCCGGGTTGTAGAGCTGAATGATGATAAAGACATATTGAAGCCGAGAAATGGCTGCTGAGAAAAAAGGGATTTTGTTAGCAGATCGATATTGTGAGAGTGCCAAGAAACTAATGAAACTGTTCCATCATCTTGTACATTGACGCCAACCCGATATTCACGGTTATGTGGTTAGTTATGGGGGAACTAAGAGAATTTATGGAATTTATTGGCAGTAAAATTATCTTTTATATTGTGATTTGTCCTTATGAAAGATCAGTAAATCAGTTAAGTTATAAAATTTTTGGATGCCAAATTTTTATGTTTACCATCCAACTATATCTGACAACAAAATTGTCTTTTGCCTCTACAAAATGGTGCGATGTGTATCGATTAAGCGACGAGGCAAATAAGGGTTTACTTACTTATGAAAAGAAAAATGAGTGAGGAATATAACACACCGATGGAATCCTCTTCGATCGTTAAGTCTTGAAGAGAGTGGTTAGCCAGCCACTACATGTCGAATGGAAATTTTTCACTTCTAAAATGTGTTTCGAAAGACAAAAAATAAGAAGATTTTGGAGATGAAACATGGATATACTAAAGTAACACCAAGAACAACAAAAAAAAGCAAATACTTAGCCATGCCAGCTGAACCGGTTAAAGCAACGTCTACAACGACTTCAACTGGGAGTAGACCAGCTATAGTCAATGTCTGGCTTTGTACTTATCGGATAATACTACTATTTTTTAAGGTTTGCCTTTTTCAAAAGGAAAACTTTATTTTGTTAAAGAAATGGACCCTTTCATTTTTTTCTGTTGCACTTTTAATGGAATGTTGATTTATTGGGAATTATTTGAAGGAAATAATTTTACGCTTGACTTGACAGTAGTCAATGTCGATGCAATCAGTACTATGAAGTACCTTTTGCGACTGCCTGGATCCTTACAGCAGCTTAAAACTTGTACTTAATGTGTTGAATTGTTTCTGGAAAAGACTTCATCGCCGTTAAATCGCAGTTTCACAGAGACCAATTATGAAATAAAGCGAAAGGTAGCAGCAACTGCGATTGAAAAGCAAAAAATTTTGACTTAATCGTAATGTTGATCTAATGTATAGCTAGCAAACACAAAATAAAATTTCTTTCCAACCTATACAGTTACAGAACAACAGAAATAACGTCACGAATATTGTCGAATTTCGCTTTAATGTTTTGAAGAGAATCTATCTACCAAAGTTTGACGTAATATCTGTAAAGTCATAAATGAAGCGAAATATTATTTGTAGGAATTAGTAGGTCGCTGAAAACATAGCGCTCCAATAATGGATAAGCAGATCATATTAGCAGAGGCATTAGTTGTTGAGAAAATGTTCTTAAAAAAAATTATTTTGCGCTCGAATTGTTTTCCCATTGCTGTCACAATCTTCAATTCAATAAAAATAAAAGTATAATATGCAATAATCGGCAGAACTATTGGAGACGTCTCAATTTGTGAACAACTCAGTTTTATAATAATATTTCAAAAGCAGGGCATAAGTATTATAAATTTTAAGGACTTTCGATGAAAAATTAATGGTCCGTATACTGCATGCCATTTGGCAACTTAAGATCTCTACGAAGGCTTTCAACCGGACTCTGTTTCGTGCCGTCTGCTTAGTGGTGTCCCACGAGCTAGTTCTTGAAGAAAGATTCGTCTTGAAGTTGCTTTTGGTCATTCTGTGCGTCTGCCTACTTGAGGGTTTCAGTCTAGTGGCATTTGGACAATGCTGCTTGAGTTCTTTCTGAGAGCGTCCATTTTGTTTTTCTGATTCGAAAGTGAATAGGGTATTCATCTGTAGCGCTCCACAATTATATAGACTTCGCTTTAATATATTGCCTGCCTGCCTGCCTGAAATTATCGCAGAACGGCGAGTTGCTTCTATATAAACTCTAACTCCTATTCATCGGCTAATACAATCCCAAGCACAATTTCTATTTTCCTTCCATTTAGAGTAAATCGTAATACTGAAGCTGCAGCACTTTAAGTTTGTAGATCCAATTATGCTTTGCACGATACTTTTAAATTCAATAATGATCTTTTTGATTTCCTCTACAGCGAGCGTTCTATACAATCTATCTCAACCCAATTTGCCAAATCGAGCATCTTAGATCAATCACGATCTATGATCCCCACGGTAGGTCAACGATAATATTTTGGCAACTTTTTGTTCCTGCTTTCAACTTTTACATCTAAATTGCTAGCCAGTCCCTGATGTAAGACGCTGCATAATCAGGCTAGGATTGGGTATATATATGTTTTTCAAAAAAAGGCCCAGTATTTGTGTGTGTTTGTTACTTGGTTTTACTAAAACAGGCATCAAAGTTTTAACCACATACTCGCCACTATTTTTGTTGCAGTCCACTGTGCGTCCTCCCAGTCTCCTCTGTGTTTTTTTCCCAGCGCCAGTTTGGACGCCATCTTAGCCACCATCCACACTGTAAAATGCAAAAAGTTAATTAATAAAACATCAAAAAGTTTTACTTTTGTTACATCAAACTTTAAATAAACTCCATACATTTACGCTTTTGAGCGTTCAAGCAAACGCTGCTTGCTGTAGGGAACCACCTACGAATGGTGGCCGGCATAGAGAGCAGCCGGCTGCATGCGGAGTAGGCATGCCTTCGCGTCCAACCAATTGGTATTGCTGATGGCGACGTTGACGCTGCCCAAACTGTCCAAAAATTGCAACAAAATGTTGAAATAGTTTACTTTAAAAATTTGCGTTTCAGTTGCGCCAGTTAAACGAAAGTTTATTTGTACCTCTCCCGAATTCCCTGCTTCTCTTTTCAGGATAAAAAAAAAAACAAACAAAAGGAAAACTTTTGCTCCTGCAAAGTTTTTGCAATACAATTTTGCTTGGCACATTTTGTGTGCCGCACGACACAGTATGGAGCAGCGTGACATGGTATGGCGGTTGCTACGGGGGCTCAAGTGAAGAAAAAACTGCAGCTTTAATTGGACTATAGTTGGCATTTAATTGGACTGTGATTTGTGGTGTAAATAGCATTCGAGCATTTCTAATCGTATCGTATCAGTGACACATGCTCGGCGGGTTATCCAAGTGATGGTATATGGTATATTCTGCACGTATAACACGGCTACAAACACACATTATGTATATCTGTATATCTATATATATATATATATATATATATATATATATATACATATATACATGTGTTTCATAGTTATATGTAGAGCTATGGAAATCTGCATCGTACTGTTTTTATATTTATATTGTTTTGGTTTGGTTTGGATTTATTTTTCTCAACTTTTATGCGGTAATTTAAAGTGCACTATTGTAACCACAAAATCCACAGAGGTAACTACTCTTATGGGATCCATTTTGTATTTCAACAGTTGCTATGCTGTGCAAGTAGTTGAGATTATTTCGTGGTCATCCTCAGTGGTCGAGATTTTAAGTACATGTCTCCATGGCAACTGCATATGTGCTTGCTACCAAACAGCAAGAGCTCTGTACCATATAAAATATGCTCTATATACCCTTACCAAGCCAAAGAGTTATATATATTGCAAAGGGTGTTTTTTTTTGCGAGGTATAGAACTTTAAATTGGCATTACTGTTCAATATGGCGACCGATTTAACCGCTGTCAAGTGATTTACTCTCAGTTCGCTTTTTTGGCTGGTGGAATCATAAGTCCATGCTTCTTTAAAAACGTTGATATCCAGAAGGTTACAGTTAATGGTTATCTGTATAGAGCCGTGACTACTAAATTTTTCATTCCTGAATTAAACAACTCTGACGTGCAGGAGCTATGGCTCCAACAAGACGGCATAGCTCGTTCCACAATCGCTTTATTGAAAGACCCATTTGGTGACCGCCTAACTTCACGTTTTGCACCTGTAATTTGGCCTCCCAGATCTTCTGATTGAATACCTACCTAGACTACTTGCTGTTGGGCCTATCTAAATTCATTAGTCTACGCGGATAAGCCACAAAAAATTTAACCATTTGGAAGAAACATTCGCTGTGTTATTGCCGATTACGGCCACAAATGTTGGAAAAGTCAGCGCAAATTGTACGTTCAGATTGGACTACATCCAAGTCAGCCGTGGCAGTCATATGCCAGAAATCATATTTAAAATTTAATGCAACAAGATTATGCTTCGGATAGATAAAATTCATGTCAATGGATTAATAATCAATCGTTATTTTATTGCAATTTAAACTTCTATACCTCGAAAATAAAACACACTTTACAATATATATAATTGTTGGGCTTGGTAAGAGTACATAGAGCATATTTTAAATTGGTGAACCCGGACAACGACGAAAAAATCTAACATTACAAGAGATTTAGAAGATTATTAGTATAATATTTCCACCTTAAGATTTAAGTAGATTAATAGGGTCGCGTGATATGGGTCCACTGGCAAGCAAAACGGATGCACCCAGCAAATATCAAATATACAAAGATGAGGTCAAGCATTCTGTTAGAGCAGTTTTGCATGCAGTTAATTTAGCTCAAAGAAATATCAATTGGAAGTATGAAAGTGAAGAATTCGTGTCATTTAAACTATGAGAGAATTTATAATAAAACTAAACTTTTAAAGTCTGACATAGATCAGTTAAGAAAGGATTCCGAAAAGACTTAAAGATCTGAATCGAAGTTTCATCTATTGATAAAGCTGACATGAGCTTTGAAAGACCACGAATAGAAAGATTGAGATGGGAAGAGAGTATCAGCAACTTTTACTCTAACCGCAGGAATTTTTATGCAGAATTAAATATTTCTTAGTTAATTTTAAACAAAAACGCATTATTAGATAACTAAGGTAAAAATAATGTAGTAGGCTGAACATTATAAACTATAAAAGCCACTTCATAAAGATGATAAAAAGACATTATGTCTTATCTATCAATCCGGCAAAGGCACTGAGAGCAGTGGACATACGGATAAACGACGACACAAGCAAACATGATTCGAAATATATTAAACTATAAACAACTTCAGATATGTTAAAAATATGAACTATACATCAAGCATACGTCGTTTTATCTCTCTTATCCAATGCCCAACAACTAGATCATTTTACGCATCTTCAATTGTCTACAATCCAAGTCCATGAATTCAATGGCCACGCATGGGATGATCATAAAAAATAACATATTCATCATAGTCCGAATGAATCATGTGCCGCTCAGCATTGCCGTTAATGACTGTTGTTGTCGGACCGCACGATATGAGTTTCTGATCGAACTTATTCCGAAAAAATACTCCATCGGCAGTATGCACTACTTTATAGTTCGACGTCTCGTTTTCTTCAGTTCTTCCCGGCTTCCAGCTGTAGAAGATCATATTCGTACCAATTGGTCTTGAATGAGGACTGAAGATATAATTTAATTTGAGGTATGTTCTGCGCGATGTGAGATATCTTTGAAGTTGTATAACCAGATGCGTAGGTTTATTTAATATCGAAAGGTCTTGTCCTTAAATATAATTATGTAGAGAACCATTTTGGAGGATGCCGCCTTGTCGCTAGCTCACTAAAGGGATTATCGAAAAACAGGCTCTTCACAATGCTAAAGGAGTGAATGATTCAGGCTCGAGGATGCGCTTCTCTGTCTGACGCAACAAAAACAAGAATGCAGAGTATGTCCTGTACCGTAGCATGAGGATTGGGCGCCTAGTAAATTCAATTCCGCCATCGCACGACTTCGTGAAGAGCATGATAGAAGGTACAAATACATGGCAAAGATTAAGCCATATTGTCATTTTGGTCCAAGGAAATCCAAGGAAGGATCTGGGATGATGCAAAAGAGAGCTGTTATGCCTTAAATAGGCAACCCCACATCGTGAAGTAATGCTGGTGGATCTTGCGGATGTGGACATGTGTGAATGGAGTGAGTTTTAGTACGTTGGCATAGTCATATAAACAGTATGATGGCAGATGACTCTTCCGAAGATTATACCATACAAACTCGACCAGTATCTGGAGTAAACATTTTAAAATGCATTCATTATTTTAGTTCTTGTATTCAAACTCACGCGTTTTTTTGTTACTCTTTCAAGAGTACGTATTTGCCCAAAAACAATGCATTTTGAATCTATATTATTATAATCTTATTATAAAGTAAGCTCCGATATCCTTGTTGATATTCATGAATATAATTACTTTATACGCTTGTAAATTACAGGCCACTCGAGTCATAGGGTAACTTTTAAGCATTCAAAAGAAGTTTATAATATTTGCCCCCATATGTAACTTTTTTTAAGGTCACAAAATGTTTTAATTGGGATATTGTCCTTCTTTATATTTTATTTATTTTTATTCTTTTTATATTGGCAGACCGTCTACAACAAAACATTTTTGACTAATTTTCGAAACACGTAAATGGAAAAAGTGAAATATCGCTAAGCCAAAAAAGCACTGCCAGTGTACTTTGGTGAACACGCACGAACACAACATTATGAAAATCTCTCAAAATTTATAAGAATAGTGAAGCCGATTCTAGCAACAACCGAAGTAAGTCGCAAAATTGAAATACACAGATCATATATTGGATAAGAAATAGCAGGAAAGCTGCTGCATTTGCTCAAGCTGCTTTTAAATGAATAACAAATTGAATGCAGTAACTTTCATAGTCTTTCAAAAATCCTCATTGATCTTTCCTCTAAGTACCACAAAATTCTTAGAATCTATCAAAAATTTTTTACTTGAAAATATGTTTTCACAAGTAAATGAAAAGGAGAGAAAATCTGTCGAAGGATGACAAAATGGATTGCGATAATTCTCTTGTTACAGCCATGAAAACCAACCTTAAGATTAACCCTGAGCAATGTGAGCTCTGCGACAACATAATTTTCGCTCTGCCCAGATACAAAGAGAGATGATTGATATTATATCATTATATCGATTCGCACGGCAGTCGGTCTTCATACCGGAATCGACGCAGGCCCGACCTGCTCAAGGACTCCCAAGCCCCTTCTGTTTTGGAAGCCCTAACTGTACCTGGTGCACCGAAACAACAACAACATTATCACCCTGGAGATTAGGAGAAGAATCACATCTAGCAATTGAACAGAGACCTCTATAGAGCGATAAAACCAAAACCCTACAAAGCGCACATTGTGTGCCTGTTTTGGTGTCAGAAGGCAATTCCCGGTCTCTTCCGGATTGGGAATAACTATCACATTTCAACTAAGATGACGTCCTGCGTACTACGAAATATGACCTGCGCTAGCTCGACCATACTGTGCTTATGGATGATAGAGCTGCAGCTAGTATTTTCGAAGCCAAAAAGCGGAGAATGAAGGTAAAGTAGACGACCAAGCATCAGTTGTAAAGTTCAAGTAAAGGAAGACCCATTTACTATCCGAAAAACTAACTGCATATAATTTCGAAGCGACGATGAGAGCATAAGCCATGCCAAGAGAAGTTGTCATCACTCAACAAAACTCACTCTTGCATACTTACGTCAATATCTTTGTCGCTTCGGATCCCTTGTCACCTCATCTGCAGGAAAGCACTGCCACTATCGTCGCTCACTATAATTTAAGTTAGAATTAGTTCTCGCTGCAAATCCGGTGCGTTCAGTCGCGTCATGCCATAGTTAGTTCACACCATGTGCCCGGTGTGAGTCAACGTAACCCCCGCTCAGCGCACATCTTCTTTTCAAACTAACGTAACTTAAGTCGTCGAAAATACTAAATAAATATTATTAATTAATTAATATGAAATTATTATTTTAAATGAAGTTAACGAGAAAGCTTTATATATTTACGAGTTCCTTCTAAAGTTTTTAAATGAAATAATTTTTTTTAGATTATGAATCTTCCGAAATTAAGGGTTTTTACAAAAGTCTCTTACCAAAAAATGGTTTGTCCTTTTTTGTTGTGAACGCTCGTGTCTAGTCAGAATTCAATCGTGTTATGATTATTTCTGCAGGTTTAATTTTAAATATTGGCAATGAAGAAAAGTAAAAAATCTTAATTTAAGTATTTTTAGGAAATGTCCATGGGAAACGCCAATTTTATTGTTATCTAAGCACTGTCTGGAACTTGCTACAGAAGTCTATGTTGTTTTGAAAGTAAGGATAAAGATATGGTTAAAATCTTAGAGAAAGTACCTTTGTTACCTGTAAAACAGAAAGAAAAAGCCTTGCCAAAAAGAGACTGAAAGAGAAAATATTTCGTATTATACTTGGATGACAGCATGTACGAATGAGAAAAGATTTTCTAATTCCTATAGAAACTAGTGAACATTTCTGAAAGATAATAAGGCATAATACCGTATACAGCTCAAATAATTAAATTATTAATTGTATATAAATTATATTTGGGTCCACATATCATTTTCTTTGCTGAAAATACTATTATTAAGCAAATAAGTATGGAAGTAAAACCTATAAAGATGCACCAATGCATTCGTCATAAAATGTATAGAATTTCCGTAGTATAATAGGATCTCGATTAAGTTTTTAATTACATTTTTCATACACTTTATTGTGCCTCATAACTTGCTTTTTTTTAGTCAGTTTAACAGACTGTAAGTGGCGGTGTTTCAATAGAACTGTATAGTTATGATTTATTCACTCATTGCAACACATAGTCTAGACTTTCCGAGCACCAAACTATTTCTAAGTTGAAATCAATTCAACTCATTTGCATTTCAATGCAAGCCACTGACATATTCTGCTTAAAACAGTTCAACTTGGTTGTCTATTCCAAAGCATTATATTACCAAAATAGGTATACCCACTTCCTTATCAAAAAATTAAAAATTTGTCTCAATTATTTTTAAATTGATTTTTTCAATATAAAGTGATCTTAGTTACAGTTGTCATGCTGCTAGGAACTCTAATATTGTAATAACAATTAGTGGGATGTTGTCAATCATTTGCATTAGCCAAGGGACCACCACTGACAAGTGTATTTTGCAAGTAAGTTTCTGAACTATCGCAACTTGTGAATTATAAGCACGATGGGGAAAAAAGCAATAAACAGAACTTACTGTCAGCCAATCACAATGGAGTTTTTTTTTTTTTAATTTAAATCAAATTAACATTTTCCTTTATTATATTGACACACTAAATAAAATGGAAAAATTTTCGAACCACAAAAGATTTTTAAGCGATATGCTTTATTAAATTTTCATAATATTCCTAATGTTTTGATCGATTTTGGCCAAACTTAAAAACTTCTGAGTTAGGCATTTGAAAACAAAACTACTATCATATTATATTAGTCCAAACCTACACCTTGAATGCAATCTATGTAAACTTTTTTGTCTGTTCTTCAGTACGTCAGGAATGGTCATTAAGATTTGTTACAATTGGTATGGGATAATATATTATATATATATCAGATGGGGATGAATAATAGTGATATATCATATATTTAACCCATAACAAATGTAACAAAACTTTACTGACTATTTCTGAAGTACTGAAGAACAGATATAAAAATATTTATAGATACAATGCCATAGAGCTTAAGGTATTAGAAATACACAAATAAATTCCAGGGGTCCACGAAATTTCAGACGGCAGTTATACATTATCGGATTGCAAATTCTAAGCCATCATATGGTATAGGACCAGCACAATTACCACGAATTTACAGAAATTATGGCATAATGGTAGTTATAGGATTTGAACTATGACCATGTCTTGATAAATATTTTTTAATAACTTTTCATCTACGAAAAATAATGCACATTTTTCGGGAAATCGAATTTTCAGAACACCTCTACACAGCTGCTAAATGCAGTAACTTCAAAAACTACTGATGGGGTGAAAAATTAGAGATGCAACATATAGCTCAAGTTGCTCGTCTATAGCCGCTTTAGGTAGCATAGCTGTTAGGTATGTTGCCCATAACACCACCGATTCGGATACGAATCCCGGTAGGAAATGGCATGGAACATGTTAGGGAACAGAGTAAAAAAGAGTTAGATTATCAATTTTTAATTAAGTTACATATAAAAATGATATATTCCCCTTTCTACTTTTACCATCTTGTTGCTCATATGCGTCGTCGTCTAAAAATTTCTGCTGTCCCATAATACGATAATCTAGAAGAAGTTACGACTAAAGAATTGGTTTCAAGTTACGGCTTTGTTCTGCGATTGTCTAAGGATTAAATAAGCATTAAGTTAGAGAAAATTAATTCTAAGTGTAGGTTTTAGTTCTAAAAACGTTGATGGGAGGTCCCTAGCATCGAAGTATATATATATATATATCAACTGTAGGTCAACATCATTAATAAGCATTTCGTTGTATTATATTGAAACGACTGACAGAAGATTTAGCTTAATGAAGTTAGTGATTGCTATCTTGGACTACATTTTGTTTCAGGACAAAATAGATTAGAAATATAAGTGGAATTAGAAGCAGACCTATTGGCAGTAGTATCACATGGAACAGCTTAAAATGTCAACCATGCACTCGAACTATCGAACATCATTAAATAAAATGGAATACAAATTGAATCGGAATCGTTTGATTATAAAACTACGCCTGGATACGATGTAGAAAAAAAAACATATAATGCATAAATATTTAAGAAATATTATTCTAAGTTAAATATGCATGTGGATGCACCATATTATCTGGATGATATGTATATTGATTGAAATTTGAAACCCACTTAAGAACTTTAACACGATTTTCTTTTTTGCTTTTTCCCTTCAAACCGAAAACCCCAAAGCCAAAAGCATTTCATTTTTCTTAAGCATTTAGGACCACATAAGGTACTTTACAACAAATTGTAGGTGCGTCCGTAGTAAACGTTTACAATAAAAACAACTTTTGCAGCATTTTCTGGCAGAGATTTTCAAAATTTGAAACTCTTATTGGTCTAGTGCATGGCATGGGGGAATGTTGATGGTGCTGAGTTTCAGAGTTTGTGGAATGCCTGCAGATAAAACAAAATTGCTATTTACAAACAATTTTACATATTTACGCATAACTGTTGTCATTTTGCTATAAATTTGCCGTTACGCACGGCAACAGTTAACAGTAAACCAACACCGAGAGTCCAACACCTGGCACCTGGACGGTGGACTTCTAACTTTCGACTACCAACGATCAATGGCAGCATGGTGGTGCACACTGCATGACAGATGGCTGACTAGATGGATGGTTTTGGCTGGATGGCTGCCTAGACGGTTGGTTGTTTGGTTGGTTAGAGTTGTCTGTCTTTTGGATTGTCCGGCTGGCTGGACGCTTATTGTTAGATGGATGGATGAGTGGATGGTTGGATGGATGGCTGGATGGACGGATGGATGGATGATGTGCTGCAGTTGCTGCAATCTACACATGGATAGTATGACGCACATTGGTATACGCAATAGCACATTGTGGAGACATAGATACAGATACTGAATGTTTGGGATACCGGCATGGACCGATAGAGTTGATGATTTGTGGCGCAAAATGCGAAACTGACAGCGCGCTTCCGCTTAAAGGAAATTGAAATCCTTCTTTGCACAAAATTGTTGACATGTTGGCTGGCACACACATGCACAGTCAGTCAGTGTATGTGTGTGTGTGTGTATCTAATACCTGTTTTTCGCTTTTTGTATTTTTGTTGTTAATTTTTAGCGCTTCCTTAAATAGAGAGGTAGAGAGGTCAGCCATAAAGCTGACCAGCCGAAAGACATGTGCCAAGGGCTTATGGAATGGGCCTGTAGGCTCCAAAGTGGAACGTAATGAAATCGTTGCTCGCTTCCGCCGGACATATGTTGATTATTTGCCTGTGCAGCCTTTCATTAGCTGCCATATGTCGACTAGTATGTGCAGCAGCTGCTGCCACTGCAACAATTACTACAGTTGCAACAAAGTGTCACTCAGTTGACGCGACATAAGCCGACAGTCGAATACGCTATACTTTAACCAGCGGTATGTGAAGACGCCCACCAAAGTGTTAAGGCGACTTTCGCTGAAACTTTGAGCGTATTTATTATAAAATATTATACAGGGTGTTCTTTTTGGAGCTATAGAACTTTAAATTGTAATAAAACATCGATGGATTATTCGATTGACATGAATTTCATAAATCTGCAAGATAATCTTGTGGCATTATATTTTAAATATGATGTCCGGCAAATGACCGCCACGGCTGGCTCGCATGTAGTCCAATCTGAACGTACAATTTGCGCTGACTTTTCCAACATTTGTGGCCGTAATCGGCAATAACACAGCGAATGTTTCTTCCAAATGGTTAAATTGTTTGTGGCTTATTCGCGTAGACCAATGATTTTACATAGGCCCCACAGCAAGTAGTCTAGCGGTATTCAATCACAAGATCTGGGAGGCAAATTTACAGATGCAAAACGTGAAGTTAGGCAGTCACCAAATGGGTCTTTCAATAAATCGATTGTGGCACGAGCTGTATGACATCTGGTTGGAACCACAACTCTTGGACATCATGTTTGTTCAATTCAGGAATAAAAAAGTTACAATTCAGGGCTCTATAGCGATCACCAGTAACTATAAGATTCTGACCATCATTGTTTTTGAAGAAGTGCGCATCAATGATTCCACCAGCCCATAAAGCGCACCAAACAGTCAGTTTTTCTAGATGTCACGGTATTTCTATATACACTTGAGGATTAGCTTTACTCCAAATGCGGAATGTGGTAGTTTTGTATGTTGACGTGACCATTCACCAGAAGTGCGCTTCATCGCTTAACAAAATTCGCTTATGAAAATCGGGAACAACGGCCATCTCGTTTTGTGCCCATTCGACGAATCTACGCCTTGCTTGATGATCGAGTTGGATTTTGTAAGCACGCAAACCAAGATCCTTACGAAAATTCTTCCATAACGTGTATGGACACCTATCCAATTCCTGTGCTCGATAGCGGATTGACTCATTCGGGTCTTGCGCAATGCTACGCTCTTCAGCAGCAATAGCTTCTTCTGCGCGCACTTGAACAGTAATGCCAACTTAAAGTTTGACACTTCGATAAAAAACACCCTTTATTTAGTAGAGTAATTTATCTGGCATCACATCTGTCAAGTCTGCCCGATTTAATAAAGCTCGACAAAAACATGTAAATATTGCAATATTAAAACAATTTGTTGTAACGTAAATAAACAAATGATATTTGGAAAATTTGAAAAGATTACTCTATATTAATGTCAAAGAAAAATCTTCACTTGTTTTAAAGAAATAATTTCTTTCTCACGATTCCGAAAATTTCAATATAACTAGTTTTCAGATAATGAAACTTATTTGTACTAGAAATTTTCATTTATTAATTCCTAAGCTTTTTTTAAGTTTAAGCTATAACTATTGATATTACTAAGCAATCAGTATAAGAAATACAATAATAATAATGGGTTACAATTTTACATCTGCATTTTCTTCGTTTCCCCCCAATATCTAATAATCTTCCCAAGTTCTGCCGTTAGGCCTTCGAACATTCGCAAGCATCCCTTTCGCCTTGTAAGTGTATTGAGCGCATAACAAGTACAGCAACAACAAATGCTACCTGATTCCAACGTATTTTACAATTGTGCCCATTGAGTTCAAGTGCATGATGATGTGGCCGTAACTGCAGGCACGTACACGTAATGCTGCTGTCCCCATACGGGTGTGTTTGGGTATGATGCAGTGACCACAAACGTCCGTACCAAGTGTGGTTGGCCAGATGAAAAACAAACGAAGCGCAAATAAAAAGTCGGGGAAAACTGAAAGTTTTTGCGATGACATTTTAAGCTTGCTTCCAATATGTTATTGGTTGTGGTAGTGGTAGTGGGTGTGGCTGTGGATGTGGATGGCTGAGAAGCGGGTATGGGTCAACGGTTGGTCAAGGGTCTCGACCTGGCAATGAAATGCAGTTCCTCTAATTGGTTGCATTGCACGCTAGACAGCATCTGGCAATCAGCGAATATCCAGCGGCTTACATATCATCATTATTTGTTCCTTTACATTGCGGCCGCAGGTACATATCCCAAAGCGTTTATGCAGTGGCAGCTGATTGGAATGTCAAGAGACTTGTTTTCGTAAGTTATTTGAAATATTTCAAAGGCAAACGGGAGAAATATTTGTTGAGGTTTGTCCTCTAAAGTTTAACATTAAATTCTTATAATATAATCATGTTTTGAATCGGCCATTTTCGTCTGTATCTCGTAGAAAAAAGATTGGATTTGTATTCCTTGCATTATATTGTAATCCAAATGAAATAAATATTGAAAATCTCTCGAATGCATCTCTTGTACCAATTTCCAACTAAGTTTACGCCGTTTAAGCAAAACAGAAAACAAAGCATGGCTTATTCTTAAGATCTCGTACTATCCAAACTTCTTTCTGATCGACTGAAACACTTTTATGATACGTACGGGCCACCGAATTCCTTGTTATTTGGTATTAGTATATCTTTTTGTCCAGCATTTTTGAAATTAATGTACGAGATAATATATTCAAACTGGTTGACTGATTATCATTCTGACCGATGCGTATATCAAACTTAAGGATACCTGCGATTATCTTGTTTGTCACCTCACAAGGGCTTTTTTCATAGATATCATTCAATCATCACTATCCGCATAAACACGTAGTTGCAAATAAGTGCGCCAGAAAATCGTAATTTAGAGATCCTAACTACTGGTTCACCCTGAAAGATACAATCTAAAATGCTATCTGATTATTTTCTGATTAAAAAATATTAAGTAAAATTGATTTGAATTATTATTGTATGTAAATACTTATTTAGTAACATTGCATTATGGTCTTTGAAGCATACTTATTGAAGGTAGAAATTCGGTTCACTTATTTGTTTTTGTTTTAAAAACATTTTTTTTTTTTTTATATAAAAATATTTTATTCAATGGAATGCCTGCGAAAGCAAATACTTTTACCATAACTCTGGTAATTATCGGATAACATTATAAATGTGTCCCTTTTGGCCTACATTCAGTCAATGAGTCGTGTTCGCATTTCTTTAAGGAACTCAAACGGATTATCCCAAAATATTTTCCAAGTGGTAAAAATAAAGTAGGTAAAGCACAAAATCTGTAGAAAAATGTGGATGGAGCAACCTGCTTTTTTAGTGTTTCTTTTATAACTCTTTAGTCACAATGATTCGAGCGTTGTTTATTTGTAAAATATGCTTTTCATGTCTTTCTGCCGTTTCTGGCCATTTTTCACGTAATACATGGCTCAAATACACTAACTTTAATCCAACATGTTCCCCACTATATGAGCTGGTCACACTAATTGTGTATTAAATCATTAATAATTATTGTTTACAGATATCACGTCTTGCCAATAAAATTGCTTATCGCATCTGTATATTATAGACATTTTTCAAAAGTTTAAAAAAAAAATATTTCTATATTAACGCAAAAGTGGCACGGACTTTGTATATGATCTGTATACCAACAGCATACTCCTTAGTTAAGAAAAGAATTCCCTGGAAGGGTACAAAGTAGCGCTGTTAGGAGTACGAGGGAATAAGTTTAGATGACATTAGCAAAAGAAGGAATTTCGAAGCGCCGAAAAACTAAATAAATTTATGCTTTTTTGTTTTAAAGTTTTTGAAGAAATTTTAAGCCGAATTTTTAGCATTATATGGTCATATACTATATCATTAATTTTCCGTAGTATTTCACTTGGGAACTTAGGGACTCTACTAGTACCTTCCATCGAACCCTGTTTTGCGCCGCGATTTTGCTCTGCCCCATGGTGTGTTCGTCTGGGAGAGTTCTTGTAGCGTAAATCTTCTCCAGGTCGCCTTAGGTCTTGTAAGGGTTCTAACTTTGTCCAATTCGTGTCTGTTTTTAAAATGCCTATGGTCGGTATCGAGTTTGGGGAGCCCTTTATATTTTTAATTCTCTTGTATTGGTTTCTGTTATCGGTTGGGTGTTTTCGATCGCAATGGTGATTGGGCGAAATTGTTGAACTTCATTGTGTAATGGGGACACAACTGCTTTCTATTAAGTAGGAGAGCTAAAATGGTCATACCTCTTGCCATCAGTGGGATACGAACCCACGACCTCATGTTTAGTAGGCAAGTGCAGGTCGCGATCTCGTAGCTTACCTTGTATTTATATTTTATATTTCGTTTTTTTCATGGCATATTTAATCCATTACTACATCATCATTGACCATATTAAAGTGAAGTCTTGCAGTACAAAATCTAGCTCAGGTGCGTTTAGATTGAAAACACAGAGAGTTAACTTCATGCACGAAGCAAGGCAGCACGGAAGCACTTGCCCAGATACTAACACACATCTGCTGCTTATCGATTTGATATGATTTACATTAAAATTCAATGTTTTGCTCAGATTGCAAGAAATAAATGTAGAAACATTTTTATGTATGAATAACCTGAACAATAAAAACCATGTAGAGTGTGTAAGTTGGGATTGTGTCGGAGGAAAAATCTGCCAGCATTTGGCTTACCTTAAGGTAAACCCTCCATAAGACTCAGAGTAGTCTATGAATAAAGTTTGAGCAACAACAAGATAGCAAACGTTACAGTCTGAAGTGGTAGACTTTGTTATACCCTATATACCTGTTTATTGTTGAAGTTTTATATATTGATTTAATTGTTTTTTATATTTATATTTTTCGATTGCCGAAGTTGTTTTGGATTTATTCAGAATCAAATATGGAATCAAAAATGGGGGTCGCAGTGCAGAAGTTCGTAGGCCCACCCTCTCTCATACATTAGTTAGGATTAACAACAAATTTAAAAAAATATTTTATATTTTACCGCTTCGCACTTTGGCAACTATTCAAAAAACTTAATTTTTTTTAACGATTTGGGAGCTTATATGATATAGTACACCGATTTTGATCAGCTTTGATGTTGAGAATAATTTCTACTTTTTAATTTTTGGGAGTGTAGTAACTTTTTCCTAGAAAAAGTTGATTGCATTATCTCGCTAATCAATTCTAGGAGCTAAGTATTCATACAGACAGTCGGAAGGACGAGAGAAGGAATGAGAACATACCCTTTCAAACATGCGAAACATTTGTATTCGAAATCAAGAATTTTAATTTTCTTGTTTAGAAGTCTATCAATATTATAATTTTGGAGAATGATTAGATGGTTTTTGACGCAGGGTTGGCACGACACTTAAAATTGCCCTAATGCATCCAAATATGTAAAAATCGACATCTTAAGCTAGCGTAAATTTGCTTTTTGTACTAATTATCTTCACTAAGGATGCGCCAAGTGAGAGTAGCATTTGTTTAGATAATCGAACTGACGGACATGATCATCATATTAACTTCGTTACGGTTACTTTGGAGATCTCCGACGCTTTTGGCTAACACAAACTTATTCTAACAAAGGTTTCACAAATGGTACGGGATGTAAAAATATAATCAGCTCCAATAATTGTTTCTCAAACGTCTGAAAGTAGCTCAATGAAACATCAAATGTTTCTTACACATTCCTCTGCTTCCTTACAAAGCTTATAAAAATGCTTATTTTCCTACTGTTCCTCACAATGAAAGACAGACAATATAAACCAGCAAAATCTTGCGCCAAAGAAGAAAGAAAGAAGAACCCAAGTGAAAAGCAGCGCAGCTTGAAAAATTGCTTTAAAATCAGCTTCATGCTGTTGAAAAATGGGAAATAAAAGCACCATAAATGGAAGGCTCTTAAGGAAAAGCCACAACAAAAACAGCAACATCTGTTACGTGAAAAAAAAAAAAAAAAAAATGGCGAAGAAAAAAGGAAGAAATAAAAATAAAGCAAAGTTCAAAGGGCAGACAGACAACAGGATCTGGACAGTTTTGAGACAGGACAAGGAAATTAAAAACAAACAAACAAATCGATTATTAGCGTGAAACACAAAAAAGGGTTTGACTCTTGTGGCGGCAGAGGTTAGGTGGCGGAGTTACCCGTAGAACCCTGTGCACGCTGCTCGTGCTGCTGCTGCTGCTGCCGTGTCCAGTTCTTAACTCACTGTGTCTCTCTTGGTTGCCGCATTTGGTGGCAGCAACGCGAGCTGTCAGCTTTGGTTACTGCAAGTTCTTGTTGTTGTTTTTGTTGCTGGCTTTTACTTAAAACTGAAATCTGTGCTTTGCTGCGATATTTTCACGCATGATTTATGACCCCGTTAACAAGTAAAAGTCTCAAAGTGCTGCAGCAGCCGTATCCTGAAAAATGAAATTTTTTTTAAGGTTTTCTGTGTGTTTTTTGTTTTTTTTTTTGAGTATTTTTGTTGCCGTTTTTTTGGTTTTTTGTCGTTTGGTTCCAGCAAATGAACAGCTACAGCTGAGAAAGTAGCACGTAAAATCCTTAAACATTGTAGCAAAGAATTTGCTTTTTATTTTTTGCTGGAACGGCTCAAAATTTAAAGACAAGGCCAAGTGGCGGCAGTCACTTGAAGTAGTAGCTAAAAATGTTGTCAAGAAGTGTCAACATTATTGTTACTTTGTGCTTAATAGAATTTATTATATGAAAATAAATTAACGAAAAAAAAGTTGAGAGAATCAAGAAAAGTCTTTTTGAAGATTGGTGTATCATCTACTGTTGCGGCTGGATTGTCCAACTCTCTGGGATTGATGAATTGTTAAATGAATTATGATTACAATTTAATACTTTTTACAACCATTGAAAAAAAAAATATATTATAATATGCTTGTTGTTTTAGACCTGTGGAAGAAAGAGCAAAGTTACATATTTTTAAATATTTATTTTAATTAAGCTTAGCTCGGGGGTTCCAGGAAGTCCGCAACTGCGGTTGGGTTTTGTCCCATAGAACATCGAACTGTTGAAAAAGTGTTCTGCGTCATCGGAGGCACGGTGGCAGTCGGAACAGTCGAACTGGATCTGCTCCAGATGAATGTCATATGACATTGCTGTCTTAAAACCACGATGGCCCCTTAGAGCCATCAGCCGAAGCTGATTTATCTTCGGTACCAATTTGGAATGCATACTGTCGGGTGTGCATTCTGCGCTTAGTTTGGAGCGAAGTGTATGGCAGTCGGGACACTGGTCGATTGCATCAGGCATGGTCTGTGCTTCATTTTACTTAAATCGGACTTTGGATAGTCGGTTTGTGCCGTCATCATCCATGCCACCATTGTTGGAGATGATGGTGCCAAGGTATGGAAAGTAAGTGGCGAACTCTGTCGCGCTCCCATAGATGATGATGTGGATGGAGTGGAAATCAATATACTATCTTAAATAGCTTCCTATCTCAAAAGTTGTTTTGTACTCCCAAGAACTATGTTGATTTTCAAAGAAATTGGTTGGCTACTTCGAATAGCTCTCAAAGTGCGTATTCGTAAAAAAAAAATTTTAACATTGTGGAAATTTTTGATTTGGTATAAAAATGTATTTTTGTGTTTGAAGCAATATTAATTGCTGAAAAATTGAGAGAGAATAACTCAAATTCTTACGCGCCCGATTTTGGCGTAATCGCTCTTTATGACAAATAATTGTAGATCATAAAATTTCCACAAAAATAAAAGTAGTTCCATTAAAAATCAAATCTGTAATGGATGAACAAAGATATATTTTGTTTAAAATAATTTGTGTTTTCTTCGTCTTTTGGTAAGCGAAACGAATATGTTGCTGACTTGCTAGAGTTATGTAAGTCCAAAATATTGCGACTACCAAATTTTAAAGGGTGTTTTTTTTGAGGTATAAAACTTTAAATTGCAATTAAACCACGATGGATTATTTAATTGCCATGAATTTTATTTATTCGAAAGATAATCTTGTGGCATTACATATTAAATATGATTTCTGGCATATGACCGCCACAGCTGGCTCGCATGTAGTCCCATTTGAACTTCCAATTTTCGAAGACTTTTCCCAACATTTGTGGCCGTATATCGGCAATAACACAGCGAATGTTTTCTTCCAAATGGTTAAACCCCACAGTAAGTAGTCTAACGGTGTTAAATCACCAGATCTTGGTGGCCAATTCGCAGATACAAAACGTGAAGTTACGCAGTCAACAAATGGGTCTCTCAATAAAGCGATTGTGGCACCAGCTGTGTGACATGTTGTGCCGTCTTGTTGGAGCCACAGCGCTCCTGGACAATATGATTGTTCAATTCAGGAATGAAAAAGTTACAATTCAGGGCTTCATAGCGATCACCATTAACTATAAGATTCTGACCATCATTGTTTTTGAAGAAGTACGGATCAATGATTCCACCAGCCCATAAAGCGCACCAAACAGTCAGTTTTTCTGGATGTCACGGTGTTTCTACATACACCTGAGGATTAGCTTTACTCCAAATGCGGAATGTGGTAGTTTTGTTTGTTGACGTAGCCATTCAACCAGAAGTACGCTTCAACGCTAAACAAAACTCGCTTATGAAAATCGGAAACAACGGCCATCTCGTTTTGTGCCCATTCGACGAATCTACGCCTGGCTTGATGATCGAGTTGGATTTTATAAGCACGCAAACCAAGATCCTTACGAAAAATCTTTCATAAAGTGTATGGACACCTATCCAATTCCTGTGCTCGATAGCGGATTGACTCATTCGGGTCTTGCTCAATGCTACGCCTTACAGCAGCAATAGCTTCTTCTGCGCGCACTTGAACAATAGTTTCAACTTATGGTTCTATAACTCGAAAAAAAAACACCCTTTACACAGATCCATTGTATTGTTTGGAATATTAAGACGTGAGGCAAAAATGCTCTTTAAAGAGAAGAAATTAAGATTTGTATAACTCGAAAAAAAGTATGAATGTTTTTTTTTTATTTAAAGTAAAGATCCATCCACAAACAAAAAAAACACTAAAAAAATAAGTGCATGTATGATTTTCCTCTTCAAAAATAACACAGTGGAACGTAAATGGAAACCGCAAATGAACCGATATAAGGTGACAAAATTAAAGCTGCATTGCTTTTAGTAAAAACACAACTCATGAAAAAATATGACTTTCAGCAAAAACCTCCACAAGGCACTCAAAATCATGTACGAAAACGATATAGTAGCGCAGAAAATAGGAGCGAAATAGCTGGAAAAGCTGGTCTCGCATCTGAATTCTTTTACAATTAAACTAATCAGAGTATACCATAGTTGACTGCACCACAACGATCAAACAGTCTCGCTTTAAATCTGTTAGGGTATCTATGGGAATTTAAAATACAATTATATAATAATTGTTAAGTAACTTAGCTTCCCTTTTAGCAAAAGTGTAGAGTCAATTAATAAAGAATTTCATATAAAAATCCCAGACTAAATTTTAGCAAAAAATATTTGAAACTAGTGCAGCACTTACCTTAAGGTATCCATTTCAATGGCCCCACACCCACAAGAGTAGGAAAGCAAAAATATAAAACAGCAAAAGAGATTGTAAATAAATTCAAATTGATTGCAGTTATGCCCACAATGAACTTTTTATTTCGGGTGGCAATAAAAGTACTCAAATCAACTTAAAGCTCCCCCGCTTGCTTCTAACATTTATTTATAGTAAAGTTCCAGCAAAGCCTTCTTACCTACCATTCCATGTACAAAATGAAATACAATACGTTTCGTCCTTGGACAGTGCTGGGTTCATCTCTTGCTTGTTCTAAGCCAAAGTAAAATCTCTAGTGCATTGTTGTACAATTGGAAATTATGTTAAGACTTTGGTCATACATTCGGATAAGATAAGATGCTTTTGTGCTAACTAAACTATGCCGGATGCAACACTTAGTACTGCCAACCCCAACCGCTTCGCAGCAGCTCCATCTGTAGATACAACTTTAGCAGTTTCTGTCTTTGCAAGTGTTGTTGTTGCTGTTGGAGATGTTGGAGATGTTGTTACTTCAGGCTTCTGACTATATTTACGAATTTAAGGCATGCACCATCAATTATTTATATGCCCCAAACACATACATAAGCCGAGAGTCAGTCAGAGTCAGAGTGGGTGAGTGAGTCAGTAATGGAGTTGCTGGGCAAGTCAGTGAGTAGAAGTCATTCAATGGGTTAAACCTTCATTCACTTGCTTTGAGTTAAGAGCAATCACTAGTGGAATCTTTGCAGTTTCCACTTATTTAGGGTTCAGGCTTTGCCTTAAGCATTATTTGCAATAGATATTAAATTTACAAAAAGTTACAATACAAAGTTGAAAATGTCTGCTTCTGGTTTTCATTCTTGATGCATTTCTTAAAAATATAAAGTTTTTGAAAGTCTTTCGAGTTTGTGATGAAAACAAAGTGGTTTCGGTATTGCCTACATTTTTGTCACAGCAAATTGTGCTGCGGAATACAATTATTTAAATTTTGAAGCAAACTAAGTTTTCCAGAAGGCGATTGTTGTTAGATGCCAACCAACATACTCTGCAATCATTGCATACATATGCGGATATTGCATGCAACTGAATGCTGCTGTCAACTTTATAGATTAGTTTTTAAGTAGATTTTTCAGGACTACAGATCTCTGGGCTAAGTATAAAACCGACTTGCTGTACACTTATATGAAGTTTGTAAGCTCAAAGTATCAACAAATTTTTCCAACCACATAAAAAAAGTAAATAACATTATTGACTTTAAATAAGCTGAACAAAATTTCACATTTCCATGATTTCAAAAATAATATTTATCTAGTATTCTTTGCCTAAGCAATCGGTCAAAACAACAACTATCAAAAAATCAAAAACAAATTCAAGCTTTTATAATTTTTTAAAATTATTAAATTTATACTAAAACGTAACTATGGATTCCATAAATCAATTGGATACAGGTTTTCCGAATCCGTTTAAAAAAGAATTTGAATCGCTTACTCTGCTGGATAAGGTGCCTTTCGCTAAAATAATTGGCTGCGTTTCGATATCCTTCATCGTGTGCTTGGTAGTACTGTGGCTATATTGCGAGAAGAAACGTAAAGAAATGATCAAAGTAAATCTTGAACGCTCGAAAATCATCAGCAGCATATACCTCAAACGTATCAGCGTAGATAATGATTATATGCTGCAAGCTGGTAGATGCAAATCTCGAAACTGACGTATTATTGCGGGACTACAAACATCTGGTAAAACAGGAAAATCCGAACACATAATGTGCCGTCATCGTAGAATATCTGTAATAATGCAATCCAATTAAAACTTTAATTTTATGTTCTCACTGTAAGTTTGGTTGCGTTTTTAATTTTCCGAACTTGAAAATGTCTTAAAAACGTAAAATTGTCTAACTATCACTCCTTGAAAATAATTGGAACGTAGACTCAGCTCAAAGCTGAAAATAGGTGGATGCTTTGCACTGATTTCATAAACTATTTAATGTCGATTTCGGTATAGGTATGGTGGTTTGATTGCTGTGAATCAGGCGATAGTCTGTCCTAGATGATTATACGTTAACATACAGCCTTTACGCGACACCGCCTGGATAGCTATCTTAGCATTCGCTTATGTGTGCAGGAAGTCATCCGCACGATAAAAATAAAAACATTCCATACCAACCACATAAAAGCTTCGAAAAAGATACCACCGCCCAGGGCAAAGTTAAAATGGACGACGATTTAAGTATATGCCAGGTGTATGTCCGGACCCTTCATAGGAATGGTGCCTGTATCGAACTGCCGGCTTGTAGTTAGCCGTTTATCTACCATAGTCAATCTGGAGATATGAGAGTGAAGTCTGAGGCTTACTGCAGATTCGCGCATTTTCGCATGAAAGCTCTTCTGCCTACCTCATTTCTTGATTGGTGGGTAGTACAAATGGGATTTTATATTATCTGTTGAAGTTCTTGTGCATCAAATATGGGTTTTTTTTCGATATCATGCCTTAACGTGTAATAAGTATTTCCCTATTTTGCAAAACTGCATTGACAGACATAAGCAGTTAAATTACATATTTCAAAGAATCACGCATATTGATTAGACAATGTCATAATAATATATATAACAAACAGGATAGCTTAGATTTCCTCACCAAGATCTGCTTATTGTTTGGTAATTTTCTGCAGCTATGCGATGGTGTCCTCCGTTTATTTTGGAAAAACTGTTGTTGCTACAAATGTAGAGATAGATAGCAGCCTCACAATACTTAAGCGGTTCCTGTGCCATCGAAACCACAAAGTTTTTCTACAACTTGACGTCACTATTTGATAATATTCCAGAGACCACTTGAACTTAAGCTCAGCTTAAGCTGATGAAGGGCTCAGTTCAGTAATGAACGAATCAAATTCTAATCAATTGTATGCGATGCACTACAAGTTACATATTATTATAGTGCCGACAATCAACGCTTGGGGTCGGGTGCTGACGACTTTGGGATACCCTTTAACACTTTAATTTATCAAAAGTTGACGTTATAAGAAGGGCTAAGTCCTGCTCCTGCTCAATATCCTGTGTGAGTAATGAATAGGAAACAATCGGTTGTTCAAGGAAAAACAAAAATCATTGCTGATAAATACTCAATACCCAAATGTCGAAGTCGTTCTGTCAAATGTTGGAAAACTTAAGTTTTTAACAGCAAGCACTCAACCTGAAAAATGTATCTCAGCAAATCCTAGTTGCAGAAATCAATTACTCTCAGACTCTTGCATCTAGTAACTTGTAGAAATAGTTCCTGTAGGCCCAAACCAACAGCGGCGCTTAGCATTTTGAATAATTTCATTTCCGAAGACGTGCCGTTACGTTATTCTATCAGAAACCAATTGAACTAAATTGTTGCATCATACTATAATCAGAGGAAATATTTTCTACGAAAAAAAAAAGATTTTAACATGAATTGAATAATTTTCAAGGGTTTCTAACTTAGTAGATACAGAACTGGTTCATCTTGGCAAAAAAATTGTATAATTTGAAACACCTTTCAAATCGTATGAAAAAAATCATTGCTACAAAACCGCCTTGATTTATTTATGTATTATTTTATGTGATCATTATTATTAAATAAGAACTACAACGAAGTCCATTGAAACTTGTAATTTAACAAATTTACATCAAGAATTTATTCATTTCTAACGAGGAAAATATAATATAAAACTAATCCGTGAATGAATTATAGATATCGTCGTTCGTCTGGCTACGAACTTGGACTTATATTGTGAAAGTTGTAAAAAACTTGCCTTTTTTCCACAACACAAAAGTTTTGAAAAGATCATCATTGCTCAAGTTGGGGATTCATAGTTCGTAATAAGGATGCTGGATTTGGCAAATCAAGATGAGTTAAGATAGAGAAAGAGATGAATTGAGTAGACGGATGTCAATCGAATGTTATTACGAAGAGCAAAAATTAAAAAATATGGGGTGTTAAGGGATCCAAACGCAAGAGCAATATTCCAAGATCGGATGGACGAGTAAAACAGCCGTGTCATTAAATGCTTTAACTTAATTTAATTTAATGCAAAAAGTAAAGTTGGGTATCGAACAATACACCAAGATCGGTTCCAAGATAAAAATCTCTAAAGAGTATTTACTAGCTGTTAGTCCAAAATTTTCACATGCGATCAGCAACTGCCTTGAGGTATTATGGAATATAGAAACGCACTACGAGGATCATGAGTAGCAGCTCGAAAGTATATATCTGTCGAAATTTGAAAACTGGATTTTGTATGTGTGTGAGGCCCGAAATATATAAAACTTACGATTTTTCGTTGGTATCGGCTGGACTACTAATTATACGTTGAATTTTGCCTTTGCAAATAATACCATAAGTGTAACCGTACGAGGGCTACGTCTTCAAAGAGTGAGGAGTTAAGTTATGCAGTTAACTATGGAACAGTTGACAAGAATTTATTTCATTTCCCGCCCAGTGCAGGTAGAGTTAGTATTTTCGATTATTATTGGTTTTATATAACAATTTGCAATCTAGCATTTCATTCAATATTTATTAAGAAAATTATTTTGCCTAATCTTTCTTCTGGATTTGAAAAGAGAGAAGATGTAGATATTTATACAGAAACAAAAAACCTTGTATCAAATTAGATATTATAGTATATTATATCTATAAGTTTCTTTATATGTAACCCTACATTGTATTCATGCAGTCTCATTGTAATAAGTGGCACTAGTTGATTGAGGAACTTGAGCGTTGTCTACTTAGAAAATCCCAAATGAGCCGTAGTCGTAAGTGTCGACGTCACAGTTCAACTTTTGCATTCAAGTTGTTGGTGGAGTCTAAATCTGTGTAGGATTAAATCATATTTACCCGAATGAAAAGCCTCAGGACGCTGTGCAGCGCCAGTGTGCCATAAAAACTGGAGCAATGTGCTTTGACTGACTCGACTGTTTAGCGCTTTGCTATGCCTTTGGTTTTGGTATTTGGTCTGGTTTGGTTGGGTTGGGTTGGGTTGGGTTGGATTGGGCTGGGTTTTTTTTACGGTCTGGGCTTTGCGACCGGAGTTAACGTTTTGGTTAACGTTAACGCACATTCAATGTTTGATGTTTAAATATTGGCAAAACGTTTGTTTAGCTAATTTAAAACTAACATTATAAATATTGATGGGCGCAAGGGGCGTGCCGGCTGACTGGTTTTCTGGCTGGTAAATTGCAGTGGAAATGAGAGCGAAAGTATGACGTGTCCCCAGTGGCGACAGATAGCGCTGCTGGCTAAGTCCTGTGGCATCATTGGGATTATTGCACAGAGGTAATAACGTTGAATTGGTCTAGTATGCTACGCTGTGCTGCACTGACATAGGGACTCGGAAAGGGATTAAACGTCTTGCTGGCAAACATTTGCAATACGCTTAGTTAACAGCTTGCCACAGGTAATAGCCGGCAACGGGGCATGGCAGGCAGGGGACTATAGCAGCAGCAGCAGCAGCAGCTCTAGAACCACATCAACGTCAACAACAAGCTGGTATGTATATATGTGCGTGGTGGCCCAGCTGACTGACGCTGACTGTGTGGCACGAATTAGGCGCAAACAAACAGCAGCAGCCGCAGCAGCCGAAGCACAGGCCGTGTCTGTGGCAGAGCGAAACTCATCAACAACACGCGTGCAACAAACGTCCCACGGCAATTGGTGATAACTAACGCGTCTCACCCAGCATCTACCCTGCCTTCTCGGTTTCGCCGTTGCTATCATTTTCGACAACTGTTACCAAGATGTAGTAGCTGGGGCGGGCAGACATAGATATAGTCCTGGGAGTGTTATCCAGATAGCTGATGGAAGGCCGGCAAGCCAGTAAAGCGAAAAACCGATGAAGCAGTAAAGCACAAAACCATGAAGCGCAAAATATCTATCTGTGCGTAGGCTCTTTGGGCTCCAACTACGCGACCCAAGTTGCCCGGTTGGTACGGAAGGGACCGGCGCTGGATAGCAGCACTGTCTGGCTGGCACGCACGGCCTACGCGTATAGATGATTGATGATGGCGCACGCTGTATGATCCCGACACCGGTTCCGGCTGCTATCCTCCGTTGCTCTGTGTATGTGTGCCGCATGCTAACAAATACACACTCACCTACACACACACACATACACCTTCACGCACACACACCTGCATAGTAGATTTATTTGTATTTGTATGGATTTCCGTTTGCCGTTTGTCGATTTTATTTGTATTTCATTTTGTAAGATATTTTATATTTCCTAATGTTGAATTTATATTAGTAAGAACATATGTAAAATTTATATAGTAGATATTTATTATTATTATTGTTGTTACACAAAAAAAAATAAATCATAGGTAAATGTGAAATCATAAATCTTTATAATTTCCGTATGTTAATATAACAAAATTTAGTGGTTTTTAATGCAATTATATTAATTTTTATTGATGTTTTTTTTGCAAAGCTTTAAATTATTGTTTAGCTATGATTAATTAAGATAGCGGTAATTAAAAAAAAAACCAAAGTAGTTATTTGTCGGCAGTACCTCAAACCAACAGTTTTTTTTCTTGTGGTACTTAGAGAGAAGATCAATGAGGAGCTTTGAAAGACTATGAAAGTTACTGCATTCAATTTGTTATTCATTTAAAAGCAGCTTGAGCAAATGCATCAGCTTTCCTGCTATTTCTTATCCAATATATGATCTGTGTATTTCAATTTTGCGACTTACTTCGGTTGTTGCTAGAATCGTCTGCACTATTCTTATAAACATTGAGAGATTTTCATAATGTTCTGTTAATTTTTAAGCTGCGTTGCGTGGTCATCAAAGTACACTGGCAGTGCTACTTGGATCTTTATATTAGCAAACTCTTCTGGAGCTTCAAAGTTGCTAGCCGATACCTACCAAATACGCAGCCTTGTATATGTTGATATCTCCACCCTTTTTTGGCTTAGCGATATATCCCTTTTCCCATTTACGTGTTTCGAAAATTAGTCAAAAATGTTTTGTTGTAGACGGTATGTACATGTGTACATCTACAAGTCTCAGGAGACATTTTTCTTATTTGTTTTGTTGTAAAAAACAAATTTTTAAATAATAGAAAAATTGAAAAGAATAAAAATTAATAAAAAATAAAGAAGGACAATATCCCAATTAAAACATTTTGTGACCTTAAAAAAACGTTACATATGGGGGAAAATATTATAAACTTCTATTGAATGCTTAAAAGTTACCCTATGACTCGAGTGGCCTGTAATTTACAAGCGTATTAAGTATTTATATTCATGAATATCAACAAGGATATCGGATCTTACTTTATAATAAGATTATAATAATATAGATTCAAAATGCATTGTTTTTGGGCAAATACGTACTCTTGAAAGAGTAACAAAAAAATGCGTGAGTTTGAATACAAGAACTAAAATAATGAATGCATTTTAAAATTTTTACTCCAGATACTGGTCGAGTTTGTCTGGTATAATCTTCTGAAGAGTCATCTGCCGCGTGCCACAATCATGCATGATCAATACTGTTGATATGACTATGCCAACGTACTAAAACTCACCCCATTCACAGATCTCCACATCTGCAAGATCCACCAGCATTATTTCACGATGTGGGGTTGCCTATTTAAGGCATAACAGCTTTCTTTTGCATCATCCCAGATCCTTCCTTGTGTCACCCCATGCATTTTATTCGATCACTTTCCTTGGATTTCCTTGGACCAAAATGACAATATGAATTCTTCTTTGCCATGTATTTGTACCTTCTATCATGCTCTTCACGAGGTCGTGCGATAGCGGAATTGAATTTACTAGGCGCCCAATCCTCATGCTACGGTACAGGACATACTCTGCATTCTTGTTTTTGTTGCGTCAGACAGAGAGGCGCATCCTCGAGCCTGAATCATTCATTCCTTTAGCATTGGGAAGAGCCTGTTTTTCGATAGTGAGCTAGCGACAAGGTGGCATCATCCAAAATGGTCCTCTACATAATTATATTTAAGGACAAGACCTTTCGATATTAAATAAAGTTACGCATCTGGTTATACAACATCAAAGATATCTAACATCGCGCAGAACATACCTCAAATTAAATTATATCTTCAGTCCTCATTCATTAAAAAGACTTAGCCATCACGCCCAATCACGTGCCAGTGGCAGAGCATCGTCGACATCATCTATGCAACTTGGTGAAACTATAATCAGACCAATTGGTACGTTCGTAACAATACCAGGTGAAGATAGATAATATTTCGGATTATAATTTCTATCACTTTTTATTCTTTCCAGACTCTTTCTGAGAAGCCGCACTAGTTCAAACTGGGCGACTAATTTAGCTCATTGTAGGACATCATAAGAAGTTTAGGAAAAGGAAATCTTCTGTCGATTATTTTAAGTGGTTTATATTACCAAGTTCTTAGCTTAATGGGTAATGCACACTTGCCTATTAAACATGAGACATGGCTTCGAAACCCTCTTATGGCAAGAATCATGACCATTTTAATGTTCTCTCGTAAAAAATGCTTTTCTATTTAAGATAAAGCATTTTTCCCATTGCACAATGCTCCCCATCGCTCACCCCACACACCACACCATACCAGCTATGAATGTTGCCAAAATTAAGACTGTATCGCCCAGGATTTCCACGAATATCAAATCTACTTGTCATTTTACAATAACACGGAAAACAATGGTTATCGTAGAGGCCACTCCCAGAAGACGTCAGGTGGCAGCCCCACCATTGGCATAAGTCGCATCTGGCCAATCACTATTTCGATCGAAATCCCAACCGTTTACAGAAATGATTGTTTCTATAATCCTTTCGACATCAAGGTCCTGATGAATATATCGTCATTCCGTAGATACCAGTCTGCAATTTTTATTGTTCTTAGTAACTCTGATTGCGAGTTTTGAATAAGTGGTAAGTTGGATTTACTACTAGTGCCACATATTTGCAGTCCATATCTCCATATAGTTCTTATTATGGTTTTATATATTATTTGATTGCTTTGTAGCCTAAGATTAGATTGTTTTTTACTTTAACTCTTTTATTCAATATGTGTTGTTTTCATGTTAGCTTGGAGAGGATTATTATGCCTAAATTTTTTGGGTTTGAATATATCTTTCAGATGCTCGATTTGTGTGAATGACTCGGTACGTTTTCTGCTTGTTTTCACACCAATCAGTTGTGGCTTTTATTGTCTTTTGTAGAGTATCTATTGCTTCTTTTTCACTGTTGTTGCGCTGACATTAACAGAATGTCGTCCGTAGCTATTATTGTTCCAAGAGTAGTTGACGTTGGGCCCCCAGTACGCTGCCTTGTGGTACTTCTGTTGAAATTGTCATAGTTTTCTATGACTAAATAATTAGTGGCAAGATGTTTTTAGGCTTATATAAAAGTCCTTTCCTCAAGAGCTATGCAATATTTCTTCTTATCGAAGTCATCTATAATTTTGTGGACTACTGATTGAGTGTTTTTTGCGAAACCCCAAAATGGTGAGCTGGAATTGCGTTGGTTCGTTGCTCTAATTCATATTTTCTCATCTTTCATAAGAGCTTGCAATAGTGGCGCTTTTGTCTGGTTCAGGAAGCGCTGTAATTTATGCAACTTTTCATGCCCTAGGAAAGTATTTTAGTCTTATGATCTCTTTAACGAGATCATGTATATAAATAGTTCATTATAGTTTCAGCTAGTTCGTTTACGATTTTTCAACTTCTTTGTTTGTTTTAGTTGGCTTAGATGATGTTTAATTTTAGCATACGATGTCTTTCGTAGTTAAGGTTTACTTTTCTCTTATAATAATGCAAATTCGAATACTAGCAAATGTTTGAAATTTGTCAACTTGAAAAGTTTCAAAGATCTCCACAGCAAATGCAAGTTAAAGTGCCAAATTGTACTACCATATAACCTGCATTTAAAAGCTGTCCTTCTTTTATATTTTTTGTGCCTGCCCCCCAACATTTTAACTCTTTTGTTTTTTTGTGCTTTTGGCCTATATTGAAGAGCTGCTGACTCTTCCAGGCAATCGAAGTGAGGCCAAAACCCACCGCAGCGCAGAACTTTTTTAATACGCAACACGAGTGACCCGCTTGCGGACAATTGGAATTGTAACTTTTGATTAAATTCGTAGCAATACGGCTTGGCTTCGAGCTGGCGGCCAGCAACAGCAATTGGTCAGCAGTTGACCAGGAAGTAAGTCAGTCAGATTGTATGCGCAGGCATAGGACAACGACGCACGCCACTGTCCACTCGTCCTCCACGTCAAGGTAAGCTAAAGTTAAGGATAAACTTTTTGCGATTTGGTCCTTTTTTTTTCAATTGCATTTGATTACCTTGTTGCGTTGCGCAGACTTCGCTGTGCTGCATGCAGTCTGTCACTATGTCTGTCAGCATCAGCTCAAGCCGTGCAACTTGTAGCGCAAAGCTTACAACAAATTCCGATTTTATTTTTTTTTCGCTTTAGCATTTCAATAAAGTTGCATTTAGGGCGTCAGCATCCATCATGGGCTGGCGATTGCTGCTGCATATGCTTGCAACTCCCATCCACAAGTTGCTGCCACAATTGCCCATCACTTGCACTGGCGGCAGCTGCAACTTGTTTGGTTACCACTTGTAAAAATCAATTCGAAAACTATTTCACTTTACCGGCACGAGCCAATTTCTATTCGATTTTTTTTCCAACTATCTATTTTTTATTATTATTATTATTACAATTTTGTTGCGGCACTTTAATGTTTGCGCTGAAAGTTTATAGAAAATATTGCATAAAATTTATATAAAAAACAATTTGTTGTCAAGATAGCACAGGTCCTACCCACCTACCTACCCCTCGGTCGCACATTGTGCTATTTATGCAACAATCCCATACCAAGTGCCAGAGAAAATATTTACCAGGGAATTCAAATGCAAATAACAAATAATACGGCCGTATAGCTCTGGCATTTATTGTATATAAAATGCGTGCAAAAAAAAAAATCGCACGGAAATTTTAGCCTATAAAAATTGCTGGTAAATAAATGTATATAAAATTACAACAAATAAATGTAAAATGTAAAATGTGGCAAGCCAAATGTGAACTTAAAATTATTGTAAAAAAAAGAAAAAAATAATGTACAAAAAATTGCAAATAAATAAAATAAATCAATACACATATCAATATTTACATATATATAGTTTTAAATATCAATATTTATATATATATATATACAAAATAATATACGATATTGCAGATTGTGTAGCACTGATTGTAAGAGCAACTGAACCGACTGAAACGCCACTTGGCATTCCGTTTTTTGTATAATTGGTTATTTAAAAGTAAATATAATTTATCAATTAAAATGCAATATTTTTGGGCATGAACGCACTTATTCAAAAATAAAAAATTTAATGTAAGTACTTGAGCGTTTTTTTAAGTATCTTCTGCAACGAATATGCATATATATAAGATATTTTTAATATATTTTACAGAAGTCACACGAAGTCAGTAGGTGGTTGTGGAACGTTATGTGTCGAATTTTTGGCAAAATGATCCTGAAGTACGAGTGCAGTGTATGACGGTGCATGCTCAGGATGCAAAAAACCAACTGTTGCCTCACCATTCTGACATCTTGAGACGAATTGCTGCACGACAATAACACTCACATAGCATTCCCTATAAATAGTTTGACAGCTTGGAAGGTATACAAAATGCACTACGCGATGATAATCAAGGAAAACAGACAACATAAGCTTGATCTAGGAACGACTTTGGTGTAATTTTTTTGGTCTCGGCTAGCCTTATCGTGATATTCGCTCGATTGATCTAATGTTTCTGGGTCGTAGGTGAAAATCCATGACTCATCTACAATTCTACTGCGTTTCATCTCATACTGATAGTCAGAAAGCATGGTTTCATACACATCAACGCGACGCTATTCTTCCAAGAAATTGAGTGTTTTTTGGCTTCAAACGAGACTTGACTTTTTGTAGGCCCAAATGGTTTCGCCTGAATCTTTTGATATTCCCACAAGTCCCAGTAATGTCTCTAACACTTAATCAACGATTTTCGGGCACTAATTCCTTGATTTCGTTGACCTGTTACTCATCAGTTGACGTGGATGATCGACCAGGCCGCTCTGCGTCTTCAACACTTTCTCGGCCATCTTTGAACATTCGATACCATTCAAATACACCTGTTTTGCTTAGAGCCTGTTGGCCTAAGGCCTTCTACAACATTCTCAACAATTCGGTTCCAGAAATTTCATACCGAATACAAACTTTAATGAAACTTCGTTGTTTAATAAATTCAGACATAGTAAAAATCGAAAAATGCACTTTGGGTTGTTTACAAAAATCACAAGCTCAACTTACTAAGGAATTGAGATATTGACATGAAATTTAACATGGATATTAGACAGTCCTGCAAACCTTAAAATAAAAGTACCTGTCTCCTATGAGAAATTCAATGCTCTTTGCATTTGCAGTTCCTGATATCTTTTAACCACAGCAGTATGCGGCATACAGCAATTTATGTTTTTCATTTGAAATATTATATATGTCTATCATTTTATTAGTTATTTTTATATTTTTATCTAAATGCTCAACACAATGTTGAAATACAATAATTTTCCAAGTGTTCTAAATAGATAAGCTTTAAATTAAATTTATTAAAACGAACTAAAAGCTGGCTACACTTAAAAGTTCATGTTTTCGAATTTTTAGAGTTCGATTTCGAATATTTGTACAACTTTCTAAGATCCTTCTAAGAACTCAACACAAATTGTTTCTCATCATATTTGACGTTCCTCAAATGCCACGATCAAAACTAGAAAGAGTATGGCTCAATACAACGAAGAAGAAAATCCAAATTTATCAATTTGAAAACTGCAATTTTTAAAACAAAGCATTTATTATGATAATATTTATTTGTTTTGTTTTGTTGGCATTTGTGTCGAGTTGGATTGGTTTTACCGGACTAAACTTCAAATATTGGATGTATGCTATTAAAAAAATATCTCCAACTGCGAAGTCTGTCGACACTAATCGAAGTGAATCAGCGAGTTGTTACCTGTTTTGTGAAAATAGCTCCAGCTGCATGTAGAGGCCGATTGCTTTTATTAATATTGTGCATCTCTGAAATCACGTCCCTTGGCCATAGTCAATGAATCTGACAATCTCAAGGATTGTCTTCTAGTACTGTATTCCGTCAAAGACAGAAACACTTAATTTTTTCGATTCTGTCATACTTTTGACAGACTTCTTCGCCTATGATTTGGCTTATTTTCTTTATGGGACTGCAATTGATTATGTGGACATCCGCTGGAATATCGAAGGCAGACAGTGTCTTTTTGTGCACAGGTGTTCTCTTATCGGAATATCGAACGTAGATATATAATCAATAAGCAGATGATGTGTAGATACGTTTTTTGAGGCTCTTTTCAAGATATGACAAAAGGAAGCTGCTATTTTATTATTTTCTTTCCAATAAACATGCCTATTTTTTGATTCACCAAAACGTACCGCATTTATGATTCTAATAATTTAAATATTTTCTTATTTTCAACATTTTTTCTGTAAATTTTTAAAAATATTTTTTTGCTTGAAAAATTATAAATAATATTTAGATATCAACGTTTAGTTGGAAGTTACAAATGTATGCAGATTCATCAGTTTTTCCAAAAGCAACAGTTCCAGTTCGTGATAGAATTTTAAATAATGACAAAAAGATTCAAGCCGAATATTCCTATACATTTAAAATCACTCAAAATCGCTTGCTTAATGTACTGAGCACTTTAATAACTGCCATATTATTATATAATAAATATGAAGAATATTAACACTAATCAAACCTGACATTATTAAGAGGACAAACTTTGCCAGGGACGGATCTCTATTCATTATTTTGGCATAGTGATAATTTTACTTAAAAACATTTGCTCATATGATACACGTTAAGATTATGTAGTTCAAGTAATTTTAAATTTTTTGTTTCAGAAGTCGGCAATCCCACTTAGTACGCTCCTAGCCTACACCCTACAGCACTCATAATTTTTTGCTGCTGTAAGTGGACCCAGTTGCAGCGGCTGCAAGCCTTGTAATCATTTAAACGAACAAATTATAAATTATCCATAATGGTTTGGACGCTCGATCGCAGACACTTTAAAACAGTATGAATTCAACTTGACTTGAAATCCTTATACAGCACTTGAAATACTCTAAAAATAAGTGAAGATATTGTAGTACAAATTATGATAATAGGGCACGTAGGATACTTAGATACTCAAACCATAATAACTGTAGCAAAGTTCTTAGTCTTAGGCAATGATGAAGAGTTTGACATATTTCAATGCATTTTACTCTGCAGCAACTCACCCAACAAAAGCACTTCAACCTGCAATACGATATTTTCTTTGAATGCAAATCGAAAAAATAGCTAGAAACCTTAGAAATATATTGTACTATTTTATATTTAATACAAGTTACTTTTCTATTGTAATTTAGCTTTTTTTTGTACTTCCACTCCCACACCCACTTTGATTCAAATTCATATTGATTCAGGGCAACTCCACGTCGAGCATTGCTACTGAGTCCATGTGTATTGATATACATTCGGGCGCACTATGCCGGACAATAAAAAAATGGCTTCAATTTTGGCTCATTATAAATTTCCTTAATTTTAATGCAAAATGACAGCCACACACACACACACATACGCATACACCATAGTATCTGTGTGTGTGTGTGTGTGTGTTGGCACACTACCATATGAAAGTAGCTGCCATGGCATTCATTGAATCCCGATGAGAGCGAAATATGGCTCTTGGGCCACGTTCCTCACATGTACAAGGCGCGTACTAGCTGCGTTTCCGTGGTCCGGAGTCTGTTGGATAAGTCAACTCACGAGCGTGTGTGTGTGTGTGTGTGTCTTTGTGTGGGTAATCATGTTGCCGACAGGCATTGTTGCCACAGTCATGCTGCAACAGCCGCCTCTGTTGTATGTTAAATTGTTGCACGACAATGAGCAGTTGCTATGTTACATAAAAAAAAGGTAACAAAGAGAAGAAAAATTGAGAAACAAAATGTTGGAATGTTAATGGCAAAGTCAGGCGACTATGAAATACACTGCGTTTTATTTTTTAGGAAAATATGTCCATGCAGTTTACGAGCTAATGTAACACCAAGGCTTTTATCCAAGTTGTTCCAATAACAAAATGATAGTAGCTCATGTCCAGCGAATATATTATGTCTGCATTCCAGCGTGTCCGATGGAAGTTCAGTCCTTCTGGTAGTTTGTTGTTTGCGCCGCCTCAAATATGTCCACAGACCGCACACACAATCCAAGTTCACAACAACGGCTTCAACTTGTCTACTTTTTTGAATTCGATTTCCAATATTTGTAGAAAATCCTTCATGGAACCTTTGGACCGTCTAAGTGTTCAACACACATTGCTTCTCTTCCAACATTCCTTAACTATCAACCAACAATCAGAAGGGAAAAGCCACGATCCCGCAAAGAAGAAAAACCAATTCAATCCAATTGATGGCATTGATGCCATGATGTATAGGTTTTCACAGTATAAAACTTAAAATATTGGATGTATGCTATAAAAAAATATCTCCAACTGCAAATTATGTTCTATATTGGAAGAGATAACTTATTGCACTGGAAGGCTTCGAGGTCTGTCGACACTAAACGAAGTGAATCAGCGAGTTGTTCCGATAATTACATATTTCGTGCATCTTTGAAAGTCTCTGCATATGTGTAAAATCAACGGCATTCAAAGGAAGTTTGAATGCGTACGGTCGATAATCGATAGTCTGCTCCAACCAAACGTTATGCAGTTTCGGTTCCCAAGTAGTACTTCTTACTACAAAGCCAAAAACTATTTTGGCGCACCCAAGAGGATGAAAGATGCGGAATTTGAGATTTTGCTGAATGAATAGAAGTAACTTAGCAGACAATTTTTGTTCTTCCCAAGTAATTGGTATTTTTTCGATATACAACAAAGTTGGGTGCCGTACATGTTGAAACCAAGAGATGGCTGCTTCTTAAAGTATATAAGGAGAAGGGACTTACCATACAAGCCTGTTGAAACTGTTCTTGATTGAAGACAGCACAATTTCTATGGTTGAATGAATGGTAGATAAATAATGATGCATTGTGCGGTGCTTATGCGCATGCTTGGGATTCAGTTGATCTTGGGTTGCCGCAGAAATGCATTGTAATGGATATCAATCAAGATAACCTCAAAGTACTTGTGGAAGGCGTCATGAGCCCAAACCAACAATCCTGAGATCTACGCGCTTCTCGACAACAGATTTCAAAACATAAAAATGGTTCAGTTGGTTAAGACTATGTCTATTGGGTTTGCCACCATGGACACGAATTCCATGAATGGCAAAGTCTTGTCTGGCACGGTATCCCAAGCGACGTACCTTACACGGACGAGTGGGTCTAGGCGAGCGGTTCAACTGCGTCAATTGATGATATTGCCACACTCAAATGCGATGCAAGTAGCACATAACAACGCTCTGCTTCTTTCTATAGAGCTCTTGCTTATACCGGTAGGCCCCATTTTCAAAGTTTTTTAATATACACAGGTACATCAAATTCAGAAAGTTAGTGAATGGTAATGGTGACAGGAGCGTTCTATGTACTTTGAGCTAAAACCAATGAAGACCATTTCTGAAGAACGTCATTGACTGCGAGTAATTCGTCAAATTCCTGAAAATGCCCAGAAATGATCGGAATGCATGACAAAGCGATTTGACTAAATGATAATGAGGAACCATATGTCGCAGTGACAAGGGAGAGTCCAAAATGATTTGAAAACACTGTTATGAACGATTCTTTTCCACGCGCTGAATTATTCAAAGGCTGGTTGTTCCGACTACCGTTTTGGTTTGTTGAAGAATTCAAAAAATGGCTCACTGATGGGATCGAGACCAGACTGCACTCATTATTTGGATGTGGCATTTAAAAATTACAAGCGAGATGGGATACTACAAATATTTTACTTGTGTTGAAAAACGTCATTTTGGAATACGGAAAATGAAATAAATTTGTACTTCACATATTTCGGATAAGGGTTTTTTTTAACAAATTTGAAGTTTTTGTACATTTTTCCATATAGAAGCGAAAATTGGTTTTTGGCAAGAAGTTTTTCTATTCCAAGTACAGCTAATTTTAGCTAAGAATCCGTCTTTCAATTTCCAAAAAAATGCACTTAAAAACTTTTTTATTTTCACGTTATAACAAAAATGTATATAGAATAATTAAAATTAAAATTTCGGTGAAATACATAATATTTTTCTTAGATAGAAAAAACTTTTTTTAAATCAGATTTAAATAAAGCCGAGAGTGAAAGAAATAGATTTGATAAGCTATTGACGGTTATATTGTTTCTTAAATCGTCATCTTTTTTATGAAATATTAGTTAAAATATTGAAAATTAAGTATCTCTGAATATCTAAGAATATCTTAAGAATTATAATAAGGAAGAAATAAATCATCACTGTGTCGTGGAAACTAAGTCAAATATGATGATTATGTGCTGTTCTAAGCCAATACTCAGGGCAGTTCCAAGTAGACGCCGTAGAATGGGTAGACCAAAAAATTTATATAATATATAAACATACACAAGAGCTAAAATCTTCACTTTTTTGAAACGGGCATCAGCAATGAGCGTTGAGAAAGCATATCTTTCATCTTCATCTCTGAAGCAAAATGAACGAATATTAACATATAAAAATAAATATTTCATTATGAACCGTTTCTGTTTGAAAATATTGTTGCAATTTTTTACGAAATATTCAATTGAGCTTTTCTATCGTTTATTTGAAAACAAAACTTATATCTATAAAGTTTTAAAACACTTTTCCGCTTATATCGTTCACATGTTATTGTAATAAATATAACTAAATATGCAAAACATTTAATAAATCTTAAAAAGTTGCAAGGTCAATTACCGCCAATTTTTGTCTTAATATTTATAAAATATTACTTGAAATATTAAGAATTAAATTAAAACAAGTATTTTCTTCACATAATAATAAAGTATCCACAAATAACGCTCAATCAAAATATTTTTAATAATAAATACAAAATATTAACAATAACTTTTAACTTTATAAAATACATAATCATCGCAATGCTCAAAAAGCTTGATCTGATAAATTTTTCTTTTTTGGCTTTTTCGCTTTCAAATTAACTAAATTCTAGGAGTGGACACAAGCTTGAAGAGAGATTTCTGCGCTGGATTTTTGAAAGCTTAGGAGCCGTCGCTGCTATGCACAACTTTATATGCTCCTTGACCTATGGTGTCTAGGGTATAAAAATGGTGAAAAGCGAGGAAAAACCTGCAAAATGCACATGCACGTATTTATGCATATGCCACACTGCCTGCATGGCGGCGCTTCATGTGTTCCTGTGTGTGTGTCTGCGTGTGTGGCACGTACATGTGGCATGCAATTCACAAATTGAACATACGAAATCACATTAGCCGCAGCCCAGCTCTGCGCCTGGGCCAAAGCCCAGTGCGACGCGTTTTGATGGTCTGGCTACGGCTTCACCTTCAGCCATCTCTCACAATTTTCCTTACTTATGCTGCTCATTGTGTGCAACATCTTTCGCTTGTTGCAACTTCTTGGGATTTTTTGGGCTGCTGCAGATGGAACTGTTGCTGCATGGTGCAAGAGTGTTGGCTGAAGGTGGGTTCAATTCATTGAGCATTGGGTAGCACGCAAACGACCTGGCACTGGAACACGTACAGCAAACGTTGCCTGACTGGACAGCAAAAGTTTTTCGGGGGGGATTTTACGCTATTGATTTGAATTCGAAATTCATCTAATTGCAAGAAATAAAAAAAAAATGTAGTATCACAACGATTCGCTAAAAGTTTAGTGAAGTTGAGACAAAATCTTCCAATGGACAATTTCAATATACAATTGCAACAGATTCGATTTATGGCAAAATAAATTTATATGAATTTACTTGTTTCGATATTGATATTTATTTTTTTCGCGCATCAGAAGGATAAATCACGCAGATTGGGAATTTCAAATTTAAGCAGCAATGGGTTTCCAAGAGGGAATAAATCTTTGACACCCATGTCAAATTTTTTCATCTCAATATCTCAATTCCTTAGTTAAGTTTGTATTTTTTATAAACAACTCAAAGTTTTTTTTTGGATTTTTACTATGTCTGAAATTATTAAAGAACGATGTTTCATTAAAGTTTGTATTCGGTAGAAAATATCGGATGCCGAAACGTTGAAAATGTTGCAGAAAGCCTTTGGCCAAAACGTTTATATTTGAATGGTATTATATGTTCAAATAGGGCCGAGAAAGTGTTGAAGACGCAGAGCGTTCTGGTCGATCATTCACGTCAATTAATGAGCAACCTGTCAACAAAGTCAGGGAATTAGTGCTCGAACATCGTTGACTGGGTGTGAGACACATTACTGGTCTTGTTGGAATATTAGAAAGATCAGTTAAAACCATTTCATGCGACCATTTGGGGTCAAGTCTCAAGGTGTTCAATTGACTCGACTTCCTTCTCACAGAACTTGTTACTAACAAGGCCCATTTTTTGTAAATGATCAACGCTCCACATAGTGGACATAAGCTGTGTACTTTTTAAGCATATAGCTTCCTAGGATCTTGCTACATCCGGGCACACATATCTTGTTGGGCGACTGAGATCCTCTAGATTGTGCCAGTGCCTTACTTTACTGTCTGCTATACATTTCCAAATGCCAGTTTTAAGTCTGTTATTGCAATAAGCAAACATCGGACTTGGGCCTACAAACTGGGCTTCCGCCCATTACCTTGGTGACCTTCATGCCCCGGCACCCATACCAGAGAGACCCTGTTGTTGATTGCCAGTCCACTATTTGGTCTTGCTTTGTTTTTTTGTGTTCTCTTGCAATTCTGCTGTCCTAAGTCATCCTGAATTGCTTCATCTCTAATTATTTTTAAAACTTTTTCTAAACATAGTTTACTCATATCTATGCATATGCATTTCCATCTGCCTTATTGTTGATACTGTAAAGTTGTTGCACATCGCTTACTTGTTCGTCCGTAAAACTAAACTCAAGGCTTTGATAATACCCTATTATTTATCTCTACTAATGATCCAACAAACTTTTAGCTTGAAGGATTTGTAAAAAAAAAAAAAATTAATAAATAAATACAACTTATAATCATCTATATTCACAACATTTGGTGTAAAGTTTTGGAACATGTCTTGCGACAAGCGTTGCCGTTAGTAGCCTCGTTAGAGCGTATCCATCATAATATCTATCTAACAGTGAGCTTCTCCCGAATAATTCATTTATATTAATACATCCTGCAAAACACGCACACACGCACACACGTGCTCAGAAGTATTTCAATTTGTAATAGTCCTGGCAAGTGTTGTTGTGTTGTGGGGAGGGGGGGAGGAATTCGCAGCAAGGGGATTGCAGTTGCAGTTGTCGTCGTCAACGTCGAGAACGCGACAGCTTAAAGTTTGAATTGCTGCAGACTCATCAGGGGCAGCTGCTGGCACTGCCTGGCAACTGCCAACGATGCAGTTGCCTCTGTTTATCTATCTATCTCTCTCTCTCCCTCTTTCTCTCTTTCACTGTTGTACGCTGCGTGTCTGTTTGCTGCTGCCCCACACTCCACGGGCTACATCTCGAATAGTTCATGCCATCACCTTTGGCTGACTCTGCTCCAGCTGCTTCATATGTTAGCGCAAATAATCGCCGTCATCAACAACACCGACGATGAGTCTTCGTTGTACTCTTGCCCGTTACGTCCCCAAGCCATGGCCATGCTCAATCTCATGCCCAAGCTTATGTCCACACCCATGCTCAAACACAGCCTCGTCATCATCTTGTACTCGTCCTCTCGCCGTCGAGAGAACGCTGACGCCATTAGCACCGAGTTTTGGAGCAGTTGTAGCAGAAGGAGCAGCAGCAGCAGCAGCAGCAGCCACGTCATCAACGGCAAACTTTAAATTGTTGCGTCATTACAATTCGAGCAGACCAAGCAACGAACCAGTCACCAGTCACCAGTTACCAGTCACCACATACCCAAACCTGGCCACCGCCTCTTGTGTCGCAGTCTCATATGTGGAATAACTCATGCTGTATGTACATAGCTTGTGCATACGAGTTCCTTAGTGCCTTGAGCCTAGAAGTGCAAGAGAGCGTAAGGGGAGCGGGTGTGCAACAGGAAGCACGCGTGTGAATATTTGAGCCTAGACGACGAGCAGCATCTTCCAAACGTCGGCGTCGACGTCGTCGTTACTTGCATGATTGATGTTGACTTTAAAGTTAAGTTGTGTCACTCAAATGCTTACACATACACACGCACACGCAAGCATAGATACACACGCACACACAGATACGCATGCACACACACTTACAGATACAAATACTGACGCAGCAGTAAGCCATCTGGTTAGCCATATTTACAGGTATTGGCATCTCGTGGCATTATTTGCTGATTGAACATTTGCACATTAAAATTTTTGCTCAAAAATGCAAAATTTTGGGTACTAAAGTGAAAACAACGAATTACAGATAAACTTCGGATTTGCATAGACTTAGACGAGCTGGTTGATGAGTGTTTGAACAAAAAAAAGAAACCAAATCTAAAATCAACTTTCCAGAAATTTATTTCTCAGTATGTTCAGTATGATAAAACGAACGAAGTTGAAAAATAAAAACAAGTGAGGGAAATCAAAATGATCTTAAGTTAAAATCTTAGAGATTTGGTAGCTGTTAACCGCTAAACTCAACTGCGGAGAAACGGAAAAGATATCCCCATTAACATATATGATATGGCATAACATAAAATTTTTTCTTTAATTAATTTACCCTTGGAAGTCATTAATTACATAAAATAATAATTTTTTTTTTTAAACGGCCATAGAGGCTGGAGTTTTTTTCAAATAACTTAGAAGCACTTAAATGAATCTCACTTCATAAAAAGCTGTCCGCGTATGTGAAGTACTTTCTCGACTTAGTGCCATGGGGATTTCCGTAAATAGCTAACCCCCAGATGTCATTCAAGAGGCCATTTAAATCCAATTTCCTTGCCTTTTTTTCAGATGGAAATGTTGTTGGTAATCCCAAGAATTTGTTGAAAATCTTGACTAAATCAATTAAATATTGACTATTTAATATTGACTATTTAAAAAAAATCACACCGAATGTCTGCCTTTTTGTGAGGATGAAAGGCAGAATAGTTTTCTATGATAGATTACAGATAATTTTTAACACTTTGTTTTGTGCCCTCTGTAACTTATGCCTTTGACTTACAGTAGCACCATCCCAAACTTTCGACGCATAAACAACTGTCAAAAATATTATTAAATTGCTTTATAGAAATTAAATTTTCGGTTAATAAAACTATATAGGGCTATTATACCTTCATCGATTTATTCTATAGTCATACTAATGTGGAAATTAAATAGTATTTTGCTAAGCAAACATAAGATATTCCTAGCCTATCGTATGGAATTGTTGTTTATCTGGAAGCTTATGTTGGAAGAAAGGTAACAAAGCTTACATTTAACGAAAATTCAATTTAAATTTCCAACTGTGAAAATATCAATGAAGGACTTCGGTAGCTGCTAAATGATTTCTTGGCATAGTGGTAGACTAATTTCAACAGTAGTGTCATCTGAAAACCTTATAGCTTTCGTATACCATGAGCAAAGATATTAAAATGACTAGGTTCTAAAGCGGCACCTTGGGGGACGCCTGCGTTTAATAGAGTATGGACTTGATTTGGCACTACCCAAAAATATCTTTTCGTTAAAATTTGGGATTTTTCAGTGGAGAGATACAGCTTCGGTTAGACCTAAATCCACATTGCGCAGAAGAATGATTATCCGCAATATATATAAGCACAGAATTATGAAACATGATACTTACGGATACTTGAGTTTGATACTTTACGTTTATTTAATTAAACTCTTATAGTAGAGTTGTGCAGCTTATAAACGTTCTAACTCTAATAAGTAATGCACAAAAGTTTTTAATTTTTATTATAACTTTATCTGAAATACATACTAATATGCATTCTTTGTGTATCGGAAATGAACTAATCGGATAAATTTATGAATTTGTATTTTTTAAGAGGTACTAAGTACAGCGAACTATTTAATTGAACAATAATAAAATTAGGAAATATTCTATTAAAGCGTCGAAAATACAATAGAAAAGTAATCCATATGCTTGCCTCTTGGCTAAATTTTTATAGATACGCACCGCCTCACTTCAACCGGAGATGAAAAATTTAAACCTTTGTTATCGAAAGTTGCCAGTATATTACAGTTGGCCAAGTTAGGGGGTTTCAAAATTCATGATTGGTCATATATGCGCGATTTGTCAAATCAAAATTAGTTGAGTTAGAGTAAGAGATGAATTGAATTGACCGCTTGCAACAGAGGAAATCGTAAAGGTGTTACCTTAATATAAAGATAAGTATCGTGCAAAGTATAATTTGATCCACAAAATAGTAGTACTAGATGTCGAAAATTATGAGTTACTCTTCAATGGCAGAAGAAACTGTGTTAAGAACTAACTGCGTTTGAGACAATGAAAGCTTATGCAAAAGTAACACGCCGTGACATGTACTTCGATTATTTAGGGATGGAATTTTTATAAGGCGAAGTTAGCAAGCATAGGATGGGAGTAGGATAGTGAGTTCAAACGCTTAAATTTATTACATATTTTGTTAACAATTTATATTTTATGAGCAAAAAACAAGCACAAAATTAAACAATCAATTTATTTAAAATAATACTATGATGATTGCATGGAGTTAATGGAATTTTTGCTTTTTCCGAAACCGCGTCGGTTTTGGCTAACTTCATATTTTATGTATGTTCCAATAACATTTCATACATATGCGATATCTTTATATTTAATTCATGTCAAAGTTTTTTGTTAGAAAATTAAAGCTGTTGTTTAATTTCAAAATGAACTCTTCCACACAAAGTACAGGGTGCGCCATTTGTTATATCGGCATGCAAGCATTGAATAACAAGAAAAAGACAACCAATTTTTGAATCTAAGGTAATTTTATTCAATTTGATCCTTTGCAATTTATCCAGACTAGTTTTTGAACACAACATCAATCAAGAAGTGGCCGCCTTAATTGGCCACAGCAAAAAATGCTCATTTTACAATGTTTTCCATAAACGTTTCGAGCAACTCGGTTGGTATGAGATGATATTTTCCTTGAGCTCTTCAATGGGCTGTGGCTTGATGGCTTACACTTTGCTTTTCAAATCACCCCATAGAAAGATGTTGGCCTCTCGCCTCGCACCGCTTTTTTTTGACATCGGGCGAACAGGGAATTTTCATTGCAGAAATTTTATTGTTGGATTTATATTGTGCCATATCGCACCATCTTGTTGCAAACAGTAATCTGCAAAACCTTTTTCAAGCATCGGCGTTTCATGGATCTTCTGTGGATTCTGCGTTCCAAAAATTCTTTTAGTGTCAACTATTCGAGTGACTATTTGAAAGTATTCAAAGCGTGAATTGCATTTTTTTTGGAAACAAAAGTGAGTCATCTTTCAAAATGCGCCGTAGAGTGGTTCCACTGATCATCTTGGCATCATGAGCGCGGTGATAATAGAAAATTTTTGGATTCTGGGCAACACCCTCTCTAACCGCTTCGATAAGTTCATTGGAATACCTTGGTTGTTGGTTCCATATTGAAATACTGTCAAAAGAAATGATGCACTCTGTAGTTTTTTTGACCTTGTACATATTGTGCTTCGCCGTCCTTTACCTCGTTATTAAAAGATAATTACTTTTTCTATAATCGTTAGGTTTCTCACACATATATGCTTAATTTAGGTTTTCAGCATGAAATAAAGAGACAGACTAATCGAGTTTACTTTAAAAATCCACACTTTCAGTTCAAGCATTTTTCATAAACCAATATTGTGACTTCAGCGCTTTTAAGCCTTTAAAGTTGCAGCAGCAGTGCGGAATATCTATTGCACATATCCAGACCCAAACCGGTCAAGTTAGATATTTTTTGTTTTTTATGTTTGGAGTATATTTCATGACGATGTACACTTCCAGCACTTAAGGTTAATTAAAATACCTGTAGATTTTATTCTTAAATGTAAAAGTGAACTAAAAAACTAACGATCCAATAAAATGACAGCATGCAGATATAAATGCCAGTGCGAAAGTTGTTAATTTGATGTGGTTTTTGTAGGATGTGTAGGATATGCAAAGGTCGGCAACTAACTACGTATGGTGTACGCACATAGAACTCATAGATATGTGCGTTGAAAGATACTTGCATGTCCTGCGGCTGAGACAGCGACTATGTGTGTATGAGTGTAAGACCACAGATATGCATATACCAACAGTAGCGGATTAAACTTGTGGGGGTGCTGGTAACTGCTTATTTTAGTTTGTTGAAATTTTAAAAAGTTTTGTGTATACTCCGAAAATTTGATACATAATATTATATTTATAATTAGATAAGATTTAACAGAATATACTTATTGGTTACATTTATCACTGGGGCACTTAACCCTAGTCTGGCTATTGAAACCACCCGATGTGAGGCAACCAGATTTTTTTTGTGGAAATACTTGAAATCCGAGGTATACGCTGATAAGCCAAGAACCAAAACTCAACTTAAAGACTTAACGACATGAAATTGCAGCCATATCTACCGATACTTTGGCCAAAACAGTGAAAACTATCAATAAAAAGAGCACAAATTGTGCCTAAGTCGCAAGATAGACATTTACGCGAAATCGTATTGAAAAAGTAGCTGAAATATATCTCCTTAAAACGAAGCGACTGCCTTCTTTATTTCTTTTTTTGCCAAAACAAATGCTTTCAGATTCAAAATTTCAAAAGCAATAAATCGCATCTGCTTTGCCCTACCAAAAAAACCAACGATCTGTAGCGCAATCAAGTGACAGCGAAATAAGATAAAGAAAATTATTTGGGTTTAAGTTCTCGTTCCGCAAAAAATCATGTTCCAATCAGCTCAGTGCTAGAGTATCGGGGTTGCAACTGTGCAATTAAGATTAGTTTCATATTTATAGAGCTCTAAAAGTTTTTAGGGATTCAACAAAAAGTTCGCAATTAAATGGATTTTGTAGGTACGCATTGGGACAAAGTTTCAAAAATAAGTTTGTTTTTTTGTAAGAGATTTATTGTCCATACGAGGCCACTACAATGCTTAACTCTCTGTTGATTTTCGAATACCATTTCATAAATTTGAGTTCTCTTTGGTCTCTATACATTTTCCGAATTCTTCAAGTAGCTCGAATACATTTGCATCCAACGAAAATCTATTATTCGGCAGTATAATTGTGTCTTAAAATCACTTTGATACGCCAATCGTTAGTTTTTGACAATTTATGGTGAACATTTCCCATCAATAGTTTCGCCTAGTTTTGGCAACTCATCAACTCAGTAGAATCACGAAACCGAAACGATTTAATTTCCACTCCCAATTTATTCTGCACTTCGATCAAATTTGCAGCTAAAATAAACCAAAAAGTATTAATAAATTACCTAATAGTTTGTTTTAAGTTTATTTTTCAAAAATATCAAATTTTTATAATCGTCTTTGAAGCAGCGCATACCTAAAATATGACAACCCTGCGGCGCAAAACAAGTTACAATTCGTCCCTGCTCATCGATAATTGTATGGGCGCCTACGTTGACATGAAAACTTAATTGAGTAGGCGTTATCCTAATGTTGTTTGGGGTACATTAAGTAGTCAGGTCTATGAGGCGTTAAGAGAGCGAGAGAAACGCGGCTAGAAGGACTTCAGCCCATACGCATAATGATAAGAACCCTTTGGGCAACAACGTTGTTGCACGCATGAAACTCCACATACGATGACCGGCTAATGATATAATGGGCTAATCAATACAATTAATTAGCATTATCTGCATCTTAAATAGGCGGTGGTAAAAGACATGACCAGGCGGCATCGTCGATGAGGTACGGCAATGAGCTGCAGGCCACGAACTGCAAATGCCGTCAATGATGTGCTCATACTTATGAATGTATATTTTGTAACTATATGCAAACAGTGCAGACAATAACTAATCGCACACTTTTCAATTTTGGTAGAAGAGAATTTATATATTTGTTGACCAACTCTATAACTTCGGAAAGTAGTTAGTAGTTTGTAAATAATCATCTCAAGATATTATGGAATAATTGACACCAAAGAAACATGCTGGAATTGTTCAGCTTTATATTCCAAATAACTTAAATAATATCAAAGTTAATATAAGACGTTTATGCGCAAGATTTATGATTTCTGGTAATGTCAGTCAAGTCGTGTTAAGGAGAATCCGCGAACAACAAGTTTTCGTCGTTCTCAGCAGTTGCGCATCGCTCGGAACACTTTTTGTCGCATAATTCGTGCCAATTTCAAGATATTTGATATCTTCAGCAGCTGACTATCGAAAAATCGAAATGACAGAAAACGAACACGACTTTTAAAAATAACAATCATCAATCATATAACCAAAATACTACTGAAAACCCTCAATTAATTGAAGAATAGCCTCAGTATGATCAAAAAGTGGCTAATTGGTGTGGTGTTTGTGCGGATACGATCATCGGTCCTCTTTTTTCGAAGGCAATGTTGGAGCAACTTCAATGGCGAGCGTTATCGAGCAATTATAACAGATCTGGTGAAGCATTTCGTGTTTGAAAATATTTTAAATGGCGTGTGGCTTCAAAAAGCTATTGCAACACGTCAACCAATGGATTTATTGGCGATCATTATTCACCGGGCACAGTAGACAAACTTATAAAAGCAAACCAAGCAGGTTTTGCGACCTGGGCTTTCATGCAACGATAACATACATGTCGTCAGAATTGAACAGTCAGTCGAATATACTTCGCCTCTATATGACGTTTATTGATAATGCTTAAGCTTTCGATGCAATAAAGAGAAAGGTGCTTTGCATCGCACTCTCTGCCAGAGGAGTCCCTGAGAATATTGTAAATATATACAGACGAATGCTTAAAATCTCTTGGGTCGACCACATCATAAATCAGGAAGTCCCAAGAAGAGTCAATAAAAGCAGGGAACTTCTTCAAACCAGCAAACGCAGAAAAGCAGCATATTTTGGTCATGTAGAACGTGGCCCCAAATATCAACTACTTCAACTCATTATGGAAGGTAAAATTGAGGGCAGACGCAGCATTTACTACAAAAAAACTTTAGAATCAAACTTGTTTAATTTTTCGCTTAAAGAAAATGTAAAAGTGTGCGAATACTTGTCGGTTTCACTGTCAGCACATATATTATGTCATCTGTGGATGCAGATATATATAGAGAACGATGCTGAGGTAGAAACCCGTCATGGGGTTTTGGGTTGTGCAACTGAAGTGACCAACGCTGCGTAAAAAGAGGTCTTAATGTCTTTGGCAAAGCAACTTACGGAAAAGCTCAAACCCCCCCTAATGTTGCAGGATAAACAACTCGAGAGGGCGTAGGCAAAGTGCTTCTAAATGGTCCAATTGGTAGCCAAGTGTTCCAAGTGTTTTGTGGCCATTAATGGGATTCATAATTTTTCATGACAATTTTCGTTTTATTTATGCAAAATTAGTGAAAAACACAGATTGAAAATAAAATACTATACACTCTTCTGGGAAAAAGGAAATGTATCAGTATCTGAAAAAGACGACAAACGACAATGTTTCAACTGGCAACTCGATTCTTCCTGCCGTAATTAAAATTTTAAATAATATTTTACTTAACCGCATTGCATACACATTGAATACTTCAATAGTGATACTTCCAAGCCAGTTTCCGATGTGGTCATTCCTGTATCGATCACATAAACACAATGAGCATCTTGTTCGAACGATCAGCTGAGTTCGTACCAATCCTATATGTGGCATTTATTGAGTAATAGAAAGCTGGGAAGGGAGGCTTTATGGGCAGCGCTCGAAGACAGAGATTTTCCCGAAAAGCTAGTTAATATCGTATGTCGTTGCTACTATCGGGGTTCTGCACGCAGAACAACTAAGTGATCAATTTTATACGATTTCAGGAGTCAGGCAATGATCCGCTCTCTCTCTCCTTTATAACAAAGTTAGATATGAAATTAGATACAGCGCACCTCAGACGACAGGGTATACAACGGAAGCTGAATGACAGATTAAACAATCTTGCCTTCACGGACGATACAGTTTTGCTCTCCCAGAACCACAGTGACTTGTAGGTCACATGAACAATTCCCTATCTCATGTTTCTCTTAAAACAGGCCTAAAGATTAATTGTGGTAAATCGAAAACCATGGCAGTCGTAATCAAATTCCATACTCATAATCAAACAAGTTAAGAGACGAATTTGAGTACCTAGGTAGTATGCTGACTCCGAATGGTGGTACCGTGCGTGATGCACAGAACCGGCTACAGAAAGCTAAGCGTACCTTTGCTGCGTTTTCTCGACTTTTGAGATCCGTCGTCATTAGAAGATCAACCAAGCCGAAAATTTGGATTTTGCATTATTGCATTAAGACGGTATCACTGTTTGGTAGCGAAATGCTGGCATATGACGAATGCTACCAACCCACAGGTACAATGCTTCGTCAACCGATGTCTGGGGCGCATAGTCAGCATATGCTGGCCTAGACGAATCTCTAATGTGCGATTATAGAAGCTAACTGAACCAAAAGGTTTACTAAGTGACAACAATAGACGCAAAAAAACAGGTGGCTGGGACACACGTTCCTCTGAGATCAGCAAAATCTTACAAACTTCGCGCTTATCTGGAACCCCATTGCTACTAGGCGCAGAGGACGCCCTAGAACTATGTGGAGATGTACCCTTATAAACGAAACCAAGAATTCGATAAATGAATTACGATTTTTAGCTCAGGATAGACAAAATTGAAAAAATGTAGTAAATAGGCTACGTTCTCAAAGTAACGTTGTGTTATAAATAAGAGCATGGCAGCAATAATAATAATTTAAGAAAGTTCACTATGTCACGTAAAAAAATATTTAAAAAATCGAAGTAATTTTTTTTCATAACGCTATAAGCAGTCGTAGAATGCAGATTTCTTCAAGAAACGTTATGGAAGAAATGCATCATAACTAAAATTAAAGGGTATTCACAGTATTTTTACTATGACTCTATACTGTGCCGCTTATTTTTTTTTTTAAATTAACTTACCAATTTTTTTCTTGGCATATTGTGCAGCAGCAGGCCTCTAAACCCGAAATTCGGTGGTGCATTTGCCTAGCACTAGCATAGTTAGCAAACATACGCTTTTTGCTTCGGTAAATCTCTATTAAAGACATCGCAGTTCGGATTTGGCTATAAACTGCAAGTTCTTGTTCTCTGCGTTTCGCTGTTAATAGCGATATATCCATGCTTCGCCTTAATGCGATGACTTAGGCAAGGGGAATACATTTTATATACAGACTCTTCGAAGAGTTTTGGAATTTTTTTATTCACAAAACACATGCAAGTATATGTGAGTGCTATTTGTTTATTTATTTAATAATTTACATCGTCATAAAGGATATTGTGTGTAGAAATTATATATAAATATATATATTAATTTTTTTTTATCAAATTATTAAGTTAGAAAAGATCTAACGTGAGTTCCTATTGAACTGTTCAAAAAATTCATCAGATATGATTTTGCTCTTGCGCATTATCTTTTCCTCTTGACGCCGTAAATTCTGAATATCGGCTAACTGAGAGTTGGCCTTCTTCAATGCATTCAATTCCGCCTTACGTTGGTGATCCAATTCAGATTGTTTGCGCATAATCTCATCTTCTTGGTTAAGCTTCAGTTGGTACCAATATTGTGTATCAACTTCTTTCTCCTCAGTGCGCTGTTTTTTACTTAAGGCTTGCTGGTATATCTGTTCGCGAAATTTCAACAATTCTTCCATATGAGAAACTCTTTTGCAGGCGAACATCGGGCTCGACATTACATTATTGATTTCGATCTGGGCATCCTCATCGCTATTTTTTTTAGCCTGCAAACGATCCAATTTCTTTTGCTTGGACATTCTCAAATTGTAGTTAAGTGTATTGAGTTCCATTTGACGGCGTTTTGTATCGAGTGATTGGATTGTTTCGGCCATTTTGTTTTCGCGCTCGCGAAATCCAGTCCAAAAGTTAACATCTGCAGCGCGGCGTGCTTCCTCCGCCTTTTTACGTTCTTCAACTTGTTGATCCAACCAGGCACGCTGCTGATCAACTTGAAATTTCTTACGCTGATTACTTTTTAGATCGTGACCGCTTAATCTCTGTGCGCTTGCCATACCAATTATCAGCTCTTCATCAGCAGCCTCAATCGGCAACTGTGGATCATTAAGATAGCTTTCACGCCTGAGCTCCCTGCACTGCTGATGGAGCCGATAGTCATTTATATTGGAACGTTCAATACGTTGAAGTTCATTACTTCCCAATTCGATTTGATTGACCACATCGGCCTGATGTTTCATATGTTCTGCATACTGTTTTTCAAGGTCTTTCTCAGCTTGTTGCTTTCTCTTTTTCTCCAAAACCTGCAGGTTAAGCGCTGGCAAGTCCAACTAATATGCAATTTGCATTAGTAAAAATATCATAGTAATATTCCGGATGAACTTACTCCAATTGTGCGCTGCTGTGCGTCGAAGATGCGTTTCTTGCGCTCCTGTTCGTAAACTACACGTTTTTGCAGGCGAAGCGCTTCATCAAGATCCCCTTTGGTGCATATAGCCAATTTTAAAGACATTTTGTTGGAATATAAAATAACTTTACAATAAATGCCGTATGTGTGATTTGACTGATATTTTCTTAATGTTTGCTGTATTCATATAATTTTGTATGTGAGTTTTGGTTCCGGGCTACTTGATTGCCTTAAAAAAAAAGCCGAAAACTAACATACGGCTTTTATTTTCTTAATTTTCTGCCCGATTTGCAGTAGTAAAAAGTACTTGAAACAGCATAAAATTTTATATCGATGCAAGATTGCGAATAATCTTTGCGCCAAATATCGCACGCTTTGGTACGCAGCTGCGTGGGAGCAGCACTTATTTTTCAAATCGGCGTGTAGATGGCGCACTTAAAAAAATTTATTTATTGTTTATCGAATTCGATTTGACAGTCTAAACTAATGTCGCTTTGTTCAAAAAGACGATTTTAGTTTTGGGTGGATCGAAAAACAGCTGTTGATTTTTGAACGGCTTGTGACTCTCTGTAATTGCATTCTCTTCTTTTGTCACTTTTAGATTTAATGGACGTTTTTTTCGAGATAACTTTAAGTTGGCATTGCTGTTCAAGATGGCGACCGATTTAACAGCTGTCAAGTGATTTATTCTCAGGTAATTGAAGAATTGAAACCAAACTCTTATCAAGCAAGACGTAGATTCGTCAAATGGGCCCAAAACGAACTTACTGTTGTTTCCGAGGAAGTGCGCTTCTGGTTGAGTGGCGAGGTCAACAAACAAAACTCTCATCCAGTGGAATCATTGGTCCGTACTTCTTCAAAAACGCTGTTGGCCAGAACGTTTTAGTGAATGGTGATTGGTATAGAGCCGTGATTACTAATTTTTTCATTTCTGAGTTGAACAACCCTGTTGTCCAGGAGCTGTGGTTCCAACAAGATGGCGCAACATGTCACACAGCTGGTGCCGCAATTGATCTATTGAAAGAAACGTTTGGTGACCGCCGACTAGTTTCATGTTTTGGAACTCTGGACTGGCCTCTTAGATCTTGTGATTGAACACCGCTAGACTACCTGCTGTGGGACTATGTAAAGTCGTTGGTCTATGCGGATAAGGCACCAACGCTTAACCATTTGGAATACAACATTCGCGGTGTAATTTGCCGATATACGGCCACAAATGTTGGAAAAAGTCATCGAAAATTGGACATCCAGAGTGGACGACATCCGAGCCAGCCGTGGCGTTCATATGCCAGAATACATATTTAAAATGTAATACCGCAAGATTATCTTTCGGATAAATAAAATTCATCTCGGTCTAATAATCTATCGTTGATTTATTATTTATTTATTTATTATTAAAAAAAAACACCCTTTATATGTTTATTGGATGCCGATTTTAATATGAAGCCCACAAAAGAGCCCTATTACCATAAAGTTTACTTTAATATTTTCGTAAACAAACAAATGCAGCTCAGATTGCTAAAAAGTTGCGTGATGTGTGATGGTGGCAAAACTATAAAAGAAATCCAGTATCAAAGTTGGTTTGTCAAATTCTGTTCGAAAGATTTTATACTCAAAATTAAGCTATGTTCAGATCGGCCAAGTGAAGTTGATGATGACGATATCAAAGCTTTAATCGAATCGGAACGTCATGTCACGAGATGTTAAATCTGATACAATCAACCATACATGATCATATATGACGTCTTGCACTTGTAAAAAAACTTAATATTTGGGTACATCATGAATTGACAGAATTGACAGAGCAAAACTCCTTAATTGGTAAAACATTTGATAAGGACGAGAATATAAAATCGCGCTTGCTTCAGTTTTTTGCAGTTAAAGGCCTGAAGTTCTATGAAGAAATAATGAATTTACAGAAAAGCTGGCGAAAGGTCATCCAACGAAATGGAAAATATATGCTCGATATAATTTCATTCTAAAACTATAAAAATATGTATTTACTTTCTTTGAAATAATCACTGGTTTCTTTTCGTTCAACCCAATAATTATTCGTGTATATATTTTTTTGGACAAATATTATTTTTGTTTATTTACTACTTTAAATTTTGATTTAGTGAATCTTCGCTTTTCCTTAAGAGACTGATAGTGTTATTTCAAAATTTTAGCTAAGTTCCTGAAGAATTATTTAAAAATTGGTTTTTGGAAATCGCGTGCAGTTCCTAAGAGATTAGACGCTGGGCTGCTTGATCGTTGCGGTGCAGTCGACTTTACCTGCAAAAAGATTCGCATATGAGGCGAACTTTTCCAGATGTTTTGCTTTTTTCTCCGCTATTATTTCGTTTGCGTAGCTAATTTTGAGGTATCTGTGAATATTTTTGTTGAAAGTTATATATGTTGGTGAGTTTTTTTCTGTTAAAAAAATATGTGAGTTCATGTATGCGTCATGACAAGTGATTTGCATTCCACTAGGTTATTCTTAGAAAACCATTATCTTAATTTTGAAGACACAATAGATGATGTAACGAAGTTTGCTGTAGAAACCATCAGTATTGCTGCCATACCACTAGGTTGGAGCATTTGACATAATTTGTTCCTTTTGTGGGGGATGGTATGTTGTTGCTCGAGTCCCGCTCTAAGCCCGTTCTGAAAACGCTGGCATCTATGGTTTCTGGGTAAGTTGGATATGGCTGGACACAAAAATCGATATTGACAGCATATAAGTAATTCTTCAAGCTGTAATCATTGCAGTGTTTAGAGTTTTGGGCTGTGTTTTAGGCAGACTATATGTATATCGTATATTCAATTTTTATCAGCTTTGTTTGAGATACAAGGTTGTAAATATATAGGCAATACGACTATTTTATAGATAACTTTCTTGAAGCACGCAAATTGTCGCCCTTAGTTAGGAAGCATATCAGTGCTATATTGGATTTTTCTATATTGTACTACCGATCATCTTTTGCTGCCTTTTGGTTGCAATTGGGATTAATGAGGCCAGCTCGTTGCAATTGATGTTGAATACGCGCTGAAATGTCATTACGATGAATCGTTGATTTGGTGGGGCAATGCAACCTAATAGGAATGATATAGTGCTGGCGGATTTAATTAACTTTGGACATGTGACGGCATATTGGCGCCATTGATGTTATGCCCAATAACAATGGCACCATAGGCGATAGAGCTATTATTAGTGGTGTTGATGGATGATGCTGATGCTGATGCTGATGATGATGCTGCTACTGATGATGATGATGCTGATGATGATGATGCTGATGATGATGAGTATACCAAAAATGGGCGCGTCAGCTGCTGCGGCATTCGAACAAACATAACCCATAGCTTTCGGAATTCGAGCCAATTAATAATCGCCTCATGCATCTATTATTTACTCAGGATGCATTTGCGCTGGATGGTACTTAAGCATATTGATAGGACAAAAATGTGTATTGCGACATTAACTTTTGCAGCTGTAATTATTCGTTTGGAAATTATCGATAAGCGCATCTTCAACAATTAAATATTGAAAAGAAATTGTTCAAATTTATGTGGGTTTTTTGTACAATTCATGTCAGAAAGGAGGCTAGTGCATAATTGTTGCTTAGTTATCGTTGAAAATGAAGTATATTTTCAATCCCATTTCGAATACACTAACACTAACTATCGGTTAGAAAATTAAATGCTGCCAATTAATTCGTTGTCTTTCGATTGTCAACTTTTTCCCATAAAATCTTCGTACCAACTTTGGTTTTAAGGAAATTCAATATCCTGAAATTTCTTATTGTTTCCTTGTACTGTAGCGATTTTAATTAAAGTGGGTTGACTATACGAAAATTTGTCAAATCGGACAAAAAGTCAGGATTTGTAGGAAAATTTGGGCTTAATAAATGTAACTGACATTGGTGCAGTTATATAGAGCATGCCCAAGTCGTACACGACTGTAACTTACGTGGGATTTCTGTGAGTGTAACCTAGTCGACTATAGCTTCTCACAATAGATGTCGCAATATATTCCTTTTTTTTTAATTGCTTATTATTCCGCTTGGAAACTTAGGGCCTCTATTAGAACCTTCCATCGTACTCTGTTTTGCGCCGTCTGTTTAGCTCTGCCCCATGTTGTCTTCGACTGGGCCACTTCTTGGAGAATATGGATCTTCTCCAGGTCGCCTTAGGTCTTTCGATCTGTCTGCTGCTTTGGGTATCCCAGTTCAGTGCCATTCTGACAATAGTGTTTGGGTTTCTGCTGAGAGTATGACCTATCCATGTCCATTTTTTCTGCCTTATTTGGAGGTGTATAGGGGGCTAATCTGGGACACAAGACTGCTCTGCATTGGATATTCTGTTTGGCCAGAATATCCCGCATATAATACTCAAGCATTTGTCGCTGAAGACTTGCAGTCTCTGTGTCATCCATTTGTCCATTTGATCCATGTCTCACTACCATATAGCACTAAGGACTAACACATGCATTGTAAATCCGGAGCTTTGTTCGTCTACTTATTTGATTGTTGGTTCAAATGGGATAGAGTCTTCCAAATGCTGACAATTCGGTTTGTGCCGTCATCATCCACATCGCCATTGTTGAAGATGATGGTACCAAGGAATGTGAAACTAGTGAGAAACTCTATTGTGTTCCCATAGAAGCTGATGTTTCCTTGGCTGCAGTGGTTGAAGCGCATTGGCTTAGTCTTGGCTACGTTTAACTCAAGTCCGACTTTGCTAGCTAGCCTGGCGATATTATCAGTTTTACTTTGGATGTCTGGATGTCAGACAGATGTCGTCTGCATAATCTAAGTCCCCAAGCTGTCGAATGAGGCTCCACATGATTCCACGCTTGGGTTTGCACACTTCTATCATTAGCTTGTCAACCACGATGTTGAAGAGAAGCGGCGACAATGGGCATCCTTGCCGAATTCCAGGACCGTCAAGCATCTTCAAGTTACTTTATTTTATTTCTATATATTTTAATTTATTTTTAACACAAACACCTTATGAAATGGTATAGGCAACCTAACTTAGGCTCTGAATATTCTTCATATGCATTTGCCAACATATATTTATGTTTATTTACTTTTGCATTTATAATTCCAATGAATAACTTCTAAGAATTTATATATATATTTATAATAATGGATTGTGATTTTTGCGGAACTTAAAGCTAATATATTTTAATCCTTTGTGTTTCTACTTAGCTCATTACTAACTCTTAAAATCGCTTGAAAATTAAGTTAATTATGCTTCATCCTTATTCGAAATATATGATTCAAGAAGTAAAACCCTAATCCTAAATTTTTAAATATTTGCTGGTACTAAAGAATCGTAAAAAAAGAGATTCAAATAGTTTACAAAGCAGTTATCGGTTAAATAATTGTACAAAAATTCGCGTGCAAACAAGCCTTAGGAGTCGGTCAATCAGTATAATGTGTAAGCAAAACTCAACTTGATGTTGACACAAATGTTATCATGGGAAATTTAAAAAATTATTATCGCGTCTGATGCAATCAATAATAAATATTTGAATAAAGTTACTTACCTAAAGCATGTGCTGTCTGTGGAGACAATTTTTTGCATCGTAAATGTTTCCAGCAAACTGCTTGCACTGCTTGGGGAGAATAGCGATAAAAGCGAACTTTCTTTATGATTTTTCTGTATTTGTCTAGTGATTGCCGCACACACACAAGCTGATTCGTATTAAAAAATGAAAGTATCGAAAGATAGTGACAAGAATATAAACGGGTAGTGCAACAGATGCGGCCGGGTCGAACTAAACCATAAATGAGCCATGTATTGCAGCAAGGATTTACGTCTTGTATATGCTCTATATTGCCATAAAAGGGCAGTATCTATAGAAGTATTCAAAATATTGGCTGACTATAAAATAAAGTTTTGCAACAGATGAGACTAGACCGCAAAAATAGACAAACTATCTATATTTATATGCACAAAAAACTTAAAATAAATTGTATTTTGCGGAAGCGAAACCATCAAATATCTTAAGAAAACTATAGAGTTTCGTCAACCGAAATTGTTGGAGTATTCTGATCCAGAACTATATCCAATGCGAGGTTTTGGTATGCTACCAGGCAACGGGGCATCAAAAGCGACATATCGATTAGAAAATATAGTTGGATTGGACATACCCTCAGCAGAGACAACAGAAATATAGCACATACAGCAATCGAATGAAACCCCATTGATAATCGTCGCAGAGAGCATACCAATAAATAATTATAAAAAAAATATAATAACAAATATAAATTTCCAGTTCAGCTCGAGTATATTGAGTTGTTGGATGCCAAAAATGTTTGTAACACCCAGTAAGCAAAGTCATAGACCTCCTTAAGTTATATTTATACATAGGTCAGAATAGCTAGATCTAGAAATATTGATATATTGATTTAGAAAAAAAATTCATATACAAGCAAAGATTGCAAGTATATTTCAGTTATTTTTTTAATTTCTAGGATATATGGAAGAGCTCCTATGGACATATATTATAATATAATTTGTCAATTTTTAATCATTAATTAATTGTAACGTTTAAATTCTGCCACTATTGCCAGCTGCATACACAAATTCAAGCATTAAGTTTTAAACATTTCGCTTTGCCTTTGCTCACATTCCAAAGAGAGAAATACTTGACGTGAGGGTAGTAGAGGCGACAAACACCGCCTCGAACACTCAGGCTGCCATTATGAGAAATACTTACTCTATAGATCTTACACTAACTAATACTCTTTGTCGGAAGATTAAAATCGTGGTATGAATAATACTATTTAATTTATTATAGCTCCCATTGAGCAAAACTGTCAAAAATTTGCAGTTTGGCGTATTTTTAACTTATCCCTAATGTAACTTTAACTTATCCCTAATTAAAAAGGTTTAAAAAATAATATAGACGTCTTATTTTTTAAAAATCGTTTGAGTATAAGGCCCTGATAGATTAGTAACAAATTTTCAAAAAATTTATTATATTTAATTCGTTTTAGATTCTATATATATACTAATGTGCGAAGATATCGCTGCTTCCGAATATCTAATTTTGAAAATCTTAATAAATGTTTGTCCCAAGTTAACTGGACCTCAGTGTTGTCAACACTTTAACTTTCTATCAAATTTTGTACAGCGCATTTGATCTCTTTGTCTTTTATTCTACTCCAAATCTATCTGTAAAACCACCTTAGTCTGACAACCCTAAGTTCTCTTCAAAAAAAGTTCTCTTCTCTTGAAAAAATCTGGATCTTTCTGATCTCTTCGAATCTATACTATTTCCCGCATCTCTATATTATAAAAAAATGTCGTCCCCAAACAATACTGAAATAGCTGACTTGTTTTGCAACTTATTCTCAACCAAGCAATTCTAATAACCCAAATAATATTGACCTCAACTATCCCCATAATCTACCTCATTCAAACTTTGTTACAAAACCTACAATTCTTGTGACTGACATTTTCTAATGTTTGTTGTCCACAAAATCATGCTTTTCTCCTGGCCCTGATAACATTTCCAGGTCACACTGTGCTCCCTCTGTACACCTCTATCTTTTAAAACAAAGCTGAAGAATCCTATTCTCTTTGTCTATTTAATAAACAAAAAAGTTTGTTATTAATAAACGCTTCTGATAGCATAGGCAGGATGGAATTTTTACCAAATTTTTTGCAAGTTTTCCGATTTCTTAATGAGTTAAAGTGAAGTTCGAATGTAAACTCTTGCAACATGTTGCAACTGATTTCTTGGGACTTTCGTCTACAATTTTATTTTATGCCAAATACATGCAGGACACTTCAGGCTGCAAGAAGTCCTTAGTTGCTGCTGTTGTTGGCTGCCGCTGTGATGCTGCTGCTGCAGCTGGCGTTGGGGCCAGGCTATGGCGGGTGGACCAGCGCCTAGGCATAAAAAGGTCGTACAATTAGTTGTGACCCCAAAAAAAAAAAGAAGAGGAGCATATGATGACTCCGTCTCCCGTTGCGTATGTGTGTCTCATCGTGTGTGTGTGTGTGTGTGGGTGTGTGTGTGTGTGTGCCACACAGTGTGGCAAAAGTGTTGAGCATAGCAAATGACTGATGGTTGGTTAATTGTCTGCTATCGCTTTTGTTTGCTGAACGTTGCTCCTGCTGCTGTTCCTGTTGCTGCGGCTGTGGCTGTGGCAACTGTGGCTGACGCTTGCAACATTAGATGTGGCACAGATATGCACGCATCAACGGCACAAAAATGCTGCAAGAGGCGGTGGTGGCGACAAAATAAATACCAGCACAACAACAATAACAACATCAACATCAAAGACAATGCATATGCACATGAGTGGGTGGGAGCCGGCAGGGAGTGGCAGACAACTAACCAGAGTTCTGCGGCTGCCGCTTCTTGGCTCTGCCATGGCTTCAAAATAAAAGCCAAAGTCGTTTTAAAAATCCTGACACGATGACGCACTGGCGTGCCGTGCAGCCTCTGCCTCCGCTGACAGGGATACATCATATACAGCTGCATATTACGCCTGATGTTTTTTTTCTCCAACTTTTTTGTTGGTTTGTTTTTTTGTTTTTTTTTTTTTTTTGTAAACATTTTTATTCTTCACATTTAAGTATTGTGGCTGCATGTAGCTCTCGTTGTTGTTGTTGTTGTTGTGTGGTGATGCCTTTTCTTTGCACTAAGCTCCCAGACATTGGTTAGAGGCGCCGCAAACGGTTACACGATGGTTGGGTTTGTTGGGTAGGCAAACAAATGGCAAAAAAAAACACCGCAAGGCGATGATTGCAATGATTTTTTTTATGTGTTGTACGTACAAATGGGCAGACGTTTCGGTATGCACTACATCAACCCGAAGATCTGTGAAACCAATCCTGACATACTTGGAGTTAATTATATTTCTTAAGCAATAAAAAATTATTTAAGATGATGAAATTTGTAATGTCTGAGAACTGTGTTGGGAGATATAAAGTTAAGATTGTTTGTAATTTGGGGTATCTGTTCCTAAATACTACTGTGGGTGATAAATAACGGGAATTGCTTTATATTTTACAAAATCCTTATTTAGTCTTCTCTGCATCTTCAACACTTTCTGGGCCGTCTTTGTTTTGGATAGAGCCTGTTGGCCAAAGGCCTTCTGCAATATTCCAATTGTTTCGACTTCAGAAGTTTTATTTCAAACACAAACTTTGATGAAACTTCGTTGTTGCATAATTTCGCATATTGTAAAAATCGAAAAACGCACATTAGGTTGTTTTTCAAAGCACAAGATCAACTAACCAAGGAATTAAGATATTGACATGAAATTCGACATGGATATCAAAGACAGTGCTATCAACCTATAAATAGAAGGATTTGTCGCCAATCTGTTTTGAATTTGTAATTCCCAATACTTTTTGCCCGCAGCAGTGTATTGTAAAGATGATTAGATTGGAAAGAAGTAAAAAAATATCTATTATCAATAGATTTTTGTTTTCTTATCAGTGTTTTCGTATTTTGAAGAATTCAAAGATTTTGCCTTCAAAGCAAGCTTTGAATTGTTATATCCATAATTTTCTCAGCTTTCTAGGATAGTCTTTGGCAGAGCTCTATGCAAACTTTCATCACTATTTAAGATACTGTACCAAGTCAATTTCTACCCACAATTTGAGGCATGTGGCTACTCAGTCAAGAGATTATATCGGAATCATTTTTTTTGACGTGCTTAAATTAGAGAAGCCTCTTCATGAGGGCTTTACCTAGTGCAGTGATAACTAGAATTTTGTTGGCATTAGAAGTTAACGATGTTGAAGGAATAATACAATCGTTCTTTAAACTTAATAGGTAATAATAAATAAATGTGTCCAATTTATCTTTTATCTTTATTAATATGTGTTTGAGTAGAGTAGGCCCCTAACTATATTCGTAAAGCCAATACCAACGATAGTATCTTTAAGTAGTAGATATTTACTTGGACAAACAGCGTCTAGTTGCTAACTTTGATAGTGCTAGGCAAATGTAGTGGTAGTGCTGCACCGCGAAACTTCTGGTAAAGAGGAGTGTACGCTACCGAGGCCCACTGCTGAGTCTAGGCCTTTAAATAAAAAGTGCATGCTTCTGCACAGAACACCTCGCAAAGAACCATAGTAAAAATAAAGTTAATAAGCCTTCATTTTAGTTATGTTGCTATAATCGTCTTTTGAAAAAGTTGCAATTTCTATGTCGGTTTATATTAGATCGACACCTTCCAAATGGGTTTTCGCTAACGCTTTCAACAACTTTCAACAACTATCTCAATCATTTGATCAACTATCTTTTTAATTAGTGCAGAAAGTTATCGATCTATGGACAGTAGGTCAAGATTCGTTACAAATTTGACAATCAGTGACTATGGTGATGTCTATTTTTATATTCTTTGATATATGAGCATTTTTAAAGTGTATATTGAAATTATTCTTCTTCTAAGATGTATCATGGAGAATCGTAGATATTCAAAGAGAACAGATCTCCACAGTCTATTTCATATATATATGTGGAAAATCACACCACAGTGGGAGAATACGCTACCGAGGTATACAAAAAAATTTTTTTAATATTTTGTAAATTTATTGTTTTCAAAAATATTTGGCAAAACCAGAATGCTCATTTTTATTGCTTGATTTTGCAGACAAAACTTAATTTGTACCGATACGAAAAGTTAAATAGCTTCGTTTCAGAGATATTTGACGATTTAGCTCGTGAACTGAGATATCGTTTTTTCGGTTAAACTTACCGAAAAAAAATTCAAACAAAAGTTTAACAAAAATAAATCAAAATTTTGAGAAGAAACTAAATTTTTTCAAATTTTTTAAACATAAGTTTTAAATGTGTTTTGTTTTGGTTTTTAATGATTGTTGTCGGAAACACTCGAAATTTTTTAAATTGTCTTGCTTTTGAGTATTTTCTTGCACACTTTGCTTAGTTGCCTCATTTAATATTTAATTATTTATTTAATATACTAATTAATTTCTCTAATTTTTTTTTTTGTTTCTATATGCAAGTAATTTTTTAAGAAACTATGGGGTTTTCAACCCTGCTCGCTTCGCTCGTTAACCTATAGCCCTTGCTTTTGGTTTTTGTGACTTGTTTTTTTTTATAATTTTCCAAAGCTTTTCGTATTATCTTCGCTTTATCTGATTCATACAATTTTTTTTTTAAATATAATACGCGACTTTCACTTAATGCGTATTTCTTTTTATTCGTTTTCAAAACCTGCAAACAACGACGTTCTTTTCTTTCTTCGTCTGTTAAATTTAACTTCTTTGTGCCCATCTTTGAATCTCTTACATACAAATTCCTGTGCCCCGAAAAAGGAAATTTTTTAAAAAACAACTTTTTTATATAATATAACGAAGTACAGCTGAATGCTTGTCAAAGTCATGCTGAGACTGATTTGGAAGCTTCTGAAGTTTCGATTTCTTTGTGGAAGACAAAAAGTATCGTGGCCAGCCCAAAATGTTCGAAGATGAGGATTTTGATGCTTTACTAGTTCTGAAGTCTAGCCCAAAATTAAAAAGAACTAGATGAATCTTTGGCAGAGATTCGGCAAACAATTTCCATTCGATACCGAAAGGCTATTTGGAACTGCTGGGTCGTTACTAGAGATGAAAAGAGTCCTTCCCTAGGTAGTTCGCCAAAACTGCTAAAGCCGTTCCATTAACGTCGACATCGCGGTCAAAGCAAAATATATACGGTCAACGGTCTTACGAAAATCATTGGAAATTTAATATAAATATAATAACTATTATTTATTGGAATAATAATGTTATGTGAGACTGAATAAATTGCTTAAAGTATTTATTTGCCCATGTAGTGCCCAGAAAAGAAACTAGTAGCACGGAAATCTCTACCTCTCTAGAGGCCCCTAGAGATGCTAGTCAGATGCTGGAAACCTTGTATTCATGTTAAGCCTGTTCCATAATGTTATCATCTTAAAGATCTTTCGAGGATCAATGTATGTAAACCAACGCCGATGTAAAACGAAAGTAAGTATATCAAATGGGACTTAGCGATGACATCAATCAGAATCGGAGTGCTAGCCAAAGAACACTGAAGTCACATACTCTACTCACACCTTATGTCTCACTACATATATGATCTGTACAGAAGGGTGTGATCTACTATGAGCTGCTAAAACTAGTTGAATCCATTAATTAACATTATCGTTATAAATAAAACAACCTCTTCATCTTTAAAAAAGAGGCAAGTTCCAACAAATCTTTGGTTTGTTGCTGGTATATCGAAAACTATGAATAATATATCAAAAAATAAAAAAGAGAAAATCTGAAGATTGAAGATGAACTTGCACTACATAAATGTATTCGGCTTTACCAACTATTACTGTGGGCAAAAAATTAAATTTAAATTTAAACAGCATTGGGTTTCCGATAGGCGACAAATCCTTTTTTTTCAGGTTGGCAGAACTGTATTTGACATCAGTATCTAAATTCATGCCAATATCTTAATTCCTTAGTTTATCTTGTATTTTATAAACAACCAAAACTGCATTTTTCGATTTTTTCAATGTCTGAAATTATTCAACAACAAAGTTTCATCAGAGTTTGTGTTTCTATAGAAGGCATTTGACAAACAGATTTTATCCAAAACACATGTATCTGAATGGTTTAAAATGTTCAAAGAGGGCCGAGAAAGTGTTGAAGATGTAGAGCGGTCTGGTCGACATTCAACATGTCAATGAAATCAAGTAATTATTGCTCGAAAATCTTCAATTTAGTTTTAGAGGCACTACTGGTCTTGCTGGAATATCGGATGAATCAGTTAAAAACATTTTATAAGAGCGTTTGGGCCTCCAAATAGTCAAAGTAATTTCTTGAAAAAACAGCTTCGCGTTGATGTGTGTGCAACCATGCTTTCTGACTATCAAGATGAGATGAAACGCATTTGAACTGTAGATGAAACATGGATTTACGCTTACGAACCGGAAACAGCCGATCAATCGAACGTATATCGTGCGCAAGGTGAGCCAAATCCGAAAAATATAACGTCCGACTCGTTCAAAAATCAAGATCATGTTCACTGTTTTCTCCGATTACCGTGATGAAGTGCACTTCGAATTTCTTTCAACCGATTAAACTGTTAATAAGGAATAATTTTGAAGTGTTATGCGTCGCTTACGTGAAGCAATGCGTCGCAAGTGGTCAGAATTGTGGCGAGAGAACAGTTGATGCTTTGCATCCTGATAATGCACCGCCACACAGCGCGCTTGTACTTCGTGATCATTTTGCCAAAAATTCAACTCATATCGTTCCACAATCGTCTTATCGGCTCCGTGTGGCTTCTGGCGATTCACTAAACTTAAAAAATCACTTTGTGGTCATCGTTTTGGCTCGTTTGGGGAGATACAAAGGAAATCGAAGAAGCAAATGAAAGCGAAACCGGTAAAGGACTCTTCCGGAAATTGTAAAAAGCGCTGGCATAAGTGCATTGCAAGGAACGGGCACTATTTTAAAGGGACCGAAATAGATTTAGAAAAATAAAAATAAAGGTTTTTTTTTTAAATATAAACCAATGCCCTTTATTTCCTGCCCACAGTAGTACCTATGCACCCCTCTGCTGCGTTGAAGTGTATTCCTTTGGTACTATGCAAATCACCACTGCTAAAATGCCCAGTGCAAGAGTATACCACAACAACAACCACATGGTGGGTGGTCGTTTTGTCGCAGACCACCGATCCCCCCAAATAACTGCCGCCCACCATGCAGCTGCCAGCTACAATATTTTACTGACTGTGCTGGCTTTTCTTTGCAATTTTGATGCTATTTCAAATAGAAAAAATAAAACAGGAATAGAACAAGAAAAGCTGGAGAGGCGTTGGCGGCAGCAGTGGCAATAACGACAGGAGCAGCAACTGAAATAACAACTACAACTACAACAATTTTTCAAGCACTTCCGACTGTTGCAATAGAAATCTGCATTTTTAATTTGTGTGTGTGTGTGTGTGTGTGTGTTTGTGTGTTTGTGTGTCTAGTTATTCCTTTTTTTTCTAGATATACATTTTTTTTTGTTTGTCCTTTTGTTTGAATGTGTTCTTCACTTGGGCTTAAACCACAACTTCATGCGTCACCGCGCGCTGTAGCGCCATCTATCGTCGTGCAACGGCACGTGTGTGCTGACAAGCAGCAGTGTGGTAGTTCCCGGGGGGCCCAAATCTCCCTGAAAGCAGGCGCGTTTACATAAAAATTGTTTTTTTTTCGTATTTTAAGTACTTTAGATACGTAATATAACAATTTCTGTATTATTGGGGTTCCCCGAATTTTTATTTTTATAGCCGACGCCTCTGATACATACAAAGGGACATGCAGTTGCGTTCCAATTCTTGTACCGTTTGATGTTATGCTGCTGCGCCATGTTGTTTGCTGCTACCTCATACGTCTCAGCAGGCCTCAATGCCCTACACTGTTATCATTTTTGATAAGAAATTTGGTTAGGTTTGTATGCATTTGGATTATGAAAAGGGAACAGCAACTTAGTGCGAATTTTTATACTTTTTCAATAGGAACACAAAAAATGAAGGAAACCGAAGGATTTCTCAACTCTTCAAAGAAAATTTAAGAGCTTTAAGATTTTTTTTTTGGAGATTGTTTTGGAATCAGCAATAATTTACTCAATTACTCAAGTGTGCTTAGTATGAGAATAATGAACTTCGTGTCATATCGACTATATGAAGCAATATGATTCTTTGTAGAGATCAGTATTTAAAACTTAATTAGTAAATTTAATTTTTTTTAAACACAGAAGATTGCAATTAAAATAGAAATATCAGTTATATGGGATTTCGTGGATTTCGAAAGTGCCATTTACAAATCTAAACAAAGACCGTTTGCTTTGGCACAGAGGTGCGTTTCAGCGGTTTAACATAAAAGCTGCGCTTATTTAAAATTATCTAATTAAAATTATCTAATAGATTTGTTGTCAATTAGATAATTAAACCGAATTCAAAATGGGGCCTCTAAGTAATGGAGATTTTGTTAAGTAAATAGCGTCTATTTGCTAGCTGTGCCAGTGCTAGGCACCAGTGCTGCAGCGTAGAATCACAACACCGATCTGCGGGATTAAAAGCGAGTACGTTAGCACCCTTCATCATGTGCTACTTCATAATGTTCAAGTTTTGACGCTACGTTGTTTGTTATATTTTGAAATTTTTTGCATAAAGATATCCATATGATTGAACATCCTGAGTCTGCAGTGAACGATTTGTGTGGAGAATTGGTATATGTAAGCCAAGGAACTGGAATTTGGTAAAAATTTATAAGAAAATTCGTAAGACATTCTAATAATTTTCTGTAATAATCACAAAACTTTTAATTTTTGTTTTAAAATCTTCAATATTACTTGATTAAAAAATGTGAAAAAGAGATTAGCATATGGCAAAACATCTTTAAAGGCAACACTGGGCGAAATTTTTGGTATTCTTCAAAATAGATGCTCACTTAGCGAACTGTAACGTTACTCTTGTTCCACAGTCTCTTTGATACATAAAGCTTACAGATGCCTAACTCAAGTACTTCTTCCTTTGCCGCAATGTAGGGCATTAAATATGTTTATATGGCTGTCACTTAATATTTTTGTTTGTATTTCAAAAATTTGTTTCCATTTTGTGGGGGGTGGAGGGGGTTTTTTTTGTCCGGTAACTGCTGTTGCATGCTGGCTGCTGTTGATGCTTCTGATGTGGTTGTTGTTATTGTTAACTAGATGAATGGGTGACTGGGTGACTAGCATGCCCCAATGGTTGTCCTACTCCTGTTCGTGATCACGGTATGTTACTCGAGCCTCAAATGTGTAAAGCCAACGACTGCGCCAGCATGCAACATCAACAATTGCAACGTCTGCGGCGGCTGGGCGGCTGTATGCCAACGAAAGCAGCAGCGGTAGCAGCATTTGATTGTGATATGCACACAAAAGCGGATTATGCTCGACTCTTTAGCAGCATCATTTATGACATGCAACAATAACAGCAACGGAGCAGCGTAGTCCAGGCCAAAACATGGTTGACTCAACCGCACAGAGAGCATAACAGCCAGCCAGCCAACCAACCAACCAACCAACCAGCCAGCCAGCCTCCCAGTCAGTAGTCCGACCATCTAACCTAGGCCAACCCTAAAGCCCATACTACTTGCCCCTACCAAAACCCATTTTCGTATGCCCAATCCGCAAGAGAGCTTGTCAACCCACCCACATGTTGTACTAGTTGTGGCCAACTCCATGCAGAACATCCCCGTACATGCAACTGTACGCAATTTCGGTTAGTGGCTACAATTTTGTTGACTATTCCGAGTGTCTCCATTCATTGTAGGTACATTATGATTATTTACACCTCACTGCAATGATGGCAAATTGAATTGCAAGCCGGAAAGGCACTGCCAAAACTGGCAAGCTTTTGATGCTGATGCAGTGAAGTAGCCCAAAAGTAGCTGAGAGTCATATATTTTAATGAAATTAGGTTACAAAACGAAAGGAAAATACCGCTTCTCAATGTAAGAATTGTTCAAAATCTTTTACAGATTGGATTTTTGTTGGAAGTACGCATGTAGCTGAGTCATTGAATAAAAATAAAGGAGTAATTAAGGCAAAAGAAGTCACACCGTTTCGACTACATTGTGCTTATACTTAGTTGGATAGATGCAGTCGACTTAGGTAATGATATACCTATGCCACAGCAACGGCATATCATCAAAACTCATAAATGAAGCAAGATCTTTGCTGGACAACTTAAGAGAAAGATACATATCAATATACTTGGCAATACGTATGTCACACTCAACTGGATTCAAACCATAGTATTTTATTGGTAACCCAAAAAAAAGACATTTCTATGAGAAGGAATCCAGGACTTCAACAATCAAAACTCCTTATATTTGACGTCAAATGTAAGAAGTTTTCTAACGCGAAAATATTAGTTCTTTGAGGCTGTACAAAAACAACTTTTAAATTTTGTAATTCTTTGTTGCTTAAATTCGGTTCTGATTGCCCTACTAAATGATCGAAGAACCATGGGCCATGGCGTGTTATTGCTGCATAAGCTCTCACTCGAGCTCATTAACACTCACGCACTACAGAACAAAGTTTCTTATATCATTTCATCCAGAGCAATAGTGCTAGACTTTCATTTTGTAGTTCCAATTATGCATTGCACGATCCTTCTCACGTCTTATGCTCCAACCATAACGAATAACCCTTATGATTTCCATTTTTACAAATAATCTATGCAATCCATCTTTTTCTCTATTTTAACTGCATCTAGATTTGCCGAATTGAGCTTTTCTGATCAATTACGAACAGCAGCTTTTGTTAATTAATGTTTAAACTTTTGGAATACCTTAAAATACCTATAAATCAACAACCTTTACTAAAAAACTGTAAAAATTTTTGTAGTATAATTAAACATATAAACATTTTTGGCTCATAATTCCTAAATAATCGTACAACATGTACAACGTCGAGTTATTTCTGCACAATCTCTTAGCTCATTGACATTAACACAATTCGTAAAAAAATTCATCGAAATTGAAATGAATTGTATGTTATTTAGAAGTTGATTGTTGAAATATATTGTGTTATGGTTTTATTGAATTCACGGGTTAGAAATTCATTGAATATTATTTTAGGTTGTCACGATTTCCCCTTACTCTCATTACAAGCAATAAAAAAAGCATTTCGTTCAAAAAGCAAACCCGCTTGAACTATGTTACCTTATTTATAAATAAAATACGATTCGTGTGAATTAAATATATTTAATATTTTTTAATAATAATCTAATAGTTTCATAAACTGTAAAAAGTCAAATTGGGCCGGAAACGGTTTTAACCGGCTATAAGCGATTTCATTTCAATAAAAAAAGCATTTCATTCAAAAAAACAAACCTGTTTCAATTAAGTTACCTTATTTATAATTAAGATGCGATTTGTGTTTATTAAATATATTTAATATTTTTTAATAATTTCACAAAGTAAAACTGTTGAAAATCAAATTTGGTAAACACAAACGCCGAAAACGGTTTTAACGGGCTATAACCGGTTATACCCGTTTGAGTTAACAGCTCGTGTTTGAGAACTTACTAAGTCAAGTACGAACAACACTGTAATTTAATAGCAAAGAGCATCCAATACTTAATTATAGAGATCAGCTATCTAAGATCAAATCAGTTTTTGGTAATCAACATCAGCTTGCTTACTTCACCAACAGGATTTGAATCAATATAATAACAATTATTTGTAGAATGTTCATATCTGCGGTACTCCATAATTCGGAATATCGAACAAAATTACGAAATACAAAATTCTGGAACTTTATTATTTCCTAAACACAAAGTTAATTTTATTTGTTAGTATATTTGCTATGAAGGCAATAGTTATAATAAATATTTTTTGGTACGTACGCCTTTGTTTACTGGAACTTCATGTTTATTTTCTAAAAGTCCAAGCAAACTCTGTCATCGGCTTATGCGTTCTAACGACTAAGCACAAATTGGGTGAAAAAACAACTCTTATTTTTTGATGAAAATTGATATTTTTCAATATCTTTAAATGGGCTTATTTTGAATAATAGCTTATAATTGCTCGCCATAAAAATTTAATATTTATTTAATATATTGCAGATATGTTTGGAAAATTGTATGCTTTTTTCGGATTTTCTTTTTTTTTCTTTTTATTCGAATTTTGTTTATACAAATACAAAATACATCGATAATATGACTATACACTAAATGCAACCATGCAAAAATTCAAAATATATGTATATATATTATATAAATATTTAATAGTTGCACATAAATTATGTACAGTCATATACATATGTGGCACATTCATGCCCAGCCATTGACCGGACTTCTTTCTATGCGCAACATTGGAGCATATTTTCTGCAGCACCCACTACTGTCTTACCCTATGCGATGCAAATTAAATTTATGTTTCCCATAAATTTTAAATTTATTTTATTGAATAAATTAATTTAGAATAAAATACAATAACTTAAGAACAGTTTTCAAGTATGTAGAAGTTAGTTTCAACTTGTTTCTTTTATTTTTATAAATATTCTTTATTTTTGCTCTGGATTTTTTGCCCCAACAATTTCGGACTTTACTTGATTTTTTTTTTCTTGAAATTTTTTCTATATGGCTTGCAGAAGTAACAACTCCGTAAAATGTATTACAGCTCCTGAGAATATTAATTTGCAGTTCATTAAAAGATAATACAATTCAAGAATAAAAATATATACAAATTATTTTCAATAAGTCTGCTTTCCCATTTGTGGAAGCTAAGCTAAAAATCAAATGCTAGAAATAAATTTTATTTTAGAAAAATTCGAAGAAAAGTAGTTTGTCTGTAATTAATTTTTATTCCTTTTTCTTTATAATTATTCTTTGAAGTCAAATTTTTTTCCATTTTTTGCTTAATTATTAGTCTAATTTGTGCGCCTCCCATTGAATGTTTTAGTTCATAACTTTACAGCAATTACTTTTTGTTCAATTTATTTCACTTTCAACGTTTCGAACGTGTTCCTTAAACTGAACGTATTTTATGGGATTATTGTAGATATTTGGAAAGTATAAGAAGTCACTGAATTTAATAATATGCACAAAAATAGGACAGATACAATAACAACAGAGCAGTCAAGATTCCGGGATCATCCAAGTAAATTCATTTCGAAAAAGTAAAACTAATTCTTGTGCTTTTGGAAAAAAGTTAGACAGATAAGAAGTTGTTAGAAAGTCAACGATATGTCATTCGTTGAATCCGAATTTTTGGAAATATTACAGGTTTTGTAGGTCTCAGCTTACATTTTCTACCCTCTAAAAGTAAATCAACAGCCGAAAGTTTCACAAGTCATTAGAAAGTTTTGAAAACTTAAGTTTATAGTAAATTAAAAGTTATTAATTTACAAGATACAACCTAGCAGCCTCAAGTTGTCGGACCCGGGCCTGTGGTATAAATCACTGGCTAAGTCCACCCTGTCATTTCGATATAATAAACATCTGCCATATATATTTATCAAGGAGTTGTGTCTTGAGCCAATTTCAACTGTGTTACCTCGCCATTTGCATATCCATGGACCGGTAGAACTGGATTTCATTATCTGATCAACTGCTACTTTATATCATAGTACAGAGTGGGTCTGTCTCACTATGCGTGTAGTCCAGCCGACTAGCTGTATACACTTATAATACTCTCTGTGCTGGCAAATATTGTTGGATTTGCGTTTGATTCGTATTTCCTCATGAACGAGTTAGTCGAGCAAAGATGTGATAGTAAGTTTTTGTTTTGGCAGTTGGCTTAAGGCCATGTATTTGCCATGGTTGTTGGCCGGTCTTGAGCTTATCATGAATGGCACATTGGTTTCTTGCTGGGCATTTTCAATGTGCACGTTTATTACCTTTTGAAATGCCTATATCCCCAAAAACTAGATGGCTTTTGGAAACGTCTTAAACGACTTGTACCTGATATAGGCGAAGCTATTTGTGGCTTTGACTTGCCAGCAGAGGCTCGTGCTTAAGCACGTGCTGCAGCGCCAAACCCTTGAGAACAAACTCCAACTTATATCCAAAACTCGCTGCAACACTTTTGTAGTAATTTTTTAAACAATCCCAGTTGAATATATGGATAAAGCATAGGTGGCTGACATGATGACCTATGTACAAATCTACATAAAGTTTTCTCTTTAATTTTTCATTTAAATGTACAATATTATGATTAATTTTCAAAACATCAAATAAAAATATATTTTATAAAATAATATATTAATAGCATAAAATATTTTGCCTTAAACATAACCTCAAATAATTCAATATCCTAACGCGGCGACAAAATGGCAGCCGATTTGAATTTAGTTCCGCAAATTACTTAGTATAAAGTATTTTAAGTTTCTCGAGGAGCTGTCTCCTCGGCCACATTTTTTACCTTTTAATTTACAAGTTCAGACAACAAATAAAAATTTGTTCTTCACATTATAAAATACTTTGCTCCAAACATAACATGAAATATTTAAAAATCCTGAATCCTAACGAGGTTCGGAAATTGATCCACAAATGACTTTAAGTTAAACCTGATTATTTTGGGCCTGAGCGGGGCCTCGTAGCTGAGTGGGTAATACACCAGCTTACTAAACATGAGATCGTCGCACAGTGGTCGCAAAAACGGTTCGAGTCCCATTCATGACAACACGCATGACCATTTTATGGTCTATCTTAAAAATGTTTATCTACTTAATAGAAATGGCAACAATTTCGGCAACCCCCCTTGCCGCAGCTCTCACACCCTCTCCACACTAAATGGAGAAGGGCTCATCAAAGACCCAAGCGCCATTCATCGCTTTTCTGCTGGGGACAGCTACAACAACACCAGCTAAGAATGATGCCAAAATTAAGATTGTATCGTCCAGCCTTACCACGATCAAAACTATGTGTAATTTCACAATAACACCAAAAACAATGGGAATCGTAGGCGCCACTCCTAGAAGTCGTCAGATGGCAGCCCCCCTAGTGGCATAAGTCGCATCTGGCCCATTACCATTTCGATCAAAAACAATCTATTACAGAAACCATTGCCAGAGAATGCAATATAAACTGCTCCCCCAACTCGATGACGACCATAGGCATTTCACGATACAGTCACGAACTGGACAATGGAACGTTAGAACCCTTGAAGAGGAAGACTTAAGGCGACCTGCAGAAGATTCGTCCTTTAAAAACTGGTACAGGCGAACACAACGTGGGATAGAGCTACATAGGCGGCGCAAAACAGCGTTCGATTGAAGGTTTTAGTGTAGGCCCTAAGTTCCCAAGCGGAATAATAAAGAAAAATAAATTTTTTAATTTAAAATATATATAAAATTTGTCTTTTTGCATTATTTTTCTTCTGTTTTGAGACATCTGTCCGACCGCCCTATGGATGTAGATCACATTCGGAGAGCACTTTTGTTAGCAATTTAGAAAGAAAAAAAGCCGACTTATTTAATTTATATTTCTTTTTTATTTTCAAAATGAATCCTTGTATATGCAAGTTATGTATAAATTTGAACGACGACGCTGACAGAGGCTGACATTAAGCGACGTCTGTCAAAAGTGCAATGTGCGGCAGACGGCAGTCGCTGGAAGCTCGGGAAGTTCGCTGGCTGACACAGTCATTTGGAGTTTGTAGCGCTGCATAGTGCCGAATGGGTTCAAATGGGCTGGGGCTGGACGGTGGCTGGAACTGGTGTCGTAGTTGTTGCCGGTGCCGGTTGACATGCTACAAGTAAAATCCATTAAATCTACGAAATGGAAATTAATTTCAGTAGCTTAAGCATTTCTTTTTTATGTTTTCATTAAAATATGCAAAGCACATGAAGCGTAAGGGGCAGAGACACCATATAAAGAAAGTGAAATGAGCCGTTGATGTCAGCGCAGACATGTTGACATCTCTATTATTGGGCAGTTCCAAGCGGTGCATTGGGCAACCACCTCAAAGTGTCATTGACTTTGGTGGCCACTAAATGCTAGTAAATGCTGCACATGGCAGCCAAAATGAAGATGCTCGATATGAGTAGAACGACGACACATTACTATGGCAGCAAGAAGAAGTTGAGATAGAAGTTGGACTGGTCTTGCTGCTGGCAGCTGTTATCGCTGAAAATTCTTCATTCGTTGCACAGAGCCAAGCCTCTGTGCCTCAGTCACTGGCCCCACCAACCGTTGCACTACGTGTATATGTGTGCTATGCCCACTGCCGCTTGTCAGGCTTTTGGCAATGAAGCGTGTCCTGTCGCTGCAACTACGTGCAACGGAGTAGTAGTCGGCGATAAGAGTGGAAATGCTTTTATAATTGGCTATCAAATGTAAAAGTGCGCGAACAAATGTCTCTCTCAATGAATTGAAGCGTAATGACAACAGTTCAATAACTTTTTGGCAATCTCACAGCACTGCGCGCCTAAAAACCGAGCATTTTTAAGTGAAAATTATTACAAGCGTAAATTTAAGAGGCGGCGCAATGGCAGTCCCGGCTTTACTCTCCCAACTCTGTCACATGGCATTGCCGGCTAAAGGCAAGACAATACACGAGGCATACATCAAAAGCCAACTTAAAGGCAATGACTAATATTTTTGGCTATCAGCAGGGCAGAATGGCCAACTACACTCGGTGTGCCTAGTATATATGTGCAGGCAGCTTTATGTAGTAGACTTTCCTTGCCCGTACAGGTGTGCCATTTGGCTGCCCGGTTACCCACTTGGTTTGCTCTTCAGCGCCGCTACGCTATCATTGCACAAGTGCGCAAAATTTTGGACTCAATTCACGTGCTTGGCTGCCAAAAATTGTTGCCACAGCTACGTTCTGGCAGACGCCTGAAGCCTGGGCCGCATTGCACATAAATTTGCACATTGAGTCGCCCTGTGAGTGTGTGCATATTTATTGTTCTACTCTTGGTTAAGGTATTGTACCTATTGGGTACAGTTAGTATGATGAACGCATTTGGGGAATGGGAATTGGAAATGACTTGAGGAATATTGAAGTGGTATATCTAATGTGGGAGAGATAATAATTGAAACCCAGATGATGGCCTGCTTAACTGAAGTTTATATACGAGTTTATTCGAAAATTAGAAAACTTCCAACGCGTTTGACAGACATGTGAATCTTGAAGACCATCATGTGGATTCTGCTTTAAATCGAGCATTAGGTTTATTAGTTCTGAAAGAAAGCGGGTATAATTAGTCGGTTGATATATAATTAAGTAACGTCTGCCCTCAACGCGGGTTCGACGAAAAAGTGGACTCTTGAAATCTTTTGCTAAAATGCACAACATTTCCATAATTGCACAAAGCTTTTTCCGCTTGGAAACTTGGGTCTTTACTAGAATATTTCATGGAATCCAGTTGTACTCTGTCCCATGCTATGTTCGCTTAGGTCAGTTCTTCAACGATGGATCTTCTCCAGATTGCCTTTGGTCTTGTAAGGGTTCTGAGGTTCAATTGTCCAATTCGTGTCCGTTTTTTAATATGCCTATGGTCGTCATCGAGTTTGGGAAGTCGTTTTTATGTTTTAGTTCTCTTCTATTGGTTTCTGTTATCGGTTGGGATTTCGATCGAAATGTTGACTGGCCAGCTGCGACTTATGCCCGCAGTGGGGTTGCCACCTGACGTCTTCTGGGAGTGGCGTCTACAATTACCATTGTTTTTTGGTGTTATTCTGAAATCACACGTAGTTTTGATAATCGTGGAAAGGCTGGGCGATGCAGTCTTAATAATGGCATCATTCATAGCTGGTGTTGTTGTTGCTGTACGCAGAAAAGCGATGAATGACGCTTGGTTCTGGGTTGGGACCTCTATTTGAGTGTGGCGAGAAGTGAGCACGGTTGCCCAAATAGAAAATAATGGCCGCCCATAGTAACCTTGGCAGCTATCCTTTCAATATTACAGCCATTGGTACGCTGGACAAATCTGCTGTATGAGGGTCAGCACACGTCGTATAGCGCCTGATTGAAACATATAGGTGGTGCGCACTCTTCCCTAGAAATTGGCACATTTACTCGTAAGAAAAGAAAGAAATATGAAGAAGACTAAATTGATGAGCGTGGAAAAGTCAAATCAACTCCCTCTTACTACGGACGCCGCATTTGTTGTTGTTGTAGCTCGAGGGGCTATCGAGGCACCAAGTCTAGTTGGGGCTTCCGAAACAGAGGGGGTTTGGCAGTCCTTGGGCTGGCTGGGGCCTGCGTCGATTCCGGTGTGAAGGACCGACTGCCGTAGGAATCGCGAGGGTGTTGATGTATTTATTGTAGTTGTCTTTGCAAACAAATGAGCAGGTATGGGGGCGCTTTAACAGATGTAGCTTTTTACAAATTGGTCAATGTGTGGCGATCAAGTAAACTTTCGCTAAAAAAAAAAAACTTCGCATCTTCAATCAGCAGCGTCAAGCCAGTGCTTCTGTGTGGGTCTAAGATGTGGATGACAACAATTGCAAACAAATGTCTACGGATCGTTTGCCGCATTTTTTGGCCAAACACTATCACAAACGAAAACTAGCTAATACTCTCTAGAAGAGCACCGATCAACACAGAAATTAAAAGAAGAAAATTCATCTGGATCTGAAGACATCGCCAAGAGAGCTTTCCAATGGATTCCGCAGGGTATCCGGCGCTGAGGGTGCCCTAGACAGAGCTCGATGAAAATGAATTGCGTCGCCCAAGATAGAATGAAGGCGCTGTAAGTAGTCTGTGTCCGTCATGGGCTCCACATAGAAGCGTCAATTTAACTCATTATTGTATAACTTTGTTGTTTTAATTTGTAGTATCATTTGACAAGGAATGCAAATAGAAAAAAAAACGAAATTAGGGAAGTTCGTGGGATAAAAATTGTAGCCATTGTCTATAATATTGGGGTAAGCCGCTTTGACACCAAGTACGCAAACGTTGGTTGTTTGAGTCTGGAAATTTTTGTGTCTTCAAATGCAGATGATACATTATGCAAATTCTTCCAATTTTTCTCTTTAAATTATTTGAATAGAAAGTATCTGAAAATTGTGTAGTTAGAAGAATATAATTATTTATTTTCTCATATTTTAGTATTGGTAAAACGTCGTAGTTTCACAAATTGTGCTAAAAATGGCTAACCAAGATGAAATGACCGCGCAGAATCTCGCCCAGGCACAGTTGCATCAGAACTCTATAAATATACCAAACATTTCAACTAATAACCAACCAATAAATATATCTGTAACTTTTACATCTTACATTAGTGTGGAAACAGAGGCCCAATCCATTCAGGCAGTATTGGAGAATGGTGTATTTACGGATTATATTGACGAAACAAGTAACGACGAAGAGTTTGATTTCTTTCTGGATGTGGCGGGTTATTTTGACGATAACGAGACAAATCCATAAACAATCGAAAAATTTGCAATATGCAAATTTTCAACCCATACAAACATAAAACACTCTTTAACTTTTCTGTTGACGCTTATAAACAAATCAATGATTTAAATCAAAGACTTTAATGTTATAAAACCATGCTGCACTATACACAAAAATAATTCCTTTGACGCTTTTAAACCAATAAATGTAAAACAAAAAATTCTTCATTTTTTAAGAGTATATCGAAGGATATCGATGTGAGAGTATGGGAATATATCGATATGGTAATAAATTAATATTTTTCAGAGTTTTTGATAAATTTATTGACAAATAATCTGCGTAAGTGGACGCATGAAAATGTAAATTCACAAAAATCACATGGATTTTTTATTATTATTAAAGATTGCAAAAAATTTTCGCATAGGGGGTAGACTCAAAAATACTGATAACTGAGAAAATACCTAAATTAAGGGAAAAAAAGACATAAAAATCGCTTAAAATAGAAAATCCCGTAAAAATCAATCGAGAGATTGACATCTTATGATTTTCGAACTTTCTAAATATAAAGTATAGACATAGCAATTAATCGAAGAGAATACGAATCGAAGATACAAAGGAAAGAATGCAGCGCGTTGCGATTGATGTGCGATAGTCCAAATAAGACTCAAATCCCTCGTGTCAAAGACTCAGATCTCATTGCTCCATCGTATACCGCCTATCGATAAAATGGTTTTGTTGTTGTTTTACTATTGTTGATTTACACTGCCAGGGACCCAGTCGGGAAAGATTGTGCACGGAATAACTGCAGAAGAAAACGAATTCGCCAAAGAAGTGCAGAAAGCCGACCTAGTAACAAGTTAACTGGTCTATTGATAAGTCCGGCCAAACGTATAGATGACGCTGATGATGGTTAGTCTATATACATTTGCCGGCTATCTGTTCATTAGTTTGTGATATAGCTGGGACTCTAAAGATATCAACTGAACTGGACTCATGAATGAGAAAGCTCTGTGCTTGGTGGGTGCCACGTGAGCTCACTTTTGACCAAATCAATGAGGAGCTGATGATTCAGAACAGTGTTTGAAGATGTGCAAGCGTAATAAGCCCGAGTTTTTTCGTACATCTGTGACAATGGTTCAAATATGGCTTCATAATTTCCGATTCCGAAGTTCATTCGACAGTCATACGAGTGAACTGCACACTATGAATCGGCTTCAGAGCGAGTAAAAACGCAACAGTCGGCTGGCAAGGTTATGGCGCCTATATTTTGGAATGCGCGTGGAATAATATTCATTGATTACCTTGAAAAAGAAAGGAGCATCAACAGTGACTATTATTTCGTGTTATTATACCGTTTGAAGGACGAAATTGCCAAGAAACGGTCGCCTTTGAAAAGAAAGAAAGTGCTGTTTCACCAAGACCACCATGTACCATGTCACAAGTCAGTAAATTATGGACAAAAAGGCCATGAATTCGGCTTCGAATTGCTTGCGCATCCAACGTACTCTCCGAAACTGGCCGCCATCGACTATTTTCTGTTCTCAGATCTCAAAAGAATGCTCGCTGTGAAGAGATTTTCGTCGTATGAAGAGGTGATCGCCGAAACTGAGGTCTATTTGGAAGCAAAATAGAAATCGTACTACAAAAATGGTATCAAAAAGTTGGAGGATTGCTATACTCAGTGTATTATCCTTAAAGGGAACTATGTTGAATAAATAAAAGCAATTTTGTCAAAAAAATATTTTTTACTTTTGTAGGCCGGGAGACTTTTCAATTGACCTGTTATAGTGTGTAATAACTTTTCACAAAGTCAAACTTGCGTTTGGTTTTGATTCTCTGTCTAAGGTAGTGTATCTACAGTTCGCTATGTCTTTCGGCAATTTTAAAAAGTCGATTTTTTTCTCCTTTTGGCTTACAGTGTGTGGTAGAGCTCACATTACTCGTACTGTATGCTATATGTATTTAATTCGATAACGGCACGAGTTGTTCAAGAGATTTTTCCATTGCCTGAATGAACGACAAAACCATAACGCGCGCCCAACTCTCTTCCTGGTTCTTTTCATTTTTTTTTTTCTTTGTTGGATGCTCCCTACGTCGCGCTGCGTTGCTGCTGCAAATAGTGCAACTCAAGTGCAGTAAAATAGTTGTGAAACACTTTGCCAAAGATGAAAGATAAATCAGCGGTAGCTACAACAAAAATGGCGGCCATAACGCTAACGGCAGCCATTTTGCATATTGCAAGTGAGAGCAACTTTAAAATGTGTCTGTCTGTCTTCCGTTTCCTTTAAAATGTCAATGTCTAGGGCGTATTTTGGTTTTGGGTACTCGCGTGGTTTCACTTAATGCGTTTCTATTATTGATAGGATGCTGGCATAAGGCGGTCGGTGTCACCTTGTTGTAGCATGTGGTGGCCAGGCTTTGTTGGTGGTTCCTGTGGTTACTGACCAGTGCAAATTGCACTTTGCTATTGAGAGAGACTTTTGTTGTGCGTTTTTGTTTTTCGTTTTTGTTATATTTGTTGTGGCTGCCGCTGCTATTAAAAACGCTTGATTAAACAGCCTGCGGTGCGTTTTACCGCACGCTGCGCTCTAAACCGGCTGCATAATTTCAATGTGACAGTCAACAGCAATGGCGGCAAGCAGCTCCAACCCTCTTAAATCTTTTGCCAACCTTTTGCAAGCCATTTAACAATATTTCTATTTTCCTGTTTTTTTTTCGTTGGTTTTTTTTCCCCCCTTTTTTCTATTTGCATTTAACTTTGAAACGTAGAAAACTAGCTGCTCTGCACTTGGACTTGGCCCTGGCCCTGGCTCAACTAACGCCCTGATACTATACACCTACAACTGTCAATAATTAAGTGCGAACTTTATAAACTTTCCACCAACTGTTTTTCCAAGTGCCTGCATTTATCCTTTTCCGACAACGCTTTATTTCTTTTGCGGTTGCCATTGCTATTAATATACTCTATATTCTAAAATAAAAAGTACTTCTAGCTTGCCTTGTGTTTTGTAATGCCTTTGGATAGGTCTTTACTATATTAATTTTAGTTCTTAAAAGCTTGCATTATTCAATGTTACAATTGCATGCAAAAACATCATAAGTTGTAAGATATTGTACTAAGCTTTCCTTCTATAGGTTCCTTTCAATGTGATCTTTCTCTCAAGTCGGTCCATTATGTATACCAAAGCTTGGAATTTTGTAAGTGTTCAAAAATCTTTAAAGAACTTTTCGAAACAGTCAGAAAAGTACTTTTCCGGCATCTTCTTCAGTTGCTTCTTCGAATTCGTTTGTATCTCCTCAATCGAACCAAAACAATGACCACAAAATGGTTTTTGATTTTAGCGAATAGCCAGAAGTCACACAGAGCCAAATCAGACGAATAAGGCGGTTGTGGAACGATTTAATTCTAATTTTTGGCAAAATGATTACGAAGTTGGAGTGCGGTGTGTGACGGTGCATTACCATGTTGCAAAGACCACTTGTTGTCTTGCCAGATCTATGGCCTCTTGAGACGGATTGCTTCCTTATTAACAATTCGACCGGTTTTAAGGAATTCGAAGTACACCACGCCACGGTAATCGAAGAAAACACTCAACACGACATTAATTTTGGAACGACTTTGGCGTGATTTTTTTCGGTCTTGGCTCGCCTTAAACAACATGTTTGCTAGATTGGTCGGCTGTTTCCAGGTCGTAAGCGTAAATCCATGTTTGATCTACAATTCTAATGCGTTTCATCTCAATTTGATAGTCAGAAAGCATGGTTTCAGACACATCAACGCGACGCTGACCAAGAAATGGAGTGTTTTTGACACCAAACGAGACTTGAGTTTTCGTATGCCCAAATGGTCTTATAAAATAGTATTCACTGATCCTTCTTATATTCCAACAAGACCAGTTATGTCTCTAACACTCAATCGACGATTTTCGAGTACCAATTCCTTGACTTCGTTGACCTGTTGCTCATCAGTTGACGTGGATCATCGCCTAGGCCGCTCTTCAACAATTTCTCTCTTTGAACATTTGATACCATTCAAATACACGTGTTTTGGATAGATAATGTTGGCCAAAGGCCTTCTGTAACATTCCAAATGTTTCGACTCCAGAAGTTTCATTCCAAACACACACATTGATGAAACTTCGTTGTTTAATAATTTCGGATATTGTAAAAATCGAAAAATGCACTTTTCGTTGTTTACAAAAGAAAAGCTTCACTAAGGAATTGAGATATTGACATGAAATTTAACATGGATGTCCTGATAACCTAAAAATAAAAAGAATTGTCTTCCATCGGAAACCCATGTTAAAAGTTCCCGATACCTTTTGCCCACAGTAGTATAACAGTCTTTCGCAAAGATGTCTGCATCTCAAAACTAAGGACGTCATTATATATATTTATTAATTTTGTCTCTTTGAAAACAGCTTAATTTTTGTGTATCCAAATACAAAATAGCTTTTCGCAGGATAGGCATAGAGATAAAATCTATTATAACTTTCAGTTAAATCAATTTATCAAATCGGTTTAATAAGTATTATTCTGTGTATTGTACTTTAAAATGAAATCGAGCAACTTAAATTTGGCAAGTCTATTACGTATCTCTGCCATTCGTATTTTAGCGAATCTGTTTGAGTGTTATTATCTAAGGACTGGAAAGGAATGACACAAAGTATTGCTAACAAATTAAATAGCCAATAGCCTTATTGTTGCATTTATTATCAATTACAGAATATTGCATTAGCTTTGAAAATAATAAAGCTTCACATTCAATACAAAAAAAACACAGTTTTTTAGAATGTTTATGTTCTAACTATATATTTTTGAAAGAGGTGTCTTTAAAGAATAAACTTGTTCGCCTTTTATTTTTTAAGCAAACTTCCCATTATAACCTTTTTGTTTATTTTAAAGCGTCTTAAGTTAATAATTGTCATAATCTAAAGAACTTAGAAATAAGGGAGGATTCACTATAAGTATCAAATATTATTACTATATAGAACTTGATTTGAATAGTAAATATAAAACCCAGTTAGTATTATAACCTTTGCCTATATTTAATGTGTATCATAATGTTTATTATTATTTTAATTTATGATTAGATTAGATGGTATAACTTAGTTTCTATTAGGTATTTTATTATTTTATCTATACTGTTGTTAGATGGTTCAGTTTGTAATGAAAGGGGTATGCTATTTTTGAAAAGAGTTAATGAAGCTGATGGACAATCTATAAGAAAGTGGTTAACATTGATGGGGACATTGTTTAGGCAGAATTTGCGTAAATTAGATTCATTAGTATTAGGATAGTGTTGGTGGTATATTTTTGTATGGCCGAATCGTATATAGTATTATTTTGATGATGTCTTGAAAATATATTATGGTCTATAATTTGAATAAATTGAAGGCGGAGTTGTGCAGCATTATTTACTCCTTGGCACCAGTTGGATGTACAGTCCAGTCCAAATTTCATATTAAAAGCTAAAATTTGATTATTTTATTTATGTCGGATATATTAAAGTTATGATTATAAATGAAAGGTCTGTTTGCAAGCAATTTGTTTTGTTGATCAGCCAATTCGTTCTCTATTATATCTTTGTGTTCTGGAATCCCCAATAAATTAATCTTAGCGTACAATGATTTCAATTTGTTTCTCATAGCTGATTCATGATGGTGATAGATACCACCTATATTTGATATAGCTTTTAGTGAGGACATGCTGAGTACGAGCAGAAAATATATTTTCCAGGAATATTTTTGACATATGACCATAATTTCAGCAGAGAAACTGGTTGTGTAGCTTGAAAGTAAGCCAGTTTTAAGTGTTTGAGTTTTGTAAGTTATAGCATATGATACAATGTTTTGTGATTTTGATCTATAAGTATATAAAAATGAATACTTGCTTAAAAGTCTATAATAACTTTTATGAAGTTACTTGTTTTTTAGTTTTTCTTATAATAACCTTATATGTATTTTCCATATGAAAATGTTAACGTATTCATTTTATTATGTCATTGAAATTTTAACTTTTATACGTTACTTGCGTGTTACCATTAGGTTTGAAAACAATATCGTTACGACGTTTACTGCAACATGGGAAATCTATAAAATTTTTAGACAAACCACACTTTTGTATTTTTGTAGGTAAAGTGATCGAAACTAAACGATATCTTTCAGCAGTTATATTGAAATTTGCACTTTCAATATACGAACTTTATTTTGCTTCCTTGACCATTCAGGGAAATGCTAATGATGAAGTAAGGCACTAATAAAGTTATATTTAATCTCGTGATATATTTCATAAAGAACTGTGATATACGCACAAAGATACGAATGTATCTAATGATGGAAATCAAAAATTTATATACACAGATGGATAAAAACTAAACGATATTGCAAGCTATGCAGTGACAAGAGAAAATAGTTTTATTTAATCAAAGCTACTTCCACACTACTCTTCAGTTATGACAGCAGAAACTATGGCAATCCTGAAAACAATAAACAAACTTAGAACAAAAAACGGCAAATTCATAATTTGCTCCGATTCCCTTTCCTCACTGGTTGCAATAGCCAACCCCAACAATTACGAAATATACCCTAGTTCTATAAGATCACTTATAAACTATTATGATCAAAAAATTAAGTTATTTTGGATACCTGGACACACAAACATTAACAAATTCGCAGTTTCAGAAGCCAAAAAATGCGACACATTTGCCTTCAATATACACACCCAACTTACACCTAAAAAACATCCACAAATACCTTAAAAATACATTAATTTCGAAACATGAACAAACATTTTAAACTTGCTTCCAATGACACAAAACTATAAACAACAATAAAAAATATATATCAAAATATTTGGGTTTTTCTCACAACTAAACATCAAAAGATACGAGCAAATTAATAACTTTAGACTAGGTCGCACTAAAATCTATATCGAAAGGAACATCCCAACTGCAATTTAAATGCCACCATAACAATTGAACATATACCTAATTGTTGTCCATTATTAAATAGAAACAGATCTCAAATTTTCGAAACTCACAAACCCACAGAAAGCTTATACAATATTAATAACACCAACGCCCAAAAAGTCCTAAAATTTCTTGAGGAAACTCATATCTATTACCAAGTAAAACACTTAAGAACTCCTAAACAAACACATCCTTAGTAAATAATACATGTACAGTTTAAAAATACCATGTATATTTTATTATAATCAACACTTTCAAATAAGAAACACATAGCCGATGGCCTCAGTAGCTAGTGCTTATTCCCATCTTGGATATAAGTCTATTTATAAGTAATATTTAAAAATAAAATAAAATCTTATGATGGATACTCAGCGTCCAAAAGCAGTCATTTTAAGCATTTTTGTTCAAGAAACTACAACCAATGAGCGAATCAAGCTGGGATAAGATAGACAAAAAAATATATTGAAAAGAACGTTTATAGGTAATAGGCTATGAAAAAGTAAGTTTTTTAGAAAGGTTTATGTGATGCAGTTAACTACTTCTCTTTATAAAATAACTTTTTGCTAAAAACTACACATTATGATAGAATAGATAGTGACTCTACGTCAAAAGATGGCGTTTTCGTTTGTTGTAAAATCTTGAAAACCCCAGCGACTGTTAGCTTTCGTAGAGGTTATTATAATTTGCGCTTAAGACTCGAAATAGATCGTGTAATTCATAACTAGATCTACAAAATGGAAAAAGAAATTTTTGTTAAGGAGTGTATAAGGTTCATTGGAATCGAGTAAGAACTTATACAAAAAGAACACGCTGTGGCATGTGCTACGACCATTTAGAGAAGGTAATTGTATAAGGAGTATTCTACAAGGACGGCCATTGAATGTTGGGATTCTAATTTAAACCCCGAAAACCAAATAAAAAAATTGTTTTGTGAACAGACATTATCTGCTAAAACGAAAATATCGCGCAGCTTTCAGATATCATAGCATCATGGCCATATTTGCAGCTCTAAGCCATCAGCCCCGTTTAAATCCATTTTATAGATATATGGAAAGCACTTTGGAAAAGAGTTTTCTAACATCAGACTTCAGCTACCATGTAGAGATTATGATGAATCTGTTTTATAAATCAGCTCATGTAAAATAGTAAAACTCTGAAATGTGTTTAATTGCATTTAATATAAAACCTCTTTCTCTTGGGCAATTTCCTATAGAACTCAGTTTCTCTGCATTAAATAACCGTTATTTCCAGGATTTCAAAAAAACTAAATTGCATTGACCAGGGTTATTTTTTGAGCTGCAAGAAATTATGTGAATACATACAATAAAATGCCCTGTCTTTATATAGATATATATACTTGAAAAAAATCTAAAATTGATTTTAAAAACCTTTAAATATTTAACAAAATTAATTTTAAGAGTGAATTTATTAGTTGTTTTCTTTCACTAACTTAATTTGGATATATTGTACAAATGTTGATCAGTCGTTATACAAACTTCCTGCGTGCAAGTCTTCCGCAATCTACAGAAGATTCAAAATGTTCAATAATGATTGGTAGCAGCTCGGATTCTTTTTTACACAAAGTCAATTGTTTGAATTTTAAATGAATAAAGAGCAATTTGAACAGCTTATTTGGAAAAAAGAAACTTGAACGAAACGAAAAAAATCTTGATTTTTATGTTAATATTTACAGAAAGACTTTTGCCTTGTAAGCGCTGCGGCCTTTCAGAAGTTCTAGATTAGAAGTTCCAAGTTATTTTCCTAAATATATGGACTTATATTTTAGAAAAAAATACATTTTTCAAAACTTACAAATTCGAGTAGAACGGAAAAAAGTAGTTGAATAAAAGTAGTAGCATAGAACTCAGATATATATATATTTTCCCTCACCAAAAAGAGACTTGAAGTATGCATTTCCTTTTATGAGATATTACTTTTTTCTGTATGTGCCGAAGTTCCCAAATCTGGTTTATACAATTGTGCAGAGAAATATAGTAGAAATTAATTCGAAAACAGGATTTCTGTTTTTAAGAAACTTTGTCGAAAATAAAACAGCAGGAAGATTTCCTTAAAATAGGTAACTGAAGTAACTAAGTGAAAATTTTTTTTGCAGAATGATGTATTCCAGTTAGCTGCCAGCGATTCTGTTCGCCTGGTAGCTGAAGTCCCAAAAGTTGAGTTCAGATGGTGAATATGCACTTATCGGTAAAAAATTGATATCTTTCAGATTCTTAATTAGGGAATTGAACTTACTGCTTTTGGGATAGAAATAAAAAATGTTTGGATTTTATGAAAAACGTATAATCTTGTTAAATCCACAAAACTGCCAACAAATAATTTTTAAGCTGTTGCGGTCTGTTGCCCATAGCTATTTTGAAGAAATTTATAAATTTTTTTCTTACTTTTTTTTAATTTTGAAAAAATATTCCTAATGTCATTTAGGCATTTAATGATTGGGAATGAGGGATTTTTTTTGAGAATCGGTTCAGAAAATTTATACCCAAAAATTAAAGCACGAACCTAACTCTACGGCTAAATTTTCGCGTAATTTTAATTGTTTCACTTAAATAGTAATAAAAGTATTTAGATATGAATATACGGCAGAAGGCAAGTGCAGTGTATACAGAAAACGGCTTGTACTGGCAAAAAGAAACATACTCACTTGTTCAGTTTATTCTTCTTTTATCTGTCTGCTTTTGCAGCTTTGCTTTGTTGGCTGCTGCTCTTTGCATTCGTTTCGTTTTGATTAAATTAAAAACTTGCTACACACACAAACACCCACACATACACCCACACATTCACACACACACACACACACACACAGGGACGAGCATACACACCTACGTACACACACTTTCTTACAGCCGTATACACTTTAGAACCTTCCCGCCAGCCAGCTGTGTGGTTCAGTTTGCTGCTTCTCGTAGCTCCCGCTGACACTATGCCGTGCTCCTTGCACACTGCTTGGCGGCTGCCAGCTCTAATTGTGTCTTCAGTTTTTAGTCGTTGGCATCAAGTGTCCTGGTGTCAGATAGCGCAGATACACACGCACACATCAGACCAGACCAGACCAACAAAGATACAGATACAGATATGTACGGAGCGCAAAGCGTTTCCCATTGCTGGGCTAATAGATTTATCATGAATCGTTTCACAGCTTTGCCATTCTCCACTGAGCACAAAATTCACAATTCGCAATTCACACACTTTGACGTTTTTCTTCTACGCGTCTTCCTCTCGCTCCTATTGGCAGGTGTACGTACGTCCATCCGGCTGTATCTTTTTATACGGCCGTAGTTGTCTGTGCGTGGTATTGGTAGCGGGCATCTTGCCTTTGCCAATTGTTTGTTTATTAACTTTGCTGCTTTGTTTTTGGACTTTGCGCGAACTAACCACATCACCTGCCCCAGGTACTTCATCTTTTTTGCTGGCTGACTGACGGATTGACTGACGGACTGACTGATTAACGCAGCAACAGAACGTCGGACTAGCTACTTGTTGGATCCATTTGGCAGCATCTTCTGACGTTCGACTCTTCAGTGCTGGACTGTATGGACTTTTAAGCGCTCAGCGCCAGCAATGTTAATTAAATGTAAACAATTAGGCTTCAACAGGCAGGAAACCATCGTCACCAACAACGACAACAATTCCAACAAACACCAGTCCAATGATTAAAGCCATTGTTTAGGTTAGCATCGATTAAGTTGGATGGCGCCCGAAAGCATGCTACAGTTTATGGTCAATCAAGAGCTAAGTAGAAAATTGCTTAAAATTAAATTAAATATTGAATGAATTTGACATGTTAATTATGAAATACCAAGAATCAAGAACGTCAGCCTCAATAATCCTGGCTGGTTGTTTTAAATACCAAATGAATGAGATCCTTTAAATGGAAAATTGCCAATGAAATTAAAATCATGCACTATATTGCTTTGAGTTGTTTATATTAGAATATTAAAAAATAAATATTTTAAACTTGAATAAAGTTTATTCAAGCTGAAAATGCAATTTACTTAGTTATATTATATCGGAATTGAGGCAGTTTTATTATAACAGAAATATAATTTTGTATTTTAATAATTATTAAGCTAAATCTATATATGGCTAGCGTAGGGAATGACTCACCCTGCAATGCTGATGCATTTACCCAGCACTAATATGGCTAGCAAATTGACGCTATTTGCTTAAGAAATCTCTCTTAAATAAAGACACCTCCTTTCGGATTCAGCTGTTATTCATAGAGATTTCTTCATGCTTCGCCTTTTAAGTGACGACCGCAGATACGCGCCAAAACACCTGAAATCATTTTTTTATTTTTATATATATTTTATATATATTTTTTTGGTCTTTATCTGTAAAATTTATTATACAACGCAAATAATTTTTATATAAATATTCGCTCAATGGCATTAAGTTTTCGACCAGGTAAAGAAACTGCCTCATATTTGTATTGCATTCATTTCTAAAAAGTGTTGAATCCCGAAATTATGAGCAATTTTTAAAGGGTTTCATTTCAAATATGGCAATATCTTATAGAGAAACTCTGGTTTGCCTAGAATAAGGGCTGCGATAACTCAGCGTTGTCCTGCATTCTTCTTAGAATGAAGATAAATATTGATCGTTGTCGTGTTGGTTTTGCTATATGCCATTTATTATCCTTTCTACTTCAGTGTTTTATTTTTTATTATATCTTCTCACTACTTTCATTTAGATCTCGATAATTTGCGAAAATGCAATTTATATCGTGAGTCACCTGGTGTCCACTTGTCTGTGAGCCCTGACGCGCTCACTGTCCACATGTTTTCCTTAGCACCAGTTGAATCACTCTGGCAGCATTCCTAGGGGCTTGACGCGCTCGCTGGTCAGATCTTTGTTCTACTTCATATACGCCAACGTAGCATTCTACATGGTCCACTCCTGCTGCTGGAGCTATCCATTGTGAGTGTCTGAATGCTTGTAGGTGATGAGCCAGTCTTACCAGCCGCAAGCCAGACTATTTTCATTTCGGTTTCTCGAAATATATCCATCTTTTGTCCTCCGTGACAATTTGATGCAGCAAAGATTTTCTCTCAAGCCGTTGATGCAGCATTTCGCAAACACCTCTTCGATTTTCCATTTGCCTATCGTTTTGTTGGTGTGGCAGCCATTTCACATACTTCTGGATCTTACCCAGGCTTTCAAGACGTTCAGAAATTCCTCCCCGAGTCACATTTAGTATTTGCGCGATTGGTTTGTGTCTTCATCCAATTCCTCGTCCTTGAACTTTTTCGGTGCACCAGGATGTTCATTGCTTGACAAATCACAATCTTCACTATTGGATTGACGAAACCATGTCGGACACGTTCTAATCACTGGAGCATGCTTTCCTTGCGTTTCGGCCAGCAACCGATGAGCTTCAGCTGATTTTTTTCGTTGATGTAATAAGAAAAAGCAACGGCTGCACGAAGTTTCGCATCATTCAGGCAGGAGAAGTTGTTTACGAATTCGATTTCATTCCCATTTATGGTGATGTTTTTTTTGTTGGAGTGATTGAAGTTCATTACTTTTTTTTGGCTACATTTATCTCGAGACCTACTCTGCTGGCTATTCTGACGGGAACATCAAGTTTAGACGGATGTCTACGAGCCTATGAGAGGTCAGACATATGTCGTCCGCATTCCAAGCTTGGATTGGCATAACTCCCTTATAATTTCATCAACCACGACGTTAAAGTACAGCTGCGATAGAGGGCAGCGTTGCCTAATTCCAGTATTTATCTCGTAAGCTGCACTAAATTTCCGATGTTGTTCAGTGCTGACAAGTAAATAGACTCACGCCTGAACAAGGCTTGCAAATAGTGCAATTTGATTTCGAAAATAATGATTCTATGCGGAATACGTGTCGCGCACTACGTCCACTTTAACGTCGACAAAATCGTCCATCAGAGCAGTTAATTCGATTAACCAAAGACCGTTTTCTCACCACGTTTTCTCTTATTGATAACTCGCAACGCGAGAGAGACCATACGGTGCATACAGAAGAAGCTATTGCTGCTGTAGAGCGTAGCATTGAGGAAGACCCGAATGAATCCACCTGCGATCGAGCACAGGCATTGGAACTGTGTCCATCCATTTTATGGGAAATTTTTGCGAAAGGCTCTTGGTTTAAGTCCAGCTCGTGCAAGAATTGTAGCCAAACGATCATCAAGCAAGGCGTAGATTCGTTGAATGGGCCCAAAACGAGATTGCGGTTATTCCCTTTGGAACTTTGGAGATTGCCAAGATTGAGATCCATAAGCAAAATTCATTCAAATTTCGTTTAGCGATGAAGCGCACTGCTGGTTGAATGACGACGTCAACAAACGAAATTGCTGCATTTGGAATGAAGCTAATCCTCTAGTGTATGTCGAAACAGCGTTACATCCTGAAAAACTGACTGTTTGATGCGCTTTATGGGCTGGTGGAATCATTGGAGCGTACTTCTTCGGAAACGATGATGGCCAGAACGTTACAGTCAATGGTGATCGATTTAGAGCCAAGATTACTAACGTTTTCATTGCTGAATTGAGCAACCATGATGCGCAGCAGCTGTGGTTCCAACAAGACGACGCAACATGTCACACAGCTCCTGCCACAATCGAGTTATTGAAAGACATGTTTGGTGGCAGCCTAATTTCACGTTTTGTATCTGTGAACTGGCCACCAAGATCTTGTGATTTCACACCGCTAGACTACTTACTGTGGGGCCTATTGATCTATGTGGATAAGCCACATAGATCTTAACCATATGGAAGACAACATTCGCATTGGACTACAACCAAGCCAGCCGTGGTGGTCATATGCCAGAATACATATTTAAAATGTAAGCCACAAAAGAATCTTTTGGGAAAATAAAATTCATGTCAACCGAATAAACTCTAACTCTAAAAAATAACACCCTTCACTTACAGATGAAGTTAATTTTTAAAAATATAATATTTTTCAAGTTTTGAAGTATACCACATATCAATCCTTCGATTAAGTACACAGGCTACAAACGCTTTCGTCCTTGAATTTTACACAACTGTATGATCCTAAATATAACTGACATCAAAAATGCCAATATTTTTATGCAAACACACACACACACATGTACATTGAAACATAATCGTTTGTAATCAAAATTGTGAAAGCTGCAGCAATAAATACACGCATATACATATATACAATTTACATATATGTACTCAAATGCGAGAAATAAAAATGAAACTTGTGCATGCTTCAAGTGAATGCGGCAAAAATGTTTTATGTACTACACATGCATTATGGATACGATTTTATTATTATTTATTTTGTATTTTAATTATTTACATAAAATGGCTTGCCAAAATGATTGATGGCATTGGCAGCCAGGCCGAGGCCTAAAGCTCCGGGTATATCTGGTATTTGAATCTGTGGCTGTCGCTAGGCGCTAGCAACAATGTGCATTAAGTATACGCCATGTGACACAATTCATATGAATGCCAAGCGAAATTTTACGCTGCTTTTCTCTCACTTTGTTTTGCCTTTTTTTTTATTATACATTAAAAATTGTATATGAATAAAAAGTAATGCAAAAATCGTAAATAAATAAAAGCGCAAAATGACGCAGCATACAAAAATCAAAAAAAAAAACCGACTATAATTACCCTGAAGGAAACAATGTCACAAAGACAGAAAAAAACCACTAACATTGAACTCTGCTGGGTCATTGATGTGCATGTGACTGGGGCTGAGTAGCAGCAGTTTGTATAGGATCGAAGCTCATAGAGTATTGAAGAATGGTTTGACATATTGGCCACGTTATATTGTTTATTGTATTTCGTGCAAAGCGCAGCGATAAAAATGCTGTTAAAGTATAAATTATGCCAATAAGTTTGAAAATGCGCAAAAAGCCTTTATACAGCTGTACGGCCTACAAGTATTCGCAAAAAAGAAAAAAAAATCCTTGATGAAATGTTGGGACAACGAGTAGTGCAAGTTGCGAACGTGAGTATGGCGCTTTGGGTAGTCCAATGCAGGCCGATAAAGTCCTGCGCATTCCTAAGCCTACGTGTGTATGTGTGTGTGTGTGCCAATTGGGGTCATGCTTTTAAAAAATACAAAATGGCGCACAATTGGTAAATTTGAAGTCAACTTGATTGACAAATATGCAAAAAAAAATTGCGAAAGTGCAAAAGATTGTTAGGCAAAAGTTGGGAACGATAATAGACAACCTGACGTGGAAAATTAGCTCTTGGATGGTGTCAACTGATAATTTAAGCATATTATATTACATTGAAACGAAGCATGCCCTAAATAAATTTGTAAAGTCGAGCACACTATCCCGAATGTAGGTGAAATTTTAAGCTTATTGAATGTAATCTCCACTTGAGCAATTATTTAGAAAGCTCACTAGCGTTCTGTAGTCGAATGTCAACATATTTATTCGAAATATAGCTCCGACAATGCTTACTTTCACTATACAAATTATTTATAGGCATTAAATTTGCTTATAAAGGGTGTTTTGTTTTTTGGCTTACAAAATCATAGTTAAGACTTTTTATAGTAAAGTAAGTTTGGCATATTCGATATAATAGTTCATCATCATCATTCAGCACTACAACCCTGGATGGCTTTTGGCTTCCTCTCCATTCATCTCTGTTTACTAATAACAACTGCGAGCCAGTTCCTTAGTTTCATCTTCAACATGTCATCGTCAATATTGTCAGTTAGTTGCTTTCTTGATCGACACCTGCTTCTTGTGGAAAATGCTGTGTAGGCCAGTACAAGCTTTTGTGCATTGTTCTGGCCCATCCGTAGAACATGTCCTATACATCTTAGCCTCTGCGGTTTGAGGAACCTGACTACATCGTGTTCATGCTGTAAGCTCAATAATTCGTCATTGTTCCTTGGAATGTAGTCACCGCGTTCGTTTATCTTTGGCCTAAACATTTTTCACAGTATTTTTCTTTCAAAGATCCTTAGGGATTCTTCATCTGCTATCGTTATGGTCCAAACTTTTGCTCCATATGTGCCTATTGGCCTTATGATGAAATTATAAAAAGTCTTAGTGTTAACCTAAATATTGCGCGTTATAGTTTTATTAGCTGATACAATCCGATCTTGTATGCAGTCCCTCGCGCTGTTGTCATAGCTTATCAACACACCCCCGTATTCAAAGTTGTCAACCAAACCAATTTCGTATGCTTTTGCAGCTATATTTATGAGGATCTCTTCCAAATACCACAGGTTTTCTATTAATGCCTAAATGAGCATAATCCTTCAGAATTAAGGGGCGCCTTATGCTGTTTAAAGCTTGAACGTGAACATTTCCTTTGATTTCGCTTCAACAAAAACACTGATCAGTTACCGATCTTCCAGGCATAAATCCACATTGGTCTTCTCCAAATACTCATTCTGCTAAATTGTTCAGACTGTTTTGGAGCATTGTTAAACAAAATTATACTTAGTTGTACCCCATAATTATATAAATACATAAATGAATAAATAAGAATAAACTTGATTCCATTAGATATCTCTCTGCCTAATTTATGTTCAAAATCCATGTTATGTTGATAAAAAAAATATAATAGAATTTGAAATGTCTGTACGAGCAATATATATTGTCGATCAATAAGGAGTATATTTGACCTAAATCGGATCACTCTTGCTATGGTAATTCAAGCTTTCAGTTTTGTGCAAATTTCATAATACATGTTTTTTTATAATTTGCTTGTAATTCACAACACATTCAAGCAGATATTGTAAGAAAAGAACAAATTTTTCTTCTCAGAGCATTGTACAATATCATAAGCATGCTTTAAATTTTAATCATTGGAAAGTATAATACGACTCAATACAATGATTTATAACCAAGCAAAACTTGTATATCACTTCGAAGCAATGATAGGAGCATCCATGACTCATTCAGTCTTGCATGCGATTTAAAGCACACGCCGTCACGTCACCTCATCGGCATTTAAAAAACTTTACTTTCGACAGAAAGTAGAATAAAAATTAAACATTTTTCAACAAAGAGACAGAGAACAATGTTGATTCAGTTGGGTTCTTATAGTTCGTGATTGGTCAAATAAGCTCGATTTGGGGAACCGATATGAAATAGGATATATAAAGAGATAAATTGGATGGTTCAAAAGAGAGGAAATCATAGAGGTTCTAATAATTTACGCAAAAGACAAGAAAAGTATCGTGTTATGCAAGGATCTTCAATATGGTCATGCTTAGAGGTCGAAAATAACGAGTACTCAGGGTGGAATGATAAAAAAATTTTTGTTCAGTATTAGAGTCAATGGGAGAGTCACTTCGAAGCAATGATAAGAACATACGTCACAAGCCATAAGAAATTGTTATCATAACTCACTCTTGCATGCGACATATCGCATACCTCATCGGCATTCTAAAGTCGTCAAGAAATTAAACATATATACTATATAAATTTTTTACTTTTTCGATTTGACTCTACATTTTCGATTGTCATGAGAAGAATATTTGTAAATTTTATCAGTATTTCTTCATTGGTTGCTTTGTCCGATTGCCATATTTCAACGTAAGCCCGCCCGCAGTAGCATTGAAATGACACCGCACATAATTTGGTAATGATATCTATTTATTTTACATGGGCTGTGACTGATCCATAAAGCGGATTGCAATGGGATTCTATTTTGTGTTACGGAATTGTTGCATTTTACAAGCAACTTGGTGGTCAGACCGATCGGACGACTTTGAATGTCATAAAATTTGTTATATAACTCTAATTAATTAAAATGTTTTTGACAGTTTGTAATTGCTATAGCATTGTTATTACAAATTTTTATATTAATTTTGCTGAATGTTATATAAAAATTCTTGCTGGCGAAAGTGTAGATCATAAAGATGGTAACCGCTAGAGCAAGCATGTTTCGGAAAGAGAGGTTATTGTTAACCGAGAGGATATAAGTTATTTTTACTATTTTGATATAAGCTTTAGATGTATAATATAAGTCGTTTCGTCACTCAAGAGTAGTGTCAAAAAAACTATTATATTTCATCAAAATCGGTTGACTCTTGTATATGGTTCTCATCAGACAAATCTGTCATAAATTCCATATCTGCAGTAAATTCTGTGCATTTAGTTCGTTTTTCCATGTGTCCCTATCAAACTGAGTTCAAAAACTTTTTGAGTTTACGTAGTCGCTGCGTCTGATTTATTCAACCTCGATTAACTATAGCATAATGTCCAGAGGGCCAACCGTTAAAAAAAACAAACTTTACAAAATGTATTGAATTTAATTGATTGTCACATATGACGAAATTCCTACTCTGAAAGATTTTAGTGTTTCCTGTACCAAGATTGATCAATATCCTTTGAGTCTCTCATATAAGGCGTATCGGATAATATATTGGGTTTTGTTTAGAGGACTTTAGTCAATATAACTGATTCTTCACATAATGTGTGGACACATACGAATTTAGTTTATGTCATTTTAATTATTCATATTTCAATTCTATTTTTAGAATATTTCTTTAACAAGCTTCATTTATTTTCAAAAAGTTCAGCAACATTTGAAATTGTAAAACAATATAAACCGCACTTTAAGTTCGCGATTTTAAGGGACCTTCTTCCTGTGCATCATACATATTTTCAACAATGTTTGTCAGAAAGAGAAATTCTGTTTTCGAATTCATTTCTGCTGCAGTTCACTGCAAATCTGTATAATCTTGGTTTGGGCAATTTCAGTTTCGGCAAAAAGTATATCGCAAAAGATAGTTCTCTTTGATATTGATAATGTAACTTCAACACATTTCAGGCATAATATTAGTTTGCAACGCTCAGCAAATCGTGAAGCGAAATTCAAACAATCTCTTCTTGGGTAGGGAAAATATCTACGCACAAACATTTTCTGCTCTATGGATAATTTTAGACCTCACAAAAATTCTTTAATTAGTTAATATTTGAAATTCTCTTTTCTTCATTTACAATATTTAAATGATCTTTATATCAAGAGCTATAATACCTTTTGACATTAATATTACGGCTAGACTTAGGCATATCAACATATTTGCCCCCCAACTTTATTTTAACTAAATATAAAGTCATATTCCCAATTATTCGTATATATTTTGTATCTATTATACTGTAGAATTGCGGAATTTGCTCTCAAAAGCCTCCACAATTGAAGTCTGTATTTCGACCGATCATATTCATAAAAATAAAACCAAGAGAAATCGTTGCCTGCTTTATTATTGTACTTCCATTATAGGTAAATCTTGTTATCCAACACGAAAGACGTCTCACATGGTGCAGACATAAGAACATACCTAAATCTTCAGGTTATCTTCAGGCCTCAATCCTTAAGTAGACTTGGGCTCATCACGCCAAGTTGTGTGTCAATATCAGAACAATATTGTGATCACGTTCGTAATAGTACCAGTTGAAAGTGGAATAGCTCAAGTGAAAGCAAGAATATAGATTTAGGGCATAATTATCAACAACAATTACAATATCAAACAGATTGTGAATCAACTAGCAATAGTTTGCTTCTTATACTTTGCGGCATATTCAGCATCCAAAACGATTTCTAGCTTGTATTTGATTGCCAATTTTTGGCCAGGAATTGAAAGTTTCCAATGAATTATATTCTAATCGGCAAATAGTTCCATAAAGTGATTTTATTATAAGATAGGACTTCTTTTTATTAATTTTAGATATTTTTATTTGTAGGTTTAAATATTTTATTGGAACTTTTATTTTCTTATATCTTTTTATTTCTCGCAGAATTTCCGCAAGAAGATGCAGAACTGCGCCCATTTTATTAAATGCAATTATTTTATGGCAAAATATAATCCTGATTTAATCAATTTTAGATATGGGTCACCTTATAGTCAAGCAGTGGACCTCTAATCGGCTTAAGAGCTGTGACAGTCGCATCATAGTTGAATCAATAAGCACTTTTGTGAAAACAAATCTCTTGGTCCAAGTGTTTTCACTCACAATTCATGGTTTTTAAAACGTGTAGAGAGAGTAGAGTTGCGCCTTAGCTCTGGGTTGGACCACGACAAATCGGTTTGCCATGTGGTCACCCAATCAAGCGGTAAACCAAAAACCCAAAGCTCCGACCACAGCACATACACACACACACAAAACAAGTGCTATTGAAACTTGTACTTGTCAAGGAACTCCAGCGATCAGCGGCTGTGGTGGCACTTCTGACGAAACAATACCAACCTGGACTAAGCGTATGGCCGGTTAAGCCAAATCGCTATGTTGATGGCTGCCAGTTTGTGTTAATTGATTGTTTTTGGGATGTCATCATTAATGGTTCGAGAAACCGCGACCACGACAATGATGTTGACATAACCAGCACATGGTACAACGACTTAAGTTCACTTTGACTTTGGAGTCCATGCAGCAATATGCGAAAAATTGTCACAACTAAAATTATTAGAGACATTGACTTCATATACCAATTGCTTCGAAAGTCGATGGAGACTAATATTTAAAAAGGAAAAAACATTTATACCGACTTCATTCAAGTTCGAACAAAATTTAAACTTTTTTGTAACCTTCACTTTTTATGATGAAAGTTTTCAAATTGTGTATCCACCGAAGCTTTGGCATCAAGATGATGTGGCGATGTTTGTGCTGACTCTCTGTTCCATGCCACGCCATTTACTACCGTGATCCAAATCGAACCGGTTGTGCTATGGGTGACATCCTTAACACCTATGCTACCACAGGCAGCGTTGAAAAATCACCTATTGACATGCTTGAGATATATGTTCCAACTTTAGTTATTTCTTCCATCAATAGTTTTTGGAGCTACTGCATTTAGCAGCTGTGAAGAGGTATCCTGGAAATACGATTTCTGGTAAAAAGGATGCATTATTATTGTTGAATAATATAAAATATTTTCGAAATTCTTATTTAAATAATATAGTTAGGTATGCATATCGAAAAGTTTCTATAAACAGATTACATCGAGAAATTTCTGCGATTAAATATGCTCACAATAGTATTGGGACAATAAATAGAAAAATATACATAACTCTGGTTAAATAATTTATTTTTTTTTTAATTTTTACTATTTGCATTATTATAACTTCTTTGATATTATCGCTAGTTAATGAACGAAATATATATTCAGAAACTAAAGATGATGACTAAGAAAGAATAATGCCTTTTCGAATTTGCTTTAGTAGAAATTAAAATTCATTTTTGATATTAAGACACATAAAAATATTCATATAATATATGAAAAATTTAAATGTATTTGATAGAAATGCATTTCTATTTGCCTGTCCTATGTCATATATCATATGATACACATATGGCTCAAATTTTACAAGATGATAACTCTGTAACATCCGTCAGGTAATTCGCGAATTTGCCTTAATAATTTTGATGAGTGGACTAGAAATATCTTAATATACCAGTCTTGTATTATTAATGATTTATTATTTTGTATATCGGGAGTGTGTGTTATTGCATCAATTTAATGCATCACGGTATCGCGGCGCCTGCGTACTCCCCCCTAAATTCCAATAACAGTGATAATAATGTAGTTGGCTGAACATTATAAACTAAATCAGCCACTTCAGAAAGCTGATAAAAAGACACATCTTATCTATCAATCAGGTGAAGGCACTGAGAGCAGTGGACATACGAATGAACGAAGACACAACCAAATATGATTGAAAATATATCATAGTAAATTATAAACAACTTCAGATATGTAAAACATATGAATTATACATCAAGCATACGTCGTTTTATCTCTCTTATCCAATGCCCAACAAGTAGTTCATTTTACGCATCTTCAGGTGTCTAGGCCACGCATGGGATGATCATAAAAAATAACATATTCATAATAGTCCGAATGAATCATGTGCCGCTCAGCATGGCCGTTACTGATTGTTGTTGTCGGACCGCACGATATGAGTTGCTGATCGAACTTATTCTGAAAAAATACTCCATCGACAGTATGCACTATTTTATAGTTCGACGTCTCGTTTTCTTCAGTTCTTCCCGACTTCCAGCTGTAGAAGATCATATCAGTTGATTTTGGGCGCAGGCGCATACGTTTCTCGAAAATGGCTTTCCATTTCGTGTAACCTTTAGTTTTAAAACGTGCAGCAGTTAGACTTGCCTCATAGTCTATATATGCTGATATATCAAAGCCATTGGTAAGGCGGTACTGCAAGTAGATAATGGTCTACACAAAAGATTGAAAGTATTAAGGAAAGTGAAAAAAAAATAATATATTTGTCGCACTCACCGATTTCTTAAAGAGCAAATTATCATTTTCGCGATCAGCAAGTGCGCGCAGAACGGCATCGTCACATCTTAGACGCTTACTGAATAGCACTGGAGCCCTTCTTCGTCTGCATAACTCGTCTAGAGCATCTTGACGTTTTTCAAAGAACTCGTTTTTCTGGCAGACATCTGAAGACTGATAGCCCAATTTTATCAACTCTTGTGCAGCTTTATCGGGTAAATAACGCCGATACACAGGCACATGAAACGATTTTATATAGTCCTCATAGGTTTTAAATTTTAGTAATTCCATATTATTATTATTATTCTTAATAAAATTCTTTTATTTTTTAAATATGTTCTATATTTGTTGATAGTTACTTTCGTACTGAATATTTGAATTATATTGTAGAAAGTTAGACAGATGTCAGAGCTATTGAAAAGCCTACTTACAAATATATTTCCCTTTAGTTGAGTATTTCATAATTTATACTTCTACTTGTAGAATATATATACTCGCCGTCATAGCATATTTTTTGTATTTTAATAAGTTTTATTTTTCTAGATTACCGGCGGTTTGGGAATAACGCAATTCGTAGCAGGAAATTATTTATAAATAGGTTTAGTTCTTCATAATTGATTATTAAAGAGCACGCCAATAGTAATAATAATAATAAAATAGCACTTGTTTGCTAGCTACGCTAGTGCTAGGCAAATGCACCAGTGCGGCAGTCTGAAATCAAATCACAAAATCGCTTTGGGTTTAGAAGCGACCAGGCCACCACTACGCTACCGAGCTCCACATCTTTAACTCTTACGTATTAATGCAAAGTTAGAATTGTTGCAATCTCTTAAATAAGTTCGAATAATACTGTGTCACACGTGCCCCCCATTCATACCAACTAAGCAAAGAAAATTTTAATCATTTGATAGCACAACAAATCTGCAGTGATCCAGCAACGAATCACCATGGTGGATGGAAATGCTGGTTCAAAATGCATTTTTATTGCTTGCTCTGCCGATTCATCTTGAATTTAGGCTGAAATTGATGCAAACCAAAACAATTTATACATTCGCTTTTTTTTGCTTTTGTGTTTCAATTTCAGCGCAGTTTCAATTGCAGCGGTTAGGAGCGCGCTACCATTGAATATGGTCCAACTGGTTCACGTGGTTGTAGTGAGTGCAGCGGGTGATGAATTCTTTCTTTATGTGGGTTGCTTAGTGGGTCAGTGTCTGTTGATTTGTGTTAATGCCACACAACAACGCGTATGATATGGCGGCACCTGGCCGCATGCAACATGCGCGCATTCATTTGTCATGCATTTATGCAATTTTGCATGGTCGTTGCAAGCACCGGTTGGGCTATGCCATGCGACTAGCGCTAGTTGCTAGGGGGCTATGTGCCGGGGAGCCTGGTAGATGGCTAGACTACTGCTGCTATGGGTAAACTGGTAGACTGGCAGACCACATTGAAATGTCGCTTGCCGCAGCAGCTCGGGCAATTTATTGAATTTTTGACTTGAAGCACTTTACATTTAAACGTAAAAATGTTGCATGCAAGCACTGGCGAAAACACACGTACGCACACAATAGCATCCTGGTGCTGGTAGGATGAGGGGAATGTACGATTCCAACAGTATACAGCTTCAACTGTTTTGCCCTTTTCGGCACATAAATTGTTCTGCCTGCTGGCCAGTTTTTGTGGCTCTATTGTTTTTGTTGTAGTCTGCCATTTAGGCGCACTTTGTTTTCTGAATGTTTTTTGTTTTTTTGTTTTTGTTTTTGAGTCCTTTAGTTTTATTTGTATATGGTTTTATTTTGTTTTTGGTTTGCTACTTGTTGGCCAACTACTGTCAGCTGGTCTGCACCCCCAACCCCGCTTGCATGCTAGTGTGTACAGGAGCTGGCTGGCGTGCGTGTGTGTATGCATGCGTGTTGTACTGTACACAACGGAAATGAATTGAAATTTTAAAGCCCACAGCTGCGACCGCTTCCTGCGGCAAAAGTAGCACCGACACTTCAATGCTACGCCAATGACATAGCATATACAACAATGTATACATATATATATATGTATATATATTAATACCTACCTATCCATATACATAGTATATATATATATAGTGGCTGTATTTACCATATATGCCTACTACATGCCTAGGCTCATGTGCATCACGCATACGCACAGGGTACCAGCTACAATGCCACCAACATAATGTTTGCTTATAAGTTGCTATCATGGCTACACTTGAACGCTTGGTTGCCATATCGTACTGGCCAGCTCTTTCAAAAAGGAGTAAGAATTTATTTTTTATTGCGATTTGTGGTGCGTATTGATAGGCTGCAATAATTCTTAAATTTAAACATGCAGGCGCATGAGAAATAGCTATATGGTTCATTGTAAAAAAGATAACTTTAGAGGATAATAGATAATTCTACGTACAACAAATAAAGGTTGGCGTTGCACAAGAAAGCGTTTTGGGAACGATATGTCTGTTACAAAAAACTGTACAGTTGGGCACTAGTTCATTCAAAGAGGAAGCTTCCCAGACACAGCTTAGTCCTATTGAAGACTCGCTTTTTCGCTGAAAAATAAAAGTGCATTTGCTCAAATTACCTTCACACCAAGAGATGACTGCACGGAGATTTTATTTAACGGCTCACTAAGCAAATATCGCGAACCTCGGTAGCGTGATGGTAGGCTCTAAGTCCGAAAGTCGTTGATCCGATTTCACCAAACAAAAAGACGCTATTTGCCTAGGTAACAGAGACATCTTCATGCGCCGCATTAATAGCATATATTATTATTATTATTGGCGTGCTTTCTCTTACAATAAATTATTAAGAACTTAGCCTATTTGTAAATAAGTTCTAGCTTTTCCTATTGTTAGCTGTAAACCTTAACCCGTTTAACGATTTGGATTTTCCGTTGAACACCATTCGCTCTCAAGTACTCTTCGGGCGAACTCTGCGACGATTGCCACTGGGGTTCCAATCGAGAGCTGCACGTGCTATCTATATTTTCTGATCGATATGTCGCTTTTGATACCCCGTCGCTTGGTAATCTCCAGTAACCTCGCATTGGAGATAGCACTGGGCAAGAACTAGCGCCTCAGGCATCGGTTCTCTGAAGTTTTCTAAAAATATTATTAATATTATTACGACAAGTATGCCAGATTTCGCTTCCGTATTAAAGAAATATTTTGAAGCACGCAGAAGATTATTAAAGTCGTTTGAGTGAGTACGCAGGTATTCCTATTCTTCTACAATTTGAAGAGTACAGTCGTTTATCAGATGCGTAGTCTAATTCCTGGCATAATCGTTGTTTTGTCAACATTTACTTTTAAAACAGCTGTGGCGGAGACAGCAGCAAGGGAGTTCAGCATGTCTTGTATTTCGCTGTGGTTATGGGATATCAGAATGATGTCGTCGATATAGGAGGTCCTAGTCTTTCGAGCAGTTTCATATCTAGGTTCGTGATAAATAATAGAGGAGGCAGTGCACAGCCTTGCTTAACTCCTGTTGTTTTTTGGAATGGCTCACTTAACTGGCTGGCATGAAGCACTCTACTTTTAGCTGCATCATATTATATCTTTTTAGTTTCGTAGGAATAGCTCTGAATTCCAGCACATCCCAAATCGCATCTCTTTGTAGTGCATCGAAGGCTTTTCCGTAGTCGATAAGGGACATGTACGGGGTAGATACAAACTTTGCAGACTGTGCCATAAGTCTCATAGTACTAATGTGATCGACACAACCCATTTCGCACCGAATTCCGGCTTGGTTTTCTGCAATCGTTAGATCAAGAGCTTCGGCTATGGAATTCTGTATGACCTGATTGAAACTTGTGTTATAGCGGGAAGCAGTGCAATGCCCCACTTCTGTTTATCGCTAGGATCAGATAGGATGCTGAAGCTTATTTTTTATTTTACTTTCAGTCTTTGGTTTTAAGATTTTAAAATTTCAGCATAGCGTGCAGAAAAACAAAACGTGAAAGTATTAAAAATGTTAAGATAAGAGAATTGAGAATTTCACGCAGTTCAGTAGCTAAAAAAGCAAAATAAAGAGGTTTTCATTTAGTAAAAGTAAAAATTTATTTTTATTTTATTTTCATTTACTTTATATTTACTATTTCAATTCATTGCAAGCGATTTCCTGCGCTCATTTGCTGCCAATCAGTTAACTCTTTGCTGTCCCTTCTCTCTTTCTGCTTCGAAATGTTCTTACTTGCATTGTTTGCAATCAAAAAAATCAAGTATACGACATGCATGCACAACAATTTCAAATGAGTTGCGTGTTTTGTTAATACTTCAATAAAATGTTGTTATAAAGGTGCAAAATCCATAGATAATAGCTGACAAACTGAGGTCACGTTTTCGACCAAAGTTGTTGTACAACAATGAGTGTCGGGCAATGGCAACATCGAAAATATGGCTTATGAGAGAACTCTGCAAAAAAAAAGTAACATATTTTGGCCAATATTTGTTGCCACACCCACGACCTATAAAAACAACAATCTAAACTATTTTTTTTTTTTACATTTTATATATATAATTTTTTCTTTTTTTTTGCGCTACCTCAGCCAACGTTGACTGTCATTATTTTCATTGCTTGTATTGTTGTAGATGTTGTAGCTGCTGTTGGTTTTGCAGAGAACGTGCAAAGATTTAGCAAAAGTACTTAGGACAGCCGGCGGGTTCAAAGTTTTTACAGAGAGCTGGGCATTCAGCCAGGACAGCGACAGTGGGGTGAGTTAGCGCCCAGAGAGCAGCAGCAGCGATGGTGCGGGCAGGAAGCTCGGTTTTCGAGCAAAACTCGTAGCAGCCAATGAAGCAAATACTGCGTAGTGCTACTCTAACTGCAGACAGAAAAAAAGCGTGTTGCCATTATGATAGCGGTCTGCTTCGATAACTATGAACTCTATGAAATTAAACATTTTCCCTAAGCGTCGTCGAGATTAAGTGAAAATAAGCCTGCGAGCTTTTTGAGTAATTGCAAGCATTTTATTTGCAAATTTCAGAAGAACCCAGATATAATTGTTTACCTTTTTAAGAATCTTGAGGTACCCACTGTTACCTTACTGTTCACCATAATGCCTCAATTGGTACTAAGTTTAAACTTTTCATTATGTACTTTTACCAGTGCCTTCAAATTATAAATTGATTTTTACAATCTTCTTCGATTTATTTAAGAATAAAAGAAGACTTTCACACTGTCCTTCCTACCTGTACCCTGTACAATACATGCATCCCATAAGCAAACGCAGAAAAAGTATCTCGGCGTTCATCTAGATAGACACCTCACCTGGTGGCGACATATAGAATCTTAAAGAAGACATAAAAAGCTTAAATCAGCCAGGCTTATGAATAGTAATTCTTCCCTTAGTCTGTAGTACAAAGTAGCACCCCTACAATACCGCGCTGAAAACCAAGAGGACATACGGCTGTGAACTATGGGAAAACGCTGCAGAAAGTAAGATTACAATTATACAGCGAGCTCAGTCAACGATTCTGCGAAGTATCACTGAGGCTCCATGGTATCTACGCAGCGAAAACATCCACAGAGACGTCCACAAAAGTCCGAGAGAACTCAGATAAGAAAGAGTAAGCGTCAAAAAAATGCTAGCTACACATGAAAATTCTCGAAGATTCTCCAGCCCAGCAAAGAAATCCTAGCGCCGTTCAAAGTTAATACAATTATTTCATATTGTAATTAAACAAAGTTAGATAACTACATTTGAATAATTATTGTTAGTCTCAGAGAAGATTAGTAGAAGTGAAGATCCAATAAGCTTGAAAAAATAAGACTAATATTCAAAAGCATTTCCCAGTCATTCTGAAATAGTCGAAAAACTTTTAATGCTTTGCAATTTAGATATATCAAATCTATTGCTTTGCTCATATATATTAATTTTGCAAATATATTTTAAACGTTAAGGAATACTAAAAAATATTTGATTTATACGATTTTCTATAATAACTTGAATATAATCCATCTTAAGTGATTGAGCTTAAAAAAATGTATACAAAGGTAAGCAGTTGGGTGCAATTTAAATGTTCAGCACATTTTTTTAAAAGTTATTTTGAAAATTTTTTAAATGATGTGGTGAACCTTGGAGGCTACGGCATTCAATTTTATCTCGTAAAATCTTAAATATCTACAAATAAATTAGTTCGTCTTTTTATCCCTCAAAGCTATTTCCTTCATCAATATCTTTATAATAATAGTCATTGCAAAAGTGCTAATCTGTATAGTACTTGGTACATCCAACTCAATCACAAAATTGTAAATAATAAAGAATAAAGTAAATTAAATGTTAGATATATTGAATTATCGGTATTAAAACAATATTGCGAATTCGGGCCCTATATGGGAGTCCTAAGACAACCTGGAGAAGATCCATCTTTCAAGAACTCACCCAGGCGAACACAACATGGGACAGAGCTAAACAGACGGCGTTGGAAGGCTGCAGTTGCGGCCTTAAGTTCCCAAGCGGAATAACAAGAAAAACAAAAAATATAACTCTATATATTTTGTGCACGATTTCAAGTGCACGATTTCCCGGTGTTTGTAAACAAAATTCGCCAAGATGAGAGTACAAAATATAAACAGTTTTCTTATGAGTCTAGATAAAGAGTCTGTTTACATTAAAAGATCCTAAGGTTATAATCCCAAATACAGAACTCCATTAATTCTTAGTTTCTCTTAGTTCAAAATTTTCAGAAAACAAAACTTCCTTATAAATCACATTTTGGCTTTCTTGCTCTTAATTCAAAGAAGCAATATGGATATAGTTTTTTTCAGTGCAGATTTAGATTTTGCCAAAGCTGCCTGTCTGGATCTGTCTGACCCAGCAAGCTGGTCATGCTGTAAAGGTAACCTTCTTAATTTGTTATGACTGTCATTTTGGGGCACGTAAATGGGTGCGGCTGTTGCAGCAGCTCCCATTGCTGCTGCTGTTCTATGAGGCGGGCGGGTAGGCGGTGGGTGTGCTGCTTTCGCTGGAACCAAACTTTAACTGTTTGCAGCGAGACAAAGTCAGATGGACATCCATCTGTCTTCCTTGTGCCATCTCACTCTGTCACTGCTCAAGCTCGCTTGCCTGCTCTTGCTTTTAGAACTATCTCTGTTCCACTGAATGTGCCCAAAGCGTTTGGCGCTGTATGCGGCTTGTCACTTTGTCTTGTTTCAGTTGTTGTTGTTGTTGCTGGCATATATTTGCATTGCGGTGTCGCCATTGTTGCCGTTGTTGCAACAACTCTCACTCTGAGCAACTGCGATTTGTACAAGACGCAACAACAACAACAACATCGCTGCAACAAAATAAAAACAACGAAAACTTTGCATTGTTTACTTTTTGTTTGGTTTTATGCAAAAACTTTTTTTTTTATTTGTTGTTGCAGTTGTTGTTTTTGCATTTTGTGTTTGCTTGGCGAGTGCTGCCAGAGTTGCCTTTGTTATTGTTTTTTCTGGAATTTTATCTTTTGGTTGTTTTTTTACTGGAACAAGGCACAAAAACCAAACAACTTAACAAGCGGCATTGGCTATGGCATTTGCTACGTTGCGGTCAGATAGACAACACACACACACCCCTTTTACTCGCACTCATTTCATAAAATTTCTTTTACCATTCCACCCTGAGTACTCGTTATTTTCGACCTCTAAGCATGACCATATTGAAGATCCTTGCGTAACAAGATCCTTTTGGTGTCTTGTGCGTAAATTATTAGAACCTCTATGATTTCCTCTCTTTTGAACCATCCAATTTATCTCTTTATATATCTTATCTCATATTGGTTCCCCAAATCGAGCTTTTTTGACCAATCACGAACTATAAGAACCCAACTTAATCAACATTCTTCTCTGGCTCTTTGTTAGGAAATGTTTAATTTTTATTCTACTTTCTGTTGAAAGTAAAGTTTTTTAAATGCCGAGATGAGGTGGCATGACGGCGTGTGCTTTAAATCTCATTCAAGACTGAATGAATCATGGATGCTCCTATCATTGCTTCGAAGTGATATACAAGTTTTGCTTGGTTATAAATCATTGTATTGAGTCGTATTATACTTTCCAATGATTAAAATTTAAAGCATGCTTATGATATTGTACAATGCTCTGAGAAGAAAAATTTGTTCTTTTCATACAATATCTGCTTGAATATGTTGTGAATTACAAGCAAATTATAAAAAAATGTCTATAATAAAATGTCTATAATAAAATTTGCAGAAAATTGAAAGCTTTAATTACCATAGCAAGAGTGATCCGATTTAGGTCAAATATACTCCGTATTGATCGACAATATATATTGCTCGTACAGACATTTCAAATTCTATTATATTTTTTTTATCAACCTAACATGGATTTTGAGCATAAATTAGGTAGAGAGATATCTAATGGTAACAATTTAGTTTTATTTATTGAATCTTTGAAAGAAAAATACTGTGAAAAATGTTTAATCCTAGTCCCTTCTAAACCCTAAGCGATTTGTGATTTGATTTCAGACTGCCGCGCTGGTGCATTTGCCTAGCACTAGCGTAGCTAGCAAACAAGTGCTATTTTATTATTATTATTACTATTGGCGTGCTCTTTAATAATCAATTATGAAGAACTAAACCTATTTATAAATAATTTCCTGCTACGAATTGCGTTATTCCCAAAGCGCCGGTAATCTAGAAAAATAAAACTTATTAAAATACAAAAAATATGCTTTGACGGCGAGTATATATATTCTACAAGTAGAAGTATAAATTATGAAATACTCAACTAAAGGGAAATATATTTGTAAGTAGGCTTTTCAATAGCTCTGACATCTGTCTAACTTTCTACAATATAATTCAAATATTCAGTACGAAAGTAACTATCAACAAATATAGAACATATTTAAAAAATAAAAGAATTTTATTAAGAATAATAATAATAATATGGAATTACTAAAATTTAAAACCTATGAGGACTATATAAAATCGTTTCATGTGCCTGTGTATCGGCGTTATTTACCCGATAAAGCTGCACAAGAGTTGATCAAATTGGGCTATCAGTCTTCAGATGTCTGCCAGAAAAACGAGTTCTTTGAAAAACGTCAAGATGCTCTAGACGAGTTATGCAGACGAAGAAGGGCTCCAGTGCTATTCAGTAAGCGTCTAAGATGTGACGATGCCGTTCTGCGCGCACTTGCTGATCGCGAAAATGATAATTTGCTCTTTAAGAAATCGGTGAGTGCGACAAATATATTATAGTTTTTTCCCCCTCTGCTTAATACTTTGTATTTTTTGTGCAGACCATTATCTACTTGCAGTACCGCCTTACCAATGGCTTTGATATATCAGCATATATAGACTATGAGGCAAGTCTAACTGCTGCACGTTTTAAAACCAAGGGTTATACGAAATGGAAAGCCATTTTCGAGAAACGTATGCGCCTGCGCCCAAAATCAACTGATATGATCTTCTACAGCTGGAAGTCGGGAAGAACTGAAGAAAACGAGACGTCGAACTATAAAATAGTGCATACTGTCGATGGAGTATTTTTTCAGAATAAGTTCGATCAGCAACTCATATCGTGCGGTCCGACAACAACAATCAGTAACGGCCATGCTGAGCGGCACATGATTCATTCGGACTATTATGAATATGTTATTTTTTATGATCATCCCATGCGTGGCCTAGACACCTGAAGATGCGTAAAATGAACTACTTGTTGGGCATTGGATAAGAGAGATAAAACGACGTATGCTTGATGTATAGTTCATATTTTTAACATATCTGAAGTTGTTTATAGTTTAATATATTTTAAATCATATTTGTTTGTGTCTTCGTTCATTCGTATGTCCACTGCTCTCAGTTCCTTCACCTGATTGATTGATAAGACATAATGTCTTTTTTAAAAAATTCTGAAGTGGCTGATTTAGTTTATAATGTTCAGCCAACTACATTATTGTCACTGTTATTGGAATTCAGGGGCGAGTACGCAGGCGCCGCGATACCGTGATGCATTAAATTGATGCAATAACACATGCTCCCGATATACAAAATAATAAATCATTAATAATACAAGACTGGTATATTAAGATATTTCTAGTCCACTCATCAAAATTATTAAGGCAAATTCGCGAATTACCTGACGGATGTTACAGAGTTATCATCTTGTAAAATTTGAGCCATATGTGTATCATATGATATATGATATAGGACAGGCAAAGTGAGAATGCATTTCTATCAAATACATTTAAATTTTTCATATATTATATGAATATTTTTATGTGTCTTAATATCAAAAATGAATTTTAATTTCTACTAAAGCAAATTCGAAAAGGTATTATTCTTTCTTAGTCATCATCTTTAGTTTCTGAATACATATTTCGTTCATTAACTAGCGATAATATCAAAGAAGTTATAATAATGCAAATAATAGTAAAAATTAAAAAAAAAATAAATTATTTAACCAGAGTTATGTATATTTTTCTATTTATTGTCCCAATACTATTGTGAGCATATTTAATCGCAGAAATTTCTCGATGTAATCTGTTTATAGAAACTTTTCGATATGCATACCTAACTATATTATTTAAATAAGAATTTCGAAAATATTTTATATTATTCAACAATAATAATGCATCCTTTTTACCAGAAATCGTATTTCCAGGATACCTCTTCACAGCTGCTAAATGCAGTAACTCCAAAAACTATTGATGGAAGAAATAACTATAGATGGAACATATATCTCAAGCATGTCAATAGGTGATTTTTCAACGCTGCCTGTGGTAGCATAGGTGTTAAGGATGTCACCCATAGCACAACCGGTTCGATTTGGATCACGGTAGTAAATGGCATGGCTTATAGGGAACAGAGAGTCAGCACAAACAACGCCACATCATCTTGATGCTCCTTTACGTCTTCGTCTAATAATCTCAAGACAATGGAAGAGAGGTTCTAGTAAAGGAATAGTTTTAAGTTGCGTCTTTGTTCTGCGGAGGTCGTAGGTGTAATTTAGCACTAAGCTGAAAGTGGAAATTAGTTTAAGGTTAAATAAAAAGATGATGGGATCAGTCAAGATAAGAAAGATATAAAATGTCTTTTTTTTGTTTATTTAAATTTCTTTTAAAAAGTAAATTTTTTAAAATTATAAGATGTCCAAATTATTATTATTTTAAGAATCGCGCTAGATCTATCTGCATCTGTCATATTCTGGTCCTTAATTGCATAGCATGAATCTAGTCTGGATGCACAGTTTGAAAATTTTTATCATAAAAAGTGAAAATAGTTTAGATTCTGTTCAAACCTTAATGATATCACTCTGAATTTATTTTACTTTTTAAATATTAGACTACAACAACCTTCGAAACAATTGGTATATGAAGTCAATGTCTCTAATAATCTTAGTTGTGACAATTTTTCGCATATTGCTGCATGGACTCCAAAGTCAATGAGAACTTAACCGGTAAGACTTTCAGAGGCCAAAGTCGTTGTACCATGTGCTGGTTATGTCAACATCATTGTCGTGGTCGCGGTTTCTCGAACCATTAATGATGACATCCCAAAAACAATCAATTAACACAAACTGGCAGCCATCAACATAGCGATTTGGCTTGGCCGGTCATACGTTTAGTCCAGGTTGGTATTGTTTCTTGTTTGTATGTACTTTGTTGTATGTCATCTATTGTGGGAGATTGTCAATTTGTTGTAAAAAGTTAAAGGTGACCGCCAAAAACATTAAACTTTAAAGTTTTAAAAACCATGAATTGTGAGTGAAAACACTTGGACCGAGAGACTTGTTTTCACAAAAGTGCTTATAGATTTAACTATGATGCGGCTGTCACAGCTCTGCATTGTTTTTGTCATTAAAATTAAGCCGATTAGAGGTCCACTGCTTGACTATAAGGTGACCCATATCTAAAATTGATTAAATCAGGATTATATTTTGCCATAAAATAATTGCATTTAATAAAATGGGCGCAGTTCTGCATCTGCTTGCGGAAATTCTGCGAGAAATAAAAAGATATAAGAAAATAAAAATTCCAATAAAATATTTAAACCTACAAATAAAAATATCTAAAATTAATAAAAATCTATCTTATAATAAAATCACTTTATGGAACTATTTGCCGATTAGAATATAATTCATTGGAAACTTTCAATTCCTGGCCAAAAATTGGCAATCAAATACAAGCTAGAAATCGTTTTGGATGCTGAATATGCCGCAAAGTATAAGAAGCAAATTATTGCTAGTTGATTCACAATCTGTTTGATATTGTGATTGTTGTTGATAATTATGCCCTAAATCTATATTCTTGCTTTCATTTGAGCTATTCCACTTTCAACTGGTACTATTACGAACGTGATCACAATATTGTTCTGATATTGACACACAACTTGGCGTGATGAGCCCAAGTCTACTTAAGGATTGAGGCCTGAAGATAACCTGAAGCTTTAGATATGTTCTTATGTGTGCACCATGTGAGATGTCTTTCGTGTTGGATAACAAGATTTACCTATAATCGAAGAACAATAATAAGGAAGACAATGACTTGTGTTGGTTTTATTTTTATGAATATGATCGGTCGAAATACAGACTTCACTTGTGAAGGCTTTTGCGAGCAAATTCCGCAATTCTACAGTATAATAGATACAAAATATATACGAATAATTGGGATTATGACTTTTTATTTAGTTAAAATAAAGTTGGGGGGGGCAAATATGTTGATATGCCCAAGTCTAGCCATAATATTAATGTCAAAAGGTATTATAGCTCTTGACATAAAGATCATTTAAATATTGTAAATGAAGAAAAGAGAATTTCAAATATTAACTAATTAAAGTATTTTTGTGAGGTCTAAAATTATCCAAAGAGCAGAAAATGTTTGTGCGTAGATATTTTCCCCACCCAAGAAGAGATTGTTTGAATTTCGCTTCACGATTGGCTGAGCGTTGCAAACTAATATTATGCCTGAAATGTGTTGAAGTTAAATTCTCAATATCAAAAAGAACTATCTTTTGCGATATACTTTTTGCTGAAATATCAATAACCGAACAAAACAAATTTCATATACTGAAATTGCCCAAACCAAGATTATACAGATTTGCAGTGAACTGCAGCAGAAATGAATTCGAAAACAGAATTTCTCTTTCTGACAAACATTGTTGAAAATATGTGTGATGCACAGGAAACAACAGAAGGTCCCTTAAAATCGCGAACTTAAAGTGTGGTTTATATTGTTTTACAATTTCAAATGTTGCTGAACTTTTTGAAAATAAATGAAGCTTATTAAAGAAATATTCTAAAGATAGATTCGTATGTGTCCACACATTATGTGAAGAATCAGTTATATTGACTAAAGTCCTCTAAACAAAACCCAATATATTATCCGATACGCCTTATATGAGAGACTCACAGGATATTGATCAATCTTGGTACAGGAAACACTAAAATCTTTCAGAGTAGGAATTTCGTCATATGTGACAATCAATTAAATTCAATACATTTTGTAAAAAGTTTGTTTTTTTTTAACGGTTGGCCCTCTGGACATTATGCTATAGTTAATCGAGGTTGAATAAATCAGACAGCGACTACGTAAACTCAAAAAGTTTTTGAACTCAGTTTGATAGAGACACATGGAAAAACGAACTAAATGCACAGAATTTACTGCAGATATGGAATTTATGACAGATTTGTCTGATGAGAACCATATACAAGAGTCAACCGATTTTGATGAAATATAATAGTTTTTTTGACACTACTCTTGAGTGACGAAACGACTTATATTATACATCTATAGCTTATATCAAAATAGTAAAAATAACTTATATCCTCTCGGTTAACAATAACCTCTCTTTCCGAAACATGCTTGCTCTAGCGGTTACCATCTTTATGATCTACACTTTCGCCAGCAAGAATTTTTATATTACATTAAGCAAAATTAATATAAAAATTAGTAATAACAATACTATAGAAATTATAAACTGTCAAAAACATTTTAATTAGAGTTATATAACAAATTTTATGAAATTGAAAGTCGTCCGATCGGTCTGACCACCAAGTTGCTTGTAAAATGCAGCAATTCCGTAACACAAAATAGAATCCCATTGCAATCCGCTTTATGGATCAGCCACAGCCCATGTAAAATAAATAGATATCATTACCAATTCACGTGCGGTGTCATTTCAATGCTACTGCGGGCTTACGTTGAAATCTGGCAATCGGACAAAGCAACCAATGAAGAAATACTGATAAATTTACAAATATTCTTCTCATGACAATCGAAAAATTAAAAAATTTATATTGTGTTTATATGTTTAATTTCTTGACGACTTTAGAATGCCGATGAGGTAACCGCGTATGCGATAAAGAGTGATTTATGATAACAATTTCTTATGGCTTGTGACGTATGTTCTTATCATTGCTTCGAAGTGACTCTCCCATTGACTCTAATACAAAATTTTTTTTATCATTCCGTCCTGAGTAGCTCGTTATTTTCGATATTATTAGAACCTCATGATTTCCTCTCTTTTGAACCATCCAATTTATCTCTTTATATATCTTATCTCATATTGGTTCCCCAAATCGAGCTTATTTGACCAATCACGAACTATAAGAACCCAACTTAATCAACGTTCTTCTCTGGCTCTTTGTTGAAAAATGTTTAATTTTTATTATACTTTCTGTTGAAAGTAAAGTTTTTTTAAATGCCGATGAGGTGACGTGACGGCGTGTGCTTTAAATCGCATGCAAGACTGAATGAATCATGGATGCTCCTATCATTGCTTCGAAGTGATATACAAGTTTTGCTTGGTTATAAACGATTGTATTGAGTCGTATTATACTTTCCAATGATTAAAATTTAAAGCATGCTTATGATATTGTACAATGCTCTGAGAGCAAAATTTGTTCTTTTCATACAATATCTGCTTGAATATGTTGTGAATTACAAGCAAATTATAAAAAAATGTCTATAATAAAATTTGCAGAAAATTGAAAGCTTTAATTACCATAGGAAGAGTGATCCGATTTAGGTCAAATATACTCCGTATTGCTCGATTATTTGTTGTCATTTTGAAGGTAATTTCACTGTAATGTGCTTTTGCTTCTATACAACATTTCATATTAAGTATATAAACAAATTAAATATAAACAATGAAATGTAGTTCACTGATTTTGGTGCAATTAAATAAGCCAAATATAATTCCTGATTACTTAATGAGTTAGTGGTATAAAATATATATATCTTTTACAAGGTACTTCTTCAAAGTTATATGAAATAGATTAAAATTCTCGGGTAAACTTGACCCGCCTGACAAAATGGCACTTCAAGTTTTGAAATTTTGTTGTTATACCTTTTACTATAATTGCAATATATTTAGGAGTTTGTATAAACGGTTGGATAGGCAAACTGAGAAATGGATTGATATAGTATCCCTGCTCATATTATACTAAATTTGTTGTCATTTCAAATTTTACAGTATAAAACTTTCTTTTGGAGTTGGAAAGTAGAAAATCGAAAGGGTAGATAAAAAATTATAATTTAAATACTTTGTTCCTTCTTCGTTCTTTGTAACTTTTGCGTAGGACCTGTAGTACAATCACACCAAATTTTCAATCCATCTAACATAGCTGACAAAAATATCGTTTTAAATATTATAAATATAATTTCAATTGATAAACTCAACTTGGAATAGAAGGCACGTCTTGTTTTCCTTTTTTTTTTTTATTTAAAAATTAATCAATTTCCTACGAAAACCTTTTTTGTTTCTTTGCTAGCTCTACCGGAAAAGCTTAGCAGTGTCCCACGACGAGCTGATCTGAGCTGGTTCTTGAAGAACGGTTCGTCTCCAAGTGGCTTTTGGTCGTTCTGCTCTTCTGTTTCCATGAGTATTCCAGTCTAGTGTTATTCGAACAATGCTGCTTGGGTGCTTTCTGACAGCATGCCCTCTACAGACTCGTTTTCTCTTCCTGATTTGAAGTTGAATAGGGGACTCACTTGTAGCGCTCAATAACTCTGGATTTGATATATATCCCGCAGATTATTCGCACATGGCTGAGAACCTGCAGTTTTCACGCTTTTTTCTACGTAGTAAGCCATGTCTTACTACCACATAGCAGGATGGATTTAAGAGACGCATTGTCGGCTTCCCCATATACGTTGTAATCTCCCGAATTCTACACGAGCCGGCTCAAGACATCGTCATCCACTCCACCATTGTTGAAGATAGCGGTGCCAAGCTAAGCGAAGTTGTTGAGGAATTCGGTTTCGTTCCCATTTCTGGTAATGTTTCCTTGGCTGGAGTGATTGAAGCGCATGGCTTTTGTTTTGGCTGTATTTAACTCGAGACGAATTCTGCTGACTATTCGGAAGAGATCACCTCTTTTACTTCGAAAAACAAAAGCTTAAACAGCTGTTATTCTTTATGATCATTCAACCGTTTTGATGGCCTGCTCTCAAGATATTTTAGTAGCTCTTAACAACTTACGCTTAGTAGAAGTATATAAGGTTCGTATTTATGGTCCAGCTGATATAGAAATTAGACCAAATTTTGATAGCCAAATAAATACCCAGATATTTTATATTTCTTGTCCATCGAATTATTTCATAGTTTATCAGAAAGTCTGTCTATTTGAAAGACAACAATGTTTACGATAACATCGAAATAATTTTCCACCGGTAAAAATATCAGAGTAGGGATTGTCTAACTTTTTCTAGTTTGCTTTCGATAATGCTTTAGCTTTTACCAGAGCAGTTTAAGGCATTGCCATCTGCTGAGATTAGAGTTTTACACAGAGTATGCTTTGGAATGTCATGAGTAACGATAATATAAAGCATAGATCCTAAAACGGAACCCTAGTGGACGCCTATGGTTTTTTTAATATGACCTGACTTGGCATTACCCAAAAAAAATCTCTTTCTCTTAGGAAACATTTACTGCTTTCTAAACATTTTATAATTTGTGCACATGACTCTGCCAAACAGTGTCAAACACCGATTGTATAAGGATTATGCTCTATGCAATCCTTCAGCTTTTTGAGCAGATGCGTACAGCTAAGATTAGATCTAAATCCATTTTGTGCAGAAGAAGGAACATGCTCAATGGGAGGCAAGCCTTGATTTTAAAATACGATCAAAAATTTTTAAGAATCTAAACCAAAGGGCTTTGGGACGATAATTTTCCACAGAGCCGTGCGATCATTTTAGCCAACTTCAATAGTCGTGTTCAATAGCCAGAGAGTATGCAATTATTAAAAATCTGGCTTAGCATAAGCGGGATGATAGTCGCTGTATAGCCGATACCAAATATCAGGAGCAAGCTGAAGCTAAATAGTTTTAACTTGGCTTATGTGCTGCTTGTGTGAACTTGATTTCCTGATGCTAAGGCCACACAAAGTAAGAGAACGGCAGAGAGTGTGTAGAAAAAACACAATTTGTTTGCTTGTCATTTTCGTATAATTCGCTGACAACAATTTTGGGGCGGACAACAACAATGGGCATGAGGCAGAAGTAGTATCAGCAGCAGCAGCAGCAGAAGAAAAACAAAATGGTGGCAGACAAAGACGAGGCATTGAGCAAAATGGCGGCAGCGGAAACGAATGCGAAAATCAAGTACAAATACTAATAAACGCCCCCAGCCACACACACACGCACGCACATACCCCCACATAAGCCATGACCAGTGGTCCCGTCATAAGGAGCGCAGGGGGCACGATGCTTGTTGTCAGCACAAAAAAAAAACCGAGCGTGCTACAAAAGTAGGCAAAAAATGTGCGCCGCTAATGTGTTTTAATTTTGTTAAAATGCGATTTACTTGCAGGAGCAAACGAACAAAAAAAACATTATATATATATACAAAAAAACAGGAAACATGCAGAAAAAACAACTACAACAACAACAAATAAATAAACCATGAATGTGCTTACGAATTGGTTATTATGTTTGGCTCTTAAAGAGACAGCCAACAGACGACACAAAGGGCAACGAGAAACTGCAAATAGACGCAACGCTTTGTTTGCCGAGCTGCAGCAAGTAAAGTTTAGCACAAAATGCTTAACAAATATTTTATGACTTCAGGTTCAAATGGCTTAAATGCGGACTGGCTGCAAGTTTGCTTTTTGCTTTTGGCCATTGTTGTTTCGCATACACTTCAGTTATTGGCTCCGCAACGAGTTTGCCTGCTTTCAAGAACGTTTTTAGCAACAAATTTGTTCGAAGAACACATTTAACTTAAGTAAAATAAGTGTAAGCATTTCAAACTACTTGCATTTACTTTTTAATTTTGGGATGCGATTAAGTTCAGTTCAGACCTCAGAAGTAAACAATATTTAAATTATAAAAATAAAAAAATTTATACACTTCAACTATGGCCATCGCTGCAGATTTTCTTTGGAAAATAGCGTTTTTTAATTTATCAGCAATAGAACATGGAAACTCGTATCAAATACTTCTGAAACTTGCTTGAGACTTTCGTATTTAATCAAAATCGGTTGAAATTTTAAGATTTTTCAGTAGATCTGCCACTCAAAGCGGTAGAGAAGCGAAAACGTGTTTGGCTTGAAAACAAAATTACTAAATACAATATTTTACCATCCAGAGCTAGCTCTGATAAAATTATTACAAGTTGACACACAGCTTCTTTACGACCTTATCTGGATAGATGAGACAGCTTTTCTGTCCACAAGTCTCCATCTTTGGTCAGACACTACCCACTGCAAGTAGCGCTAAGTACCTGGGTCTCACCTTGCACAGCAGGCTAAACTGGAGGACTCATTTATGGAACTAAAGATTCCAAAAAGAGAGGCTCAAACGACAGAACTGGCTCCTCAGACCTGCATGAAGCCTTAGCACACGCAACAAACTTTTGGTTCACAAGACGATCCTTAAGCCTATCTGAATATACGGGATCCAACTTTGGGGAACCACGGCCACATCATATCACTCACATTATTCAAGTGTTTCAATCAAAGGTACTGCTCATAATAGTGGGCGTGCAACATTATGTGAGGAACTCCGTCCTTCACACAGACCTCAACGTGTCCACTAACCGGCTGGAGACCCACGACAATATGCTTGCAGTACAACTACTAGACAACGGCACTCAACTCCGGAGAGTTAAGAGATTCCAACCGCTTGACTTAACCTTCCGCTTCGAATCATTGTAAATATCCTATTATTGTAAGTTTGTCATTGTAATTGTAATCCCATATAGCTATAAAATTTAGTTATTGTCTAGCAGATAGATGCTAAATAAAACATATACTATCAAAAATAAAATTTGAATAGATATTATTGTGTACAGCGATACGTTCGAACGACAAGATATTAAGACTTATAAAATCAAAATCCTGGAAATGAAAGTGCTGGAAATAAACAAACTCCGCTTAACTTATCGCTCGACTGCTTCCTCACCTTAAACATAAAATACAGAAATTTTCGTAGAGTAAGAAAATAATATTGTTGTAAGGAGCAGAAACTAATGTACTCTGACTATTGCTAATAGATATCAAAACTTTCTAATAAAAGAGGAAATCGCTTACAATTTTGGCCACAACTTGCAAATGGAGTTTAAGGAAAGTTATTTTCTTCAGTTTGTGAGCCAAGAACTTCGAGTTTAAATAGACTCATAGATAAAGTGTATCCCAAGTTCGCCTAATGTCCATTGAATTTCCGCTGCTTTATGTTGTTGGCAAATTATCCATAATAGCAATGACAACAACACGTGTTTATAGTACACAATTTTTTTTATATTATTCCTGGGGATAGCGCACAAGATGAAGCCCAGCTTTGGGTACTACAAAAGGAGCCGACATACTGCTGCGCTCTGTGATGTGACGTCAACGCAGTTGTTCCTGCTGCCATTGCTAAAAATTGTTTGAAATTCCTAACAAAGCGTTTTAACAATTTGCTGACATTATAACGGCGACAAGTTGAGCGAAGTCAACAAACTGTTAACTAACAACAAAAAATCAGCTAACGAAAAGTACAACAACAACCAAAAATAACAGGGGGTTTGGGGGGAATGAAAATAGAAAACTATGGAGAAAATGGAAAAGTGCTGATAGTAATAGTAGACTAGAAAGACGTGCATCAATGCCTCAAAAGCGTTGCCATAATGTTCGCATCGTTCGTTCGGTCAGCATGTATGGGGAATGGGGGTCTCGGGTATTTCCAACTAATGGCAGGATTAGCTGCTCATGCTGCCTGAGTGATTTTCCGCTTCCATTGACGAAAAACTTTTTACATCAAAATTCCTGCAACAGCACCAGCAGTGGCAACAACAACAATAACAACATTAATAAAAGCAACATAAACGGCATGAAACTTCATTAAAGCGATAAAAATCAAAGACAAGCAGACGAACCCCATCTATACCATGGATGTGCCACAACCTTCATAAAATCTTCCACAGCTTGCCGCATGTAGCTCCCACGCACCCACACACACACACCTTCTAAAAAAATAATAATAATACAAGAACTTTATATGTTTGTGTAATGCAAGAGCAGCAAAATGCAACAATGGCAGCAACAAATAAAAACGGGCAACGAATTTTGAATGCACTATATGTCGAAAGACAAAGCTATCATCATCTAGCGAAACTTTACATCCACCAGGCCTGCTTTTGGGCATTTTTCTTGTTTTTAAGTTGGGAAAACTTTAAGTCAGTGAAAAACCGAAAATCAATTGATTTGAAGAAAATTTTTGAAAGTTGTGAAATAAATTATGAAATCATGCTATGTTTTTTTTAGGGGTATAAAACTTTAAATTGCAATAAAACAACGATGGACTATGCAATCGACATTAATTTTATTTATACGAAAGATAATCTTGTAGCATTACATTTTAAATCTGACTTCTGTCATATGAACGCCATGGCTAGCTCTCGTGTAGTCCAATCCGGATATCCAAATTTCGATGACATTTTACACCATTTGTGGCCACATATATCGGCAGTAAAACGGCGAATGTTGTCGTCCAAATGGTTAAGCCCACAACAAGTTGTCTAGCGGTCTTAAATCACAAGATCTTGGAGTCCAATTCACAGATAAAAAACATGAAATTATGCGGTCACCAAATATATCTTTCAATAAATCGATTGTCGCACGAGGCGTGTAACATACTGTGCCGTCTTGTTAGAACCACAGCTCCTGGACATCAGGGTTGTTCAATTCAGCAATGAAGTAGTTAGTAATCATGGCTCCATAGCAATCACCTTTGACTATAACGTTCTGGCCAACATCGGACCAATGATTCCACCAGCCCATAAGACCCACCAAACAGTCAGCTTTTCTGGTATTTTTGAAACGTTTTGAAATAAGAGCGCTATTTGTGTCGTTCACACAAACGTAAAAGATTCATTTCGGCCAAAAAAATTGAATTAAATCGTGAACATTTTTTTGCGTTTTTTTTTTTTTACAATTTTCGATGTGGTTTACCTTAACAACAACGCCTGCATGAACTTAATGCAATTTTTGGCGTTGAAGCTCCATGAAGGGCTATTGCTTATCGATGGTTTGGTGAATTTAACCAAGTTCGTAGTTTACTCCAAATCGCATTTCATGGAAGTCATACCAATTCTGTTGTTTTACCGGAAACTGTGCGTGCCAACTAGTATTGCAAGGTTGTCATGTAACCTGTCGTGAGGTTGAGACAACCCTAGGCATTAATGGGAGCAGCATACATTCAATATTGGCATTGAACATCTAAATTTCCAAAAGTTTGTACGCGTTTGATACCACACAATTGTTCAATGGCTCAAAAGAAGTCTCATGTCAATTGGTAGAAAGAATATACTCAAAAAATACGATCGCGGTGCTTCTATGACATCGTGACAGGTGATGAATTATGGATTGGCGCTCATGATCCTGAAAATAAACAGCAGTATGGGTGTTTCAAGAAGAGCCAAATCCAACAAAAGTTCTTCGCTCACGATGCACTTTCAAGCAAATGATCGCCTGTTTTTTCGGAAAAACTGGACATGTCCCAACCGTATCACTAGAACAACGCAGAACAGTCAATTCTGAGTACTACCATTGGCTTGCCAGTTGTCTACCAAGTAATCAGAATAACCAACCGCGAGATCTGACACATCGGCTCAAACAATTGCTCTCTTGAGCACTCTAAATATCGATTTGATGAGACATCCGCCAAAGTCCTGACTTGGTACCGAATGACTTCTTTTTATTCCTGTAAGAGAACTGCAGCAGCGGTTGATGCGTTCAGAATGCATGTTTTGGGGATACCTCAATCAGAGTGGCAAAAGTGCTAAGGCAATTGGTTCAAACGCATGCAAAAGTGACAACAGAACGATTTTCAATGATTAATATTTATTTTTGTTCTCTAATCCCAAAATATAAAAGGCAACCCTCGTATATGTAAGTTGGATGGTTCAGTTTTTCGAATATTATTCAAGCTGAAATTTTCTAAAATTAAGAAAAAAACGAACAATTTAACTTCCATTGTATTAAAATGGGTTCGTTTCATACAGAAAAAATGCTTTAAATTATAGGTGCTATTTCCTATTGCGTAAAGCACATGCATTTTGAACAATCCCTAAATTGTGGGACTCAGGTTGGCGAAATAGAACTTTTTATGAAAAAAAAATGTTATTACAGCAATTTTTTGTTTGAGACCAAACATTAAGACCCAATTATCAATCAATTAATTAATTTTTTTATAATTTTTGGAGTACGTAATTCTATTTGTTAGAAAAACTTCGGATTACGCTGATATGACAAGGTGCGTCTAGCACATTTTGGTAGTAAAATGATAATAAATAAACAGATCCGATTATAAACATTTTTACTAACGATATGCCATGGTCTTTTTGAAGTACTAACTTACTTACTTTTTTGTGTATTTCAAAAAAAAAGTAATAATTTTTAAAAAAATATATTTTAAAGGTATAAAAATTTAATGACTACATCAACAATGACCCACCCTATACATGCAATATAAATATTTATCAAATTTTTCAATTGTTTCAGTCTGAGCCAGGAATAGCTTAAGAAATCAGCAAAAGTTCGTTTACTGCAAGCGAATATATCTAGTAGATACATCAGGTATTTCAAATTTGATCAGGATTGGATTTCCGATAGCGAATAAATCGATTTAAGGTTGATAAGACTGTCTTTGACATCCATGGCAAATTTCATGTCAGTATCTCAATTCCTTAGTTAGTTGATCTTGTGTTTTGTAATCAACCAAAAGTGCGTTTTTCGATTTTTTAAGTGTCGGAAATTATTCAAGAACGAAGTTTCCAAGTTCGGAATGAAATTTCTGGAGTTACCGAAGGCCTTTGGCCAACAGGCTCTATCCAAAACACTTGTATTTGAATGGTATCGATTGTTTTAAGTGGGCCGAAAAAGTGCTGAAGACGCAGAGCAGCCTGGTCGATCATCCACGTCAACTATTGAGCAACATGTCAACGAAGTCAAGGAATCGGTACTCGAAAATCGTCGATTGAGTGTTAGCCACATAACTGGTCTTGTTGGAATATGAGAAGAATCAGTTAAAACCATTATATAAGACCATTTGGACCTTAAAACCGGTCAAGTTGTTTATAAGGAAGCAATCCGTCTCAAGAGGCCATAGATCTGGCAAGACAACAAGTGGTTTTTGCATCATGACAATGCACCGTCACACACCGCACTCCAACTTCGTAATCATTTTGCCAAAAATTAGACTTAAATCGTTCCACAACCGCCTTATTCGTCTGATTTGGCTCCGTGTGACTTCTGGCTGATCTCTAAGCTCAAAAAGCCACTTCGTGGTCATCGTTATGGTTCGATTGAGGAGATACAAACGAAATCGAAGAAGGAACTGAAGGCCATCCCGGAAAAGGGCTTTTCTGACTGTTTCATAAACTGGAAGAAGCGCTGACATCAGTGCACTTCGTGGTCATCATTTTGGTTCGATTGAGGTGGAACTGAAGGCCCTCCCGGAAAGAGACTTTCCTGACTGTTTCGTAAACTGGAAGAAGCACTGGCATAAGTGCATTGCATGGGACGAGGACTATTGTTAAGGAGACGAAAAAGATTTACAAGACTAAATAAAGATAAAACCATTATTATTTGCCCATGTTTCTGTGGGCAAAGAGTTCCTTAGTAACTAGCGACTTTCGTTATATTTTCCCAACAGCAATGCTATTGTATATATTATTAATATCTAAACAAGGTAACTTAGTTGATAAACTTGGCAAGTCTTAATACAAATATTCCTTACTTTTTTTAGTTTCTTTCAAATCTTTCGAAAGTTCGCAAGACAAAAGCATCATTAATTTAATACTAAATTAATATCGCTTGTATCGGCTTTTCTTTGAATTAAAATAAACAATATTTATTGGCTATAATTAAAATAAAAATAATCCAATTGTAGCCTTCGTTCAAAGAGAGCCAATGCCATTGTGATATGCTCTACAGCACCATACCCAAGCACAGCTGCACACATAGTCCTAAGAAGGGCATAATTTTTGCCATATCAAAATAGCTGCGTGAAAATATAGACAAACATAAAAGAAATCAACTATTTTGATTGAACATGTTCCGACACATAGATATGGAACATACCACACACACAGTGCAAGGAAATGCCATGTCAGTGATAAGCAAAGATACTCATGAACAAACAGAGATACAGCATACATAGATACACACACTCACATGAGCGCACAGCAGCGCAATGCTTGGGATAACAAAGATTCATAATTACGATAAGCGAGAGTAACAAAAAGCTCAATGGCTCAGACTACATCAACATCAGCAACACCAGCAGACGTCAGCAGGGGCGGTTCCTCATAAAAACCCAGCAGGACCCCCAAAGATAAGCAAAGCAAAAGCCCTTGGTTGCCATTTGCCTGCCTTGGTTGCCCACTTTGAATCTTGCGGCACTGCCCATAGCCATCGAATAGTTAGTCAGCCAGCTTACTATAATACCCTTCTGGTAGTGCAAAGTACTTGCAGCTTTATGCTACGGTTTGTAACATTTATTATTTCCGGATGATTATAGTTTTTAAAGTTCTTAAAATTTGTAACTCTGGGTAAGCAGGAGTAGGGAATTCGAAGACTGTATATTTCCGAATCAGAATTCAGGTGCTTTTATATGGAAGTTAAACTTTCTGACAAGAGTTAAATGTTTAAATTCATTTGAATACTTTTGTTTTGGGTTTGACCCCCATTCTGAAACGAATTTAGTGAAGATTTATAGAACAAGGCAAGTAAGCTAAGAGTCATTACCAAGACAGCATTATTAGAAAGCAAGCTACATGATCAAAAGTTATATACTGAGAGCAAAACTGAAGTAAATCATGCAGAAGACTAGAAATTCGGAACTTAATTTGGGCGCAAAACCGATAATCCTGAGTTATGAATGAGTAATTACGCTTTTCAATACGAAAGTTCTAATGATTTTGTTTCTTTACGGATGGTTTTTGTTTTAAGTGGATTTTTCTTTATTGTGTACTGTCGAGTTTTATTTTTAAAAAATACTACCTTGCGATAAATGCAGCCATATCCTATCTCGTATGACGACCGATGATGTCAATATGTAAGGCGGCTACAAGAATCCGGATACATGTGCAAAAAATAGTGCCAGTTCGTCGTACTCCGGCCTTCCAAAATACTTCCTTCATTGAGAAATTGAATAAGTTCGCAGATTACGCTGTGCTAAATCTATACATGGGCCCAAAAAAAGTAATTTGTTCTTTGGCAAAAAAACAAAAATGAACCTTTTTGAGATAGGCTTTCTTCTTGTAAATATATAAAAAATACTTCCAATAGAATCAGAACTAGAGCATGAGCCCCAAAGTTTCTGAGAAATTACTTCCCAATTCTGGCAATAAAACATCCATATGTTTGCATGAATAAAATTCGCACTTTTTCAAATTTATTGAAACTGGGATGATGCAGCACTAGATTATTAAAAAATGGCTTGATTATGTCTCGTTCTCATATTCATGTATAGAAACATCTATATTGATGGCATCTTGAAACGCATTGGAGAGCACATAAGTGTCAAGTTTTGAAAGGCGAATGCAATGTTTACTGCGCGACATGATCCTTTGCACGTTCTGAGACTCACTGATACTTCTGGTTTGTATAATAGCACTGCGTGTGATATCCAAACGTCGATTGAACAATGTCAGCCTAACATGCACCGGTTTGGGTAACTTCATTGAGACAACCCACAAAGCTAGGATATTTTCATCATTTTCATCTATTTCAGGCTTTTCACCGATCTCGCCGAGACTAGTGCGATTCACTATTAACATTAAGGGAAGGAATCCCATCAAATGCCTATAGGTATCAGGCAGACCAGCATTGTAGACCGGCATAAAACGCTTTATGGGTAAGCTTTCAAAATCTCCAAAAGTTCCGCCGTAAGCCATTAAGGAAATGCACACATTTTTGCCAAAAGGAAAGGTGAGTGGCCGAAAGGTAACTAATATGACTCCGTTCTTAAAAATTTCGGTCGGTTCATTGCGCTCCAAGCAATGTACATGTGAGTTGAGAAAATGACTGAGCAGCTGTTCATTGAGTACTGGCGCACATTTGTCAGTTTTACTAAGAGGGCACATATATTTTTTGGTAAAAATCCTCAATTCCGGTTGAAAAGCACTTGGCTGAGCTTGCAGGCAGCCATTTTCAAGTAGCAACTTTTTGTATTGTGCGTCCAGGGATTTTTGGGACAAACGCATTAGACGATAACGTGGCGTGATCTCTTGAACTCTTTGGTCATGTGTTAATTTGGAGAAAACCCTATTAAAATGTTGCGTACGTATAATAGCAAAGTGTCGCTCTGAATTCGAAAAAATAGAATCTCCTGCACGTCCACTATGCACTCGATCAATGGTATTGATCTGCAATGCATCTGCAGCATTATGGCAAATTTCACTATCTTCTTTTTTTAAGACCTCGCAAAGTGTGCACTCAGACTCGTGGGCAATTAGCGTAGCATCATCGTTGCTATCGTTATTCATTGTAAAAGGAGAACATAAAATACTTGACCTATGCAGGCTAGGATTTTTATCGCGAAACTGTCGTTGAACTGTGATGGTATCAGTAGAGCGCTGCGTCGACCGTAAATTTTCGGTTTCTAAAGCTTCTTGTTGTTGCTTTTTTTCAGCAATCTTACAAGAAGAATTGCTTACTTCAGACTTATTTTTAAAATCAGAAACGCAACTGTCTGCTTGGGCATAACTCTGAGATTCGTTTACCACTGAACTGGTTTTGGATAAAGACTTGCTGCAGCATGGACGATCATCAGAGTTTATCTTCTTAGGGGTTTGTATGCATTTATTTACCGGTAGGACTGCCTGTGGCCGACAGAAGCTTATTGTTTCGGATGAATTCTTAGATTGCTCTACTGAGACTGCATCGGCATTATTTATTTTATGACAACAGCTCGATGTGTCTTTACAAAGATCATTAGAAACACAACTTATTGAAATACTATTCAATAATTGTTCTTCCCTTGTATCTAAGCAAGAAAATTCAGTATCAGCACTGGTGGTTTGTGAAGCTTTATTCACAACATGTTCGTCATTGCTCGCCGCAGATAGATCTTTATAGTCCTGAGCAGATTCTTCGCTATTGATGAGAAAAGTGCTGGGTGCTTTTATTAATTGATCGGCAGAGTCATAACAAGAATCTAATATTTCATTCCCATACTGTGGCTGCAGTTTGGGAGCGCTTTTGCCATCAATAGAATTGCGTAAGACACTAATGATATTGTCATAATGGCAGCTTGAAGCATCTTCATTATTTATTGTACAATCATCTGACAGATTGAAAAGTGGAGTGAATTTTTTATAATGAATATCAGAAGCAACTTTTCGTGAGACGTTGAAATGCTTGCGTGTGTTTAGATTCGCATCGCTCCGAGCATCTGTACTGGAAGCGCAGCTTTTGAGTGACAGCATATTTTCAACATTTATGACTTTTTGTAGAACATCGAAATTCTGCGTAGAGCGATTATGAGCAGAGGCAGTTGCTGTGCGATCCTCAGTATATCGCGAACACACAGTTTTCGAAGTGCCTGAACTTGTAAGACAACTCGGAAGATTATCATTGTTAATTTGAAAACTTTCATGCGACAAGGAATTATGATTTTCATTATCTGACGATAAAGTAGACGGTTGCTTCTTAAATTCATGTATTTTATCTTCAATGCGCTCAGTCACATCTTCAGTCACATCTTCAGTCACATCTTCAGTCACATCTTCAGTCACATCTTCATTATCTTGAAGATCGGCAAGCTGTTTTGTTTGAATATCATTGATATCGTTGTAAGGTACAAGAGCTTTTATGCCATCAATATAGATATCCTTGGCCTCGGTTTGCAGTGTTTCACATTCAGTTTTCTTCTCCTTTTCATTTACGCGTGAAGACATACTTTCAAGCAATAATTTGTTGATAGATTCTAAGGACTTGGGAGTGCTTAGATTATTCTCATTGGTTTTCGTGAAAGTTAAATTATTAAATTTATTTTTCAATAAAAAGCAGTTGGCGCAGTTGCAACAACAGCAGCACCTGCAGCTTTTTAGCAGCTCATTTGTATCAGTTGCCAAATATTTCTCCAATATGCGAAACTGTGTATCTTCATTTTCCGACTTACTTTGATTTTTATTGTAATAAGGAAACGATTCTGTAGGTTTACTAGAATCCGCTTCAATATCCTTATGCACATTGTGAGTTGACATTTCCCTTATGTTGTGCTCATTTTTGAGCTGAGTTTCGTGGTCATCATTGAACACTGCACGTGCTCGTTGGCTCTTCATTTCATCAAGCTCTTCTGCAACTTTAAAGCTGCTCGTTGGCATCTGCCTAATAGGCTCTATAATATACGTAGACTCGAGATCTACGTCATTTGGACATAAGGGTATATCGCTTATTTCAATTACTTTTGGCAAATATTCGTCAACAACTTCTTGCTGCGGCTGCTCTGGCGGCTTAAGTGCATCTTTCGGCTTGAGTCGGTCAATTCTGCGTCTAGGAGTCGGAGGAAAATATATACTCCAAGCGACACTTGTCGATGTGCGGTTATAATAAAATTTTTTATTCATTGCGACGCGATTACTTAAAAAAATTTATAAAACACAATGTAATTTTTGGAGCTTTTGTTTTGAAAACTATATAAAAATGAGAAATAGCTTTTCACAAATATGTGACAGGTTCCACTGAGTGGTAGCTCCCAGTGCACTTTGATTTTATTCAATTACCAGATAGATATGCGTTCGAGGTATTTTGTTTATAAAGAATTTTTTTTCTTATTCCAGTTAATGTACAAAGGTTTCCTTGGAGACAAAGCACAGCAAATGCGATTTGTTTTGCCAAAAATCTTGGTGTTTGCATTCAACAATCAAGGGGAGAGATTGCAGCTGAGGGAACTTCTTAAGATTTTCTTCACTCAGTTCAACTTCAAACACGGTTTTATATTTAATTTTAGAACGAATATTGAAAGCTAAATTGCCTTTTAAAAACTTTCCTTAGAATTCCGTTAAAATTACAGAGATGTGGATAGGCAATTATGAGAAGTAATCAATAACAAAAGTTACCAAAGAAAAGTCTGAATTGCGTTATTCCCAAAGCGCCGGTAATCTGGAAAAATAAAACGTATTAAAACTTATTATTACGTGTTGAAGTATAAATTATGTAATATTCAACTAAAGGGAAATATATTTGTAAGTAGGCTTTTCAATAGTCTAACTTTCTACAATATAATTAAAATATTCAGTACGAAAGTAACTATCAACAAATATAGACCATATTTCAAAAATAAAAGAATTTTATTAAGAATAATAATAATAATATGGAATTACTAAAATTTAAAACCTATGAGGACTATATAAAATCGTTTCATGTGCCTGTGTATCGCCGTTATTTACCCGATAAAGCTGCACAAGAGTTGATAAAATTGGGCTATCAGTCTTCAGATGTCTGCCAGAAAAACGAGTTCTTTGAAAAACGTCAAGATGCTCTAGACGAGTTATGCAGACGAAGAAGGGCTCCAGTGCTATTCAGTAAGCGTCTAAGATGTGACGATGCCGTTCTGCGCGCACTTGCTGATCGCGAAAACGATAATTTGCTCTTTAAGAAATCGGTGAGTGCGACAAATATATTATTTTTTTTTTCACTTTCCTTAATACTTTCAATCTTTTGTGTAGACCATTATCTACTTGCAGTACCGCCTTACCAATGGCTTTGATATATCAGCATATATAGACTATGAGGCAAGTCTAACTGCTGCACGTTTTAAAACTAAGGGTTACACGAAATGGAAAGCCATTTTCGAGAAACGTATGCGCCTGCGCCCAAAATCAACTGATATGATCTTCTACAGCTGGAAGTCGGGAAGAACTGAAGAAAACGAGACGTCGAACTATAAAATAGTGCATACTGTCGATGGAGTATTTTTTCAGAATAAGTTCGATCAGCAACTCATATCGTGCGGTCCGACAACAACAATCAGTAACGGCCATGCTGAGCGGCACATGATTCATTCGGACTATTATGAATATGTTATTTTTTATGATCATCCCATGCGTGGCCTAGACACCTGAAGATGCGTAAAATGAACTACTTGTTGGGCATTGGATAAGAGAGATAAAACGACGTATGCTTGATGTATAGTTCATATTTTTAACATATCTGAAGTTGTTTATAGTTTAATATATTTTAAATCATATTTGTTTGTGTCTTCGTTCATTCGTATGTCCACTGCTCTCAGTGCCTTCACCTGATTGATAGGTAAGACATAATGTCTTATTATCAACATTCTGAAGTGGCTTTTATAGTTAATAATGTTCAGCCAACTATATTATTATTAGCTTAGTTATCTATTAATGCATTTTTGCTTCAAATTAACTTTCAGAAATATTTAATTCTACAAAAAAATGCGTTCCTGATGCTCTCTTCTCATCTCTATTAAATCCTTATGCAATTTATCTGAAAGCTCTGTTTAGCATAAGAAGCTTTATGTTAAGCCAAACTTACAACTGGCTTTGGGTTATGTTCATTTCAATAAAAATAAATCTTAACGTATCGCCCAAGACGGTAATTCATCACCGATTGTAGTGGTTGACCGACGTTCTCTTAAGTAGTCTTGAGAATCGAATATAAAAGATAGTGAATGCTATTGTGATGTGACAACAATTTTAAAAAAATAAAGGTATTGCTGAGAACTTGGTAATTCCACGGTGATTTCCGATATTGAATTTTGAATCTTTTTTATAAAAAGGGACTCGTCACAATAGATGGAATGGTAAATCGTATAGATTTCAAGGGAGAGCGGAAAAGAACGACACAATGCTTTTATTAATGGAAAAGAATCATGAGAATAGAGTTTAAGGATTCAGTTTGTAAAATCAAGATATAGTCATATTGAGGTTAATATATTAAGCTTCTATTATGAAATTCGAAAACAAATCAGTAAATCAGTTATTAGGGGATGATTGGAAAACAACAAATATTTGTTTAGTTAATTCAATTTTGAAGTATTTCGAAGCATTTAAAAGAGATGACAAATTGTAAAGGACCTCTGAAGAATGTAAGTGTACAAAGGGCAAGGAAAGTTTTGTCTTGTAAGAAGAATAAACAAATTGTAATAATTGACAGAAGCAAAACCTCTCCTAAACTTCTTATGAGTTCCTATAATGAGCTAAGTTAGCTCAACTGGGCATGAACCACTCTCATCATTCTTAGAATGAGTCTCCAAATAGTAAAGAACAAAGACAAAAAACTGCAATTTAAACTTGAAAGAAACTTAAACCTGAAATATAAAGGTTCTCAAAGAACACCAGCTAGAGTGTGTGGTGAACCTGGACAAATTTTCCCTTTCGAAAAAGCAACCCCAAAAAAAACGAACATTACAAGAGTTTTAGAACATTATTAGTATTGTCTACGTAAAGATTTAAGTTGATTAACAAGGTCGCGTGATATGGGTCCACTGGCAAGGAATGCGGATGCACCCTGTGAATATCGAATCCGAAAAAATTATTGCCAATGGCAAGTTTACGCATTCTGTTTGAGCAGTTTTGTATGCAGTTAATTATTATAATAAGTTAATAATTCGCAGAAGCTTACAAAGCAATCACTATAACTGTTCATTGTTTATTGTTAATTAAATTTCCATCGTATTATTTTTATGGAAAATACTTAAATGTCGTGAATCTGTGTAAACAAGATGTGGGCACCAACTTGTTATGTTCTACTGACGAATGTACACCCTACAAGAGAATTTTCTTTACAATTTGTACTATATATTTTCGCTTACTTCCAAAGAAAACTTGAACTTTTATAGACAGTTTTTTGAGAAAAATGCCATCATATTTTGTGTAATTTAGAATATTTCCTGTGAGATAAGCAAAAGAAAATGAAAGTGGTTGAACCACAAGCTGTCGAAGAGCGATAACAAGATACCCAGTCAAGTAATGTACGAGAATTACTTTCGTCAAATTGGCTTAGAGTTCAAAGACCACGTATCAACCGAAGTAGGTCCACAGCAGCGTGAATGTACCTGCGCTCATGAGTGTCATACGGTCCATCATTATGTACACTGCCCCTATGTGGGCCGCAGCTCTCTCTGTTGCATTATATAGCCACGGAGTACTGTCCACAAATCGTCTATGTGCTATATGAGCCTGTAGTGCATTCAAAACCATCTCAGATGATGCAGCCCTAGTTCTGTACAGCATGATCCCACTTCAGCATCTGGTGTCGGAATGTGGAACGCTATATGTGAATACACGAGAATCACGGAAGGCTCTCAGATTGGCGAGCTTTAACAATTGGCGAGAGAGGTGGAACAGCTCCCGAAAAGGCCGCTGGACACATAGTCACATACCAGATATCAGCACGTGGGTCTCGCGGAAGCAAGGACAGTTAAATTTTTGGTTAACGCCACAGCTCTCAGAGCATGGCTGCTTCAGGGCAGCATTTTTCTCCCAGATTTGGTCACGACACGAGCGACCAATGCGAGACGTTTGGAACAAACGAAGATGCAAAGCAGTGTATCTTTGAATGTGCAAGATTCTGCTTGCCATGAACCTCTCTGGAAGCGGTAGTTGGCAAAACCATCACTATCAGCAGCCTGGTGCCAATAATGCTAGAAAGCTTTGGTAAGCCTTTTTCTAAAATAATAATTAGCGAACTAAGACGCCTAGAACGAGCGCGCAGTGGCGCGGAATAGCTGACACTAGGCCTTCTTATTGTATATTTCTTCTTTTTATTATTTATTATTATAATTGTAAATTTATAGTTAAATTAAAAAAAGCAAATACGTGCGCTTAGGCTAGAACGAATTGAGAAATATAGTTTAATGCCAGATGACAATGTTTCGACAGCAGATGATTCATTTACTTATATATATAAATGATATATATGATATAAATATAAAATAGAATTCCGATGACATTTAAATCAACCTAATTCTGAAAATTAGCCATCTCAGAATTCACTTTAGGCTTCTAGCTACTTAGGAAAACAAAAAGGAATAGAATTCTTCCCAGAAATCACTTAGGGGATTATTATTTTGAAATCTACATTGATAGTACCATAAGCTGTCTTTTTAGAACGTAGCTAGTGCTACGAGGCTTATCTCTTATTTTAGAGATAATTATTATTGATTGTAACTGACGTATTAGTACTTGAGAGATCGATGACATTTACCTGAAGAACTCTAATTCAGAAATGCAGTCTGCTGAAATTAATTGCGATATATTACTCCAAAATATTGCTCAATAAAAACTGATACTGCTCCGAGAAGAGATATAGTAAATGGCGCATATATACAATATCTGGTACGGAAAGTTGTCAATTCGCTAACTTTGAAATCAACTTAATTTTGAAAAAATTGACGTCTCAAAATTAATTTTAGATCTAAAGTTGCTTGCAAAACTAGTAAAGAGTTAACCCTCAGCTAGCAGATAAGCTTAAGGCTTGTTATCTTTAGATCTGCATAGATAGTACAATAACCTGGCTTTGTTATGAAGCTTATCTCTTATTTTACAGGCAATAATTATTGATTGTAACTGACGCATCGGTACTTGAGCGATCAATGACATTTATGATAAGAACTCAAATTCAATATTAACGATGCGTTGTAGCTTACAGCGCCCTGCATGCCAATAAATACATTCAGCTTGCTTGTGGTATGTATCTGTGTGGGTTTTATTTTTTATCAAGAGCATATTCAAGGTAAATATGCAGCAATAATTAATAAAATTTTTTATACAATTAAAATATGACCTAATTGTGAAACATAATGGAATGCCATTTTGATACAATTTCGCGAATTCGACATATCAACTGAAATTCACACGCATTTCTCTGCATATACATTCAAGTATTTGCAGATATTTATACATATATATATGCACATCCTGTTCATGCATTATCTTATTTTTTTATAATTTTTTTTTATTTTTTACATAATTGTAAAAAATATTTTCAATTATTTTGCAGTTGCAGTTGCATTTGCACATATTTTTCATATGAATGCATATAACGCATTGTGTTAAAAACATTTTATTATTAATTTAAACAATTCAAGAGTTCATTAACTTTGCAATGCTAACTGCCACGTAGAGTGCAGATCGTATTTTCAAGATAATGTGAACTCAATTTTAATTTTATTTAAACATATTTTAAATTGCAGCAGCTGAAATTTAAGTAAAGTCGCTTTAATTTGTACTTGCAGTTGTACCTAGAATCAAAAGTCTTTTGATTTTCGGAACTAGTTCATTTTGCATTTATTAGAATTATATTTTTTTCAAACACAACTGTACCTGCATTTCAAAAGCAACTCGATTTTAGAGGTTTTTAATAGATAATATTTTTTTTCAACAAATCTGCCTTAATTTTTGGCCTGCTTGATGCTTTGCATTTTGGCGCCTTTGATGCAAATAATTTCCCAGATTTTTCGGAATATCTAAGTGGAATTCCCAGAAACTCGGCCTAGAAGCAGTTCTACATTAGCATGACGGTGAAAGATGATCTTTTATATTTAGATATAAATTAATGTTCAAAATGATAATTTGAGAATTAATACTATGGGTAGATTTTAATAAAGATATAGATAAATTAATTACATTATTAATTATAAGTAAGATTTTTATAAATTCAATATATTTATACGTTTTAATCTATTAATAGCAGGAACATGAAATGATTCTACAGCTAAAGCATTCGGGTGGATTTCTAACCTGTTTTTATATTTTTCACTGTATTTTTGTATTTCATTTAAAACAAATGGTATTTTTAAGTCTCTATGTATGGTTAAGTTCGACACAAACCATGGAGCACTGATAATTTCGACATTTGATCTACTTGTGGTTCGCCAAAGTTGTGTGGCATTAATGGAATATGATATGATATATATTGGGTGCATATTAATTACTATAAACCATCATCATTCAGCTCTACAACCCGGGGTGGGTTTTTGGCTTTCTCAACAATTCTTCTCCATTCGGTCTCTGAAATTATTATGAATAAAGGGTGTTTTTTTAAAAAATTAAACAACGATGGATTATTTGATTAACATAACTTTTATATATACGAAAGATAATCTTGTGGCATTACAGTTAAAATATGGTTTCGGACATATGACCGCCACGGCTGGCTCGGATGTAGTCCAAACTGGACGTCCAGTTTTCGATGACTTTTTTCTACATTCGTGGCCGTATATCGGCAATAAAAAGGCGAATATAGTCTGCCAAATGCTTAAGCGTTTGTGGCATATCCGCATAGACCAATGACTGTACATAGTCCCACAGAAATTAGTCTATCGGTCTTAAATCACAAAATCTTGGAGGCCACTTCACAGGTCCAAAGTGTAAAATTAGGTGGTCAGCAAACGTGTCTTTCAATAAATCTATTGTGGCACAGCTGCTGTTCATCAGGGTTGTTCAATTCAGTAATGAAAAAGTAAGTAATCATGGCTCTATACCGATCACCATTGACAGTAACCTACTAGCCATCATCATTTTTGAATGATGATCCACAGCCCATAAAGCGCACCAAACAGTCAGTTTTTCAGGATGTAACGCTGTTTCGACATACACTTGAGGATTAGCTTCACTCCAAATGGGGCAGTTTTGTTTGTGGACGTAGCCATTCAACCGGAAGTGCGCTTCATCGCTAAAAAAATTCGCTTCAGAAAATCGGGAACAACGGTCATCTCGTTTTGGGCACATTCGACGAATCTGCGCCTTGTTTGATGATCGTTTGGCTTCAATTCTTGCACGAGTTGTATGTAGTAAGCGCACAAACCCAGATCTTTCCGCAAAATTTTCCATAAAGTGGTTGGAGACATATATGATTCCTATGCGTGAAGGCGGATGGACTAATTCGGGTCTATCTTCTTCTGTGCGCACCCTATGGCGTCTCTGGGGATGCGAGTTATGAATAAGAGAAAACGTGGTGAGAAAACGGTCTTTGGTTAATCGAATTAACTGCTCTGATGTACGTTTTTACCGACGATAGAATGGACGCAGTGCGCACAGAACCATTATTTTCAAAATAAAATTGCACTATTTTCAAGCGTTAATCGGGAGTAAGTCTATTCATGATGACTTGTCAAACCAAACTGAGAAGAGAGCTGTTAAATCGGTCACCACCTTGAACATTAATGCCAACTTAAAGTTCCCGAACAAAAACACCCTTTAAATAGATACAAAATATTAATAGTTATGCGAAGAGAACAGGAACCTACAGTTTATAGCCAAATCCGTAGGGCGGTATCTTGTCACCTAGCATCTATTTGTTAGATGCTTAGGCAAATGTACCAGAGCTGCAGAGTCGTACCAAAGACCTTGCGATTTACAAGCGAGTACGCTATCACGTCTCTCATTTATGGTATTAAAAAAGCAGATAATAATATTCAATAACCAAATACAACTCTTATAATTTGAATAATGTGTGAGATTTTATTCACATACCCATCTGGGACTTTTGAATTCAAGACTAAGGCATCGAAACGACGCATTCGTAATCTCTGGTGGTGTTAATAACTAAAACTTTTGTCTTCAAGGCTTATAAAACCCGTTTAGATACTAGCCGTTTCCCTCGGCTTATCTACAAATAACATCATTCTGCTTAAATTACTTCAAGGAAATAGTTAGTACTAAAAAAACAATGTAGTTTTTTTTTCAGTTAAATTTATACCCCGATTCAAACTGCAGATGAATTAAAATCGATTTTTGGTTTCTATAGTATCGATATTTTTATGCAAGCTTAGTTGGTGATTAATATATGCATATAGTACAATCTGATTTTATGCGCAGCTAAGGGATGGCCAAAGAATGTGATTTTGTTTTTTAAGTGTAATTCGGCCCCCCAGAAGAGTTGAAATCTATATACGATCTCCTTAGAGTCGATATTTTTGTGCATGTCTACTTTTCGATAAATATATGCCTACATATGCAATATGATTTTGTGTGAAGCCAAAGTCTGTCTGGCTGTACAATCTGATTATAAAATGATTAAAATTTCCACAAATAGGATTGTCTATTTCCCGTGCTTTTTAATGTAAAAGTTTAAATAAGGAATAATTTTGTGTTTGGCTTTTTCTGCATCAAATTGCTTTTGATGTGACAATTTCTGGTACAAAATTCATATTTACGATATGGTTAAATTCCCATAGCTAACGCACTCTGTATTTTAAAGAGTATTAAAGCAATTTCTAATTTCCCAAATATGGTTTACAACAATCTATGCTTTTTGCTTATTGTTGATACCTTTATAGTTGAAGTACATTGGTTTAGTGATAAATCACATGGGATTCATTTTAGTTATACTATTATAATCTAAAGGCTAAGTTGGGGGGAGGGGAGCTAGAGAAAAAGATGAGATGATACGAGATGGGAGGCGATGTCAGAGATACGGGCTGGGACTGTCTACAGCACAATCAGAGAGCGTTCGTCACTTTTAATTGATACTGAGTTGTTGGCCATGCTTTTAATTGAACAGCGTCAAGTCATAAAATACATGGCACACACACTTACACACAAACATACACACAGATACAACGAACACACACACACACGAATAGATACAATGAACACACGCACTCATAGATACAACGAACACACACACACATAGATACACCGAACACACAGATACATGTGGGCAGGGTATATCGCTATCATTAATTCGATTATCTAGCGCTCTTGCCTTGCATCGAAACCAACAAAATAATTATAATTTTTATGTATTTTATGTTCATATGCATATACTTCTACATATATATATATATATGCATCTCGTATATTATGTGTATATAAGGACTTGTATATAATATATGTATTATACACGTCATGCAGTTCATTTTGTTGTGCCAACAAAAAATTAATTAAAAATTATTATCTTACAGTAGATTTTTGTTGTTTTTTATTGTGTTGCACGTTTTTTGTTCTTGTTGAAGGCCAATCGATCTATTGATTGATACTTAACATTATTTTAATGCCACAATTAAAACTGCCAGGATAAAGGCGTTCTCTCATCTGGGAATAATAATAATAATAATAATAATAATACACAGCGTATAATGCATAATGGTATCTTTTGATTGCTTTCATGGTAGTCAAGTTTCGAAATTTTAAATAAGACCAAAGTGAACCCTGCATTAACTACCAATCAATTGTCAATATTTTTAATTATATTTACGTTGAGCAAAATACATACAGGCAGCCTAGTAATCACATTAAAGTCTGCTAGGGTTTAAGATGTTACGCACTCCCACCGCTCAGCAATTTTATGTTGAAGCAAACTTCTGGAGACTTGCATCATTTTTTTTGTGCCCTTGTAATAAGTTTTAATGAAAAAGCTTAGATAAGAAACAAGACAGTGTACCATCGTTATGTTTTTATTATAAACTTTGTTGTTATTATAAACTTCTATTGAACGGTTTATAATATTAACAAAGAAAAATCGAGCAATTAGCTTGTGTCATATTCTCAGATACTTTTTATTCTTTCATAATTTCATTTAAGCATTCTTTTTTAGCTTCAAAAAAAAAATGTTTAATTTAATAATATTTCTGCGATTACTTGATTATTATGAGAATTTGATAAGGAAACACAATCTTAAAATTATTTCAAAGAAGTGTGCAACACTTTTCCTAAACTTCTTATGAGGTCAATGACATGAGCTGAATTAGTTAAAATGTGCATGAACCAGGACGGCTTCTCAGGAAGAGAAGGTCTGCAAATAGTAAGGAAAAAAAGACAAAAAACTGCAAATTAAACTTGATAAAATCTTAAATCCGAAATATCAAGGTTCTAAATAGGCAACAAAGACTATCAATGAACCAGCTAGGAGTGTGGTGAACCGGGACAAATTTTCCCTTTCGAAGAAGCAACGGCGAAAAAATCGAATATTGGAAGAGATTTTAAACATTATTAGTATTATCTACGTTAAGATTTAAGTTGATTTCCAAGGTCGCGTGATGTGGGTCCACTGGCAAGGAAGGCGGATGCACCCTGCAAATATCAAATATACAAAGACGAGGTGAAGCATTCTGTTTGAGCAGTTTTGCATGCAGTTAATTTTGTGCAAGAAAATATCAATTGGAAGTATGAAAGTGAAGAATTTGGCTCAGTTGAACTATAATGAGTGAAATTATAATACTAAGCTTTTAAAGAATGAAGTAGACCAGTTAAGAAAGGCTTGCGGAAAAGCAAACAGATCTGAATCGAAGTCTCAGCTATTATTTAAGCTGAGCTAAGGATTTATTAGAAATGAGAAGAGAGCATCAGGAACGCATTTTTTATTTTGTAGAATTAAATATTTTTGTATGTGATGCCAAGAAGTACTTGACAGGAAAAAGGACAATTCAACCAGAAAAACGGCCAAATGATGGCTAAAACAAGATTGATGCAAAGTGTGCACAGGAACAGGACAAATGGTTTTTTTTTCTATTTCAAATTTAAAGTGTAGTAAATGCAATTGGGCCCCGGTAGCGTCTTGATAGCGCACTCCCCTGAAGATCGCTGGTTGGATTCCACCCAGCAGCACTGGTTCATATAACTATCCGTGGTATGGCTAGCAAATAGACGATATTAACCTAAGCAAATCACCGTATGCTCCGTAGCGATGTTTTGTATGGATGACAATATACAGTACAGATGTGCAGTGAAGTGCCATAGAAGGGACTTCAAAAGCAGAATATCTGTTTCTGACGAAGATAGTCAAAAACGTGCGGGTCCAGATATCTGAAATAATAGGCGCACAGAAAACAGCAGAAGGTCAATTGAAATCGGTAAGTAAAAGTGTGCAATATTTTTTGTAAAAAGGAATGCGATATGTGATTGGCTAATTGCGAATCGGTTTTCCCATACGGCCGGTTTTGCAGTACGTTGTGTTTTATGCCATCGAGTAAGCAACTGCAGCGCCTACTTTCGATTGGATTCTAGCGCCCTTAAAGGTGTCCCTAAGTCTTGAGTTCTCGTTCCTGTCGATTCGGCATTCTGCTTGGGTAACCTGTCTGCCATTTTGTTTCCGTCAATTTCCTGGTGGTTGGCAACCCACAAGATGCGCACCCTCTTACGAGTGCTTAGCGCAGCTAGTGAGACACTGCTTGCCAGCACACATTTAGAGCTAATGGCATAGGCTTTCATGGATTTTATTGCCATCTGACTGTCGACGAAGATGTTAACTTGGGGTTGGTGCAAAAAATGCTGCAGTAGTTCGGTAACTTAAAAGCCGCCTCTGTAGGTGGGTCTATGCAGTATACCGATGCTTCCACTCTTGCATGCGTTTTGTATCCGTCCGTGAAAATTTTAGCTGCGTTTTAGTCCATGCCGGTTTTCCAATTTTCTGCTCCCATTTGTGTGGGCGTTTCGCTGATCAGCGTTATGTAGTCCTAGTAAATCCTCCGATTTTAATCTGCCCAGAGTTGGTCAGTATAAATTATAATCAATTACTAATTATAAATGATATAATTAACATATTTTTATGTTAGTTAAAAATAAAAATAAAGTATTGGCTTAGCCTGTTTAGGGTCCTTTGAATGCACTTGGATCTATGTATGCGCGGGTGTGTGTGTGTGTGTGCACATACACATGAATAGAGAAGTAATAGACAGACAGATACACTAATAGACAGAGAGACGGCGAGACGTAGAGACGCGTAGACAGACATATAGACAGGACTATGGCGTTGTTCATCTCCCGCTGAGTGCAATGTTGGTCAAATGTGTGTTTGACATTTTCGTTATGTCTGGACGTTGCCTGCTCGCTGTCTGGCTATCCGGCTCAATGTGCGCCATTTTGTGCACTTTATGTGTCTATGTGTGTGTGTGTGTGTCCTGCCATGCGTGTGCCTGTGTTCATGTGTGTGTGTGTGTGCGATGGCGCTTTATAAACTGTTTTTGAATTTTGCATGAAATTTCTCAAATTTCGTGCATTTGTTGAGGTTGTTGTTATAATTTAGTTGGAAAATGGCTGTCACTCGCAAAACTCACGCACAACTGCTGTTCCCTATCGCTGCTGCACACACACACACGCACACACACACTCACACACAAAGAAAGTTGTTGCCATTTTCACATTAATATATATAAATTTTCAATTTAATTTGTGCAAGAACCAAACTCATTCGCTCACGCGCTTTCGCTTGGTTTCGTTTTTTAACCGAGCGGCATGCCCCCGCCAACGTTGCCAGCATCACCAGTCACCGCAAGGACTCTGTTGATAGCATTTTTGGCCAGTATGTTAGTATGCGTAGGAACCACACAACAACACACCCACACTCCCACACTCCCACACACACACACCCAGACAGCTGGTCGTGAAAATGGCGTAAAATGCTTTGCAACTGTAATTTTCGGAGCTCGAATTGGATTGCGGCTTATAAGCACGTTTATAAATTACTGATTCGTCTGTGTCGCAGTCCCAGTGCTACAGCCGGAGCTGGAGCCGTAGCCAGTACCATATCCAATGCCAAAAGCAGACCAACCAACCGACTTTGCTCTGCCATATGAGTTTGGAGTTGGTTGCACATTGGTATATGGTAGGTCTCTTTGTCAGTAAATGAATAAATTAAATATTCTATCATTGGAAATTCGTTTACCCATTTGCTGCTTTAATTAACTTTTTTTTTATTGTTTCGTTAAAACGACACCCACCCCACCAACAATATCCTCAAAGCACTTTATCAATGAGCATTTGCATATGAATTATGAATAGGCATGCCTGCGATTGTTAACAATAAAAATTAAATTTATTTTTGTAAAAACAAAAGATTAGAAAAATAATTTGTAATATGTATATATAACATGGTGATTCTCAATATTAGATTTTGAAACTGTTTTATGAATTGGGAAGATTTTTCATGCTACAAAAGATGGAATGGTAAATCGTATCGATTTCAAGGGGGAGCAGAAAAGAATGACACAATGCTTTTATTAATTGAAAGCAATCATGAGGATAGAGTAAAAGATTGAGTTTGTAAAGTCAAGATATACTTATATTGAGGTAAATATATATTGAGTATCAATGAACCAGCTAGAAGTGTGGTGAACCCGCACAAATTTTCTATTTCGAAAGAAGCAATGGCGAAAAATCGAACATTAGAAGAGATTTTAAACATTATTAGTATTGTCTACGTTACGATTCAAGGAGATTAGCAAGGTTGCGTGATATAGGTTCACTGGCAAGCAAAGCGGATAGACCCTATAATTATCGAATCCGAAAAAATTATTGCCAATGGCAAGTTCACGCATTCTGTTCGAGCAGTTTTGTATGCAGTTAATTTTGGCTCAAAGAAATATAAATTTAAAATATGAGAGTGAAGAATTTGAGTCAGTTGAACTATAATGAGAAAATTTATAATACTAAACTTTTAAAGAATTAAGTAGACCAGTTAAGAAAGGCTTGCGGAAAAGTAAACAGATCTGGATCGAAGTCTCAGCTATTATTTAAACTGAGCTAAGGATTTAATAGAGATGAGAAGAGAGCATCAGGAACGAATTTTTTTTATAGAACTAAATATTTCTGAAAGTTAATTTTAAGCCAAAAAGCATTAATAGATAACTAAGCTAATAATAATATAGTTGGCTGAACATTATTAACTATAAAAGCCACTTCAGAATGTTGATAATAAGACATTATGTCTTACCTATCAATCAGGTGAAGGCACTGAGAGCAGTGGACATACGAATGAACGAAGACACAAACAAATATGATTTAAAATATATTAAACTATAAACAACTTCAGATATGTTAAAAATATGAACTATACATCAAGCATACGTCGTTTTATCTCTCTTATCCAATGCCCAACAAGTAGTTCATTTTACGCATCTTCAGGTGTCTAGGCCACGCATGGGATGATCATAAAAAATAACATATTCATAATAGTCCGAATGAATCATGTGCCGCTCAGCATGGCCGTTACTGATTGTTGTTGTCGGACCGCACGATATGAGTTGCTGATCGAACTTATTCTGAAAAAATACTCCATCGACAGTATGCACTATTTTATAGTTCGACGTCTCGTTTTCTTCAGTTCTTCCCGACTTCCAGCTGTAGAAGATCATATCAGTTGATTTTGGGCGCAGGCGCATACGTTTCTCGAAAATGGCTTTCCATTTCGTGTAACCCTTAGTTTTAAAACGTGCAGCAGTTAGACTTGCCTCATAGTCTATATATGCTGATATATCAAAGCCATTGGTAAGGCGGTACTGCAAGTAGATAATGGTCTGCACAAAAAATACAAAGTATTAAGCAGAGGGGGAAAAAACTATAATATATTTGTCGCACTCACCGATTTCTTAAAGAGCAAATTATCATTTTCGCGATCAGCAAGTGCGCGCAGAACGGCATCGTCACATCTTAGACGCTTACTGAATAGCACTGGAGCCCTTCTTCGTCTGCATAACTCGTCTAGAGCATCTTGACGTTTTTCAAAGAACTCGTTTTTCTGGCAGACATCTGAAGACTGATAGCCCAATTTTATCAACTCTTGTGCAGCTTTATCGGGTAAATAACGGCGATACACAGGCACATGAAACGATTTTATATAGTCCTCATAGGTTTTAAATTTTAGTAATTCCATATTATTATTATTATTCTTAATAAAATTCTTTTATTTTTTAAATATGTTCTATATTTGTTGATAGTTACTTTCGTACTGAATATTTTAATTATATTGTAGAAAGTTAGACAGATGTCAGAGCTATTGAAAAGCCTACTTACAAATATATTTCCCTTTAGTTGAGTATATCATAATTTATATTTCTACTTGTAGAATATATATACTCGCCGTCATAGCATATTTTTTATAATAAGTTTTATTTTTCTAGATAACCGGCACTTTGGGAATAACCCAATTCAGAAGTATCTTTGGTAACTTTTGTCATTGGTTACTTCGCATAATGGCCTTTTCGTTTGAATCCACAGTTGTGAAATTTTTACGGACTTTTAAGGAAATTTTTTAAAAGTCAAAACAATAGCTTTCTGAAGACGAATTAGCGATAAGGCACATAAGGTTAGGCTGTAAATGTGATGCCAAGAAGTATTTAACAGGAAAAAGTCCACGATCGTTGGTATGCTGAAAAATATTAGCTTTTATCTCATTATACAAGAATCAATCGACGCCTTACATGTGCAGCTTCAAATTCAAATCAAATAGTTGTTCAAGATCTTTTACCGGAAATTCCAAAACTGTTATTAGACTTTAAAATATTCTGCCGCTTTAAAGGAATATTTTAAAGTTTTTGGGCATTTAAAAAATTATTAATTAATTTTTTTTGCATTTGGCACGCAGGGCGTCAATGAGCCATTTTGACTCGCAAATAATATGTTGTTATAGTTTAATGTATTTTAATTGAATTTATAAATTGTTTATAATGCAGTCAAAGCGTTCAGTGAAAATTTGTACAATTGAAAAGCCATATAATTGAAAATGAAATTGTAACAATGCGAACCACCACACACACATACACACGGATGGAATGCACGCACCATTTAAATAAATAAAAAGTAAATAAAAATAAATAAATAAAAATGGATGGGAATGTTAAGAAAAGTTTTAAATAAAACTAGTAACAAAATGTGGAAATTAAATGAAATTGTCGAAACATTTAATAGTTTCCAATGTGAAAGATTAAAATTCACATGATACTCAACGGCACAGGCATAGATTTATATTATAGAAATAGATCGAGAGAGTACTTATCTTCAAATGAGAGCTCTATATTTACCCATCGATATATGTGCAAAAGCTGCTAAATTTTATAGTTCATAATGTTCAGCCAACTATATTATTATTAGCTTAGTTATCTATTAATGTATTTTTGCTTAAAATTAACTTTCAGAAATATTTAATTCTACAAAAAATGCGTTCCTGATGCTCTCTTCTCATCTCTATTAAATCCTTAGCTCAACTTTATTAATAGCTGAGACTTCGATTCAGATCTGTTTGCTTTTCCGCAAGCCTTTTTTAACTGGTATACTTCATTCTTTAAAAGCTTATTACTATAAATTTTCTCATTATATGTAAACTGACACAAATTCTTCACTTTCATACTTCCAATTGATATTTTTTTGAGTCAAATTAACTGCATACAAAACTGCTCGAACAGAATGGCTTGTCATTGTTAATAATTATTTCGGATTCGATATACTGTTGCCAATAACTGGTTTATAATTATTTGTGCATTAATTTTAATTTTAATATTTCCTTTTTTTTGTCTACTACTCAAACGTATACATTAATTTTTTGAAACATAAATAATGTTTCATATAGCCGGTTCAGGTACTCTACCGTTGCCAAGTTTATGTGAAAATATATTATGTACAGCAAAGTATAATATACAATATATGCGAGACACTTATGTACAGGATGCTTACAGGAATTAGTAACAAATTGTGCGAGTAAGAGGTTGGCGTGGGATTAAATTGCAACTTGTTATCAAACAAATAATATAAATAAATAAATATTACAAAATTTTGAAAAAAAAAAAATAAACAATAAAAACCACAATAAAAACATCAGGCAGTGCAAATTATATACCGGAGAAATCAATTAATTTGAATTTTTATTGCGTTTTTGGCACATTAATTCATATGTGCGAGCACTTGAAATTTTTTGGAATAAAAATGATTTATGCGGCGCCTAACAGCACTTTTACGACCCTCAAAGTGACTCGTTTTGGCTCCCTCCGTCTCCACTTTATGTTTCACGTGTTGTTTTTTTATATATATATATATATATTTTAAATAAAAATACATAGATATTTGTATATGTATTTATTATAAAAAAAATATATATATATATATACATTATGATTTCGCCATTTTTGTTTTGGGCAATTAGCTGATTCGGCTATAGCGAAGTTTGGTTACGCTGCAACTTGCTTTTTCTTGTATTGCGAAATATCTATAGAAAATTTATTTAAATTCCTACAAAAGATAAATATTTATTTAAACTTTTGCACCGCATCATAAAAAAATATCTTTTTATTAAATAAATAAATTTTTTTCCGCGCAACATTTATATTGATTAAACGCCAGCGGAGCAATCGAAAGGTTGATTTGTTTCATTAACTTGCGAAGAATTGTCCCGCTTATAGATAGTTTTATACTATCAATAGAACCAGAATAGTTTATAAATCTTTTCCCCATGCTTATTGATGTTTCCTAGACCAATTTTAACTTCTTAATGTTTTTGAACATAGATTCTTCACGTTGAACTGCATTTATTTACTTTTGTTGACCAGCACAAGCCATTATCGGTTTACAGCCGACCCCAAACACCCCTGCTTTGCGCCCGACTTCTTCAGTTCACTTCCTCCACTTGGGCTTTTCATCGGATATTTGGTCATCACCTTCATCTTTCTCGCAACAAACAACTTCGCTGTAGCACACGTTGTGCACTACTACGTTGGGACCATATGTTTTGTTTGCATGCGTAAGTCTTCCCCACCATACGAAAGCGACCGAAGATTTTGCGAAGAGTTCTCCTATACCATATGTCGCAAAAGACTAAGGCGATGACAGAAACCAATACAAGAGAGTAAAACTTAAAACGGCTTCCCAAACTCAACGACGACTAGAGGCATTTCAATAACGGACACGAATTGGACAATGGAACGTTAGAACCCTTACAAGGCATAAGGTGAGCTGGAGAAGATCCATCCTTCAAAAACTGCCCCAGGCGAACACAAGATGGTACAATGCAAAACACGGTTCGATGGAAGGTTCCAATAGTGATCCTAATTTCCCAAGCGGGATAATAAGGAAAACAAAATGTTATAAGGCGAAGTCTACAAGAATAGGACGGCAATCGAATCTTCGGTTCTCAAGTTGAGCAGCCTTAATCAACTCTCGATAGAGCTGATATTGAGTGCTCCAATAATCCCAAATTCGACGGGCTAGTAAAAGGTACAGCAGTTTAATTATGTAAGGGTCTTGAAACTCTTTGAAACAGCGCTTTATAAATACAAAATACCCCATAAGCTTTGTACCTAATACTGCAAATGTGTTTATTATTATTAAACTTAAGTTTGTAATCAAGTACAAGTCTCGCTGTAGATCATACAAAGCTTAACGAATTCAGCGTATGGATATAGCTGGTGGAAGATCGTTTAGAAAAAAGTTAAAGAGCAGACCTAAATGTTTACCTTGTGGTGGTGCTACTGATGTTGCCTGATTTTCTTCAATTTTACAGTTCAGTTTGTTAGATAAGTTGATATGCAGTTTAAAAGGTCAGAGGCTTGATTAAAGTTAGTATTATTATTATATTATTAGTGGCGCAATGATCCTAGTTGAATAGTGGCCTCCTCTTAAAATCCCCTCCATTCTTCACGATGTAGAACTAGCGTTCTACAGCTTCTTATTTCAAGACCGCAGTTTGCTCCACGTTGTCTATCCCAGGAACATTTATCTTCTATCTCTTTATCTTCTTCGTTCGGGTGTAATTTGGAAGACTTTTCTAATTGGACTACTGGGATTCATTCTTTGAACATGACCAGCCCACTGTTGTTTGAGCTTGATGATTGCTCGTGATCCTTTTGATGATTGCTGGTTCACCAAGTTCTTCCTCGCATTCGCTGTTATATCGAAGGCTATAGTAGCCATCGTTTTCTTGCACGGAACCAAGTATACGGCGAAGTATTTTTTGTAAAAAATATCAATTTTTTTAATGATCTATTACAACAATATAAAAAAGAAATAACTAATACAAATAATCAACAATATCTTATTAAAAGATATTTGCTAAAGAAAGGTCTCCTCAAACTATGACCAAAACCAATGCAACAATTGTAGCTGCAGAATCTAATGTTTTTCCCATCCATCTTTTTCATGTTCCAGGTTTCTACTCCGTGCAGTAGTATCGATAATATAACCGTTTTGTACAATCGCATTTTGCATTTTTTTCTTAGTTTACTTGAACCCAAAACTTTGTAGAGCCTGCCAAAATTTTATTTGCTGATTTTATTTGTGCGTCTATTTTTCGCTACAGTTGTTCGTGGTATTTATTATTAAGTCCAGATATTTGAAGAACTCAATGCAGCTTTCGCCCAACTGTATTTCACTGTTTGGCAACTTTCGTTCAGTGATAATGCGATCTAGAATATCCACATCATCAGCAAAAGCAAAAAACTGTGTGAATTTTTGCCAGATGATTACAGTCGTCTCAAGATCTATTTTTCGGACAACATACTTTGAGGCTTTCATTTGATGTGCTTTCATTTATTGCTATCTTTTTAAGATTAACAAGCTTCTGCGGGACTTGAAAATGGGCAAGTATTTTCCAAAGTACTACTCTGTTGACTGCATCAAATGCTTGTTTGAAATCAATAAACACCTGATAGAAGTCTTTGTTGTATTCTTATAATTTTCCTATAGTTTTTTGGATTACGCAAATTTGATCCATTGTAGAATTAGCAGCTTAAAAATGTCCAATATCTTTTGGGTACATCTGTGGACGTATATTATAATAGCTTGTAGCCAATTTTTTGGCATTATCAACTCTCTGTATCAACTCTTCGCCGCCAGATATCATCAGTTCCACTTGCCTTGTTATTTTTCAGCTTCTTTATGCTTGAACTAGCGCACCCCTGTACATATTTTGTTGCGGACTACCTTGATTCGAAGATGGTAATATAACCATTTAGCAAAGATCTTTTACATTACCATTATTTTTATCCCGCATCTCGCAAATGAATATATTCTACCGAAAGAACTTTCTTTTGATTAAATCTAATCATGAATATGATTCTCTTTATTTTGTCGCTTCACGAGACGATACGATTAATAATTCATTGCGCTTATATTTTTATTTTTTTCCACCCCTAAAACCAAAAAAAAGATATTTAAGATTTAAAATACAACTTTTCAGAATTGTAAAAATTATTAAAAATTAAAAAAAAAAATTATTCAAAAAACACTAACCGGTAAATGGATTTATCATTTTGATGTTACAGTAGTAACCATCTTCACCTCAGCAAAACAACAACGGATATTTTAGTCCATCGAATCCATCCATCTATCCAATTTACTGTTCCTTCGACGTAAAATGATTACGCGAGATTTGATTTCATCAAATTGTTGGAACATTGAAACGTCCAGCTTGCTGACCAACTGGTGTTTTATCTGCTCGAAATACAATCGCCGAAGTCATTCATTTTCATCTCATAAAATGGTTTGCAAATCTTGAACAATTTCTTTCGTTACTTTTTTCAACAAAATATCACAACGTTGATGGTTCTCAACAGAGGAATTGCCCACAAAATAAATTTGTAATATTTGTTAGCTTTCATTGGGAAAGGGCTATAGAGAAGAAAGCTTATGATAAACTTGCCCTGAAACTGTTGAAAATCAATATTTACACAAGTGCACTTTTTAAGATTAAAATTTATCTTGAAAATGATCATAAATTATGTAAGTTGCACCGAAAGAAGTCATTTGGAAACAGCAAGAACTGAAATATCAGTTAATCCAACGACAGAATTTATCTATTAAGAAACTAAAAGTAAAAAAACAGAATTATTTCCTTAAAAAAATTTGCTATTTATTTTTGAAAACTATTATTTCTATATATAAATAAAATTTTAAGACATTTATGCCTAACGAGGGAAAAAAAAACTGTCTCTATTCAAATGCTCCTAACTCACGAACCACTTGACAGCAAAAAAAAAATTTAAACTTAAAACCTTTGCCTTGGTAGTAGCTTTCAGTTAAAAAAAATGTATCAAAATCCGTCAAGCGGTTAACCAGAAAATGCCGGACTCACCAAAACACCGTTCGCCATCTATATATATAGACAATACTTACTTAGCTTTGGTAGAACTACTGGAAGCTGTGTTCTCTGAAAATAGTTTTTATTTATAAATATTTTGAAGACATCAAAGCCACACTCTTTAAATGTTGCAACATGTTGCATGAATTAACATACCCAAATGCATTCACTGTAAGCGCAAAATATTATATTACAAGTCAATTTGATTTATACAATATTCAAATATTTTGTATATTTCTAAACATCCAACTACTTATCCATACTCATCTATATCTATATCCAGCACATTGCTAATTGATTTTCCATATTCATTAACTGCCACTTATTGAAACATTTACAATGTGCTGCTTGTCAGTTGTTCAAGTGTTCAAAATTTTCCAACAATATTGTAAGTGGATTTAGAGTGGGCTACAAAAACTATACCGAAGACATTCAAAGTACATCAAGGGTGAAAATAAATCCTAATGACAAACATTTTAATGGAGCAGGTCATTGGCATTAAACTAATGCTGGCCAACAGTTTATAATTTGATGAGAGACAAAATATTAGAGCAGCAAAAAAAAAAAAGAACGTTGAGTATATAGTTCAAAGACGTTGTTGGTTGAGGTAAAGGCAGCAAGCAAAGCTGATGAGAGCCATGCACAAGATGTACATAAAAACCACTCTAAACTTTATTAATTTTAATTAAAAACACTACACTCATTTTGAGGGTTAAATACCCGTAGATACTTAACTGGCTGGTTGGCTGCTTGGCTGGCTAGATGGCTGTTTCCTTGAATGCTTGGCTAGCTGCTTGCATGCTTGGATACATCTTTAGCGGACACTGTTGGCCACCAGCTGTGTGTATGTGCGTCTCAAGCTGGCTGTCTACGTGACCGCCATGTTGTTGTTTCTGCTGCTTTTCATAAGCCCAAGAATGCGTTTGCTACCAGCAGGCGATGCGCAGTTAAAAATAATGAACAAGGTGCAGCTCGAAATCTGCGTCGGGAAAAAAAAGTTTCTCGCGGCGAGGTCAAAGTGAAGACTTGGCTAGGCAGAGTTTGCTTCTTTATTGTTTTGGCGGTTGCAGCCTGAGCACGGCAGTTGGCCGTTTGGCTTCAAATTTAAGGCCATAAAAAGCAAAGGTGCCACAGCGATAAACAATAAAAGTGAATGGGTGAAAATGGCCAGGGCAAGGCCAATGCGTTGGCTGATACCACAAATAACCGCAGCCCGCACAATTCCAAGCATAGACAGCTCGCTGTTAGGTCAAAACAGTACTGGCTGCCAGAATTGATCTAAAGTGGGCAGGCAGTTTTGTAAGGGGGTGAAACCTTTTGTAATTTTGGTTTTCCAAGACAAGTAAGCAAACAAAACAATTTATGTAAATTTATGTACTAAAGGGTGTTTTTTTTTCGAGGTATAGAACTTTAAGTTGGCATTAATGTTCAAGATGGCGACCTATTTAACAGCTGTCAGCTGATTTATACTCAGTTTGCTTTGGCAAATCTTCATGAGTAGACAAAGATCAAACAAGGCGTAGGTAGATTCGTTGTATGGGCCTAAAATGAGATTGCCGTTGTTGCCGATTTTCATAAGCGAATTTTGCTTAGCGATTAAGCGCACTTCTGGTGGAATGGCTGCGTCCACAAACAAAACTGCTGCATTTGGAGTGAAGCTAATCCTTTGTCCAAACATCTTTTCATCCTAAATTTTCATTCCTAAATTGAACAATCATAATGTACAGGAGCCGTGGTTCCAACAAGATACCGCAACATGTCACACAGCTCGTGCTACAATCAATTTATTCAAAGACACGTTTGGTGACCGCCTAATTTCACGCTTTGTATCTGTGAATTGGCCTCCAAGATCTTGTGATCTAACATTCCTAGACAACTTTCTATAGGGTTTAAGTAAAGTCATCGGTATATGCGGATAAGTCATTTAAAAAAAAAAAAGTCATCAAAAATTCGACGTTCAGATTGTACTACATCCGAGCCAGCCGTGGAGGTCATATGCCATTATTAGTTTATCTTTCGTCTAAATAAAATTCATATCAATCGAATAATCCATCGTTCTTTTATTGGCCTTTAAATTTCTATACCTCTAAAAAAACACCCTTTATAACAGTATTTCTTTTTTTTTAAATTTAAATTTAATTAGCAAAAAAAAAAGTTTGTCTATATACATATATACAAAAGTACAAAATTTTAAATATATAAAAAAAAAAATTATAACTCTTTCGCACACACACATTGCACAAACATGCACACACACACACACATTTTAACAGCTAGCGCCATCCTAATAGTTACTACTCAAGCTCCGGAGTCAGCGGCTCCGTACTTGTGGTTTTGCTCAGTCCCTGCAACGGACCCAACAAGCTCAATAATACCGGCAATAAAATCAAACCATGTGCGGCACCAATTAAGACGATGCCCAAATACATGCGGAAATAGAACACCTGAAAGACCTGCGAATTCGAAAAGGCCAGCACCACAATGCCCGCAAATTTGGTTAGGGTTATGCCGGACAAGACGCTGCTGCCCGTTACGGTCAGCGAAGTCAATGCACGCTGCTGTGCCGTACCCTGTGCCTCTTTAAAGGAGCGCACAATATGCGAGACAAACTCCACGCCAATGCCAACACAGACAACAAGATTTACTAGTGATATGGCATTGAGTGTTATGCTCCAGGCCCACATCATGCCGCCCATATTGATCAATATGCAGACAACCATGAAGAGCACTATAAGCGAGGAGGTGATATCAAAGCCGGTTAGCAAAAGTGTAACTCCAAAGATGGCCACCAAAGAGAGTGCCAGCGAGAAGAGCGCATCGTCCCAAATACTCAGATATTGTTCGTAGAAAATGAAGAATACGCAATAGGGAAAGACCTCAATTTGCTGCCCATACTTTCTGAAGGTGGCATTAATCTCATCGGCCACACGTCTGGCCTCACGCAGCGCCGATGTAAACTGTGCAGACGTAGTCGATGTGGTGGAGTACTGCATGAAATAGCTATCCAAAATGGTGGCATCGCCCACATCATCTAGCGTATAGATGACGGCCTGTAGGTGGTTTGGTTTATAAGATACAGTGCGTCAAGTTGAGTATGTTGGACTACTTACGTCGGCGTAGGAAGCGCGACCTGCTTTGGCACACTCGGCATCAGGCAGATCGGAAAGAAAGAAGGGCACATATTTGGTAAAGCTCTCGGCACTGGGTCGCAGTCCATCCTCGGTGAATTCCCGCTCGCAAGGCAGGCAATCGCTGCTTTTAGAATCTGCAAAGGTTATAAAATGTTCTATTTAATAAACAAGTTCCAATGTGTCAACGCACGACAATCGTATTGGTGGCACTTAAATAATTCAAGATTAAAGGTTGCAGCGAAATCCGGTTGATAATAATAATAATAGTAGCTGGATTATTACTAAAGCTTATCTTTGCTGATAAGCACGTTTTATGACTAATTTGTGTGTAGACGACTACTGAGCCGTCTGCCGGCGGTAATGGTAACTTTTATCTTTCAAAAGATTTGATTTGATTTACACAAGTTCTGAGAGTCGTAATCCTGTATCGTCAATCCACCAATGTCTTATGTATATGTTCAAATAATAATCTTTCTTTTGCGCATACTCACTGCTTGGACAAAACTCCAGGGTGCTGATATTGTACTTGCAACAATCGCTTATGCTCAACCAATCAATATAGTCATCAATCCAAGAGGATGCCGTTCTGGCCAAATAGGTAACCTCCGGATAACGTGATTGTGTATAGAGCTGCACGGATAGCGAGTCATTGTTGCACTCCACTCCGCCGCAGATGAGATTCTGCTGCTCCGGTTGTGCATAGTCTAGGCCAGGCTTGATAACCCAGTAAACAGGTGCGCCCATAGCCAATAGATCATCCATATAGCGAAAATACTTGACCACATGCGAGTCTTTGGGCATGGACATTTCCTGGTCCAAACCAGGCTCAATGGAAGGCGCCACCATCAAGGAGAGGCAAGTGACGACAGTAAAGATAAGCATCACAATGACCTTGACGGGCCTGCAAGCGATTGGGAATTAATAAATAAGTTGCAACCAAGCAGACCAAGCTGCACTGCTTGACACTTACTTGGACAGCAGAAATGGTGCATAGAAATTCTTAAACAGTTTCTCCAGTAAGCCCACATCTTGTGCCGGCTCAGGTCGCTTGCGTGTGCGCACACAACACAGCATGTCCAGACGTCCGTCCCAATAGCGACGCTCATCAATGGCCATGAGCGCAACAAAAGCCGTGATCTGTAGCAAAAAGTCCAGCACAATGGCAGCAGCAGCGTACATGGCAAAGGTTTTGACCGCTGGCATATCCGAAATGGCGCCAATGGCGAAACAGGCAAACTCCGAGCCAGCTGATTGTATGATGGAAGGACCTACTTGGCCAATTGCCTCACCAATTGCATCATATGTATGCTCATAGCGTTTATGATCCAAACGCTGATAGGTGTGTACCATAATGAATATATTGTCAACGCCTACGGCCAGCACCAGAAATGGTATAACCTCTATGGCAAGCATAGTGGTTGTTACACCGACATAGCCCCAGAAGCCCAGACTGCAGAGCACCGATGCCAAGACAATGACAATGCCGCCAATGGCCAGCATGATACGAGATTCACGCAGGAAACCTGTACAGCTGCGTATGCGACCCAAAGCGATGGCCACATAGATAAACATGACCACATAGCTGATGATGACGGTGCTAACTTCGCCCTCGGATAGATCCACAATTGCATCTTGTATGGAACGCTCGGCGGAAAAGGCAATGTCTAAACGTTCGGATTTGTAGCTCTTCAAGAAGTCTACAAAAAGTTTTTCCCAAGCCATATTGGGCTCCAGCTTGGATTTTTCATTTTGATTTTTGCCCAGAAATGTTAAGACCAAACCAGTGGCCAGCAAGTAATCAGGATCTTCGCCAGGTGCAACCTTGGGCATGCCGCCGACAGCAATGCCAGGTTCAATGGGTCCACCATAGGTACCAAAGCAATCCTCCATCATGGGCACGCTGACATAAGCAAAGCAAATTAAAAAGCTATCATCATGTACAGAACGGTTACCTACCGCAAGCAATCCTCCAGCTGATTGAGATAGTTAATGGTGTAGCCATTGCTGTCCACATATGTGCTATTAAAATTGGACATATCATGCTGAAAGTAGCCGTAGATGCTTTGTATGACACAGTCCTTGACCTCAGTCTCGGCACCTGGATACATGACTGGTGCATAGCATATTTTGTCCAGTCCAGCATTATCCTCCATGCCTAGTTCCATTATAGAATGCTGCAGTTCGAAGACTTCCTGCAAAAAGTTGTACTCATATGCTGGGCCGAAGTTAAGTGTTCCACTGGGCGCCTCATGTGTAAACTATAAATAGGAAATAAGTCTGAGTACCTCACAGTATGCTTCCATGCACTTACATAGCTTTGATTTATGGGCTTAATAAATATTTGATTCGTGCGATAGAAGGGTCCAAAATGTTCATCGAAATAGTTTTTCTCAATGCGCGTTTGGCTGTCTTCGCCAGCCCATAGTTCTACGGGATCCGTGGTCACCTTCATGTATCTTATGCCATAACAGAGGCCACCAATGATCCAGGAGCACAAGGCCAATACCAAAACTGGATGCTTGGCACAAAATCTGCCCCAGCAACGACAACCACGATGCAAACAATCGCTATACAGTGTGGGCATGCATATATTCCATGCATGCGTGCTGCCTCTGGCGCCCCAAAATATGAGCACTATGATTAACGCGCCCACAACTATGCCAACTATGAAGGTAACACCATAGAGACCTGCAATCTGCCAGGGATCTGTGACACCCTCGGGTGGCGTGCTCAGCGGGCAAGATTCATCACAATCAATGCAGGCACAGGGATAGTTGCCCTCATAACGCTCTCCACAGCTTAGCGGTTCGAAGCTTAAAAACTGCTCATCATCTTCTTCTTCCGCTTGTTCTTCATCGCCATAGAATATATAGTTGATATTAAAGGGTACATAGTCGCTATTCTCGGCATCGCCCATAAATCTATACCATTTGCGATAATCACAGGTCTTGGCATTGTATGCACCACAGCCCAGATCCATGGCAGGTCTGCCAGTCTGTGGATGCTCTATGCCCGCACAACTATTATAGACACGCCCGGCAGACACGGCATCCAGCCTAAAATCAATGTGTTCTACATAGTCGTGATCATCGTTGTATGGCAGTGTGTGCGATTTCAGGAAGAGTGAGTGATTCTTGGCGCAGGTCATGGCGCAGACACTCAAAGCCATGTTGACCACACATGTGGGACAGCGTGAATAGACGCCATCGGCCTGTGTAAGACCTGCCTCCATGCTGCTAATCTGATCTGCATCGCAGCATAGCACAAGCTCTTCTTCGCCCGAGGCACCCTTGTATTCCTCGTATAGGGTGGGACAACGTTTCTTAAATATAGCTTCGGCGTCTGGATTGTTTAGCGGTCGCGCCGGCTTATCGTCGGCTTTGTTCTGCCAATGTGCGCCAATGAGATGACTTTGGCCATACCAAATGCAAGGCAACTCCTCCTGTGCCAACGCAAAGCTGGCAAAGATTAGCAATAGAGTGTATTTTAGCAGCATGGCAGGTGAGTTCCACGCGTGTTAATAGATTCCACAGAGAGACGCCTGTCCACACGTTGACACAGTCAGCATGCTACTAACTGGTTGCAGCTGGCGGCAGTTTTTGGCTATCAAGCTCAAGTGCTGTTTACTGCACAGCGATAAGATTTCCAATTCGATTCGAAAGAGTCACTGCCAGTGCCGGCTGTGCCGCTGCTGCTGCCGTCGCTATGACAAAGCCAAGCAGTAGCTTATCGGTACGCATAAGCTGCCAATCGTTGATAAGCATTTGGTTTTAGCTGTTTACCAAATGGCATTCCCTGTCAATAATCGTCAAGATGATGGCATACTTTTATCCATTCTAAGCGTGGATACTCAAAAATGTATTAAAGTTTTATCTACAGAAAGATGTCTGGTTTAGGCATGAAATCTAAGTTAGTTTAGTTGAAAGCTTAGCTAGCTCTGGATATTAATGGGTTAAGGTTAAAACCTTAACCCACTGCTGCCTGTGTGCTTAAGTGGAATACTTAAGAAATTACACCTATTGGATGTCTTATTACCAAATACCTCATGTATCGAATATTCATTTAGGTAAAGTTATTTGACTTTCGATTCAAGAATGAATCTACTTGAACCCCTTAATGGGCAGGTATTAGAACTTTATGTCTGCTAAAAAAAAGGAAAAATTTGAAGCTTCTCTTTTGCTTAAGAGAGTAAAAGCCATTCTTCAAATCGTAATCCGAACTACTTAATAATTACTAAATAATTGTATTTTGAACTGGCATAAATTTGCTAACAGATTTAATTGTTGCGGTGCTGTCGATTTCGGAATACTCTAATCCAGCCATTTTTTTTAGGATTTTCGCTTTTTTCTCCTCTATTACCTCTGTGAATGTTTTCCTTCCGTAGATAGCCTGTTGCAACAGTCATTGTTCCCAAGATCTTCAACTGTACGCGCTGGATAATATCTTCAGAGCTCGAGATAAATGGCCATGAGCGCAACAAAAGCCGTGAGTTGTAGCAAATTCTTGCGGATTGAGGGATATATGACATAGAGACTATACAAACTTCTAAGTTATAAATCTCTTTTGAAACATGAAAATATCTAGAAATATGATCGAACAAATTACTTAAATCAATTATAAAGTCATTATAGAGATGATCTTGAATTAATTTTTATGTATATGTTAGCTCCAATATCTCTTCACTTCTATTCTAGACTCATTTTCAAAATTTAATTGATTTAAAAATGAAATGAAACCAAGTGTTGCAAGGGTTAAAAAATTCAACACTGATCGCTCTTATCAGACCAATTAAACAGGTGTTCAAAATTGTTTGACTAAGAATTATTTTATGGTTCAGTGCTTAGCGTGCTTATCGCAGGTGTACAACACCTGTGCAGCTACAAATGGCAGCGTCACCCCATATAAGTATAGACGTCGCAGCTGATTTAGCCTAAAAATTAGATAAGCAAGCCATAGTTTTTATGCCATATGGGAGTACCCCAAATCGGGCGCATATTAATCGGGCAATTGATTAAAATCAAAGTTCATAAGGTTGTGAACATGTTACATATAAGTTAAAAATTATATTTCATACTGATTCACTAAATTATTTCGATTTTGATCAATTTTCTTTTGGGTTAACGTATCGCAATGTACACAATATTGTACTACAGGGTAGGCCATTTAGAGTGAATGCATTTGTTTGTAAAAAAAAATAGACTTTTTGTGTTGTTTTCATTGTGATAATCAGTTATTTTGGTTCAAGAAGATGTTCATTCCTCTTAAAATGTATAAAGTTATCGCAGTATAATGCAATCTTACTTTAGATATTTAACTAAAGTATTGCTGCTTTCGGAAATCTAATTTTGCAGATCTTTATAAGCTTTTGTGCGAAGTTAACTGGTACTCACTGTTGTCAACAGATGACTTTCCACTTCAATTATCTATCAAACTTTATATAGCGCATTTGATTTTTTTGTTCCTTATTCTACTTCAAAACTTTATCTAAAACCACCTTGGTTTACAGCTAGTCTGTTCTCTTTAAAAAACCATAAGTCCGCTACTTTTTAAAAGTTTAGAAAAACTACATCTTCCATAGACTTCTATAAGTATTCTAGCTTACGCTGCAAATTGTATGCTCTGAGTAGAACCTGCTATAAAAATTACTCCCTCCTGCTGCCATCGCCTTAAATTCAGCAGAGATCCCAAGCAATTTTAAAATTTCGTTAATTCTAATTGCAAATATTCCCTATTTTCTGCATCGCATAATAAAAAAAATATCTTCCACTACCAATACTGAAATAGCTGCTTTATTTGCCACTTTTTTCAAGCTATCATTCTATTAACCCGAATAAAATTGAACTTAAATATCCCCATAACCTCCCTCTTTCAAACTTTGTTGAGCATCCTGTAATCCTTGCGACTGTCATTTTGTAATGTTTGTTGTCCACAAAATCACTCTATTCTCCTGGCCCTGATAACACTCCCAGCTGTATTTTAAAACACTTCGCTCACTCCCACTGTACATCTGCATCTTTTGATTTTTGTACCTCACTTAAATACTCTTATTTTGTATCTATCTAAAATGAATCCTACATCATTCTTATACCTAAAAAAATTCCAAAACCAGTGTTAAGAACTCTCGTGGTATTGCTAAGCTCTCTTGGATTGCTAAAATCTTTGAGAAGATTGTTACCTCACAATTGCAACACTGCTGGAGTTTTTGATATCAACCACCCAACCGAGTTTTATGAAACGGCGGTCTACTGCTACAAATCTTTTAGAACTTTTCTCTCTTATTAATAATGATTTTACAAAACAAAAGCAAACCGATGTTATATATACTGAATTGAGTACAGCCTTTGACTCTGTAAACCGTAGACTTCTGCATTTTAAACTGTCACGTTTGGATTTCCCGTCTGGCCTTTTAGAGTTGATTTCATCAAACTGAGTTCAGAAGGTAATTTTTAAGGACTGTAAATCTAAAAAAAATTAGATTTGTCCGACTTCGGTGTTCTGTTCTAAAACAAGCTCTAGATTAATAAACACATCTAAAACTGAATCTTTACAAAAACAAACTGCGTCTTGCTTTTCCAATTCTGGAATTTTGCTCTTGTCTTTGGAGCCCTCAATACCGCACTCTATCAAACGTTGATTGAGTCTGTTCAAAAACCATTTTAATTATCATTTTCGGGGTTTAAATTGCGATCCCAACATTCGATTACAGTCCTATTCTTGTAGACTACGCCTTATGAAATTACCTTCCCTGAATCATCGAAAATCATTTCACGGCATGTTATTTTTGCATAAGCTTTTACTCGGTCTCTGGACTCTCATACACTCCGTAACAAAGTTTCATTTACCACTGCGTCCAGAGTAACTCGTAATTTTCGACATCTAGCATTAGAATTTTGTAGATCTAATTATGCATTGCACGATCCTTTTCGTATCTTCTGCGTAAGCTATTATAAACCTTACGATTTTCTATCCAACGGTGTATTGGATTCATCTAGGATTTAACTCATTATTGCAACTCGGCGAATAACATATGTTCTTGCATATTCACTCTTCTTGCAACTTCTTATCACACACTCTCAAAAGCTCATAGTTTTAATATTTCTTAATTTAAACATTTTCAATTTGATTAATCTTAATGTCATCTGGACTTAGTTGTACCCCTCAATTAATAAAAATCAAATAAATTGTAATGTGTATAACGTGCCGATTGGCGATATATTCAGTTTAGTCGAAGAGTATTACTTTTGCAACAGACTGTACATGCTGAAGTATCAATGCAACCCGAACACAGCATAATTGCCCAAATTTTGCACGGATACTACCCATACTTAGTTTGAATAAAGTACGGCCTTATGCAAATTCATCTTGTATTGAAAAGAATCAAAGTAAAGATGAAATATACAAAAAAAAATATGTAAAAATAATATGATATTTCTGTCTTCATGCTTATCCGAATCATTTAGAAAAATAGCGTAGCGTGAAACTTCACTCAAACTGACAAATGAGACTAAGATTTCTAGCCAAATGCTGAAAGCTTACACTTTTCCAACTAATTTTGTCGAGTTTTCTTTTTTAAATATTATATATTTTTACATTTTTTAGTAAAGATTTTAAAGTTTAAAGCGTAGGAATTTTGAAACTGAATAACAAAAAATAGTTCTTCAGAAAAACAAAGAGAATTAAACTATATTATATTATTACTGTTTAATTCTCTTTTGAAAAAGTTTAAAGCTTTATCCAACGATGGTATCGATGGTACATTGATGTATGCTTCACATCGAGTTCTTAGCTTGACACTACATCAAAAATGAGTTGTTCAAACTTAAATTTAAAATCAACTATTTTTTTGTGTATAAAAAACTATTTTTAATTTTATTTTTTTTTTTTTAATTTTAAATTTAATTTTATTTAAAAAACTATAGTTGGGATGCTGTTTTCAATGAAGCATTATGTGTTGAAATCAATTAGATTTTAGTTTGTACAACATAAAAAAAAATCCTCCGGAAAAAGTATTAATCAAAAACAGTCGATTTTGCGTAAAAATTATCATCAATTATACATCGATACTATCGCAGCTAGTTCGATGAATTTTTTGCATCTTATTTTCGACAAACAATGATAATTAAAGAACAAACTTGCTGCATACTTTTTGTATTTAGAACTTGATAAGTTCAGAAGAAGAAATTATATTTTTGCCTCAGTTTTGGGAAAATTGTTTTGTTATTGTTTTTTCTGTAATTGATAATTAAATTTTAATTTTGTTTTAATTATATTAAATAAAATTATTTATTTACTTAAACGATTGTGGATGGCTTAAGAGGAAACAGCCGGCTTAATGGGTCAGAGGTTTGTGGGAAAAGCTTTTGCTGTTTACATAGAACTGTTATCATAACAGTTACTGTTAACTGTTAACATTACGCGGAGAGCAGCAAGGACACATTCGCTCTCACAGCACTTGACTCTCTTGCTGCAATTCTCCGCGCTTTTGACGGTTTTGCCGGCGTTGCAAATTTTTGCTGCAAATGTCGGCTTTTGGCTTTTTATTTATTTATTTTTTTTTTTTAATGCCAACAAAATGCTATTGAACTCGCGGCATTTACGCGCAAGAGAGACAGTTGCAGCGGTATAGAGATATAGAGAGTGCTCGCCGCGACAGCGACAACAACTTGCAATTCTTCTCTCGTGCTGTCTGCAACAGCCACGCTGCCTCTTGCCACAAATCGTTGCCTCTACAGACATACACGTGCATTTGAAACCTGCATTTGCCCAATCGCGCCTGTCTTCCCTATTGAAGCTTTGCCGTTTGATTTCAAAATTGAATTTATGCATAATGCATAAATTACCATAAACTCGACGTCACATAAATGCGGCAGATATCTATATATATATACCTGCATCTGATGCCAATGTGTGTGTGAGTGTGTGTGTAGAGTCGCTAATTTGATTAGGCTTTGAAATTTCACAATGCATTCGAACTTTTCTGTCAGCTTAGGAAAACATAGAAAAACTCACAGCTTAACAATCTCAAGCTGTCGCAGTAAATATGCAAGAATTCCAGAAGAACTGCAATAAATAATATTTAGCTTTTTTATTTGCATATGTTTGCTTACTTAATTATTAGTGAATAAAAACCAGTTGTGTCATTAGATTCTTTGTTTTCCTTTGATTCGTTTGAAAGTCTAAGTAAACTGCAATTAATCCACAAATAAAATATCTTTTTTAAACAGTAAATATTATTCGAAAAACAATTTTTATAATTAAGTAAACTTTTATAATTAACCAATTGACCTTATGCTTCATTAAAATAGGAAACACTAAATTACGATGCGAAAAAAAATGTAATAATGGGTGAATTTTTATAAAGGGTGTTTTTTTTAGAGGTAAAGAACTGCAAATTACAATAAAACAACGATGGTTTATTTGATTAACAAGAATTTGATTCATGCGAAAGACAAACTTGTGGCATAATATTTTAAATATGATTTCTAGCATATGACTGCCACGGCTGGCTCGGATGTCGTCCAATCTGGATTTCCAATTTCCGATGCCTTTTTCCAACATTTGTGACCTATTTCGGCGACAACACAGCAAATGTTTTCTTCCAAGTGGTTAAGCGTTTGTGGCTTATCCACATAGACCAATGACTTTAAAAAGACTCCACAGAAAGCAGTCTAGCGGTGTGACATCTCCAGATCTTGGAGGACAATTCACAGGTGCAAAACGTGCGTTACCACACGTGTCTTTCAATAAATCGATTGTGGCATGTGTTGTGTGACATGTTGCGCCGTCATGTTGAAACCACAGCTACTGGACATCGTGGTTGTTCAATTCAGGAATGAAAAAGTTGGTAATCATGGCTCTATTTCGATCACCATTGACTGTAACGTTCAGGCCATCACCGTTTGTGGCGAAGTACGGAGCAATGATTCTACCAGCCCATAAAGCGCACCAAACTGTCAGTTTTTCTGGTTGTAACGATAGTTCGATATTCACTTGAGAATTAGCTTCTGCCGCAGTTCTGCTTGTTGACGTAGCCATTCAACCAGAAGTTCTCTTATGAAAATCTGAAACAACGGCAATCCATTTTGGGTCCATTCGACAATTCTACGCCTTGTTTTTGATCGTGATTCTATTCATGATGAATTGCCAAACTAAACTGGGAACAAGTCACTTGACAGCTGTTAAATCGGTCGCCATCTTGAACTGTAATGTTAACTTATAGTTATGTACCTCGAAATGAAACACCCTTTATATGCATCTTATATCTAGAGCTCTAGCTAGCAACTTGGTAGTACACAATCTCAAAAGATGGAAACAGGAAATAATAATAATAAAAGTGTGAACCATACCTGAAAAATCAACGTCCGCCCCGTTAGGGAGTCATAATTCATGATTGGTCAAAGATGCTCGATTTGGCAAATTAGGATGAGTTAAGATAGAGAAAAAGATGAATTGAATGGACCTTTATAAGAGAGGAAATCGTCAAGGATATTATAGCTTGCGCATAAGATGCGGAAGGATTCTGCAATACATAATTAGATCTATAAAATGCTAGAGGTCGAAAATTACGAGTTACTCTAGAGGGAATGGTAAAAGAAGCTTTATTAAGTAGTGTATGAGAGTCAATGAAATCGAGCAAAAACTTATGCAAAAATAACAAGCCATGGCATGTTCCACATTCATTTACAGAAAGCAATTTTATAAGGCGTAATCTACAAGAATAGGTTTGGATTCCAATTTAAGCCCTGAAGAGCCAAATGGGAGAAAAATGGCAGTGCTGTAGATCGAATAAGTGATAATATTAAGAAATATAAACAAAAGCAATTACATGTCGTTGACACCTTCTAGATAGCTCAAAGATTGTTATATTTCTAATATATTGAGATGATAAGTCAGATGAAATCGGCTGCTAAAACGGTAATGAAATACTGTGGGAATACAAACGAATCGAAAACAAGTTTATAATTCTTTTTACAATATTTTTTTAAAGCCAATAGGAAAACCAGCAAACATCAAAATAAAATATTTTTAAAATACTCAAATAATTACCACCCCTCTACGTTCATATTCTAATTATATCTTTACCCCATCTTTGAAAATACCTTATTTTTTATATAATAGAAATACGTATGTCAAGCATACTTTCTTTATAATTTTGCACTGTAAGCTACTTATTTGCTTAAATAAAATTATATATCTTCCAGATATTCTTTAATATTTCAATGATCAAAACTACAAGCAAATTTACTGTCAGTCGAAACAACAGGAAAAAAAGAGTATTCAACTTTGGGACATCTGTAAATTCGATTTTCTTTTTTTTAATTATAAAATTTATATTTTAATTATGATTTATCAGGAAAAATCATTCATGGTCGGGCATTTAATGCCATGCATAATCGAATTTCAGAATCAATTATTATAATTTTAAATTGATTGATTGTGGACCTAAAAGTGTACTCGCCTCGAATCTGGAAGATCGATCGGTAGTTTGATTTCACCTTTTTGGCTTATCTCTAACAAAGGGAAGGTTCTCATTCTTTTCGAATAGGTATTACCTAATAGAGAAAACTTCACGCTGCCTCAACTTGATCAACTCCGATCTTTTGGTTTCTTTGTTAATAAATGTCTAAACTTTATGTTAATTCTTGTTTTCATATTTAACACCATAAATTCAAGTTCCCAGCCAGCTCTAGATGTAAGACGGTAAAGATCGACAGAAAATTAGGCAGGGCATACAGATTGGCTTTATAAAGGGTGTTTTTTCGAGGTACAGAACTTTAATTTAGCATTACTGTTCAAGATGGCGAACGATTTTTACCGATATACGGCCACAAATGTTGGAAAGTCATTGAAATTTCGAAACTCAGATTGGAGCACACATACGAGCCAGCTGCGGCGGTTATTTAAAAGGTAATGCCACTTTCAGATAAATAAGATTCATGTCAATCGAATAAACTATCGTTGTTTAAAAAAAAACACACACACATGAATTATTAAACTTATGGGATATTATTTCCCATTGCAATTGATTAATTCACAATATGAAAAGTGGGAAACAGTTTTTCACATGCACGATACTAGAAGTACAAAAAAAGTTAAAATTTTCAAGGAAATTCCAAACAAATTCCGTCAATTTCCCAATATACTTCTTATTATTCTACTAGAACTAATGCATAAAATTGATCAAATAATAGCATTTACCCTTGACATAAATGTTTATCATTCAAATAATAATAAATTAAGCAAAATCTATAAGAAAGTTCAATTAAGTTTGTTAGATTTAGTATACTGTTCTTATTCTGAATTGCCATAACAACAACATACGTCAAAACTAGAAAAAAAATTCTGAAAAAATCGAGCTCTGTTTCAAAATTCCCAAATAAATCTGCAGTAGTGTACCTCGTGGTATAAAAAGATTATTTTGATCATTATTTTTCAGATTCTAATTTAATATTTCTTAATTTTAAAATTGTTCAAGAATTGGACTTTGTTTTACTCCTAAATTAATTAGGCAGAATTAGTTGCGAATTTAGTAAGAATGAATTTAAAATTCAACTAAAAAAACTTAATTTAACAACATTATTCATACAACTTTGTTAAACTTTTATATTAGCTCAACATCTTGTTGATGATCCAAAAAGTACCCCCAACATGCATAATTTAATAACAAAAATACAAAACATTTTATTTCATGTTATTTTTGAAAACAATTACCTAAGCTTTTAGTTAAGAACAACTAAGAGATTATAAGTATGCAAATGTTGTATTGATATTTTCCAAGTGTGACCATATGAAACATGTTTGCTTTTGTTAAGTAAAATCTAAATGGACGAAGAGAAATCTAATAAATGTTTGAGCATAACATTTGGTAACTAGAAATGCGGCACTATGGATTGTTTGATGCTTTGCACCAAAACATTAAAATCCAAAACTTATAATCTCTGAGTAAATAAAACAAAATGCACAGCGAACGAGAGAGACAATGGCTGTGCGAGAGAGAGAGAGAGACAGAGAGAGAGCGTGTGTGTTGGCCACACTCACACAGACGTACCTGGAAGCGGCGCTAACAGACACGTGTCCTGAAAATCCAGACCTACATCAACAAAAATTATGCCAAGCTGTGCTGTGCAGCACACACATACAAATACAGATATGCTTGCGTGTGCGTGTGTGTGTGCGTGTGTGTGTGTGCCACACTGTGTATCTGCAAAGTTCCCGAAATTCCAGGCGCATCTGGAAAATTGTGTCAAGCAGCAGGCAAAGCGCTTTAAATGCGCCAACCTGCCAGCAACAACAACAACACACACACACACACGCACACACTCGCACACACTGACACAATTTCACAAATCGCATGCCGGCTTATGCAGCACTTTGCTCCAACAGAGAGTGTGAGAGTGCAACACACGCTCGCACACACACACACACACACACACACGTTGCAGCCAAAAGAGAGCTATGCTTGAGAGCGGGAACGCGCGCAGCGAGCACAGGATGAGGCCACACATTTGGCCGGCTGGCGTTGCACATTGAGCCCCGGTGTACAGTAGCGTAACAGGAAGTGGTGCATTAACACACACGGAAGCACGGAAGCACGGAAGTTCGTCATGGCTGGCAACGTTATTGGTGTGCTGCTTACGATGTTCATAATCACGCCGATGAAGTTTATTTTCCTTTGACTGTGTGGCCATAGTGTTGTGAGTTCTCTCTGTTCCAAAATACAAAAAGTCCAAAATTCCAAATTAAACAAAACGAAAAAGTATACAAATTTTTAACAGTGTATTTCGCAAGTGCCAAAAGAAAAAAATAAAAATGTAAAATATATTCTGTGCGCGTTAAGAATTCATTTTGGATGGCCAGAAATCAGCAGCGATTTGCGAATATAATTTCCGCGCGCTATTTTTTTCCTTGTGTTGGTGAGTGCATTTTTTTTTTTTGTTGTTGTTGTTGGTTTTGCAGTGTATTCCTTTGGCGGTCTTAACGAATGTTGGCCATGCCACATATACACGCTGACAGTTGGCGCGTCAAGCTGTTGTAACCCCAATTGAAGGCGACACAATTTAGCCGCTTCATTTCACGCGATGATTGCATCATAGTCTCAAGTCCTGATACGAAAGGTATTCCTTAGCATGTGGCATTATATGTAAATGTGTGTTGTGTGTGTGTATGTGTGTGTGTGTGTGTGTGTGTGTGCGTGTTGCACATGTGTGTGACGACATACCTTAACCTTTGACCGCCGGCGTCTATATGATGTTGTTGGTGGGAGTGGTGGGGGTGGTGGTGCTGCTGGTGATGATGCTGCTGTTGGTGCTAGACGCAGCAATTGCCGACGACGTCATTGCGAGTGAGTTTGTGACGTAGCACAGGACGAAAGCTCTGTGTGTGCGTTAGAATTTTGGTATATGTGTGTGTGAGAGAGTCTTTCACAAATTGTAAGATATCGAACAAAATCGAAGCAACTCACAAAATCGAAAGAACTTTTAAAATCGTAGGAGCTCGCAATAACGAATTCACAATAACGAATTTGCATGCAAACTCTATTTGAAAACGCATAGTCCATCTACTTGGTGATTTGTAGAATACCATCTTCAAAATATAAGTCCCTTCTTCTTGCTTGCCTTCTGGCAATATTTACTTTAGTAATATTATACCGAAAAAAAACTTGTTAAGCTGAAGATTACGAAGTTTATTGTAAACTAATTATAAATAAATCGGAAGTGGTTAATTCTCCAAAATATGAGTTCGTTCTTTCACTGCAAACGATATGTTTTTAAATGAAGTTATTTATAAAATAAAAATTTAAATTATGGTTTATTTGCTTGGCCATTTTAATCTCTCATTGTACGATTCAAAAAGCGCGCTTCTACTGAAAAAAAAAAACCTCAAAAATTTTCGAATATAATCCCTAAAATATTAGTACCTTCTGACCCCTATTCAATCTCTGGCTCACTTCACGATTTCTTGCAAAGATCAGAAATATTGATTATAAAATTGCTTTTACTTCCATCAATAATGACGAAAAGAGTCACAATAGACCCATGGGAGTCAATGAAGAGCGTAGGCCCAACCTCGTTCATAATGAGAAAAGAATGACCATGAAAGGTAGGGCCCATACCTGACATTTCTGTGTTGTTAGCTAACTTTTGACACTGCCAGCCATATGTGTCTGATTCCGTCCAAATCGCTTTTCGTTCGTTTTTAGATTTTTTCCCGCATAGCTCCAAACTCATTAGTTTTAGTCTAGAATAGTCCCCATTGATGACTTTATCTATAGACCAAACCCCAAAAAAAAATCTTTAAAATGTGAATGGTTTGATTTTGCAGCCATGTTGACGATGTCGAAACAGTATCATTAGTGGTATTTTGCTTCTAGGCGTTATCGTAGTATTACGTTATTTTATCTCCAACTACGAACTGATATCAAATTCGCTTACTTTTTTATCCTCCACGAAGCAGCTCCAAAGTAAAAGTTGTTGATTTTATGTTCGAAACTACGTTTTCGATAATACTTCAACAATAAAACCAATTTTGGATTAGACAAATTTTGGTAAAACGGAACGTGTAATTGGTATATTCCCTTTTCTTTCCCTTAAACATGAATAAATTCCCCCAAAATTGATGATGACTCTATAATAATGTGTGATCTGTAATGTTAAGAATATTTATTGCCAATTTTGGGTTTTGTGGAATTTGGAGAATTTCGGTAATTTGGAAACATTTCAGTGCATAATTATTTATTATTATTTTTAAACTAAACCCTACAGTTTTCGAGTGTTATTGTCTTGCAAAATCACCTCGTCATGTATTTTCGAGGTTTTTGACCGTTTTTTACCGAATTGGGGGCTTAAACTGTATCATTTCAATAGTTAACTTTCCAGATTAATGACTTTAACTGGATTCAGCAGTAGATTTCGGCCCACGGTTCGCAGCATATTACCTTTAAATGGTTTTTTTTTTAGTGTAGATGATGACAGAATATATTTACCTTGTTTGGCATAGTATTTTTTCTAATTGAGGTTATCGTAGTATAACTACTTTTCATCTGCAGTCGCGATCCCATGCAATATACTCTTACTTTCCTGTGGTTCGGGGAGTATAATTTAAGAATAATTTGTAAGAATACTTTGAAAGATCAGTGGAAGCCAGATTTGTGCTCTTTTTACCATAACTGGAGCTTTTATGTAACCCGAACTATAAGCAGAATAAAGATATTGGTTGATATTGAAACCAATAGAAACTGAATTACCAAGCTGGAGTACATTCAACTATCTTTCAAAGAGCAGTTGCGAAGTAATAAATAGCCATCGACATCTCTCTCCTTATTTAATTGGTTTTGAATAAGTCCCTATATTTCATCCGCAACATATCCCAATGTTTTCTGGTTTGCCTTTGACATGCGTTTTGAACTACTTTAAAGTCTCCATTTCTTCATCTTTAAACTTTTAGGTATGACTAGAACTTCTTTGGCTTTGAACCCGAAATCACCATTGATGTACCGCTAGGAGGGGACTTAACTGCTTTAAAAAACAAACGTTCTAATGTTAACTACCAATATTTTATATACTAGTTTTAGGCTGTTCTATTTGCAGTTCAATAAATGAACAATTTGGTATCAATTTGTTTATTTTCTATTGTCGTCATGCCCCAGTAAATTGAAGAATAGGTGCGGAATACGACAACCAAATACAAGCCAACATGATCTTAGCTAATAATACAATATTTAATTATCTGGACATTGATATGAAGAACGTCTAAAGCAAAAGAGTAATTATTATATATCTCTAATTTGGTTTGCCAAATTGCTGCAAAATTTGATAAAACTAAAAAGAAATACATAAAATCAAAAAGAAAATGCATTTCGATCTTTGGAATAACAAATTTTCTAGCAATTTGTGTTGTTTTATCAAAGAGATTGTATGCAAATTTTACTGCAAATGTTATGCATCGTTGAAAATACAACAAAATCGATTTTTTTTATAGTTTTAAAATATTACACGATCACAATTTTTGATCAATATGTTGAAGAATTTTAATTGCCTAGAACGTCGACATATAAAACTGATCTTCTACAAAGATACAATTGTCTGAAATTAAATAAAATAAGTCATGCGTTCGTTTTCACTTATTTCGATTATGCACATGAATACAATTTACAGAAATCTGACTTTTTTTAAAATTAATTTATGTTGTAATAAGTTTATGCTTTATGTAGTGCAAATATTTCAAACAGATTTCAAAAGATTATTGCAAATTTTAGACATTTTCGTACAATTTCGCTCAGTTCATGACATAAGATTTGGGTGAGGTGGTGGGTTACGAAATATTAAATTCGAGGAGCAAGCAAAATATAATAGGGAACTAATTCGTATTCCTAGTTTATTGGGTGCATTTTTTTTATAGATAGATAACTTCTGGCGTTTCTTGGAAACAATTCACTCATCTTAATATACTGCTTAACTCTAATATTTGGAACAATGCGTTGGCAAGAATATGAAATTTTCAAACTTTTTGCTTATAATATACAACTGGTCTAAGCATGCTTGTGGTTATTTAGATTGCAATTCTGGCAAATATTTAGAATTGAATTTTATATTGGTTATAGCTTATAATTAAGAAATATTGATACTAAGTGTTTGCATAACGTTTCATAAGATGTTCCACTTACCCAAAGAATACAAAAAATGTCTTGATTTTTGAAAGAGCTAAATGTGCAAATGCTCAATAATACAATAAACTGTTTGATTAAAAAGTGTAAAAAAACCAATAAATTAATGTCATATGAGAACATCCAAAAACACTCTGCGTTTACCATATCGGTAGGATTATTTTCGTTATAAACTTTTTCATGCACTTAAAGAATTATTAAAGCTGAAAATTAAAACTGCGTTTATTTTTTCGAAGAGGGTAAAACTGAGTTCGTTCCGATTATTTTATTTTGAGGCATCACTTAAACCTTTGTATTGTAAGAGGTAATCTCGCTTCCAATATCGGATACAATTTTAAGTTTTAAAAACAGACTGCGCTTATTTGTAAAGTTTTTTTTTTATTTCCTTATTATTCCGCTGGGAAACTTGGGGCCTCTACTAGAATCCATCGAATCCTGTCTTGCAGCGGCTAAACAGACCCATGTTGGGTTCGCCTGGGCCAGTTATTGAAGAATGGATCTTCTATATATTCTATCTTCTCCAGATCGCCTTAGTTGCCAGCTATCGCTACCTGCAGTTGCTGTGTGCCTCCCTCGAACTGTGCTAGTCTAGATGGTTCTCTAAATTTTCATTGTTCAATACGTGTCCATTTTTGAAATACCTATGTTCGTCTTAGAGTTTGGGGAACCGTTTATATTTAATTCCCTTGCATTGGTTTCTGTAATCGTTTGGGTTTTCAATCGAAATGGTGATTGGCCAGATGCGACTTATTCCAGTGGTAGCGGGGCCACCACCTGACGTCTGCTGGAAGTGGCGTCTACGATTATCATTCTTTTCGGTGTTATTGTAATAAGACACGTAGAGTTGATAATCGTGGATAGGTTGGATGATACATTACCCATTAAGCCACGAGGCCTCTCGTTTACTCTTAATATAATCCAAACCTTCGATGGAAAGAGCAATTGTTGAAGGAACTATCTTTCATGGCACGAAGCTCGCAAAAAGCGGCTGTAACCTGATAACGCGTTGTAATGGCCCACTAAACGAATATAAACCATTAAAATAAATACAATATCAAATGTGCATATTATATTTGGGGATAGACTCAAAAGAGGATGATTTTAAAAGAATAGATTTCTTGAAATCGACAGTTAAAGTAATTTCTTTATATCCAATTTGGTTTTGCAACAAAATATTCGCTTTTAAATGTCAATAATAATAATAAAGAAAATGTTGAACTATTTAATTGATCATCATCATCATTCAGCTCTGCAAACCGGGTTGGGTTTTGGCTTTCTCAACAATTCTTCTCCTTTCGTCGCTGCTGTTAGCTAGGGACCGCCAGTTCCTTATTTCCATATTCAGCATGTCATCGTCAATATGGTCAATAAGGCGCTTTCTTGGTCAACTCCTGCTTCTTGTGAAGAGTGGTGTGTATGCCAGCACAAGCTTTTGTGCACTGTTCTGCTCCATCCGTAGCACATTCCATCCATCTTAGCCCCTGGAATTTAATGAATGCTTCAAAATCAGTCACATTCCATGCACCACCAACAGCTCCATCTACCCAACTTTGCTATCATTGGTATACCAGTTCTAGGCTTGTGCAGAGTTAAGCATAAAATTAAGAGTATTTCTCGTTGCGAGCTGCACTTTGTTGGGCTATCATTTTCAATCTTCGTTGCAGGGTTTCCAGATCCTCGGTTACGTATCAAAGATTCTTAGGGAACTGGCCTTATGATGCATTTATAAATTCCTAGTTTGCGTGCCTTGATAGCAGTTTCGACCTGAATAGGTTTTATTGGCAGATACAATCCGATCTTGTATGCAGTTCCTTGCGCTGTTGCCATTGCTTATGAAAACAACCCCAAGAATCACCTATGCTGAAATTGCACTGCCTTCTCTTGACGTATCGTGCCAATGCAATATATTTGGTCTCAGATTGGTTCATCGCCAAGTCGACTTCCTTTGCCTTTGCAGCTATATTTTTGAAGATCTCTTCCAAATACCACTGCTTTCTCGCTAGGATGGCAGTATCATCTGCATACGCTATTAGCATCCCAGATCTATTGTAGACATTTCCAGAGGTTGTGGGTTCTCTAAGAGCATACTGTTACCTTGTCTTACTCCTGCATTGATGCTGAAAAGTGCGATTTTCTCTTGCTGCAGTGCAACTTTACCTTTTGTGTCGCTTAACCTTGCCATTGTCAAGAGCATAAAATTCTTGTCAATGCCGAACTAAGCAAATATCTTTGGAAACAAAGGTTACCTTATGCTGTTAGAAGTTTGCCTACAATCGATGAACAGTACTGAAACGTCCTTGCTAAATTCATAGATTTTCTCTAGATTTTTCTTCAGCAAAAACACCTGATCTATCAAGAATCTTCCAGGCCTCAGTTCGCATTGGTATTGTCCAAGTACTCTTTCTGCTTGGCTGTTGCTCAGCCTGTTTGTTGACAAAAATATATTTAATTTTTAATAATAGTTTAAAATATTTAATGTTGTACTATAAGCTGCACAACAAATACGGATTCTTTTCTTTGATAAATCATTTGTCACAAAAAATATAAAGTTTGAAGCCAAATGAAATATGAATATAATTTATTTTTGAAAATTAAATAATTACAAAAAGAGCGTATTTTTTGAAAGTTTATTCAATATTTTCAAGCACATTTTGAAAATTTTGTTTCTCAATAAATTTTGTTAATTTATTTATGAGTTTGAGTGGCAGCTCGTAGGGCCATCAGTTTTCACTACGTAATTTGTTTATATTTAATTTAATTTTGTAAATTGCATTTTTTGTGTGCTAAAACTAAGGGCAATTGATTAATTAATGTTTATTCTAGTTCAACTTTGAGCATATGTAGCAACTTTTTTTTGTTTTGTTTACCAGACTCGTCATATTTTTTAATTAATTAATTAAACTTGAGTCAACAAACAAACACAATATTTATTGCAAATGAAATATTTGAAAATCTTATTTATTTAGTAAAATGTTTAATTTTGTTTAAGTAAAAAAAGATTTTGTAAAAATGAAGCTCACAATTAAAATGTTTATTTAATTGAATTATATAGACAAACAGTTGGATGGCATAGCAAACGAGGAAGCATTTCAATTATGTTCGAAGAGTTCTATTAAATAAAAATAAATTTATTGATAAAATGTAAACAAATTGAATATGGTTTATTTATTTTTCGCAAAATATCGTTTAAACAAAAAGTTAAAACTTAAATGAAAATATAACAAAATCGCAAACAAATTGCTAATATTTTTACCCAATCTAATAGAAAATATTGGTTTATCATTGTTTCTGAATGGAGTAAGCTCTTTAAACATGTTCTCTCTTTGCCAAACACAAAGCAAACGCCTCTCCATTAGACTTATTTATGAGTAGCTCCCGAGATCTCCACAGCGAACCTTCAGTTCATCAAATCTTTCGTCTAATCATCGACCAATTATATCTATACTCCATGTGTCGTTGTTCACTATTGTAAAAGAAACCCTTTTGTTCTCAAGGAAACTATTTAAATTCTCTATAAACCGCGGCGTTGGAAATACATATTTTAATAGAAATAATACAATTTTATACGCAAAGAGGTTGACTCCAGAGTGTAATTCCCAACATCGAGTATTAAGACTGCAATAAACAATGCTGCCCCCAAAGCATATTAGGAAATTTTTTAAAGTTCGAAATTTTGTGTTGCGACAATGCTCTAAATCAATGCAACCAATATATAGGACTAGAATTAATCACTTGAATCGTGAGATATAAAAAAAGCTAAAATCTTTCAGCATAGCAACGATCTTTGGAGTTACAGACTTGCATTTCTTGACAAAAACTACAAGGCCTCTTGATAAATAGCTCAAATAATTTAGTATGAGAATCGACTTATTTCCTGCGTTTCGTAAAATAATGAGGTTTATTCTACGAGAGAGCAAAAAGTGCAAACTATTTAAGAAATATTCGAACAAAAACATAAATTATCGCATGCTTTGGCTGCTCCAACTACTATTGAGTTAGTAAGAGGGTTTAACATTGACGAGTCTTCTGTTGATCATGTTATAACTATAATTATAAGATAAGTCACCAGGATCCGTTTCTATACCTCTTCATATATCATCATGAGTTCCGCGACAACTCTAGTTGAATCTTGGCCGCCGCTTGAAATCTCCTCCGGTATATATACTGAACATTTGCTAAAAAAATTTTGTCAAAAAAACACTCAGTACTTATACTTAATCCGATTTTTAATAATTGCATACTGTCTGGCTACTTTCCACATAAATGGAAGTCGGCTAAAATTGTGGCAAGCTACACAACAACTCTCCAGAAAATTATTACCCAATTAGTCTTTTGTGTAGATTTTCCAAACTTTTTGAGCGTATTTAAAATTAAAGACTTATCGTTCATATTGACTTACTCACCAGGCCCCGATTCTATACCTAACATTTGCTTAAAACACTTGCCAAGAAGTGCGCTACTAATGCTATCCCAGATCTTTGATAATTGCATCCTATTTGGCTATTTTCCATTTAATAGGCTGAAATTTTAGCAATTCCTAAATCAGGCAAGCCACTGGACTCTCCGGGAAATTATCGTCCAATTAGTCTTTTGTGAGGATTTTCCCAAATTTTTAAAATCAATACTTATCGTTCATATTGAGGATAAACCTGTTCTGCCTTTCGCACAATATGGATTTAGGTCTTATTACAGCTGTATGCATCCACTTCAAAAGCTGAATGAATGACGATGACGATAAGCATGATCTCCAATACAAAAATGCAGTAGGTTGGGTAACTTTTGAGATACAATCGGTGTTGGACATTGTTTGGCATAAATGCCTTGTGCATAAGTTACAAAATATTAATACATCCTCGTATCTTTAGTACGAGCACCAATACAGTATTATATTTTTACTTATAACACCCCAAACATAGATTATGTTAGACGCCAATCTTAGCCGATAATACGGCCTTATCTGCTGTGGAAATGAGCTTAGCACTGCCAAAAAGAATCTCGAAGAAGCTACAGATTCTCTACTTATATATTTTCCCAAGTGAAAAATTAAATTTAAAATTACTTAAACAAGCGTAAATTATTTCACACGTAAACGTTAGGCTTGTCATCTTCCAAACATCGATTTCTTGATAGACAATGAACCAATTCGATGGGCAAGTAATATAAAATATTTGGGTATCCATTTGGATAGAAAATTACTATTTAATATTCATATAAGTAAAATCATAGATAAAATTAATAAACGTATTCGAATTCTATATCTTTTAATTAATCCTCGGTCGCCTTTAACATTTGAAAACAAATGAATAATATTTAAAATAATATTTTTGCCAGCTTTGCTATATAGGTCGAAAGTTTGTCATGTTTGCTGCTGCATGTCACAAGCAAAAGTTACAAGGAGCACGGAAGCAGGTGTTAAAAATGATCTGGTATCTACTTTTTAATTATTCTACCTTTCAACGTCACGATATGGCATATATTGACATATGATGAGGCGCTAGTGTTCAGTTAAATACAAAATAAAAAACACAGAAACACTTTCTTATCTTAGTTATTTATTTTGAGTCTTAGTTTTAGGCAGTTCGTCTTTATTTATTTATATTTTTTTGCATTAAGGAATATTTGTTTTGACTACTTTACTTTATTTAAGCTTTATAAATAAAATCACTTATACGACTTATAAAGTATAATATTGCTAATACTAGAATTAAGCTACAAATATTCTAGAATAGAAAAAAAATATTGTTTATTTTTTCAAGCTTTTTCGTATGCAAAAAAATATAGCCGTCTCGAATAATATTTGTATATGCAGTTAGTGCCTTAGACTATCTTGTGTGTCATTTAGCAATACTACAACCAAATCAATTGTATTTTGTATGATATTCAAAATACTTCTCAAAAAATACTTTTCTCAAAAACTTTCAAAATATTAGAGATAAGAAGATACAAAATATCCGTACAGTTCTTGTGTCTTTAAACTTATTTTAAGAAATATAATCTATATTAAGAAAATTCTTATACATTTATATTTTCTTTAAAAAAAATGTTTAGATATTTTAAAATTATTAATTTAAAATTACATTTTAAATAAGTAATTTTTTAAACTAATTATTTAATTTTAATTAAAAAATGCTGCACACTGTAAGTGTGGCGGATCGAAGCGAACTTAATCTCCAAATTTTTTGTTTTTATTTTAAACTACAATTTAAGTTAGTTGCCTGAGAAAAAAATAAGTTCTTTATAGTTGCCAATTAATTTCGTCTTCTAAGGAAATGTGCAAATATAGATTTGGAAATTGAACTTTGACCTAAGGCAAGCTGGTCTATTATTTTATAGAGGTCTTTTTGGCGCTTTTCACGCATATTAGGACAACTACATCAATGCGTGCGAGCGAGAAAACATGCAAAATGAGCCGAAAAGCAAAAAAGGCACAACACACACACACACACACACACACACACATACATGTGCAGCATGCAGAAATTTTTGGTGTGAATGCCTTCTGCACAAAACACGTTTTTCGGTTGTTGTCGCGTCGCTGCTAACAGCGCAGCTGACGCCATTGCCGCTGCCGCTGTTACTGTTGCAACAATACAAACAATGCAAAGCAATAGAAACTATGGCGGCGGCTAACAGTGCGTTTATGTTGCTAACATCGGCTGTTAGGCATAACATGGCGCGCGCGCTCTGTTACGAATGCAGTTTCAATTTCAAAATTTTCGTTGCATATGCGCAAGGCGCGCTGTTAAAATGAAGCATACGTCTGGTAGTGCTGCGTTGACGTCGCTTTTTTGGTTTTGTTTTTTTTTGTGTGTGTTCTTTGGTTTATGGCTCTCAGTTTGGAATTTGTTTTGGCAATGGCCGGCTTCCGGCAACCGGAAGTGTGCTGCGTACTGCACAAAAGCTTGCTGCTGTTAAGCACAAACAGCATGGGTCTCTCTATTGGTAGCAGCGGCAGTGGCGCAACATAGCAGCGACAACATGCTGCCACAAACGCATTACGCGACGCGACGTCTTTCATTCGTGTGCGGCGCTTCACCGCTAAGCGACGTAGCCCCCAAAGAAAAAGAATAAAAAACAACAACAACAACAACAGCAACAAAACTCTGCCGCTGCGCAACGTGCAACATTGTGGCTGTGGCTAAAGTTCGTGGCGTTTGCCTGCATTCGTTAGGCTGGCAACATACATCGTGCCACACATCGTGGCTGCCTCGTGTGTGTGTGTCTCTCGTACATCGCGTCGTCGTGCCATTCGGTTTGGTCTTGGCTGGCGAAGCAACTGCGCTGCTGTTATAGTTAGCCCGCTGCCATTTAGCTTTTAGCCAGCTACGGGCCGTGCAGCAAAACAGTTTACATTTGTTTTTCCGCGTGCTCGCACACGTTTACGGCAACTGTGCGCCGCTGCTGCTGCTGTGTGTGTGTGTGCGTGAGCCAAGAGCCGAGCGCCGTGAGCCGTAAGCCGAGAGCAGTCTGTGTGCTATCTGTCTCGAGTCGCAGTCGAAGTCGTAGTCGCAGTAGTCGTGTGTGTGTGTGAGAGTGTGCGTGCTGTGCAGGCGTGCGTTTGTGTTTGTCTGTCCGTCTGTACGTGTACGTATATGTGTGAGTGTAGGCCGCCGCCATTGCCGTGTGAAGCCGGAAGCGCATAAACAAGAGATCCGCTCAAGCGGGTCTTGAGACACGGCTTAAAACTATATAGCGAGCGCCAAGCGCCAGCACATATTAGCCGCAGCGCCGCCCCATGTAAGTTGCCTAGCAATTGGGAACTACATAAAAATACATAGGCCAAAAAACATAGCACCTTGTACTTGTTTTTTTTTTTTTAAATATTTTTTTTTTGCCTTAGTTGTTGTTTTTTATTGTTGTTTTTGTTTGCAACTCGTTTTGGTTGCTTCAGTTTGTGTTTTTTTTTTTTTTTGTTTTAAACTTCGTAAGTGAGAGAGCTGTCGCTGCTGACGTTGCAGCTGCGTCGGCGTTAACGTTAACGTCGTCACGTTGTCGGGCCAACGTGTTCGCTGCGCGTGGCAGCGTTTGCGGAGTTGCAGAGTTAAGTCGCGCCGCAACGCAACGCATCGCAACGGAACGGAACGCAGCAGAGTCGTGTTGAGATCGAAGCGTAGGGCGGAAGTGCAGTGCAACCGGAAACGGAAGCTTAAACATTATTTCTACTTAATACTTGGCAGGCCGTTGTTACATCGCTGCGCGTTACATACAATACATGTACATAAATATATATAAAAAAAATAAAAAAATAAATTTATATATACAACAATAACTGCCGTCACGCATACGCGCCAACTATATTATTATTATTTACTAAAACTGATATACCAAGCGTGTTTGGTTTTGTTTGTTTGATTTTTTTTTATGTTTCGCACAAAACATTATCGAAAATCCTTAGAGCTGCCATGTTCCAAAAATATATATATTTTTTTTACATTTTTTTTCAAGTGCAAAGTTCTACGAAATATTCAAAAAGTGCTAGCTACAACAAACAACAACAACAATAGTCTTACAATCTAACAATTCTTTGAAGCTGAATCAAAATATATACAGTTTGTCTAGTTTTATGTTTTAAAAAAAAGCAAGAAAAAAAAATTTAGCATAAATTTAAAGTTCAAAAAATATGAAAGAGAATTGTGAAATTTATTACAAAATGCCAGGTGCGTGTGCGTTACCTTAACAGCCCAACTAAAAAATAAAAAAGCTTTATAAAAATAAATATATTTGTTGACTTATTTAAATTTTTTTTTGTTTTTTCACTTTAGACTTTGTTCTATGTGTGTGTTTGCGTGTCTGTGTTATATACTTTGTTTATGTGCATAATTTTTTTACGTAGTAAAGTGTAAATTTTGTTATTTTTTTGTTCAACGCGTTTTTTGTTTTATAAGTTTTAGTTTTAAACATTTTGCAGCCAACACCTGCATGCGTTGCGTTTTTTTTTTGTAATATTTTTTCAACTCAAAATATATTTGTAGCGCTTAAAGCTTAATTTATTTATTTATGATAAATGAAAAAAAAAGTTTTGCAATTAAAACTCAAAGTTTGAACTGTCCAAAATACTTTTAACAGGCAACGAGTTTGCAAAATTTTTTGAGCAGTTTTTTTTGCATTGAAATATTTGTAAGAAATTTTTTGTATATATTAAAGAAATTGCAAAAAAATTAATAACAATATATATGAATATCTGTAGCTTGCAGAAACAAGTTGCTCTTCAAAATGAACTGCGATTTAAATTAATATAAACTCAAAAATGTGCGCGTTAGAAAAAATGAATTAAAGTAAATCTTTTAAAAATTTTAATGCTAAAATTGAAAAAAAGCAGCAAAATTAGGTAGTTTTAAAATTAAATAAGTTTATTTGCCGTTTGTTAATATTCAGCCTACAAAATTTTGAAAGCAATGGAAACCTATTTTGTAAATTTTTTTGGAAACATCTAGAAAGTAAATTCGTGCCGTAGCTTATTTCATATTTCTTAGAATACAAAATTTTTCGCTTTTTGACAATATAAATAAATCGGTTTTTAAGTTTTTGTTGTGACATTTAGATTATATAAAATTAAAATACAAATTTATCTCAATAAAAAAAAATAATAGCATGCAAATCATTTCTCTTATATTTCGTTTTCCAAAAAAGTTGCCATGACATATCCAACGGAACACACATGCTTGTACTTTTTTGAGAGTTTTCGAAAATGAAAAATTATATAAATTAGGCTATTTGAAAAATATTATTATTATTTTTGCAATTTATTTAATATAAACAATTTTGTTATTGTATTTGGGGTATACAATTTATAGAGTTTAGCCGATTTTGCAGCTTTAACGCTAAAATATTTCAAAAAATGCTGTCTATGAAGTTATTGGTGAAGAAAAAAAAATTAATAAAAAAAACTACTTAAAACTAAGTTAGTGTATTGTTTAAGTTTTAAGTGTTAAATTTAATGATAGCCTGACTAATTTTTTCACTAATCAAGCAAATATCAACATTTTCGATTGAAATCTAAAAGGATGGATTAAAAATTTTTTATATTTTATTCTGCGCTCTTTGCTTGTGCCGCTAGCTGTTTCATAGCTGGTAAAAATATTATTTTAAATATTATTCATTGGTTTTCAAACGTTAAAAGAGACCGATGGTTAAGAAATGGATATAGAATTCGAATACTTTTATTAATTGTGTCTGTTTTCTTATCTAGAAGGATATTAAATATTAATTTGCTATCCAAATGGATACCCAGATATTTTATATTACTTGCCCATCGAATTGGTTCATTGTCTATCAAGAAATCGATGTTTGGAATATAACAAGGCTTACGTTTACGTGTAAATTTTTTACTTGGGAAAATATATAAGAAGAGAATCTGTAGCTTCTTCGAGATTCTTTTTGGCAGTGCTAAGCTCATTTCGACAGCAGTAGAAGGCCGTATCATCGGATAAGATTAGCGTCAAACATAATCTATGTATTGGAATGTTATAAATAAAAATATAACACTGTATTAGTGCTAAAACAGAACCCTTGGGTATGCTTGCGGTTACTACTAGAACTTGACTTGGCACCATACATATCTATCCAAAAGTATCTTTCCGCTAAAAAACTTTTAATGATTTGTAAAAGATACGAGGATGTATTAACATTTTGTAACTTATACACAAGGCATTCATGCCAAACAATGTCCAACGCCGATTGTATCTCCAAAGATCAAGTTTAAAGTCATAAGTCAAAACTTAATAAAGAATTGTAATTTTAAAAATAAAAAACAAATAGTCTTGTTCAAAGAGTTGAGCCAATATTTCTTCAAATTCTACTCAACGGATTAAAATGAAAAAAATTGGGCTATTTTCAAAAATAAAAAAAAAAATTAATGGTTTTCACATGCGGATTTTAAACAATAAGTATAAATAAAAAACAAATAAAAAATATTTTTATTATCAAATGCAAATTCGCGAATTCTAGTTCTCAAAATCAAATTCTCAAATTCGACTCCTCAACTTCAAATTCTTAAATTCTAATTTTCAAATTCAAATTCCCAAATTCCAATTCTGGAATTCAACTTGTCAAATTCCAATTCTCCAATTTTAATTCTCAAACTCAAATTCTAGTTCTCAAATTCAAATTCTCAAATTCAACTTATCAAATTCCAATTCTCAAATTTTAATTCTCAAACTCAAATTTTCAAATTCTAATTCTCAAATTCTTAAATTTAACTCCTCAAATTAAAATTTTTGAATGCAAATTCTTAAATTTGACTTCTCAACTTTAACTTCTTAAATTCTAAATTTCAAATTCTCAAATTCTAATTCTTGAAAATTCTTTGTTTTGAAAATTTCCGAAAAAAGTATACAAGAATTTTTTATAAATTGCATTATTTAGATAAAACTTTTTATCGCTCGTTTGACATTTATTTTAATAAATTAAATTATAAAAATTAAGCACCATTTTCATTCTTAGCAGTTTTTGCTAAGTATTTTTTTAATAATTTCTAATGCTTTCGCGATTTTTTTTGTTTCAATGATTTCTTTAATTTTTAAAATTTTGATGATTAGGTTGGTTATTATATTAAAAAAAAAGTAATTATTTGTTTTTTTGTCGTGAAGGAAAAAGTTAAAAAAAAGCACTAAAAAAACTTTGAAGACTTCAAAGTTTCAAAACTAAGCGTAAAAATAATCAACCAAGTTTAAAGTAAATAAAAAACTAATAAATAATAAACAAATAAAGAAAAAACTAAAATAATACTTTCGAAAATATTTCATTTTTTTTATATTTCATTTATTGATATTTAATTTCTACATATTGTTTTTCTTAAGCTTTTAAATTGTTAAAATATAATTATAATATAAAATTTGTTAATTCAATTTTTGCAAAATGTGTTTTTATATGCTTTTTAATAATTTATTAAATCTATTAATTTAAAAGATGTCAATTTATTCAAAGTCGAAAAAAGAGTGATAAAATAAGCTGACACAACTGATTTTTTAAATAGTTGGGTCTTTAGCAATATTTCGGATTCGCCAGAATATTTTATAATTGCGAAACTATGTAACTTGTTCATAATTGCAAAATATTTTTAATATTATTTTTATTCGAAATAAAAAAAAAAATTGTACGGTTACCGATTCCATATGAGAAATTAATTTTATAAAAAAATTTGTAATTATTTATTTGTTTATTTAATTATTTATTTGTTTTCTTTTTTTTGTATATATTACTAAGGGGCTTCGCCCACTGCGCGCTTCGCTATTTAATCCTCACCCTTCTTGCTTTTAACGTCGCTTTATCTGACTCATACAATTTTTTTATATATATAACATGCGATTTAATTTCATTTGTATTTCTTTTTTTTTCGATTTCAAAACCTGCCAACGACGACGTTCATTTCGTTCTTAGTCTCTCAAACTCAACTTCTTTCTACCCATTTTTGACTCGCTTACATAAAAATCTGTGTGCTCCGTAAATAAAAAATATAAATATTATTACGATGAAAAAAAAACTTTTTTATATAATAGATAGCTATATTATACTTAAATTATTATTTGTTTATTTGCTTATTAATTATTATAAAAAAAGCATTTCAATCATTTTCTATTAAATTTAATTATATGTCTTTATACAATTTTTAATTATCATAAAAAACGTAAAAATTATTTCAAAATTTATTTCAAATTTTAACTTATGGCAGTGCAAGCTGAGCTTTGAGGCTGACAACATAAATTATAACAGCGCAATAGGAAAAAAAAAATAATTTAAATAAGTTGAAAAAAAAATTGAAGGACATGTGAAACATTTATTTTTTATAATCAAGCAACTTTATGCAAATATGTATTTTCATACAGCTTTGACCTACTAACAGGTACATGTAGTGTATTTTTTTTAAGATTTTATTTCTGTCTGTTTTTAAACATAAATTATATGTTTTTAATATATTATTATATTTATCCATACTCCTTCGAGGAGCTTAAGGTTTCGTTTAATTATTTTATTATTAATGCTCTTTGGGTTTGTTTCTTCTCCATAAATCTTCAATGTTTTCAATATTTCATAATTATTTGTTCGGAAAGGTTTTTATTTATTAATAAACGCTGAAACTTATTTTATTGAATTAAATAATTATTTAAAAAGTTGAATACACTTTTAATGCAAAAAAGCAAAAGAAAAAAAATCATTTCAAACCCTTACAGCTTTACAACTTTTTATGTGCAAATAATAAATTAGCTTTTCAACTATCCTTCTAGGAGCTTAAGGTTTCAACATAGAACTTCCATATGTTCCTAACTCTCACAATTGCTCGAAGCCCAAAAAATATCCATACTTCTTCTAGGAGCTTAAGGTTTCAACATTAGACATATTAATGACATATTTATTATTTTATAAAATTAACAAAAACTTTGTCTAATCACAAATTACTTTGCTACATATCTTCCAATTGTTTCTATTTTTTGCTATTGCACGTAGTTCGCACTTTCTGCGCCAGCTAGTTTTTGGTCGGCCTCTAGCTCTGCAGCCTTGAGGATTCCGCTCCAGCGTGGGGGATTTCTTCGGAATTTTCGCATAGAGTAACATTTCATTTTTCAACACTTATCCTTTTGCGTTTGCCATTGTTCCTCATCAGATTGTAGTTGTTGTCCGAAGCAAATCTTGTGAATATTCGAATCGTCAAGTTTTTCAGATGCAATAGTAGATTGTTTGCACTACAGTCTTATCTCTATAACACTGATGATGGCGTACAGATATAACTCTGAGCACTCGGTCGTGAAGAACAGGACATACCACGATTAGGTTGAGTTTGACAGTTGTGCAGAGAGGCTTCTGGAAACGCTTTGTACACTAGTACCCCCCAAATAATTAGTTATTGAAGTAAATATAGAAATTTCTTTCAAAATATTATTTTCCTAAATAGAAAATATTAAATGATGTCCATGGGCATTGGAGTACAAGATTCAACTAGGATCGTCGCGCCACTAATGATGAGTTTTTCCATAGGAACAGCAAAAATGAGCGAAATCCAGAGGAAGAGAAAAATTATTTCAAAAATGTTTATAAGATTGTAAAAGATTGTCATAAGAATAAAAAACTAGACGTAGACTCAATTCGATAAAGTGTAGCAGCTGGGAATGATGGAAAATTTGAAAAAAATTGTAAAAACCGACATCGCATTCCGTAACTAGCGCATAAATCGAGGTATTACTGAGTCAAAATTTATGCCTATTGCTATACATTTTTAGGATTTTTATTGCACATATTTTACAGAGAGTTTTACGCGGAATTGGACTAAAATTGCGCAATAGAAATAATGATGTTGAGCATTAATCTTTTGGCGTTTTGCTCATCACTTAAAGCCCAGAGATATATATTTTAAGTAAATTATTTAAAACTATTTCACGTCTTTCTTTGCTCTTTTCTTTTTTATTTTTACAAAATTTTTTTTTCTTCAAATGTTTTGTTTTAAAATTTATCACGTTTATAAACAAATACTGCCGTCAGCTGTTGTGAAAACGTAAACAATGAAAACTCGAGCAACTCAAAACTGCAAAACTTACAAAAAAAAAACAATATATTTGACTTTTCCAGCGATTCGTTTTTTTCAACTTTGTGACTTATGCTCTTAACTTGTAAAGGGTTTATGCACTATCTGTTGGCATATGTTACAGCATAATCATAACAAGCTCTATGAACGATCTATCCAATTCATCTCTTATCTCATCTTGTTTGTAAAACTAACTATCCTTTTTGTATCTATGCGTAAATTAGAATAACCTCAATGATTTTCTCTCTTTTGCATCCAATTCAACTGTTTATCTATCTTATCTCAGCCTGATTTCTCCTAAACGAGCTTCTTTGACCAAACACGTACTATGAAATCCCAACTTGGTCAACGTTGTTCTTGGGCTTCTAAATTTTTTCTTCTTTCAACTTTCAAACTCTAAATTCAAATTCCTCGCCAGCACCAGATGTGAGACTGAGCATATCTGTAAAAAATACACCCATCAGCCTAGGGATACGGACTAGTTTTATATAGGATATTTTCCTCCTTATCTTACTTGTACCCCTAAATTATATAAGTGACAATTTTTTGCCTTAGATACTATCGACAGCAGATAATGCGTATAGGGTAGGTAAACAAATATATAATATATTTTGTTAAAACAAAAAAGGTTACTATAGAAATTGTTTATTCTTTTTTCTTCAGCATTGAAAAATGTTCCAAAATCTGTAGTTTTTTTTTTTGTAGATCTCCGTTTAACTCAGTCATTTTGGCTTGGAAATGGACAGAATATATAATATAAATAGTGAAGGCGAAATATTACGCTTTTGACAAAATTGACCCATAAGTACAAGCAGTTAAAGACAGTTTATATATTTTAATATTGCTAAATTAAAAAACTTTCAAATTATTTAAACTTAAGCTCAACTGAACTTAATCGCTTGCATTGTACTTTATAGATCGAAAATAAATGTAGTACCCTTTGAGTGGGCTGCCTGCCTGCCTCTAGCTACCAAGTTCGATAAGTTATAGAATAACTGCTAGTTGGAACTCACTACGTGGCGGCGCATCATCTTGGCCAATGCGAATAAATCTTAAGTTTTAAATGTTTTACTTTTTTGTTGGTCTCTGCCGACCGCAACAATGCCCAGCAGTATTATAGTAAACACATAGATACACTCTACGAACAGACATCGATGAGCTTTCTCGACATGCTCGAGTTCTCTTTTTTCAATGTTTTTTTTTTTTTGTTTTTCGGATGTTCTTCAAATGTCTATTAATAATTTGATGCATTGCCGACGCCAAGCAGCAACATTTTCAGCTCGTTAATAAAGAATTTCCAATGTGATTTAAGAGGCCGTTGGGTCCAAGATTTTCATTATAAAAAAATAGAAAATTAGTTGCACAGTTTGACTGCTAATTAGAATGTCTTTCATCTTTTTTTTAACGATTTATGCTGGATGCGGGATGCTGCCGGTGCCCGTCTTTGGTTATCTGGCAGCTTTTGTTGTAGTCGGGCAATTAGACAAACATTTGTTTTATTTTTATTGTTTTATTTTCATTTTTTTTTGTACGTTTGGCATGGATTGGGATAGGACCACATTAAGTTGCCGAAATTGCAATGTAATGCTGCGTGAAATTAATGTAAATTTGGCTTTCATCAACTTGGAAAATTGCGCTGCTGTGATTGAGATTTTTCTTACATTTTTTTGTGTATTTTGCATTTAGATTTTGAAGCTTAAGCTGGAAAAATTAAGAATCTGCAGTATTGAAGAAATATTTAAGTAAATCGTTGTTTCAATGAAAATATATAAATAAAATTATGCATACTACTCCTAGAGGCTTAAGGTTTCAACATAGGACTTTCAACTCTCCCTAACTCTAGCAATAGCTCGAAGCCCAAAAATTGTCCATACTTCCTCTAGGAGCTTAAGGTTTCAACATAGAACTTCCAACTGTTTCTAACTCTAGCAATTGCTCGAAGTTCGTAAAACTATTTGCAAGTTTACTTCTGCACTGTTCTTCTCCAAGAACATTTGGGATGCAATGAAAATATAAACAAGAAATTTTACGAACTTCTGGGCTTACCAGATATGAGTGTTGTGTGATTTTTTACTGAAATTATTGAAAAATTTTGCTTATCTCTTGCTTTTGTCTTTGCAAGATTAAGCTTCGAAGTCACGCATTTTCTTGACAATTTTATGTTTTTTCTAGGAATATATTTTTTTGAGAACGTTATTATTATATTTATATATTTAAAAATATATTTGTTTTTGGTTTTCCTTATTATTCCGCTTGGGCACATGGGGCCTCTAGTAGAACCTTCCATCGAACTTTGTTTTGCGACGTCTGTTTAGCTCTGCCCCATGTTGTGTGCGACTGGGACAGTTCTTAGAGTATGGCTCTACTCCAGGTCGCCTTAGGTCCAAGGATTCTTCCGTGCCATTGTCCAATTTGTGTCCGTTTTTTGAAATGCCTATGCTCGTCATTGAGTTTGGGCAGCCGTATTATTTTTAACAGCTAAATTGGATTTGACAAAGAAGAGGCCATAAATGAATCGCATAAGTTCTTAAGTTCTGTGCTTGGTAATCTTGTTTTAATTTTTTATACTCGTTTCATATATCAAATACCAAAGATCAGTCTTCTATAGAATTTTACAGAATTCAAATTGTATGTTTAAACTATTTAATACTTTATAATTTTTTTAAAAAAACTATGAGACTGTATGCTATTTAATTTTTAAGAATAATTATAGCAAATTTTCGCTTCTTTCTAGAATTAATTCAGTTCAAACAAATTAATTCGATTAGCTCTTCATAGTGTGTTTCTCTTTGCCATCAGATGGGGTGCCTAGCTTTTTTCGTAGTTGGGGCGTCCCAGTTTAAGAGCTGGGAAAAACACACACACAAAAGTTTAGTGACACCTTCGCTTTTTGTTTGCAAAAAGAGTGTCACAACTTCAAGAACTTAAATATGCAGAAAGCAATTTGAAAGTTTTATATTAAACCAACTATTGCAGAATTAAAGTATATATACCATATATACGAGGGTTGCCTTTTATATTTCGGAATTGTGCAATCTTAGTGTTGCAATCTAGCAACTGGCACCTAAGGTTTGCATAACTCCGAAAGTTTTGACATATGAGTGCTCTTAGTGTCGCTCACACAAACTGAAAATATTTATCTCATCCAAAAAATGGAATTAAATCGATGAGCATTAGCTTAACAACACTGCAGGGATGGACTTTATTCCTTTTATGTCATTGAAGCTACATCACGGAACAGTGTTTATCGTTGGTAAGGTGAATTCAACCGAGGTCGTGATTCACTCCAAGATCAAATTCGTAGAGTTCGTCCAAAAACAGTTGTTGTTCCGGAAACCATTGAAGCTTTGTGCAAACTTATTAGTTTGGTTGAGATATTTCTCAAGATAGTCATGTGACCCATCATAAAATTGAGACACCCTTAGGCATTCGTGGAAGCAGCATACATTCAATATTGCATGAGCATTTTGACTGTCAAAAAATTTGTTCGCGTTGGATGCCACACAATTTCTAAATCGCTCAAAACAAGTTTCGTGTCGATAGGTCGAAAGAAATACTCAATAGATACGAGCGCGGTACTTCGAAACACTTCTATGACATGGTGACAGATGATGGAATCATGGATGCACGCGTATGAGCTTGAAAGTAAACAGCAGTGCCGACTGTATAGGTGTTTCAAGTAGAGCCAAATACAACAAAAGTTGTTCACGCACGCAGCACTTCCAAGCAAATGACCGCCTGTTTTTTCTAAAAAACTGGACATGTCGCAAAGGTACCACTAGGACAACGCAGAACAGTCAATTCTTAGTGGTACACAACCATTTGTATACCAGTTGTCTACCAAGAAATCAGAAAAATCAACCGCCGAAGACACATCACTCGACAATGAGAGCTCTTACACATCGGCTCATTCAATTAGATTTTTTAGCATTCAAAACATCGATTAGATGAGTCATCCACCATATAGACCTGACTTGGCATCGAATCACTTCTTTTTGTTCTTGTAGAAGAGCTGAAGAAGCGAAGTGGTTGATGCGTTCTGAATGCATGTTTTGGAGATAACTCAACCAGAGTGGCAAAAGTGGCAAGACAATTGGTTCACACGTAAGCAAAAGTGTATAGATCTTAATAGGGAATATTTTGAAAAACAACAGAGCGATTTACAATGTTTAATATTTCTTTTTGTTCTATAATCTCGGAATATAATAGCCAACCCTCGTATATATAGTTAAGCCTCTGAAATAAAGTAAATATTTAAATGGATCAGCACAACTAAGTTTTATCATTGGCTACGACAAGTAAAACTTAGGCACTACCAAAGTGAATAATAGGTATTAAGGGTATACCAACGGTCGGTATTTGTAGAATTTCACTTCGTTACATTTTTGCAAAATTAAATATATATATCGAAACCGCTCTCATTTTTTGGACACATTTCTGGTTAACGCAAAACATAGTTATTTTTTTTAACTTAATGACAGCTTACATGTAATATAAATTAAATAAAAAATTAAATAATGCAAAATGAAAAATTAATTGCTGTCGCACTTCAGTTTGTTGCACAAATTGTCATAATTGTAATATACTAGTTGTAAACACCATGGATGGCACCAATGGAGAATGTCATGTGGCAGGCAGCATGGAAAATAATTTTCATATATTGACCCAATTTTCTGTTGCATTTTAGAGGACATGCAACAACAACATCAACAACAACAACAATAATAACAACAACAATAGGCTGGGCATGTACATTGGTTATTTGTCGTTTTGAAACATTAACTTTTTGGTATATTATTTCTGTTTAAAATGGCATACGCTCTTTAATTGAAGAGTATTCGAGGTTTGTGTGTGCGAAAGTAAAAGTGGGAGATCAGTAGCAGGCTTCTGGGTATGCAAATTAAGATAAACTGTAAGGCCTTTGATAAGAGAGGAACTGCTGCTGTGTCTTGTAATCAGAAGAACATTTAAATCTGTACAAAGATATCGTAGGTTGATTTCATCCATGCAGCACTGCAGCATTTGCCTATCATTCTAGTTAGGATGTTTCAATGGCCCATTTGATATAATTGATAAGATTGCGTAGTCAGCTTGGTTTAGTTTGTATGCCATTTTGTGTTTAGTGTGGAAACATATTCAAATCGATGTCGAATAGTGATCGGGGCCAATGCCCTGACTTCTGACAACGACGATAACTCCATATTCGCAGCTGCTGCTCAAAACTTGCTCGTACCGCCTCAATATTTTGGAACATCTGGTCTTGGCTGGCATTACTAAGATAACCAGAATTCATAAATTTCGCGCACATTTAGTTTTCACTATAAAGAATGTACTATTTTTTGAATGTAAAGCTGAACAATTTCAGCTCGTTCATTTGATGTGATGTGTTCCATGGTATACTGCTGTGGGCAGAAAATAATGGGCATTAGTTTAAATATCAAAAATCTTCATTTATTCTTCTAAATCGATTTCGTCCTCTTCAAAATAGTTCCCATTACATGCAATGCAGTTATGCCAGCGCTTTTTGCACTTTTCGAAACAGTCAGGAAAGTCCTTTTCGGGGATCGAAAAGTTCCTTCAGTTACTTCTTCGATTTCGTTTGTATTTACTCAATTGAGACAAACCAATGACCACGAAGTGGTTTTTTAAGTTAAGCAAATAGCCAGAAGTCACAAGGAGTCAAATCAGGGGAATAAGGCGATTGTGAAACGATATGAGTCCAATTTTTGGCAAAATAAACACGAAGTACGAGTGCGGTGTGTGACGGTGCATTATCATAATGCAAAAACCAACTGTTCCCTCGCCACAATTCTGGCCGCTTGGCCGGAATTGCATTACCCAAATGAGGCATAAGATTCAAATAATATTCCTTATGAATAGTTTCACCGGTTGGAAATCATACAAAGTGCACTACGCGACGGTAATCGATGGAAACTATCAACATGACCTTGATTTTGTAACGACTTTGGCGTGATTTTATTCGGTTTTGACTCGATTTTCACACGATATTCGATTGATCTGCTGTTGTCGGGTCGAAAGCATAAATCTATGTCTCATCTACAGTTCTATTGCGTTTTATCTCATCTCAATAGTCAAAAAACCCGGTTTTACACGTATCAACGCGACGCTGTTTTTCCAAGAAATTGACTATTTTTGCCAGCAAACGAGACTTAACTTTTCGAAGGCCCAAATGGTTCTATAAAATGGTTTTAACTGATGCTTCTCATATTCCGATAAGACCAGTAATATCTCTAACACTTAATCGACGATTTCCGAGCACTAATTCCTTGATTTCATTGACATGTTGCTCATCAGTTGACGTGGATGGTCGACCAGGCTGCTCTGCGTCTTCAATACTCTCTTGGCCTTCTTTGAACATTTTATGCCATTTAAATAAAATTGTTTTCGATAGAGCCTATTGGCCAAATAGCTTCTGCCACATTCTCAACGTTTCGGCTGGAGAATTTTCAAACCGAACAAACTTTGTTGTAAATTCGTTTTTGAATTGCTTCAGATTCAAAAAATTCACTTTGTTTGTTTACAAAACACAAGATCAACTAAGTAAAGAATTGAGATATTGATATGGATGTGAAAGACTGTCTTTTCAGCCTTAAAATAAAAGGATTTGTACCCTATTAGAAGTTCTATTCTTTTTGAATTCGCAATTCCCGGTACTCATTGCCCACACTCAAGAAGCCATATATTTTTACTCCAACCTTCGTTGTTATGTTGAAGCATATTAGCTCTTATCACACTATCCAAGAATGAATACTTGCCTTACATGTGTAGCTTATAAATCTGATTCGATCGATTGTCAAATTCAAATGATTGTTCAAGAACTTTAATACCAAATACCAAAACTATTATTTGACATTAAAATATGGATATCAAAGACAGTTCTGCTAGCTTAAAAATAAAAGGTTTTATCAGCTATCGGAAACCCAATACTGTTTAAATTTGAAATTCCCGATATTTTTTGCCCACAGTAGTAAATTGTCTATGAAATATGCTGCCAAAGTGGTAGAGCTGCAGCCCGTGCAGCTTTCAGCTTAAATGGCCTAAATTGTATTAAATATTTTTTTTAAGTTATTAATTTATTCACTTATTAACTAACGATCATACTGATCTATGTGAAGTACATCCCTTGGGATAAAAAATTAAAGTTTTATGAAAATGAAGAGCATTTTTTGACGCCTTTGTTTTTTGTTGCAGTCAAGAACTTGTGTAAGAAATATTCACATTAAACTTTAGTTTTTGTCTTTTCGTTTGAGTTGAGTGCGCTTAAGTTATAACAAGTTTACTTAAATTAAATTTCCAAAAATAATAAACTTTATTTAGTTTAAATAAAATCTGCAGATAAAGAGAAAAAAAATATACTAGAACTATTTCAAGCTATTTCTCTAAGAATTGCCACTGCAGTGTTTGCCATATGCACACCTCTAACACTTAAACACTTAATTATCTTTATTAAATTATGTTGTTGTGTCATTATTATTGTTGTTTCGATTATTTTTTTTAAACATTAATGCTATTTTGTGTGCAGCATGCAGCTTCAAAATGGCTAAATTTAATGCAAGTAACGAGAGCAGTGGCAACGCAAGAGCGTCGCATAATGGCGCATAATGCGGGTCTAAAAGCAGAAGTGACGCTGTACGCTTCCTTTATTGTCTGACATATTTAAATACTTGCTGTTGTTGTTGTTGTTGTTATTGTTGTTGTTGCTGCCATTGTTGCTGTCTTTGTTGTTGTATTAGTTGTTGGCCCAGTTTAAATGGTCTTTAGGTCGCTGGAGCGCGCGTTAACTCAGTCAGACGGTTACACTGGCACACACACACACTCACACACACACTCACATACATTTGCATATGGCAGTGTATGCATGTTGGCTTATTTGTTTGTTGTTTGGTTTGATTTGGCTTGGCTTGGCTTGGCTCGTTTTGGCCTGCTCGTAAGCGCCTATTGAGTGGCAGCATTGCTATCTGCCATCAAATCACACGCACACTACAAAAACCTATGCATACAAGTAAACATAATTGTATGCAGAAGCCAACACACACACGCACACACACACATACAGCATTTGCAATTTACTTATACAAACGCATAGACGTATACGTAATATGCAGTGTGTGTGTGTTTGCAGCATATTACGTATACGACCGTGTGTACACACACTGACAAGCGCTGGCCATGTTGCGCTGTCTAAATAGCAATTACAATACATGCGCACACCAAAATGCATACACACACACACACACACGCACACACCCATAGACACTGTTTGAACCATGCAAATATGTCAGTTATATGCAAAATACATGGCTAATAAAGCTCAACGTAAACGCAATGAAGCAAAGGCGCCAAGACACAATAACAACAGCAAAAAAAAAAAGAATAAATAAATAAATAAATTTAAATCAGCTGGTATAGACCAAACGCTTCATCATAATACGAGCAATTTTAGTGTTTGAAACTTGAAAAAAATTGCACGTATTTAAGAACTCTAGTTAGCTGCATTTTTTTCTCCCCAAAAAAAACTTGGTAACTCGACTATACATAAAATGCAGTTAATTTGCATTATTTAAGCGAAAATATACAAGCCTGTTTCAGACTGGCTATTAAAAAAAAATATATGCCAAAATATATAAAAAATATATATGTGATAAACTTCAGGCTGGTAATTGGATTCGGAAAAAAAATGTTAAATTAAAAATGGAACAACTCGTCTGATGCATTAAAATTAAAGCTTTAATTTTTCTATGAACAATAATTAAATATGTCGGTTTTTGACAATTTAAAATAAATTTAAATTGGGGTAGGCGAATCATTGTTTAATGTGACAGAGTTATGGCAGTTAAAGAGGAACATATATGCTTGGATTTGACAAGAAAGTTTCACTTGAATAGATGTTTAAGGTGAAGCAATGCAGGTTTAACTTGATAATATTTTTTAAAGTCAGTTTTTGGCAATTTTGAAAAATACTTGCTTGAAGTCGGTTTATTGTATAAGTTGATTAACTTCTGTGAGGTATATGCGGGCATAATCTGGGATTGGTATATAAAATTCTTATTGAACATTGGAACACTGGGGTAATTTAGATTATGGAATCAAGTGACTAAGTTATGTGGGAGTAAATACGACAATTTTGCTGTATATGTCTACAAAACTCTTATTGAGCATGGGATCAGAACGTTAAAGTAAAGCTAATGTATTCTTACAGTTTTAACTTATAGAGATTTTTAAATATTTATAAAAAAAAATCTGGTTTAAGGGGTAAACATCAACATGTACTGGGATTAGTCTAGTAATATCTAATTGAGATTGGAACAGTTTGTCAGTTTCAACGCACTTTTGCAGACTTAACTCTTATCATTTTTTAAAAGTCAGCTTTTGCCCATTTTGAAAGTAAAACGGTGTATCCGGTTTATTGTATAATATGATTAAGTTCTGTGGGGTAAACACGAACATGTACTGACATTTGTTTGGAAATATCTATTGGTATATATAGATATATATAGTTTGTCTATATACATTGAATGCACTCTTGCGGATTCTACTCTATTACAAATAAGCAAATTTTAACTAAATTCGAACAAACTAGTTTACTGACTCGAATTCCTTAAAAAATACGGCATTTTTGAAAAGGTATAATAGTTTGAAATTGCTCTAAAATCAATTTTTATTTTTAGTTTCTTCCAAAATAATATTGCCAATTTTTTTCCCCTTGTTTTGCCACTTTAAAACTCTCGTCCTCTACGAAGTCTTTGCACCGGACTCTGTTTTGTGCTATCTGCTTGGCGTATCACTTTCAATTGAGGCGCTTCTCTTATTTCTCATATTAAGTAGCCACCGTTTCCATATCCTCTGATCAATCTGGTTACGTGTGCTTCCATTTGGGTATGTCCAGTTGTATTTGTGTACATATTTATGTGGCAACAGCGTACCACCAATGACCACTTGGAACAGCTGGCAGATTTCTATCAAACTCTACCCGTTGTTGTTGTGAGAACCAGTTCCATGTTGGCCCATAACTGATCTTAGTTCGGTGTTGTTGAAGCCCGTCTTTGCATTGAAATCACCTATGCGTATTGTGATATGGCCATTATGTGGTTTGGTGTGGGTTGATGTAAGGGCAGTGTAGAAGTCATCTCGGGTTTCATCATTGGCGTCTTCCGTTGGGGCACAACATTTCACTATGTTGATCTGTCTAGCTTTGCAACTAAATCTGGCTGTAATAATACGGTCAGATTGAGTTTGCCAGAAATGAAGTGTTTTCTTTTATGTTCTTAAACACAAATAACCCTACTCCGCATCTGACGCCTTCACTATTGCCACTGTGCAGAACTAGTTTGCTATTTAATGTTGATATTTCCCCACTGCCGCACTCCATCTCAACTCACTGATTCCAGCAATATCTCTTCTTCAAACTGCGCTTATCTTAATGATTCGTCAACATGAGTGAATGAGTCGTTAACAAATTTAGGTAGCCGTTTATCTTTAAGTACTTCGTTTTGGATTCAGTAATCAGTTGGTTGTCAGGCGATTGTGATTGGAAAAATGCGACTTATTCGAAGTCGAAATAGTATGCTTCATAAACTAAAATCTACACTGTATTGCTTTATATTTAAGCCGCATAAAAAGCTAAAATACCCAATACCAGTTAAGAGTATTTCAAGTCAAAGCTAACATAATAGTTTAGTAAGTGCTCCATAGCCAATGAAGCCGATTTGAGCTGCTTAGAAAATACTGAATACTTCATATACTATATACACTTTTTTTTTGCACATTTTAGGCCACTGCCTTAACTTACCTAATACTTAACATACTTTTTGATTAATTTACATAACGCTTAACTATGTAAAGCGTATTTAAAAAGAAAGTAAAACCAAAATGCTTCAACGTCGCTGTTTGTATGTTTATTATTTGCACTATGCAGGCTGCTTTCTTCCAAAGTATATTTATATACATTCATATATATCTACCATAGGCATATATGCTTTAACTTTGCCATAGATGGTTGCATTATGTACTCCACGAACAACATGCATGTGGTGGGAGGCAAAAACAATGAGTATGTCACACAACTTGCACTTAAGCTTCGCCATGCGCTCATAAGTATGCTTCGATAAGTGTGAACGAGCATGGGGGCACATAACGATGTGTTAACTTACTTAAAGTATATAAAGAGCCAGACACAAGACAAGCTACGAAGACAACGTCGAGCTAGTAATAAGACCGACCCACCGACCAACCGACCCACCGACCCACCGACCGACCAACCCACCAAGCATTGTCAGAGGTCGCCTGAGGTGCTGTCAGATTGTCTAGCAGGCATTGCCTGTGGTCTCTTCGCAGCTGCTAATGTAGCTCATGATGGCAATAACTTATGTGGCAATGCCTGGTTGTCTGAGCTGCCTGCTCAGATGCAGTTTCGAGATTGGATTCCACATGGTATAGCACCATATATAAAGGCTTTGACTTGGAGTGATATTTTAAGAGATTTCCAATTACTCGCGAGAGATTTCTATATAAATTCGGATTTATGATGTTTTTTGATCAACTCTGTTGCGCTCAGTAATTTCTAATGTATATACATTTTTTTTGCTGCTACAACTCAGGGCCGCTACTAGAACCTTCCAACGAATGCTGTGTTCGCCTGTGACAGTTCTTAAAGAATGAATCTTCTTCAGGTTGGACCTCGTGGCTTAGTGGGTTATGCACTTGCCTGCTAAACATGAGATATTGGGTTCGCATTCCACTCATGACAAGAGACATGAGCATTTTAATATACCTCTTCAAAATGCTTTTCTACTTAAGAAACAACAATTTCGGCAATCCACTCTTGCCACATCCCTCAACCCCCCTCTATGCTAAGATTCAACATAGAACCAGGCGCCATTGATCGCTTTTGTGAAGAATATTGACAAAATTAGGACTGTATCGCCCAACCTTTCCACGATTATCAAATTTACGTGTCATTTGGACAATAACACCACAAACAAAGGTAAACGTAGACGCCACTGCCAGCAGACGTTAGGTGGCAGCTCCATCACCGCGGGGATAAGTCCCATCGGACCACAATCACCTTTTCGATGGAAATGATGAAGACCAACCGATTACAGAAATCAAGACAACAGACTAAACATTTTTTGTATAATAATCGCTAATTGTACTCATGGGTCCACAGAGGTTTAGATATGGCTTTGTACGGACGTACATTGTTCTTAAGAGTAGTTTCAGATTCTCGGCCTAGCAACCAAGACATTTTCAACTTGAGCTGCTGACGCTTTCTTTCGATATGGTTTTTCTATGTTAGTCTGCGATCAAGATGCAGGCCAAGATACAATTTCTTTTTGGTATTGGTGAGTCATTAAATAAAACCTCTGGGGGGCAGTCACCTCTTGTTAGTGTGAAAACAAACTGAGCAGACTTTGAGGCATACACTTTTATTTTCCAGCGAAGTAAACAGTCTTCAGTAAGACTTAGCAACCAAATATCTTAAATAGTTCAAAAAAATAATGGCGAGTGGTGTAGGTCTGATGATGATGAACAAGCTGAAGCATTCTCACAACATCTGCACTTTGTATTGCAGCCAAATGACATTGTTCAACCCACTGCCAGAGAGACAGAGAGAGAAGTAGAGAACTTTCTTGAGTCAACCTGCCCACTGAGCTTGCCCATTCGTAAAATTAGTATTGATGCAGGTGCATCAGAAATTAAATACTTAAATAACAAAAAGGCAACAGGCATTGGCAAAATAGAAACGGCTGCTTTTGGAGACTTGCAGAGATCTTGATGATTCTCAAACCAGACAAGGCAGTTGATGCATTGACATCATACCGTTCCATTAGTTTGTTAACAATATTGTCGCAATTATTTGAGGAAATACTTTTAAAGCGAGTATTGCCAATCTTGAACGCATACGCAATCATTGCTGAACATCTATTCGAATACAAAAGCGACCACGGAACCACTGAGCAATGTCACAGAATTAGAAATAATATTTTAGCTGCCTTCGAAAACAAAAAATTACTGTACTGCAACATTGCTTGATGTCCAACAGGAGTAGGGTACAACGGATTATTATACAAAATAAATGCAGCATATTTTCTCTTGTCAAAATCATACTTAAATTATAGATATTGCTTGTTACAACAAAAAAATGAGTCTGCTCCACTTTTACTCATAGGGGCAGTCGTTTCATACGTTAGTGTTTTGGGCAGCTCTTATTCATACCCCCAAATCAAAATACTGCTTCACTTTCTTAATATCAACCAATTTACATACAATTTTTTAACGAATTGTTTATTTTTCAAGTGCAAACCAAGTCTCATGAAATTGGGCATAATAAACATTAATTTATATTTATGTAATCGTTTTGACATAAAGTACAACTCAATTTGACGCTGGACAGCTGCTTGACGACAAAATTGAGATAAAAATGAGAAACTTAATAAGCTGGCTTGGTGCCGGTTTATGGCAACCATGCATCTATGTAAATTTGCTTAAATCAACTGCAGACAAGTAAAACCAAGTTTAATTACGCGTCTAAGACACACACACACACACACACACACACACACACACACACATAGTTGTGTGTATATAAACAAATTGACACTTAAGTAAATATTTCGGCAGTACAATATATAATATAAAATATGTAATATGTTCCAACTAAAATGAAACTACCAATAGACCAGACAAAACACTGCCGCATTTATGTCCCTCTGTGTGTGTGTGTATCTGTGTTTAAGTAGCTGTTTGTGTGTGTGTGTGTGGAATTACACAATATTTATTTTATGGCATGACTTTTACATACACAAAAACGCCAATTTATGTCGCTGTCAACCCCTTTGGAAAGAGGCCGCGCCATCATTGTCGCCGTATGACCGACATTTTTGCATCACAAGTCAGCTGCGCCGCACGCCGCTGCTCTGCTCCCAAGCATTTCTCACTGATTTTCTTTTTTGCTCATTTTTTTTTTGGGAATCTTTTAGTTTCTTTTGTTTTGGGGAAAAAAAATGAAAATGAAAGCTGAAAAGCTATTACAAATCGGCACACAAGTCGACCCGGAAATATACAAGCACTTTGCGACAATGTTTATTACTCACACACACACATACACTCAACTACATGCATATGTGTGCTGTGGTATATGGCATGTTGTAGCACATATGCATGTAGTATAGGGTATGCTAGACGTAAAACAAAAATATTACTCTCGAAACAACAAATTACTTAACCAACTCATTGCAGGCTAAACTGTGCTTTGGTCATATTGTTCTTGCACTTGTTGTTGTTGTGTGTGAGGTGAGGGTATGCGAGTAAGGGTCTGTGTGGGAGTGTATGTGCGTGAGGGTATGTGAGTGAGGGTATATAAGTATGTGGCAGTGCATATGTGTGTTTGTATCTTTCTATGATAAGCATTTCGGGCTACTACATAACATGAGATACATCAAATCACTGCAAGATTTTAGATACTCTTAAATGTTTATCAAAAAAAAGCTATATGAAATTTTAGTATTTTTTAGCGTTTTTCGCTAATAACGTCTAAGCTCGAGGCCTGCCAATAGATAGCACTAATTTTGCTGCCATCTACATGTTCTATGATTAAAAGTTCTACAGAGGGTAATAATAGCAATTCAGCATTTTATTTTATAGTCCAGATATCGAAATATAATATAGATTTAATGTTCGTGAATCTAAAGAAATGAAGGTCGCCTTAGATGTATCACAAGCTAGACAGAACAAAAGCAAACTGTTGTTACATATACTGACTTCAGTAAAGCCTATGGCTCCGTAAACCACAAATAAATTAACCATACTTCTTCTAGCAGCTTAAGGTTTCAACATAGGATTTCTATCTGTGGCTATCTCTAGCAATTGCTCGAAGCTCGTTAAAAGATTTGCCAGTTTTCTTCTGAACCGTGCTTCTCCAAGTTCTTTGGGGTCGACTGCGTTGTCTCATGCCCTTCAGATTTCACTCCAGCGCTGCGTGCGGCATCTCATCGTAGGCTTTTGTCCTGTAAATCATAGACTTTCCCTTTTTCAACTATCACGTTTGTGTTTTCCGTCTGGCCTTTTAGATTTCATTTCATCCTATCTATCAAACCGAGCTTAGAAGGTAATTTGTAAAGGCTTTGAATAAAAAATCAAAATCACGTCACAATCTAGGTATTTGCATCCTCTGAATTTTAACTTACTTCTAAACGATCTTCACCAAGTTATCTCCCATTCTCAAATCCTCATGTATGCAGATGACATTAAACTTTGCATGACCTACCAGGAATCTAGTAAAGACTTACTTCCTCAAAATGATTTTGAAAATATGTGGCTATGGTGCATTGGAAACCAGCTGTCTCTTATCAACGTTTTGGCGTTTTATCGTTGTGCCCCATATTTTGCTACCTAGTCTTTAGGCACTTCTTATGGATCGAAGGCATCTATAGCGTGACGAACCTTGCTGTTCTGTTTGATCACAAGCTTAAGTTTAGTAAATGCTAGTACAACATTGTGAATAAACAAGAGGGGATTCTTGGGTTTTTTTAAGCAGCAGTCAAAAGAATTTATTCATCCATACATTTCGCTTGTCCGTCTAATTCTAGCATATTGCTCTTGCATTTGCAGCCCTCAATATTACAATCAAGTTTATCAAGAGTTAGTTTAATCTGTTTAAAAACAAATTTTAATTATTTTTCTCTTCGGGATTTAAATTGGTATCCCAACATTCGATTGCCGTCCTTTTCTTGTAGAGTAGGCTCTATAAAATTACCTTCTCTAAATGATCGTAGATTATCCATTCCATTGACTCTATTACATTTCCTAAAAACTTTTCTTTTACCATTCCGTCAAGAGTAACTCTTAGTTTTCGAACTGTAGCATGACTATTTTGTAGATCTAACTATGCATTATACAAGTCTTATGCGCAATTTATAATAACCTCTACAATTTCATATACTATGAATAGTTTTTTCAATCTTTTTCTTTGTCTATTCTAACTCAGCTTGATTCTCCAAAACGAGTATCTTTGACTAATCACGTACTATGAAATCCCAACTTGGTCAACTCAAAACTTTTGGCTTCTTTGCTAAGAAATGTCTAAACTTTTATCTTACTTCCTGTTTTCATATTTTACACTCTAAGTCCGAGTTCCTATCCAGTCCCCAGATATGATACGTTGCATAGTTTTCTATTATATTTTTTCCTCGTTATCATATAATATTTCTTAACATTTTCAAATTGTTTAATCTTAAGTTCAACTGGACGTTAGTTGCAACCCTAAATTATATAAACAAATAAACTGCAAGCAACTTATAGATCTAAAAGTTTATATTACTTTTGCTGTAATAAGAGAAAATAGATATTTTTACAGCGTTTATAAAATTGTATTTCTTTTCGCTTCGGCCTAGTGCTCTCTCTCATTTTGGGGCAATTAAATAAATAAAATACATATGTTCCTATTGAACAACAATGTCTACATATTGTTATAGCTGTTAGCTGAAGTACAGGGAACTACAGTTTATAGACGAATCCGAGATTCAAGATTAAAGGCAAACAGCGTCTGAAAAATCGTATTTAGAAGACATTAAGCATAAACATGTTTTTTAAATAATTTAATTACGTATTTTAATGTTAGTGACATCGGTTAACTTTAGAATCGCCAACACATAAAGTAGCACATATTCTTAAGAAACACTTTTCTGAAAGTCTTAGAGAATATCATAAGCTTATGCTACTTACTATCTGCTCATTGATCCAAGTGCGCACCCCATGGAGATATCTCTCTCAGTAACTGTTCAAAAAGAACGTGGACCTATAGTTAAAAGCCGAAACTGAACGACAGTTTCTTTAATAAATATAGATATACTAACACAAACAGCGTCTATTTATTTGCTAGCTATGCCAGTGCTAGGCAAATGCGTCAGTGAGCGAAACTTCATATTTGCTCTTTATTCCAGAGGTTTTTTTTAATATTTTGAAAGTGCTGTTTCGAAAAACCAAATGCGATCTATAAATGGTGAAGCGAACTGTATTTCGTGTGTCATACAGCTTGCCGAATCTATCAATAGTTGGCATCATGGGCATCAACAATTTATTTTGAAGAATTCGACTTGTATTTAATACAATAGATACTGAAACATTTTATATGCCAAACGTTTATCTGTAACGTTCCGTGTCATAGATTTAAGCCCAACATTTATTTACAAAAAATTTGATGAATTGTTACGAAATTATTTTCCATGCCAGCGATACTGAAAATCGTAATCAACCTTTATCGGTTATCGTCGAATTTTTATTTTAAGCATTGAAATGCACAAACCAAAAGTTTTTTCAACAATTTAATGCAAATGAACAACAAAACGCTAGTTGAAGTGTAAAAAACGTAATGAACTTATACGAAAGTTACTCTAATTCTCTAAGAGGGAGTATTCCGGAAATAAACCAAATTAGATAGAAATAATGTTATCTGAAATTTTGATTAACTAATCTCCAACTATTGCACGAAGGATCGTACTGATCTATGTGATCTAACTAAAGCGGCATATGTGAACACCCTCCATCAGTGTTACAAGGGAAAGACTGTAGTACAAACAGTAAGTTCGGGCAAGTTCGGTGGCTTGATCTCAATTGAATACTCACGCGAAAGCGGCAGTGCTGCTACCGAACTAGGACGCTCTGCTTTAGTCCACTCTGGCGTCTGAAAAACCTTACGATTCGTGTATTCACAAGATTAGCCTCGGCAAACAACAGCAACAGCATGTTGGCGAACAATGACAAACGAAGCAGGATAAACTCTAATTATCTTTGAAGCCCACGAGTGCATCTGAATAAACTCTTTGATCACACTTTCGTTATTTCTCGAAATTCTTGCAAGCACAAAAATGTGCTTAAAATCTTTAACATGAAATTCTTGAACACTTTTTCGAGTTTATTATTTAAACGGAAGAGTGACAAAAAATGTTAAATTCAGTGTATTCAATTATTCGCTATGTTCGACGTAGTTCTAGTTGAACGAGCTTACGTAAAAATGTAGATATGTTTGCTTATTTTGATGTATTCGAAAATGTACTCTCATTACAATAACTGAAATTTTCAATAATTAATCTCAAAAGTACCCAACCGATTGATCGCTCATAGTAATTCGTAGCTACGCTTTACTGTTCTACAATTTCAGAGTATCCCATATTCGTCTATAGCACTTCGACTTTTTGGCATTCTCTTATTCGATAACTTGGGGTTTTTTGCATTTACTTCACATTTCGTATGCAATTTTCACATTTTCTTTTGCCGCACGTTGTTAAATAGCTTTTCTTGCTGTTGTTGCTGTTGTTGTTGTTGGTACTTGTTTTCCAAAAGTAGGACATTGTTATGCAGGCAGGCAACGAGCCAGCGCCAGCGTCAGAACCCAAGCTCGAGCCCGAGCACCGAGCCAGCGCCAGCGCCGGAGTCAGAGTCAGAATCAGTGACGGGGACACTCATAGTGATGAAGATGGGCATGATGGGCATGCCGTTGGGTCAGAGGGGCAGCGTGCGAGCTGCAACGTCAGAACCAGAGCAGGGCAGGCACGAAATGTGCAACACAAAAGTTTCGTCATTATTGGCTTATGAGGTGAAATTTATTGCAGCATAATTCAATGGGCAACTTCCCCCGGGCCAACACTGTGGCATGCCATCTCACTCTTGATTGCCAGTCTGTCTCACATTCAGCTGGCCAACATTATAAAACTTTGTTTCCTGGCGTTGCTTTTTGTTTTATGTACTGCAACTTACTCTATATAGAGTATATATGTATATACAGTTGCGTACATGTCTGTGTGTTTGTGCTTAGTTTTGTTATAAGTCTGCAGCGGTGAGAAAACGCTTGGTGGCATAAGAGGAGCTGGTAATACTGGTAAATGGCGCTCCGCAAATCCAAGAACTCACAAAATGTATGATATTATTTTTGTGACGAAAATATAAAATCAGTTTGTCTTTATTTTTTGGTTTTTATTTTTTTTTTGCATTTACTTGCAGTTTATTTTTGTTTGTACATATGTTTGCTTAATTTTATTTCAAGTTGGCATGCTAGAGATTTGCAATGGATTAAGGAACACATGAATGCAAGGACTAATAGTATGTGAATAGTTTGCAAAAGAACTTGGTATTTAGGTGACTGCAAAATTGAAACCAAAGCAAGCAATTTAGTTCAACGTTTATATAATGTTTAGCAACTACTTTTAGTTTAAATTTATGCTTAATTGCTCTGTATGTTCTCGTAAAAGTTATTGTTTTGTCTTCCATATATAGTAATCGTTTCTCACTTCTGGCAGTCTATGGTTCTCTAGAAAACGAAATACGCATTATTATAATTTTAAACATTGGTTTATGTTTAAAAAAGTTGATTATAATTACTTACGCATCCGGCTGGCAAGATCCCTCGGTCTTTCGCATGGCCAACATTATATTTATCTCCCAAATGATAAGACGCGTCTTATCAATAATATCACGCAACTGACGATTTTTCATCGTTGCCATCGTAATCAGCTGCTGATTTTCTTTTACATTTTTAATATAAACCTCGCATTGTATAGGTTCTACACGATGATCGGGCACCTTCTTGTAAAGTATTAGACTTTCGGCATCCTTATAGTCCTTACTAGCAGCCTTGCATCTTTCGTAGATCATGCGAACTTGCTTAAAATGTATGCGAATCAAGCGTATACATTCATGAAGCTTTTGCTTAGCGTTATTCTCGCTTTGCATGGCCGGCTGTATGTCTTTCAGCTCCGACAATATCTCCATAAAGCGTGTTCCAATGTCGACGATCTTCTCTTGTCCAAGGTGCGTCATTTGTATCATGTTTTCTTCTTGATGCGGATTTGAATTGCGCATATACGAACGTTTGCAACCACAACCACCAACAAAATCGCTTGTGTTTGCCGACGGCTGCTGTCCGCTCGTACCCAACTGAGCCCGCTGGGAGTACCGCATTTGCTGAGGCGGCATGTTCGGCATACGATCACCAACAGCACGTACACCACGTTGCATTATGCGTTGCTGAAGTAGCTGCATTAGATCTTGTGGCAATGTGCTTTCCCCGAGACCAGTAGCTTCGCCAGCATTCATAGTCATTTGCATGTCGTCAGGCACTGGACTCTGACCAGCTCTCATATCCATTTGTTGCTGCTGTAGATGATCTTGCTGGGATCCGCTCGGACCCAACTGAGCCTGCTGGGAGTCCATCATTTGCTGAGGCGGCATGTTTGGCATACGATCACCAACAGCACGTACACCACGTTGCATCATCCGTTGCTGAAGTAGCTGCATTAGATCTTGTGGCAATGTGCTTTCCCCGAGACCAGTAGCTTCGCCAGAATTCATAGTCATTTGCATGTCGTCACGCACTGGACTCTGACCAGCTCTCATATCCATTTGTTGCTGCTGTAGATGATCTTGCTGGGATCCGCTCGGACCCAACTGGGAGTCCATTATTTGCTGAGGCGGCATGTTCGGCATACGATCACCAACAGCACGTACACCACGTTGCATTATGCGTTGCTGAAGTAGCTGCATTAGATCTTGTGGCAATGTGCTTTCCCCGAGACCAGTAGCTTCGCCAGCATTCATAGTCATTTGCATGCCGTCACGCACTGGACTCTGACCAGCTCTCATATCCATTTGTTGCTGCTGTAGATGATCTTGCTGGGATCCGCTCGGACCCAACTGGGAGTCCATTATTTGCTGAGGCGGCATGTTCGGCATACGATCACCAACAGCACGTACACCACGTTGCATTATGCGTTGCTGAAGTAGCTGCATTAGATCTTGTGGCAATGTGCTTTCGACGTGACCAGTGGCTTCCAGGGAAGCAGTAGCTTCGCCAGCATTCATATTTAATTGTTGCTGCTGCTGCTGCTGCTGTGGCGTCATGTTCATTGGATGCACATTACCATGTTGCATGCTCTCATCATCACTAGCGCCTTGCACAGCATCACCCATGGGCATTATATTCGGTGATTCACCGTCACTATCCGATTCTTGATCAGTATTTTTCCACATATTTTTTAATTAAACACCAAATGACCGCAAAACTTAGAGACGCTTAGCGAACAGTGCTGCCAACTCGAGTTAGTTGTTATGATGTTTTACAACACTGGCTGCGCTTGCTGTAAAGTGTGTACACTCTTCGAGACAAATTATCGATGACTATAATAAGAATCTTATTTTCAAGAAAACAAGACAGCAGACTGAACATAATATTTAGTTCAAATATTATAAATAATTAGAAGACTTTTTTATATTATTCTCATACCAACGCTAGAGTAATATCTAATATTTGTTGTTTAAATACGTAAATGTAAATGTTTCAAAACATCGTATTATATTTATATTTGCTTTAGTTGTATATATGGCGTGCAAATTTCTAAATATAATTTTAAAAAAATTCGTTTTATTTTTTAATTAAGTCTTTATTGCAGAAAACATACATTTGCAATAAGCAATTAACATCGTTTGTATGTCTATCGTTTTTATCGATTAATATCGTTAAGCTTATACACATAGAGTTGCCTATTGGAAAACATCGTAAACAAGATTATGAAGATAATTTTAAACAGCTAAAAACTGAGTAGAAACATATAGTTTAGGCGCCTTCAAGGCTTAGATATATATATTTCTTGAGTTAGTGGCAATGGTATATAATATACCTTCCATGGCAACTACAAATCATAACTACATTCATAATAGACTAATTATTTCCAATCTGAAATATGATATGATACAAATTATAACTCCATTACGTAATAGTAGAGTTATTCCCAAATAGAAATATTATATTTTGAGCGAAAATGCAGTTTTGTTTTTATGAAATAAAATACGCGCGTTTTTTACCATTTTTTCCATCATCATCATCATCTAAATGAAACAATCTTCTACTCGGGTTGGGTTTTGGCTTTCTCAACAATTCTGCTGCTTTCGTCTCTGTTGTTAAGAAGGACGCGCCTGTTCCTAACTTCCATCTTCAGCATGTCATCGTCAATATGGTCAATTAGGCGCTTTCTTGTTCGATCCCTGCTTCTTATGAAGAGTGGTGTTTTTGTGCTCTGTTCTGCTGCATATCCTTTCCATCTTAATCTCTGGAATTTCATGAGTACATCTTCGCCATGGTTTAAGCTCAACAATTTATCATTGTTGCCTGGAATGTAGCCCCCGGCGTTCTTATCTTTATCTTTGGCATCAACTATTTTTACCGATTTACCTAATATTTTCTTGTTTCAAATTACATTAATTATTAAAAATAATTATGCCTAAGTTGCTGCTCATAAAACAAATATTAACTGCAGTGTTCAATACTAGACTTGATTTCTAAAAAAGAAAAAAATATTTGTTGCACAAAATATATTATAAATAATTAGCTCTTAGAAAAACATATAAAATGAAAACTAATTAAAAACTAATAGCATTAATTAATTGTAAGCTAGAGTTAATTACATTAAGTGCACAAACAATAGCAGTTTTATTTTTAATATTTCGTACAAATTGAACAGAAATATATTTTATGTAAATTGTTTTTAATTAATAATTATGGTTTTTTGTCGTCTATTTGCAGGCATCTTTTGGACACGTATTAAAAGCGCAACGAAGGGAATTGCTTCTGCTAAAAAAATTATATATGGGATTGAAAACAATAATTGATTATTATAAAATAGCAAACAATGAATAATGAGAACTGAGAAAAAAACACTAAGAAAAATATGAAAATTTACATACATTAAACAAAAAAAAATAAAAACAATAAAACCCAAAAAAAAAAAAAACAAATTATTCAAATATTAATCTAAAAATAATAACCATGCTCAAATAGACTGAAATAGAGTCCAAATATATTACGAATTAAATGCAATTAATTAAACATATCATTAAATAATTAGCAATTGCATTTAAGTTATTTAAAAAATAAACAAACAACAACCAAGCCCAGAAATTATACACAAAAGCAATACGAAATAGAAGAAATAGCAGACATAGAAAAAATAGCAGAAAAAAGTAGCAGAAGAGCAACAAAAAGCAATAACAATAAAAATGTCAGTGCCAAGTTGCGCCCAATGCAATTCAAAATGAAATTAAATCAAAAACAAAATTAAGCAAAAGCAATTAAAGCGCGACAAGGCAAGCACGAACGAGAGAGCAGCGTGAGAGAGATAGAGAGAGACAGCTGTGTAAACGTGCAGAGTGCAAGTGAGTCAGCGATAGAGCGTGAGAGCGCAAGTGTGCTCGCATTGAAGAGCAGCGCGTGCGGTGCAGCGTTTGCTAAAAATAAAACAAAAATAAACAAACCAAAAAAACAAAAAACAGGCGAACGCGGCGAAGAAGTGAGAGCCACAAACTGTTGCAGAGCGGCCAGAGAGACAGCTAGATAGTGCGTGAGAGAGAAAGAGCGAGTGAGAGTGAGAAAATTAACGGTGCGGCACGCGGCGCTGATCGAATGAAAAAAAACAGAGCAACGAACAATACGAAAAACGCAAGACGCTAAAAACGCAAAACAAAACAAAAACAGCAAAAGGAAAGCGAAGCGGCAGTAGCGGAAAAGTGTGTGGAAAAATTCAGCGACATTAACAACAAAAACAACAACAACACAACAAAAATAACAGCAACAACAAAAGGTAAGTGCAACGACGTCATTGATTGATACATACCCACGCCTCTTGCTTTCCCCTTGCCCGCCTTCAAGTGGGTTTTCACGAAAAATGCTTTTCCAATGAATAAGCAGCAGGCAGCCCGGGTGAGTGTTGTCTCTTGGGCAACTTATTGTGCCTGAAGCATTTACAAATTGTTTAATATTTATGCGCTTATTCTCGACTCGCGATACTCAATATACTCATATATATTGGTATTTAATTATAATATATATGCGTCCCCGCCTACACACTTGCCATTTCCCCCTTATGTTGACGATTTTCTTTTGTTTTTCTTTTTTTTTGCAATATTTTAGCGCAAAAAAAATGATTATAAGAATAATAAATGCTTTGTTGCGTGCCCAATGAATGCTCAATAGCATTCCAGAGTCAGGGGCCAGCCAGCCTACCCACAAGCAGTTTTCAAAGATAATGAATTCATTCCTCAAATATGAAAAGCTTTTATTATTTATTCAACATTTTGTCATTTTAAAGCTTCACTTAATATTTGCAAAAAATTGTTTGGAAAAAAATTATGTAGTTTTAAAGCAAACTTGATAATTTAATGCTCAAAAACTTGTATTATTATATATAGTTTTGAAACAGTTTAACATTTGTATAGTCTTAAATGGTATAGAGAAATTTAATTCATTTTATAGGCATTTAATATTAGTTAAATTTTTTTAGAAAAGTGTATGTTTTCACCGTTATTATATGTTATTACTCACATATTCTTATTTTTAACACAACGTTATTTTGAGAATGAGAACTTATCCTATTCACTATCATTTTGCAATTTTGTCTAAAAATCGTAATTCATTTATCGACTTCTGAGTTTTGCTCATAGGGCTACATCTCCACATAGTTCTAATGCACCCCCTACGTCTAGTTGCAATGGGGTTCCAGATAAGCGCGAAGTTTGCAAGATTTTGCTGATCTCAGCGGAACGTGTGTCCTAGCCAGCTGTATTTTCGTCTATTGTTATCAATTAGTAAACCTTTTCGTTCAGTTAACTCCCATAATCGCACATTACAGATTCGTCTAGGTCAGCATATGCTCACTATGCGTCCAAGACATCGGTGGACGAAGCATTGTACCTGTGGGTTGGTAGCATTCGTCATATGCCAGATTTCGCTACCTGACAGTGGTACTGTCTTAACGCATTAAAAATTTTCGGCTTGATTGATCTTCTAATGACGGCGGATCTTCAAACTCTAGAAAGCGCAGCAAAAGTACGCTGAGCTTTCTGTACCCGGTTCTGTGCATCACCTAGGTATTTACAATTTATTTTTAAGTCAGTTTTAAGTGAAACATCAGATAAGGAATTGCTCATACTTTGCAACTCAATGTGGCTCTGTTATCCATCGACTTTCCAATTTTGTGATGTGATTGCACGCATTGTTGGGGAATATTGATTTTTACCAACTGTCCCAAGGAAAACCATTCTAAGTTAGAAAATGCATAAAGTTACACCCAAAAATTTGATATCTATAAAATGCAAGATGAAATTATAAAAAAAAAAATTAATTAAATCGTATTAACTTTTATCGCTTCAAAATAATGGAGCATGAAGATATCTCTTTTATTCACTGCTGCTCGAAAACAACAGGGAACTGCAGCTTATAGTCGCATCAAAGCGATACCTTTAGTTAATAAAGATTCACTTCCTTAAGCAGCGTCTATTTATTTGCTAGCTATGTCAGTGCTAGGCATATGTAACAGTGCTTTTTAGCCACAAGTAAAACCAATCTGGAAAGAATAATGTAACTTAAAAAATTTTTTTTATCAAAAATTAGAGTTTTTTGGACCAGCTTACGATCTTTGTCAAAAAGCATCTTAGAAAATCTATTGAGTTTGTTTTAATACTAGAAAGAAACGCCGCTAATGAATCAAATTTAATTCGGTTTAAGAACATATCCTTATCATAGTTGAGTTTATATTATTATTTTTTTCCCCCTATTGCTTCGCTTGGGAACTTAGGGCCACTAGAACCTTTCATCGAACCCTATTTTGCGCCGTTGTTAAGGTCTGTTCCATGTTGTGTTCGTCTGGGCCAGTTCTTGAAGGATGCCGGGCCAGCTCATCTCTCATTTCTTCCTCGAACTGTGCTCATCTCGATGGTTCTTTAAGAGTTCTAGATGTTCCATTTTCCAATTCGTGTCCATTTTTAAAATGCCTATGTTCGCCATCGAGTTTGGGTAGCCGTTCTTATGTTTAATTCTCTTGTATTGGTTTCTGTAATCGTTGGGGTTTTCGATCGAAGTAGTGCTTGGCCAGCTGCTACTTATCCCAGTGGTGGGGCTACCAACTGACGTGTTCTGGAACTGGCGTCTAAGATTACCATTGTTTTTGTTCTTATTGTGAACTAGCACGCAGATTTGATAATCGTGCAAAGGCTGAGCGATACAGATTGTATAATTATAAAATGTATGTAACATATCCCTGAAAATATAATGGGACTTGAAGCAAATTGAAAAATTTATAGTCCGCCTGATCTGTAGTGCATTTGGAAGATCCGATGGGGGTTGCTGTGCGTTGTGAGCAGGATACCGAACTCCTTTGAATTCATTTTAAGTATGAAATTGTCTGTAGTGCATTGTATGTGTATATAAATTTTGAAATTTTATTCCAAATCGTTAAGATAACCAAACGCAGCGGATGGTTGAGAAAGTGAATGGCGAGCAAAGTGAACAGGGGGCTGCCTGCCTAAAATTTCAACCTTTTTTGTTCCTTTTTTATTTGGCGTACGTACGGAAATATTTTTACTCTAGATGGCAAACAATACCATTTTAGTTTAAACTTTATATTGAAACATTAAAATATGTTAAATTTTCAAAATTCCAAAAATTCGAGAAATTCGCTTTTCATATTATATATTTTCCAATGTTATTTTTCGATTTTCAAGCAAGTGTCCAAGTATTTCAAAACAAAACCATGAACTTTCTGATGTTTAAAGTAACATTTTTTATGTTTCCAATTTTTTTATGTTTATCGATAGCACACACAGATACACACACACACACACACACAGATACACCAACACACGAAGCGACCGCAAAATACACACATACACACACGTAAATATGCTTAGAGTAAATGTTATTAAGAAAAACATGGCAAAAAAACAAAAAAGAAAATCACAAAAGCAAAGAAGAAAAACGAAAGATTGAAAAACATGAAAACTTTCAAGCAATTCATTTTGTTTCCTCTTTCTTGTATTTTGTAGCCTCACATATGTGAGTGCGAGTGTGGGTGTGTGTGTGTGTGTGTGTGTGTGTGTGTGTGTTTGTTTGTGTGTATTTTGTAACGTGTGAATATGTGCGAGTGTTTGCTCTTTGGCTTTGCCTTCATTAATATCATTCCACTTTCATAACTCAATTTGGTGCAGAAATTTGAAGCACATGTTGCCAATGCCAAAGTCGTCGTTTCGACTGGTTCAAATGGTTCGATTCGAATGTTTCGGTTCAACTGGGAGTCAAAGCCAATGGCAGGAAACAAGCTAATTCCAAATCCAAAGAATTTCATATAAGCGGCAATGCTTTTTTTCGCTTCGTTTTTTTTTTGTGCTTGCTGACTGAGCAAATCAATTTCGAGCACAAAATTGAGAGTGAAAAAAATAACGTAAAAAAAACGAGCTAATGAAAGCAACACATGCCAATGCTGGAAACCCCCTCTACCACACCACCAAAAGTAGTACACTTGAAAAAAAAGCGAGAGATATAACAGGCAAAACAGCAGCACTGGCGGGCAGTGGAGATGGGACGCAGCAAGCAAAGCATTTATATTCATTCATTCATGGAAAATCAGACAACTCATACAACAGGCATGCATGTGAGCATGATGTAGTCTCTAATCAAAGAGTTCCTAACGTAACACTCAACGAAACACTTCCGAATTTGTTGAATTTGATACACTATAAGCAAGGGGTATATTAGCTTAGTAGTATGAGTTTGGATTTAAGTAAGCAAACACAAAATTGTTGCTTATTTTTGATTTTTAAGCGAAAACTATTTCAAAAAAAGCTAAAATTGCGCAAATTTCATATTAGGCATAAAGTTAGTGTATATATTAGTCTAGATACTGCGTTAATTTTTTAGATACAACTTTTTATTATGCCATTTGTTGTTGTAGCTAAAAATAACATGGCCAACAAACGGCAACAGACCTGAAAACAAATATTGTTTTTCTCACATGGAAAATCTTGTGGAAATCTTCTCAATTGGATATTGACGCCTTTTCTTCAAATGCAATTACAAAGACAACAACAATCGAATCAGAACAAATTAAATAAATTATCAAAAAATGTTGCCGCTATATGTGTGTGTGTGTGCACGCGTATCTGTGTTTGCTTCTCTCTGTGCGCGTGTGTGTGTGTGTGTGTCTGGTGGAAACAACAAGAGACAAACTGTCAATTGAATTTGCTGTGAAATGCATTCGAAATTGACAAGCTCACATAAAACTTTCACGTGCCACACATATACGCACACACACACACACACACACACACACATTGACAAAAGTGTCTCTTGCCACTTGGCCTGTGGCAGCAACCGCTTGACACTTGCCACCACACAAGCATACGAGAACTTCGATTCTTACTTTTGGCTTGTCGCTTGCCACTTTGTGGCAATAAAAAGTTCGTTTATAAACAAACATTGTTCTTTTGCCTCATTGTATCTGTAGCTGAGCGTGTAAGCGTGTGCGTGTATCTCTGTGTGCGTTTGTATCTGTGTGTTTTTGTATCTGTCACTCAACGGCTTGTAAAATTTTACAAGCACACTGCGACTCTCACCAGACAAACAAACAAACAAATAAACACACACTAACACACACAGATACACACACATATACACACATGCACACACACATCGCATAATAAATAAAATAAATTTTAAACTTGGCATTTCTGCTCTTGATTTTTTCTTATGTTGTGATCGAAGAAATAAGAAAATCTGTTTCCTCTGACCTATACGTTGTCTCATTTAGATTGTAGTTGTTGTTTGGGGCGAATGATTTTCGGATAATATCATCTGTCAAAGATTTTGATGTAAATAGTTGACACCTTTTGTGGTTTTGTTACATGTTGTGTTGTCATGTTATGTTGTAATTTATCTGTCACATATCTATCTATTCTCTTTAATTAATACATCGAAGAAATTTTCATTCAGACAGCATATGTTATTTTAGATTTAAAACTTGAATTCCAAGTTAATTTTCCAGTCAGTTCCGGCTTATGTTAGGCTAGACTATATAAGTAGGCGTAAACATAACTTCGACTTTGGTATATTATCGAAAAGAGTTTGCTTTTAGTCACCACTTAATTTGTGTAAAACTAGGCAATGTTGCCAGTTTTCAGCCTTAAGCAAGTTAAACATTGCTTGTTTGCGGGCAGCCAAGTCACAAGCAATGAAAAAATTAGTCGACAAACCTATTTCTTCAACTCATTCATACAATAAACGTTTTCAATCGTATGCAAATTTATTTTAATTTAATTTTAGTTTTTAGTTAATTGCGTTTTTCGAATAGCTAGGGCGGCTGGGAACATATCTGCTGTTTTCACTTTCTAAAATTCTTGATTTAAATCAATTTTTTTTTTATTAGTAAGCAAATATACCTACGACAGCATAGCTTTTAAATAAATTATCATGTATACAGATTCTCTCGCGATACTATCAGCTAGATAGGTCGGCTTTATAGATAATACATAATAACGAACTAACTCATGATCATATTTATGCATTGATCTAGGCGCTTTAAAGGCTATTACGCTATCACCTACGTTACCGAGGCCCACAAATTAGTTAGTCTCTCCAATTTAATGTTTCCTTATTTTAATATTGTTTTACTATAAGATCAACTGAACTTAGTCGTACCACGAATTTAATAATAAATCGTTCTATTACATAAAATAAACGTTTGATGTATCCGAAATTTATATAAACGTTTGATGTGTCCGAAATTTATATATTATATATAACGTATCTCAGCTCTCAATTCATTTATGAGTTTATTTTGGTTTTCTTATTATTTTGCTTGGGAACTTAGGGCCTCTACTAGAACCTACCAACGAACTCTGTTTCGTCTATTTAGCTCTGCCCCATGTTGTGTTCGACTGGGCCAGTTCTTGGAGTATGGATCTGCTTCAGGTCGCCTTAGGTCTTCCGATCCGTCTGCTGCTTTGGGGATCTCAGTTCAGTGCCATTCTGACAATACTGCTTTGGTTTCTGCTGAGAGCATGACCTATTGGAGGTGCATAGGAGGTTCATCTGTGACACGAAACAGCTCTGCATTGATATTGAATACTTGCCAGTCCCTGCGTCATCTTTTTGCTGGTGAGCCATGTCTCACTGCCATATAGCAGTATGGACACGCATTGTTTGTTGCACCAGATACGGTAGAGTCTCCCCAAATGTTGATCGGGTTTTGGCAAGTCGTTTTGTGACGTCATCATCCACGCCGGCATTATTGGAGATGATGTTGCCAAGGTATGGGAATTTGGTAGCAAACTAAATTGCGTTCCCAAAGATGAGGATGTTCCCTTGGCTGGAGTGGTTGAGGCGCACTACCTTGGTGTTGGCTATGTTTACCTCTAGTTCGACTTTGCTTGTTAGCCTAGCGAGGTCATTATAATCATCAAAGTATTTGCGCTAAAATATTCTATAATCGTGTAGTTTGTCAGTGAACCGAGCAGGGGCTGAAACCCCTTACTAAATAAATAAATAAATAATTTAGTCGCTTCTACTTTAAGAGCGCTTTGCTTGCAACATTAATGTCATGCTTGTTTTTGGTAAGCTTAAGGACAAAAAATACTGCTAAGATGCTTTATGGTGGCTAGTTTGTTTCTCCTTTTTTTTGGTTCTAAGAAGACTAGCCTGAAATTTTATTGTAAAAATGAGAAACAATTTCAATTCTTTTTTTCGCTGCTAAAGCGTTTTTTTATTTCTATGTGCTGGTGCTGGCCACGCCCGCCTTAAATGCTATTTGCCCAAAAGGAGTGCATAAGGAGCTGTAGCAGCTCGTCTGGCAATGCTCTTAACTGGGCAGCAACAGAAGAACACCACACACAGACGCGGCCCCGAGCTGCTTAGTTGGCAGTGCTGCCTTAACTACTTTTTGTTACCACAAGCAAGGCACATCCTGCCGGGATGTACAGCAGCTGTCTGTGAGTGTGTATGCTGCTGCAGTGTACTTTGTACTTTGGTAGTTTGTAGTTTGTATCTTGCAAGGATATATATTTTGTTCGATGGAGTCGTTTGTGTACACGAGTACGCAGCCTTCATTGTTGTCGTTCGCTCTTCTAAGCGCAAAGTAACCCAAAAAAAAAAAAACAAAATAAGTTTGAATTTAACGCCCATTCGGCCGCCGCCGCTGTGGTCCATTGTACCGCAATTGTATTTGCAATTTTGGTGCAAGCGAGTTGGCTGAGTGTGTGTGTGTGTGTGTGTGTGGCACAAGTGGCAAGGCAGTGTGTGGCAATGTATGGCAGTTGTGGCAGGCTGCGGAGTGAGTATGTGTATTGAAGCTTGTATTTTTATGGCGCTTTTTATGCGCGAGAATACAAGTGTTTTTTTTTTTGGATTTCTTTTTTTTTTTGTAACTTTTTATTTTTATTTTATGTTTTATATTTTATTTGCGCAACTCACTAGTAAGCGCCCCGCCGCACCCCATGCCGCTGGCGTTACTACGCGTATCTGCTGCTGCGGCCTCATATAATGCCATTTTATTTATTTGCCTGTGTGAAAAGCGCCACTCTCTACCCACTACACTTGGGGCACGCCTACGGCCACACACACCCACACCCACACACACACACATTACACTCCCTTTCGGCACTTGGATGGCTTTTTATTTTGTGTTTAATACAATTTAAAACGCCAGCGTATTTCGCTTTTGTTATTGTAGTCGCTTTGAGCGCCTGCAAATGGCATTCAATGAAATTTAACAATCGGTTGCAATTTTTTCGCTTTTTTGTTTCGCTTTTTTTTTGCATTTTTCATACTCGATAATTTATGAACTTGTCAAATGTTTGCATGTATCTCTATCTATATGTATATATTTGTATCTGTGTCTGTTTGCGTGTGTATGTGTTTGTATCTCATTCGTTTTGTGCTCCATTTGATTTTAATTTATACGTATAATTCTTTTAAAATTTATTCATGAAATAAAACAGCTTTATTTATTGTGCGCGGCTATACATTTCATGCAAAAATTTTTTGCTAAATTGTTGCCTATTTTTGAGCGCGATTTTTTTTTTTTATTTTTTTGTATTCGTAAATGCAACTGTTTTTCATGTCTGAGTGTTTTTGTGTGTGTGTGTTGGTTTGGCTGCGTAAAGGTTAACAAAATACGGCAGGCAGTTGAGCATTTTGGTCCTTTGCTCGCAAAGGGCATAATTTTTTTCACATTTTCAAAAGGCAAACGCTATGATATAATATCAAGTATCAGTGGTATCATGGTAAAACATTTGCAATATATCTGGGTTTTAAAGTTTTTTATATTGCATTAAAGTGAAGTTTTTGCTAGAGTAAAGCGTAAATAAATAAAGCATATTCTATTCGAAGTACTAGCTGTACTTATCTATATACTTGGCCCATCTCTCTGGTAGCATGCCAGTTGATCCAAGTACCAAGCCATTTTTTGACTTCTTCATATTAACGAAAGTGCTCGCTTGCTAGATCGTTGCAATCGATCGGAACAATTAATAGTCAGTTGAGTTAACGTCGGGAGAACTCCAATTTCAGCATTTGGCAAGCATTTTTTGACGGCATTTTCTGCATTCGATTTCGTTGGGCTTCAGCAGCTTATACTATATCACAACAAGCAGGTTTCGAGCAAATGAATATCATAACCTTTGCGATATGAATATTGGATTTTGCTGTGGAAGCATTTGCCAACGCTTAGTGCACTTCGGATCGAAATGTAGACATTTTGTTGGAGCTAGATCGTATGCCAAAGGTAGCGGTAGTCAGATGAGGTAACATCTGGAAAGTGTAGCGTGTAGGGTAAAATCTAGATGTCCAAGTGGTTTTTTATCCCTTTTTCCATGTGGTACATCAAGAATTGTCATGCTGGCTCACTATGTCGGGTCTTTTCTTAGATTGCATCAACTGTTTTCGTTATTGATATGCCATGATGGTTTCACTGGGCTTGCAGTTTATAATATAACACACAATTTGTACATTTCAAAGTTAAGAATGAATAATTATTAGAAGCATGCATAATTCATTAGGTTAAAACGATAATAATTTGAAACTCATCCTAACTTCAAGTGAAGATTTGCTACCCAAAGGTGATAGTTTTATAAATATCTCGAAATGCGCCCCTGCTTTGCGCGTACCTGCTCCAGTTGGTCACTCCAAGTAATGACAGGTGCTCCATCACTTGGTCTTTCAATCTGAGTTTAGCTTATCGCCTCCGGTTATATTCATGCTATTCAAAATACTGGCCGACATTATCTACTAATTTTGCTCATCTTTCTGGCACCAAGTGTACTCCACGACGCAAAACTGCTCATCTTTTGAGGTTATGTATTCTAGTATTTTTCTAATTTTTTACTGATTTATATAGATGGAAGTACTCGTAAGCTAGATCGTATGCTATTCATTAGAATAGCTGGTAGTTCGCAAAGTGTATGGCGAATGGTGTACTATCTCCCATGACAGCAATTCCATGTAATGTTTGACATTGCGTGACGTTCATAATATAACACAACTAGCAGATTCCATCAAATGCCGAGCAATACTTTTTGTTAGTTAAGCTACGAAATATTGTTTTTTTTTTTAAATTTAATTTTAATAATTTAATAATAATTACTTAATAATTTAATAGTCATACTAAGCCGCATAATTGATCGGCTGAATGAGTGATCAGCTTTTCAGTGTTTAGAATACAATACTGAGCTCTTGGCTGTATCTATTGACTATGAGAAGGCTCTTGACTCGGTTAAGAGAGCGTGCATCTGGAAGAATTTAGAGTGACAAGGTATTCCCATTCAGATTGTAGGTATTATACAGAACGGTTACGAAGGCAATACTTGTAAAATTTTGCGCAATGGAAAGCTAAGCGACTGCTTTGAGACCAAGTCTGGCATCAAGCAAGGTTGGGTGCTCTCTCCACTTCTATACATAGTTGTGCTGGATGCGGTACTGGAGATTTATTATTACGGGAATCGTGGTACTACGTGAAAAATGTGTCACAATCTCGAGGATCTTGAGGTTTCTGGCGACATAGTCCTTCTCTAGCATTCCAAACAACAAATGCAGTCAAAATTGAAAAAAAAAAACATGCGTGATATCGAATCATTGCGAGTCCAAGCTGTGAACAATATACCTTGATGGCTCCAATTTTCCCCATCTAGTTAGTGTCTTATCTACGCACGGTGGAGGCAAAAAAGACATGACTAGTCGCATGCAAAGAGCGAGTTGCTGCGAGCAGGGAACACAAGTATCAACACGAAGATGACGAAACTATTGAATGTATGTGTAAAGTCTGTGTTGCTTTATTCCTCGAAGACAGCTGGCGGACAACAGTATCAGTCGTAGCTAAGTTGCAAGCCTTTGTGAATAGATGTTTACGCAATGCACTGCAGATATGGTGGCCTAACATCATAAGCAGTGAAGATCTAGAGAGAAGCACCAATCAAAAGAGCATTAATGATGAAATACCTGAACGAAAATATGGCTGGTTAGGACATACTTTGCCAAAAGCCTATGATGAGATGCCGCACGCTGCGCTGGAGTGGATCCCGCAGGGCACGAGACGACGCGGTCGACCTCAAAAATCTCTGAGACAAACCAATCCTTTAACGACTTTCAAGCAATTGCTAGAGATAGATACAGGTGAAGGCTAAAACCTTAAGCTTCTAGAGTGATTTGAGGTGCTGCTGTGACGTATGCCCTTCAACCATACCTATGCGCGTTACCGTGAGGGACACGCGATGGCAATACCTCAATAATTGTTATTGATAAAAACAAATAATGATATTTGATAAATAATAAGTTAACATGACTTAAAGGAAAACGGTTTTTTTTTTAATTATGTTTTTAATTTTTCTACTCATACTTACGAAAACCAATCTGAAGTCTTATTAAGGTTCATGGATGTAGAAAATAAAGAAATTATAATCAGCACCACAGGCAGTCCACAAAAGAGAATATATCTTTTTCGACTTAGTTATGAATAAAAAGCAATGGGAATGGAATACAATACTCCATAATCCGCTAAATAAAATTTAGCGACCAGATAATACATAAATTTTGAAAATCTCTTCATATAGTACTTATAGTGTGTCCGAATACAGCTGCACAACAACTCACTTGCTTTGAATTTTTTTAAATATTTAATAATATTTGTTAAAGTTACATTGGCAGTGCAAATGCAGTTGCCGTTAATCATACGCCATGTTGGCTTCGACTGCTGATATTGCGCATACGTCATGTGTGCAACGGAAGAGCTTTTATAAAACGCCTATCTGAGGAGGCATTTTTTTTCGACAAAGGATACAGTAACCTGACTTGAATTGCACATTGTGCTGCCATTTTGCCTATTCATATTATTATGGTTTATAGTGTAACTTCTTTTTCATCTTGCTTGGCTTTATTTTTTGGCCATCATTTTGCTTTAGTTAAGCGTTAGGCAAACTTATTCACACTTCATTTTGTGAGGGGACGTACAATGTTGCAAGCCAATATTATCACAGCACTATTGAGCTGCGATAAGGATATGCCACACACAAACAAACACACACATACAACAAGAAACACATATGTGCTGCATACATATAATTGTATTGAAACACATGAGCACAGACACTCGGTCGTTCTTGGTAAAAAATGAAGCCTAGCCCACAATGAATAATGGCATGCGGTTGGTTTAGGGCTGAGAATTGGTTGACTGGTATGGTTACTTACTTGCTAAGGGTGAGGCTGTGAGTAGGGTGTAGGTGTAACCGTACTAAGGAAGACAACGAAAGACAACTCAAACGATGACAACGATAGAAAATATTACAAGGATATGCGCCCATAAAGTAAAGAAGAAGGCAAATAAAAGAGAAATCGTTTATTGCAAAAGAACCCATAAATTGATTTTTTCGAATAAAAATAAAATATCGACACACGGACACACACACACAGAGCGCCAAAGTAACACTGTAACATGCGCAGCAAATGAGATAGACATAGATAGAGTATAACTATGTGTAAGTGTCTGTGTTTATGTGTCTGTCTGTGTGTGTGTTTATAATGTAACCTGCAAGATATACCGACTCAAACACACACACACACACACACAAGTGTATGTAGTCTTAGACAAAACACTTAGATTGTTGGCTAGATTGTGTGAGAGGGTTGGTGGGGGGAGGGAGGCTTCTATGAAGCTGTTTGCTTGCCACCGTTACAACAAACAACAACAACAACAAACATAAACGACTGAATGGCTTTGCTGTTAGTGGCGCTGCCGCCAAGCTGTCGTCACTGGGGCAAGTCGCAGACGCCAAAGCGCCGCATTTTGTAGCGCCCCCAAAAATAGCCAAGGTATTTCGCCATTGTTGTTGTTGTTGTTGTTGCTGATGTTATTATTGTTGTTGCTGTTGTGTTTGCGACCCCTGGCCCTGCCATTTAACTTAAAAACTATTAAGGCGCTGGCCTAGAGTACATAAATTAAAGGCAACAGCAGCCGCCACAGCCGCAGCAGCAGCCCCAAAAAGTATGCTATAATTTTGCCCCAAAATTTAATAGTCAATGTCTGCACAACTATTCTATTTGCTACTTTATATATATATATATATATTATTTACTTTTCCTTATATTTTTGTATTTCTATTTTTTAATACACTATACTAAATAATACAAGGAGTCTATCAGGGTCGTTACCCTCATAGCTACAGACAGCTGCGAACTTCATAAGTAAAAATTGTTTATCTTTTCGTATAATTTGCAAACAGTTATTATTTATTTAATTGCAAAATTGTATAAAAACTTAAATGCAAATCGATGACATGCGGAACAGAAAAACTTTTACAAAACATTTAGAATTTATCACATAAATTTTGACTGATAATGCTTTGAACTTTCGCAAAATTGCTACAAAATAACAACATATCGCAGCGAATGTGTAAAAATTATGTGAGTAGCTATTGTGCTTTGGGAATTATTCTTCTCATTTAATTGTTTATTCCCAAATTGAATGTTGTACGATTACAAAAAATTTCAAAATATAAATAATGTTTTTGCAGTTTTCTCTATGTCTAGCAATTTGTATTAAGTCTTCTATCGTTTTTTGCCCTGTTGAGTGTCGGATATTTCTCAGCCAAGATATTTGTTTTTTTTCCATGTTTGACTTCCATTCTGTATTGCACAATCAATTGCCCTCGGATCATGTGACCAAAATACATAATTTTTCTCCTTTTAAAGGTTTTTGAGAGTTCTATATCTTTATCCAATCTTCTTAGAACATATTCACGTGACATTTTGTCAGTCCCAGGAACCTTCAGAATATGTCTGAAACACATTTCAAAAGCTTCTATTCATTGTTCAGGATTTTTAAAGTCCCAGATTCCAGCCCCTAAAGTAGAATGAACCAGAGATAGCATTTAATATAGCGACATTTAATTTCTTGATCTGATGTCCACGCTTCATTTAGCCAGCAACCAAGATATTTAAACTTAGGTACTCGTTCCATAATTTCAGCAACAATTTTGTTGGTAGCATCGTTGTTATCCTTCATAATCGTGCTTTACTGATGATCATGAATTTGGTTTTTTTGATGTTCATGTATAAGCCAAAATCTCTATTCAATCAGAAATTAACTTTTTCAAGAAGAAATTGAAGATCATCTATACTATCAGCTATGAGTGTTGTGTTGTCGTCTGCACACCTTCTGTTGTTTATAAACATTCCATTTACCTTGACGACTTGATGCCGAGAACGTTTCTGAACTCTTTGAGTATTACTTCTAAAAAGATAGTAAATAAAAGTGGAGTTAGGATGCATGCTTGTCGAATACCTCTGTTGATGACCAAGTTTTGGACAGTTGCATTTTCCAGCTTCAGCTTAGCAGTTTGGTTCCAGTGAAAATTTCTTATCTAACTTATATCTTTGTTGTCCAGGCTTATATTTTGTAAGATTTGTATGAGCTTATCATGTTGCACATAAAAACAAAGCTTTCTCATAATCGGTAAAACAGATTCAGATCATCATCATTATTCAACACCACAACCCAGGGTGGGTTTTGACTTTCTCAACATTTTTTTTCCGTTGAAACAGGTGATTCAAGAAATTGAAGAAATTTATGTATTTGGTACATATTGGTAGAAATAATTTTAAGTGCCTTTTTCAGTTTGAGGCCTTGTTGCACATAGGAACCTTAAAAGTATATATATTTTTATCTTAAGTTCTAGAGTAAATTAAATCAAGGTATACAATCAAAGGTCAAAATAATATATATAGGCACTTTGTAACTCATAATATACAGGCAACTTTTTCAAAGAAAATGTTTAAACTATTTTATAAAAATTAGTACTAAAAGTTCTTAAATAAAAAAAATGTATGCCACTTGATCATCGTCATCGCTTCAAGGATGGAGCTTGGGGTTATCGCTGCCGCTGCAATTTATTACCCTATCCAAGTGGCGTTGTCTTCAAGACAGAGTCTCTAAATTAATTGATTATGTTGTCATTGCAAAGGCGGGTGCTGAAGATATCTAAATTAAGAGCTGGATTGAGCGATTAGGGATCTACAGTTTATAGCCGGTATCTTTAGTTAATAAAGATTTATTTACTTAGGCAGATAGCGTCTAATTGCTCGCTTTGCCAGTGTTAGGCAAACACACCAGTGCTGCAAAGTGGAAACATCGAACCATAGATCACTACGTTACCAATCCAGAAGAGTTTTAAAAATTAGTTGAAAAATTATATAATATATAAATTGTATTATTTAAGAAAAAATAAAACCTGAAACCTTGTAAAGAGCGTAAAAATTTAAGAGCAAAGAATTTTTAACTTCTTGAAAGCTTAACAGAAAATTTGTCTAAGATGATAATTTCTGCAAAGAGGGCCTAAAACCCTTAAGACTAAATCGTTCGCTCCAACATTCAACATAATAGACAACAACTTGAAATGTTGTTGTGCATCAAAGAATACTTAGCACTTTATGGACAAAACTCTAACTTGATAACAACAAATATATTTATATTTCATACAATTTTTACAGTGTATTTTTTAGTCCTTCAACTTCATTCGAATATACCATTTTTTGTTTTTTTTTTATAAATTTTTCTTTTAACAAAACTATACATGTGCTTGCTCGCTTTAATAGAGCAGTTGTTGTGCCTGCCTTCGGACCATAAATAAGCCACACCACATACACTTACATATTATATAACTTGGGAACCAAAAAACAAAAAAAAAAAAAGTTAAATAAAAAAATCAAAGCAGAACCATGTGTAGCCTCAACCATGCCTTCACCCATCACTGGCTACCCACTGACCCCATCCACCCATTGTGACGGCTGGCTGGCTGGCTGGCAGTCTGGCTGTCTGCTTTGACGCAATGTGGGTCCACATGGAGACACTCACTCTCTCATACGAAACCCAAGAAACATTCAATTCCAATCATGGCCTTTGTCCATTGTGTTCTTCCATTTCTTATTGTTTTGTTCCTTTTGCGTTTTATGCTTTTTACACTAAAAATCAGTGTTGTAGAATTTTAAACAACATTTGCAACATTGTGCAGGTGTGGACAAAGGATCTTGGTCAATTTGTATGGGAACGTTAAAAGGTTTCTAGGATTCTAAGCAATTTGAATTTTATGAGTAAGCTTAAGTTTTTTGCACAAGGTGGGGTTTTCGTAACTTTTTCGTAACTTTCAAATAATATAAATAGAAAAAAAAACAAACGCAAAAAATTAATTTAGACATTTATTATAACTTTTACTGGCTCTGAGGTAGCAGCTTTGGATATATTTCTTTTTTTTTTCGAATTTCCCATATGGTTTTATTGAAAAATTTCCATTACTGATCTGCAATCGCTTAAAAAACTACTAAAGATATCTGGCGAATTTTTTAAATTTGTTAAGAAAATTGGGCGAAGATTACTTACAATATTTATGTCTTTCATTAATTTGCAAAGTATGATTTTTTTAATATTTTTTTGAAAATAGTTAATATTTCGTAATCTTTGTGGAATTCGTAATTACTTTGAAACAAATTAACTTTGCGAGAAAAGCGATTATTAAATAAATCAAAAAAAGCTTCATATATTTTTTTCTTCCCTTGGTCATTGCTACAAAGGCCGATATTGGATATGGATATATCTCTATTAATAGCTCTACGCCGAGAACAGTGAGCCGGAATAGAGATTTTCCTGGAAAAGAACCAAACAAAGAAACCAAAGAGAAACGTTTCGAAAATTTGTGCGTTTGGAGAAGGCGTTTATAAACTTATCTTCCAACGATATTTTAAATTGATTTAGCTCAAAACATTGTTACTATCTACTACTGTGTTCAAAAAGTATGGGTAATTTCAAATTCAAACAGGATTGTTCTGTCGATATTGGGCAAATCCTTTTATATTTAGGTTTGCAGGATTGCCTTTGAGATCCAAGTCAATACCACACTCAGTTGATTATGTGATTATGTGTTTTGTAAACAACTAAAAGTGCATTTTTCGATTATTATTCAACACCGTGGTTTCATTAAAGAAACAAAGAAAAAATGTATTCGAAATAAAAAGTAAAGTTCGAACTGGTGTCGAATCGCGGAGAATGCTGCAGAAGGCCTTTGGCCAGCAGACTCTATCGAAACACGTCTATTGGAGTGCTATAATATGTTCAAAGAGGGCCGAGAGAAAGTGTTGAAAACGCAGAGCGACCTGGTCTACCATCCACGTCAACTGATGAGCAACATATCATATCGTCAATTGAGTATTAGCGCCATTACTGGCCTTGTTGGAATATGAGAAGAATCAGTTAAAACCATTTTATAAGAACATTTAGACCTCCGAAAAGTCAAGTCTTTTTTGGTGCCAAAAACACTCAGTTTCTTCGTCGTGTCGATATATGTAAAACCATATTTCTGATCATCAAGTTGGGATGAAACGCATTAGAACTGCAGACAAGATATGTATTTACACTAACGAGCCGGAAACAGCCGATCAATTGAGCCAATATTGTGCTTAAGGCGAACCAAGACCGAAAAAATCACACCAAAGTCGTTCCAAAATCAAGTTCATGTTGATGGTTTTCTTCGATTATCGTGGCGTAGTGTACTTGAATTCCTTCCCATCGATTAAACGGTTCATAAGGAATATTTTTTGAAAGTTATGTGTCGTTTGCGTGAAGCACTTCATCGCGTTCCCTACAGCGTACCCGAACTTAGTGATCATTTTGCCAAAAACTCAACTCGTATCGTTCGACAAACGACGTTTTCGCCTGATTTGACTGCGTGTTACTTCTTGTCCTATTCACTAAACTCAAACAGCCACTTCGTGGTCATCGTTTTGGATCGATTGAGGTGATACAAACGAAATCGAAGAAGGAACTGTAGGCGATGTCGGAAAAGTACTTTTCTGACTGTTTTGAAAACTAGAAAAAGCACTGGCATTGCATGGGACGATGACTATTTTAAAGCGGACAAAATAGATTTTGAAGAATAAATAAAGATTTTTGAAATAAAAGCCAATATCTTGAACCAAAGCAATATCAACTTTAAAAAAATCCTATATATATTCTTCTAAGAGCACTCAAATTTCGTCTCAGCTAAGACATGACGTTTTTGGGTCTTTGCAGCAAAAATTGACTAAAGTTTGTAACAAAAATGCCGGCAAGTAGTTCAAAATAAAGGAGTTTGAAGTTCTATCCCAACCAATACGTTAAAACTTTATTCTTTGCCTTAAGAAACTTGTTTGTGCCAAAAAAAAAAAAAAAACACAAATAATTCAGGGCCAAAACAACGCTTTCCAGCAAACTTCTGTTTGCCACTGGCTGCGCGCGGCGCCCCCTGATGCTGAGTGTTTTTGTGTGTTAAGTAAGCCACATTGCGTGTGCGTAGTGCATAAATTGACAACACATATTTTGTGGGCCTTTATCAGAGTTTTTACTTAAAGGACCTCTCCCTCTCTCACACTCTATAGCCTCAAACCCGCCGCAAGAGCACCCACACAATTATTTCTTTTGCCGCCTTGGTTAGGCCCCTAATGAAATATGCTGATTTGTCTCGCTGGAGTCATTTTGGGGGTCTGCTACGCACATCAGTGCACATAAATCAATTTAGCCATTTATTTATTTTTTTTTTGTTTCTTACTTTGCTGCTGCTTTTTGGGAATTCCTGAAACAAGCAACAGCAACAACAACTATAAGCAACAACCAACAGCAAATAGAACGTCAAAAACAAATGGTACGGCATTTGCATTTGCTTATTAAAAACTACAAATTGTCTACAAAAAAGCAAAAAAAAAATGTTAACAACTTTAACAAAAATTTATTACCAGCTTTCTACTAGCCTAGCGATAATTTTTAATTGGCAACGTTGTCAGGACAACATAAAGTTTCTTTTTTGTCCTTTTGGTTTTTGCTTATGGCAAAAAACTTGCCCAGCAGTCCGAGTTGATAAGCTGCAGCAACTTACTTTTCAATCAGCTGATGCTGTGCTTGGTCCTTTAAAGTTGTTTTGGTTTCTTGTGCTATTGTTGTTGGCCAGGTTGTTAAATTGTTGGCTTAATTGAAAACGTGCTGAATGAATTATGCAGTTTATGCCCGCCACTCGACTAGCACATTGTGCTGGCAGTATATAAAATAGTTTCTTCGCTGGTCATAAACTTTATAGCCGCCGCCAATGTTTATGTTTGCCGTTGGCCAACTTTAGCCGATGATTATGGCAATAATAATAATAATAATAATGTTGATCATCATCGCCATCATTATCATCAGTTGGCCGCTTGTAAGCTACATTTCTCAGAGATATACAACTTTAAATTGCAATAAAACAACGAAGAATTATTCCATAGACATGCATTTTATTTATCCGAAAGATAATCTTGTGGCATTACATCTGGCTGGCTCGGATGTAGTCCAATCTGCACATACAATTTGCGCTGACTTTTTCCAACATTTGTAGCTGCAATTTATCGGGAATAACACGGCGAATGTTGTCGTCCGAATGGTTAAGCTGGGGCTTATTCGCATAGACCAATGACTTTACATAGCCACACAGAGAGTAGTTTAGCGGTGATCAAATACAAGATCTTGGAGGCAAATTCACAGATACAAAACGTGAAGTTCGACGGTCACCCAAAGTGTCTTTCAATAAACCGATTGTGGCACGAGCTGTGTGATATAATGCACCGTCTTGTTGGAGCCACAGCTTCTGGACCACATGGTTGTTCCATGCAGGAATGAAAACGTTAGTAATCATGCCTCTAAATCGATCACCATGGACTGTAACGTTCTGGTCATTATCGTTTTTGAAGAAGTACGCTTCAATGCATAAAAAGTGCACCAAACTGTGAGTTTTCTGGATGTAACGATGTTTCGACATATTCTTGAGGATTAGCTTCGCTCCAAATGCGGCAGTTTTGTTTGTGGACGTAGCCATTCAACCAGAAGTGCGCTTCATCGCTAAACAAAATTCGCTTAAGAAAATCGGGAACAACGGCAATCTCGTGTTGGGCCCATTCTATGAATCTGCGCCTTGTTTGATGATCGTTTGGCTTCAATTCTTGCACAAATTGTATGTAGTAAGCACGCAACACAAGATACTTCCGCAAATCTTCCATAAGTGGATGGATGCAGCTGCAGTTCCTGTGCTTGCAGGCGGATGGACTCACTCGGGTCTTCCTCAATGCTACGCCCTACAACAGCAATTGCTTCGACCGTACAGCGTCTCTGGGGATGCGACTTATCAATAAGAGAAAAATTGGTGCGAGAACGATTCTGGTGAATCGAATTAACTGCTCTGATGGACGATTTTGACGACGATAAAATGCACGAAGTGCGCAATACGTATTCCGCATAGAATCATTATTCTCAAAATAAAAATGCACTATTTGTAAACGTTGTTCAGGTGTGAATAAATCGCTTGACAGCTGTTAAATCGGTCGCCATCTTGAACAGTAATGCCAACTTAGAATTCTATACTTTGAAAAACAACCATTATTTGAGATTAGTTGGGGTTTGTTACTCGAGGCAGCAAGTTTAAGAAACATATGAAACTTTACATCTGTACCTCGTTTCACGCGGTACTCGGCTTACGCTGAGCCAAATTTTTACCACAATGCCATACAGCCCAGACTTAATGTTGATGAATCCCGCATTATTTTAGAAGAAATTGCCGTAGATTACCTTTTTGGCAAAACAAATCAGCTGCAATAGATCGTGAAACGATGCGTTTTTATACTAATGTTTCTGTGGAACATATTATGTTTGGTAATTGGTGAAGCTCAACGACCATTAAGTTTGAAGTTTTGAATATGAATCTTCGCATTAATTGGAAGGCCAATAATGAAGCTTGTGTTAGCGTTACAATGTTCCATGCTGGGTTGCATACCATTTTCGTGCCAGATGTGAAAAAGTTACCACAAAACGGCTACGTCTTAAATATCATACTATTTCTTGATAAAGCGCCACAACACCCTGAAGACTTGACGCATGAAAATGTTGAAGGTGTGTTTTGAGCTGCAAATACGGTTGCTCTGCAGCAACCCCTTAACCAAGGAATAATTTCGTCTTTTCAGTCACTGCATAAAAGGAAGTAATGCATATATACTTTAGTTTCTATCAAAGAAGAGGGAACTTTTCGCTTACTGATGCTCGGAAAAAATGTACAATGTTAAATCCTCGTTACGATGTCGTAAAACGAGTTCTAAAAATCATGTATGCGGTATTACGTATACGCAGTGCATGCCCATGTCTGTTTTTGGTAAATTCAAATCTTAAAACTTTTGCTCTCAAAGTGCCATGGTGAAGCATCCACTTGTAGGAATATGCGCAGATATTTTATTATTTATACCCTCACTTTAGGGCTCCTTTCCATTTGTTGGTTGTTTTTTGTTTGGCTATGCGCTTGGCTATCAATTATTGCAACTGGCAATTAAAGTGGCAATGAGTCACAAATATAAGCGCAGCAGCGACAAAAAAGAAGAAGGTCAGCATGAGTGTTAGAGCGAGATGGTTGCATTGGTTTACAAATGGCTGCCATTTACTGTTGGCCAGCACGCCATACCATATTACTCATACGCCCCAGTGACAGGCCATCATAATAAACTTTTCGTCGTAATTTTCATTTTCATTTTTGGTTTTTATTGTTAGCTTCTTTAAATGGCAGATTTTTGTTTTTTATACATTCAGTTAGTGCTTTATCTTATATTCTATTTTTTTTTTTGTTTACTCTTTGATTTATATCTCTATTAAAATACTCTGACAAATTTTATTAATAAAAATTAGCAAGCAGCGTCTTGATGCTTGTATGTGCTTATGAAGACTTATGATTGTATAAACTAAACGGCGAGATATTTAAAGAGAAAAATATAAATGAATTGATTGAGCAGCAAAATGTTTATGCAGAGCAAAATTGGTTTAATAGTTGGTTTGATTTAAGAACTATTGGATTCGTTTTTTTCTATGTTTTATGTGTATTTCTTTTTCAATTTGCTTTATTTTAAGCCAGTTGGATTTTCACAGTTTGCGATTGGGCACAAGATGTGCGATGCGGCAAGTTAAGTTAAGTTAAGTTAGAGAAAAAAATGCTTTGAATAGATGGTACATACTACAGTGGGCAAAAAGTATTGGGAAATTCAAATCTTAAATACAATTGAGTTTGAGTACTGATCCTCATCCTCTTATTTTAAGGTTGACAAGACTGTTTTTGACTTCCATGTCAATATCTCAATTCCTTAGTTAGTTGAGCTTGTGTTTTGTAAACAAGCAAAAGTGCATTTTATTCAATAAAGAATTTTCATCAAAGTTTGTGTACGGAACAAAATTTCTGGAGCCGAAATGTTGAGAATGTTGCAGAAGGACTTTGGCCGATATTTTTTAAAATTTTAATTTTATTTAGTATGAAAGCTGTTTTGAGATCGAAATTTAAGTTATAATGCAAAAAAGAAAAACGACTTCGAGTACCGAAGAGCTTGGGATGAAACTCTGCTACTTGGTTGACCTAAGCGGCATGAGGAAAGCCCTTTGAGAAATAAAACACTTTAAAATTTGGGTATAAAAATATAATGCAGAATTGGAAAGCAAGATAGAAAGTGTTACTGTGTCTTTATTATGTACAATTGTCTAGGATTTAGTGGTTACTTTGTCAAAGCAAACGCTTACTCAACATTTTCGGCGCTGTTTTCTATAAAATTTGTACTTTCAAAAAATATTACGTATACGTAATATTTACCTTATGTGAGTTTTGTTTTTTTTTTTCATATCTCTGCGTCTTGTTCAATTATCAACGTCAAAAGCAAAAGCTACCAATGGCATAAATGCAAATTGTGCACATAACGGTAAGCGTACTCTATTTTTTATGTGCAACACTTATACACACACACACACCCCACACACACATGCACACATGCACAATGCAATTTTTATACTTGCTGCATTTTTGTTTAATAAAAGTCAACGAGTGCAAAGACATGTATGAGTGAGAGGCATTTGGTGGCAACACCAAGCCGTCCCTGCTTGCCACAAACGGCCTGTCATGGCAGGCGACATTTACACAGCGCCAGCTACAAAGAATTATTGAAATATTTACAAGGCAAACACAATTGATATCGATGAGTTGGCACAGTGTTGGGCCGGCTCCCGCAACTCAGCGCACAGCTACATGCCATACATATATATATATATATATATATATGTGTGTGTGTGGGTTGCACCTATTTCGGTGGCTGCCACAGTTTTGGTGTATTTACCGGCTATGGAGCCAAGAGCCAGCTTGCTAAAAATCCCGGTTAACGTCGTCGACAATTGGCATTGTCTTGGTTGTGGTGGTACGTGTTGGTGTACGTGTTAACTGTAAGTGTGTCTGCATGTGTGCGAGTGTGTGACATAATTTATGAGGCAGTCAGACAGCGCTTAAGCCATTGCCAACCAACACTTTGGCCAATTTTTATGTGGCCGATAGTATTGGCGGCAGCAGGGGCGGCAGTGCGGTGCCAGCGCGAGCGACTGTGTGCCTTGCAATTAAAACGCCAAACTAATTAGATGAATTTGTGTGATTTCCGTATAATTAAATTGCCCATTTGCTGTGGCGTTCGTTGTTGTGTTTTGCTTGTTTGCTTGTAACTGTCTCATCTGACCTGCATCCTGTTTGTCTAACTCAATGCGCCCAAGTGTATCCTGTGTTGTTGTTTTTTTTCTGTTGTTGTTGTTGTTGTTGTTGCATGCTGTTGCCTGCTTTGAAACATTTATGCGACTGAGCGTATGGGGCAGAGCGTGTTGGCAAATAATTTTAGCATTTAAAACAGCAAAAACTTTTCCGCTTACAGTTTTGCAACAACTTGTGTGTCGCTGCGTGCATGTGTGTTGCATGTTATATAGCATTTATAACATGCCACACACACACACACACACACACACACACACACACACACACACATAGAAACACTCACACACGCTCCGACAACATGGCCGACCACATACACGGCTCATCAGACTTAAGCAGCAGCAGCGCGCTGGCGCTTTTGAACATTTTTAACTTTAGCTTCAGCTGAGACTTAATGCTCTGTTACCTCGCCGGCGCCCGCACTGCCCCCATTTTATGCTGCCAGTGTCCTGTCGCTCATCAGTTGCCTACTCAACGCTTAAGTTTACGGTACTTAACGTAATTTCCTTGCTTGTCTGCTTTGTCCCTATCACTAGCTAGCTTCCCCCCGCTCTCCCCACCACCATTTTGTCAGTATGTGTGTGAGCCAGAAGTTTTGCAAGTTTTCAAGCAGCACACAAAATGGCGTCCCCATTGCCATAGTTAAGCTAAAGATAAATAAGCAAATAGGCAAATAAATCTTCATTTCAACTTCTTGCGAGGTTTCTTTAACTTTCCCAAAATGTCGCCCAACTCACACCCCTTCGCTGTGTGTGTGTGTCCCTTTTCAAGCGTGCGTGTATATCTTTGTCTGTGTGCTGAGTCCTTAACCCTCTTTTCTTATATTCTTCTTGCTGCTGCTTCTTTTTTTTTGTTGTCTTAACTTTTTGTTTTCTTTTTTTTTAGTTTTTAGTCATTTTTTTCTGTTTTTTTTTTGTGTGTTGTGCTTCTTCTTTTGCCAATTCAAATTTTCCCAACTTATGCTAGTAAATTGTTGGGTAACATGCACTTAAGTGTGGTAAGCGCCACTCTCCACTTAACTTCTCATGCCACTTGCCACAAAAATTACACTTACACATTTGTGTGTGTGTGTGTGTGTGTGCGCGTTTGTGTGTGCTCTTTGCTCTTGCCATTAAAAGTTGCACATTTGCTTGGCTTTTACTTTTTGCGTTTTACTTGCCGGCTGTATATGCCTGCCTTAGTTTCGTTGCATTGTCCTGGTAGTAGCTGTAGTTGTGGTAGTAACACACGCCAGCATTTTGGCATTTCCTTCGCATTTTCATTTTCTTACGTTTCGTTAAGCTTTTTATTTATTTTCCGCTCAAGTGCAACATTTAGCTGCAACCAGCCAGCAGCAACTGCTAACTGGCAATGTGCAACTGCCATCAGCGTGATTGCCATTGTGCACGCATTTTGCAAATGTGTTGCATGTAGCAAGTTGCCAAGACGCAAAACTGTAAGCTTAAAACCGTAGACTGTTGTTGTCACTCAACTGCCAACTGACAGAAATTTGTCAGTCTCAGTCGCAGGCACTTAAGCTCTTTATCTCTTGTTTTATATGCTGCTCAATGGGTGGTGGCAAGTTCGCTTTTTTTTTCTCCTGCAACTAGCGCTGGCACAGTAACCCATCAATATGTTTAAGTTAATTCCAAACTATAATGCATAATGACTGTTGCAAGAAGGTAACAAGGCATATCAGCTAGTACTTTGTTTTATAAAATCCAAATAGTTTAGAAATTTAGAAACTGGATACATCCAAATGCAATTTTGAAAGATACATATCTCTGTAGCGCTACAATTATATTAGATAGACGTGAGGATGACAGTGGCGACAAACACCAACTCGGACATTATGCCAAGTATATGACGAATGATTAAAATTTAATGTGAAAAGTTTACTTGAAAAAAAAAATAATTGAAAAACTTAATAGTAAATCCTTGCAATCTGCATATTTTCCACAAAGGGGCATCTGAGATTACTCGGAGACACCAAATATATCGAGTATACGTCGTTAGCATTTGCTGATAAAGATCTGCAGTATACCAAACGAGTCTGGTTTTAAAGATTAAAACAGACTTGACGCTAGAGTTGAAAATTTGCAAGTTTGTTTCTCGTTTTATTTTTATTGTTCGATCATAAATGCGAGAGACGGGCAAAAGTAGCTTGATGTCTATATCTGTACAACCTTCGCTTGTTATCGTATTTCCGAGATACTCGAAACTTGTAATATCTTCTATGAGCTGCCAGTCTATTTTAAACAGACTGTTGCTTCGCTTGCTCATGCGCACAGATATTTGCGGTGTTGATTTGCAGACCGATCTTAGCAGAGAGTCATTTGCTCTGCTCGTGAGCCTCTCTTGCATATCGTGTTGTGTGTTGCAGAATAGAGCCACATCTTTAGCATACCCAAAATCGCCTAAGTTTCGTGTCATTTTCCAGTGTACATCCACTCCATTGAATTTCACATAAACTCGGTCGAAATCCGCAACAAAAAGTAGTGGCAAAAGACCGCAGCCTTGTTTAACTTCCGATATAGTTTGGAAAGACTTGCTGAGCTATCCATTGTGTAATACACTGCATGAAGTGCAATCGTGCATGCTTTATTAGTTATTATATTTAAATAAAAGTTTATAATTATATATCATTTTATAATGATATCACAGACTTCAAGTTGCCCCAACTCTAGCTTACTCAATGAATCAAAAAGTTTTAAAAATGTTTTGAGAAAAAGTTTACTTATTATATCTAGATATTGTTAGATGCATGAATTTGCTCGTGACAAAAATAAGTCAAAGTATCGCATTTAAAACGAAGTTAAAGTGGCCGAAATTTTTTATAATGAATATTATTAATTATTGAAGTTTTTTAAATACCAGAGGTGTAAGTTTAAAATTTCCGGTTTTTTCGATAAATAAATACTTTTAGGCAAACTTTTTTTACTCAAAATATTGCCCATTCGTTTCTATATATTTAGCCCCCCCTTTTGGGGAAATTATGAATGCCAACCCATTAAAACATTTTGCTTTTGAGGCAACGAATTCGGCATGACATTTTTCGACTTCTACAAAATTGGCGAAACGCTGCTCGACAAGTGAGTGTGCCATTGATGCAAAAAGATCATAATCGAATGGAGCGCGATCTGGAGTGTACGGCGTGTGGAACAATATTTGCCAATTATCTTCACCGTATCTTTCATCAATTTAGCCGTATGAGCCACCGCTTTGTCATGTTGCAAGCTAACTTTGCTAGGTCTTTGGGCAACTTGCGGCCGTTTTTCTATTAACTCATTGCTCATATTGATGATCTGTTGTTGGTAGCGATCCTTATTAACCGTTTCATCAGCTTTTAATAACTCATAGTACCATACAATATACCAGACAGGTTACACCAACAGAGCATTATCTTACGGCCAAAGCGAATTGGGTTTGCCGGTGTTGGGCCAGTCTCACCAGCCGAAAGCTATGCTTTTTATCGTTTCGGCTTCTCGAAATGTAGCCATTTTTCGTCCTTCGTGATTAGTTGATGCAGCTTAGATTTTCACTCAAGCCGTTGATGCAATATTTCACAAATAATTCTTTGATTTTCCATTTAGTTGATGTGGCAGCCATTTCGCATAACTCTGGATCTAACACTTGGCTTTGAAACGTTGAGAAATTGCTACCCGGATCCCATTGAGTGTTCGAACCCATTATTGTGGCGATTGATTGGGGTGTTCATTCAATAGCGTCCGCCTTCTTAAACTTTTTTGCTGCACCAGGATGATCATTGTGCAATCTCCACTATTGAATTGACAAAACCTTCTAAGCACTGGAGCATGTTCCCCTTACGTTTCTACCAGCAACCGATAAGCTTTAGCTGCTCGTTGGTGAAATAAGAAAAGCAACGAATGCTGCAAATGCAATTTACTTGGTGCAAAATTCGACTTGTTTTCTGTGGTAAACAACAACGATGGCATTATTTTGACGAAATATGACATTTGTACTTTTGAAGCTTATGGTCAACAGTTCCATATGACACCTATACCAACTCAAAGAACTGTAGTTTCAACACCATCACCCCCAAAATCTTTTAATTTACCAATTAGTTTCTGCAAAGCAACCATTAGTTATTAAACTTTTATCTACACACTCACACAATATTGTTGATAAAGTTTTTTGCTTGAGATACTCTTTATTTAAATAGTTCACGCCGCTTGTATCTACAGGCAACACGGACGAATCTAGTACAAACGATTCTCACTTTTCATTCACACAAAATATCACACATTTCTTTTTTGCAAAACTTGTTTATTATTTCAAGTTACTCAATTTATTTATTGTATTTATGCCTAAATGCAATTACACCTAACAACTATGAGCATGAAAATTTTGTAAAATATTTTAAAAAACAAATTGCTGAAAATTTAATAAACGAAAAAAAAAAACAACTAAAAATTCACTTTGAACCTAAAATTTGATAACTCTAATACGTTCGGCAGCACACTTAAACTCATACGCCTGTGGAGTTCCATAGCTATCTACATAACCTTTTATCCTCCATGGGGAGTAACTTGTCTTTCATTCATATTTAAATTCCCTGACCAGTGGTAAAATATTTGCTACTATGTGACCGTCCTTGCTTGGTTAACAACAACAACTATATAGGACGAGGTGTGTTCGTGTGCACGGGGCGTATACATAATTTGTTAAAGGCGCGCTGCTGAATTGATTTAAATTTATTATGCCTAACGTCAGCAGCGTGGCAAAAATTTGATTACTAGCATAAAAGTTTATTTGTTTGTTGTTGTGTCAGTTTCATTTGCTGTCTGTTTGTTTGTTTGTCTGTTGGTGTTGTTGTTGTTGCTGTTGTTGCTGTTATCTGCTGTCTGAAGCGGTTCCTCTAAGTTTGGCACTAATTTTATTTCATAGCAAGCCAAGAGGCAAGTGACACAAAGTCGACTACTGGATTCTGGTTACTGTCAGGCCCGGCTGCCTGCCTGCCTGCCTGCTCGTTGCTCAACTATACGCTTAAACAAACACACGGAAATATACGCTATATATATGTATATATATATATATATATACACGTTATGCCACACTGGCCCCTACGGTTGCCGGTTGTATGGACAAGTTCTTGGGTTTGGGGTTTTGACTTGACTTGGTGCGGAGTGAAAATGTGTCGACCAGCGAGCGCACAAGGTAGTTTCATGTAATTTTTGTATCATCGTTGACGTTTGCTTTTCACGTACTTCAATCAGACGACGGTTTATACACTGCAAGAAAATTAGCTGTATAAGTGCGGTAAAATATTGAGCAGCTGAGTAGGTAATGAGTGAACCTGGGTAGCTTCAATGAAAGCATACTGGCCGCTAAATCGCAAGGTCGTTGGTGCGATACCTCTCAGCAGCATTGGTGAATTTGTCTGACTACCTAGGCAAATCACCCTATGGTCCGCCATTGGAGCGATGACCATGGTCAAGGGAAACTCGATTTTTTTAAGTTGTGAATGCTAAGCGCAAAAATTGCTTTTTAATTTGTGATTCAAAGTGTTTGTCTTTTAAGATAATCAACCGCTCAAAAATGTTCTAGATCTTAAAGAATGTATTGTTTTTTTAAGCCTACGTTTTGCACCTTTTCCAAAATCTTACTTTGTGCGACCGGTTGGGGACAGACCTCTATACCTTTGCATACATTTGTACTTGATACTTTGTATTTGATACATTCAAACGTATTTATAAGCAAGTCAAAAAAAAAGCAATTGAACCCTGAAACCTTTAATCCAATATTCTGCAGCTAAATCTTCCTCCCTATTGATAGAAATGAGAGAAGTTATAGTAGAGAATTAATCAAAAATTATATGGATACGATTCATGTTGATTTGAAGCAATTCCGCAGATACAGCAAAACATACAGAGAAGTTAGTTTTAAAGATATTGAGTGCCTGAAAAATTTTTTTTTTCAGTTTTAAACAAAATGCTGATTGTCTTTAAAATGTATCTTTTACACGAAATCTAAGCCCATTGGATTTCCTCCAAACAATCATAATAAAATAAATTAGATTAGTTCTTATTCAGTCAGGTATGTTTCTTGAATCTTCCTAAATTGTTTAAAAATGTAAACGTTCAAAAACAGATTTTTATATAATTTTTATTTATTTTTAATAAAAGCATAAAAGCTTTGACGAAAAATTTTATGAGAAGTAATCATTTTTTAAAATATATATATTTTATTTAGAATCTGTCTGCTAGACAATAACTAAATTATAAGGCGTTGGGTTTGCAATTAATTTAGATTAATTATATGGGATTACAATTACAATGACAAACTTACAAATATAGGATATTTACAATCATTCGAAGTGGAAGGTTAAGTCAAGCGGGTGGAATCTCTTAAGTCTTCGGAGTTGAGTGTAACTTGTCATGGTGCTCCAGTCGGCTAAGATACCTCTGGCCATAGTCGCTGATTGTGTGTTGGATAGTGGACACGTTAAGGTCTGTGTGAAGGACGGAGTTCCACACATAAAATGGCGCGCCCACTATGCTGCGCAGTGTCTTTGATTGAAACGCTTGAATAATGTTAGTGTTTGATGTGGCCGTGGTTCCCCAAAGTTGGATCCCGTATGTCCAGAATAAACTTTCTTTAGCATATCTGCATTGAAAGCTATAATAATTTCAACCAACGATTTGTCAGTTGGACTTAATCCTATCTAATTTGTTCAAAATATTTAAATAAAACTTAATCATATTTATTCCCCTTGCCTATGGTCATTGCGCATGGAATCAAACGCCTAAAACAAAATGCACATTTGTGCACAAGCACAAAGCTGGTTCCTGACGCGATATCATATTCTAGCAGCAACTTAAAACTATCTACTTTTGCAGGGAAATAAAAGATGATCGAAATGAAATATTTTCATCAAATACTTTAAATGCACTTTGAATTTCTCTCAGTGCATGCGACTTGTTTGCTTATCATTCAGTTCAGTCAGTCATTTAGTCCGAGAGTCAGTTGTATATTCAAGTTGCAAGCTACTACCTGCTCCAACGACGACTCCTTGACTGACTCATTGACTCATTGGCTTACTGACTGTCTCACTGTGTGACTCTTTCTCGGGGCTGACTCACTAACTTGGCTTACCTTTGCATATTTTTGCAATTCAGCGCAAAGCTCACTTGACTTTAGCCTGGGCTGCATGAATCAACTTTGTGTGACTCTCTGACTGTGACTCCTCACGTTTCACTCATTCTCTCTCTTTGGCTGCCTCTCTGTCGTGGCCAGAGAAACGTGTCTGCTGTGCTGCTTGGGTAGCCGCACATCTTTGGCCGTTTCAGTAGCCCTAGCGCCCACTATGTTGCATGTGCCTGCTGTGCCAGGACACTGGGTCTATCTATTTACATGGTGTGGAAGGCTATGTCGTTGCTTTGATGCTTGCCGTGTCCGGGCGGCAGCTTATGTCAGTAAACTGTAAATATTTAATTAATTTGCATGGATATTTTTATGCCAGGAAAGTTGAGTTTATTAGTCGGTGACGTTGACGTTGACATGGCTCCAGTCATTTTGTGGTGTGCTCTCACCCACACATACACTTGCGCTTTGTGGAATTTTAAGATTTCATAGCTCAATGTGTATCTGTGTGTATGTCTCTCTGTGTGTGTGTTAGTGTTTGCTCGCATTTCTTTTCATTTTACGCCATTTTTTTTCCACAATTTTTTTGTTGGCTTACCAAAAGCTGTGCATAATTTGCAAACAGCTTTAAATGTTTACATGTGTGTGTGTGTGTGCGCGAAGGTGTGTGTAACTTTGTGTGTACCTGTGTGTATATATATATACAAAAGCATAAATTGCCACTTTGTTTGCATAACTTTTAAAACGCCATCAAGCGCAACCAAGTCTCATCTGACCGGCAAACTTTCCATGCTCAGCACAGCACCGTGCACAATGATACCAACCATGGTCAGTGGCTGGCGCCGCATCATGTTTGTTCAGCCTTCAATTGATTTGGCTTGTCTAATTTAATATGGCATTATCTATTTTTTTTGTTGCCTTTTTTTTTTGTTAACTTTTGCTCGTTACCTTTACCGCAATTTTTTGACCGTTTTTGGCCATTTCGTTTCACTTGGCTTGGCATAAACTTTTCCAATCAATGCGATTATATTGTTTGGGCTTTTTAATTTGTTTGGCATGCCAAATTGATTTGTGGTTGAAAAAAAAAATAATAATAATAATAACATAACGTGCAGGTAATACGACAGCTTTAGGCAAACGGCTTCTTTGTTTAGGCTAAAGTTCTATACTTATCGTTAGCTGGTTCTTGCATTAGGCTAAGAACCCAACTTACCTTAAATGTGCCTATAAATGACTGAAGTGGAATCTCTATACTATTATCCTGATATCCTAATTCTGGTAAATTATTTTTTGTCTCATCGTTGAAGGTAACTGAAGCATTAAACCTTTAATGTGATGGATGCTGAATTTTGTCTGCTTTGCTCTTGACAGAAATGCAAATAAGATATTTACAGAGAAAAGGATACGACGGTTACTTTAAGCATTTTTTGAGATGGGTTTTGGTTTATACTACAACAAAAAAAAAACATAAGGTAGTAGACCACATAGAAAATTCAAGAAATTCAAGTTCAATTTGCATAAGATTAACCCTTTAACCCCAGCGCATACGCTGTGTCATATTCCTCATATATAGGATATATAGGGTAGCCAAAATCGAAAAAGATAGAATGACACTCAAATGTAGGAATGCAAATAAAAAATAAATAAAATTGCATCGGACACACCCTCAACAGCTCTCGAATGGAACCCCATTGGCATTCGTCGTTGGTGGGCGACCGAAGACTACTTGGAAGTGGACAGTGCTCAACGAAATGTTCAGATCGTTTAACGAGTTAAGGTTTTTAACTAACAATAGAGAAAACTGGAAACTATTTCTATGTAGGCTAAGTTCTTAATAACTAACTATAAGACAGCACGCGAAAAACAATAAATGCATCTACATAATTGTAGTGCTAGAGGTCGAAAATTATGAGTCAACTTTTCAATCTTTGATCGGGAATTCAAATTTTAAACACAATTGGGTTTCTTTTTCGGGGGTCAAATTCTTTTTTTAAGGTTGGCAGGACTGTCTTTGACAACCATGTCAGAGTTCAGGTCAATATCTCAATTCCTTAGTTGAGCTTGTGTTTTTAAACAAACAAAAATGCATTTATTCGATTTTTACAACGCCTGAAGTTCTGCAACAACGAAGTTTCAACAAATTTTGTATTCGGTATAAAATTTCTGTAGCTGAATCATTGAGAATATTGCAGAAGATCTTTGGCCAACAGACTCTATCCAAAACACGCTTATTTGAATGGTAAAAAACTGTTGAAGACGTAGAGCGTTCTGGTCTATCACCCACGTCAACTGATGAGCAACATGTCAACGAAATTAGTGCACGAATATATAGTCATCATTTTGGATCGATTGAGTATATACAGACGAAATCGAAGAATGAACTGTAGGCGATGTCCGGAAAAGCACTTTTCTGACATTTTCGAAAAGTAGCAAAAGCGCTGGCACAAGTGTATTGCATTGGACGGAAACTATTTTGAAGGGGACGAAATAGATTTGGAAGAATAAATGAAGATTTTTTGAAATAAAAACCAATTGCCAGAAAGTAGTGATGTCGATTTAAGTTACTGAAAAGAGCTTAATCAATTGATTTTTAAATTAAAAATTGTTTGTATTTTTATTTAGAAATATAAACATTTCGTAGCTCTAAAAAAAGATTATTTTTTTACTTCTCATTTGAGTGATTTTTTAATTTTAAATGACTGCCTAAGACGGTAGGTACTACTATTTGGTAGCGAAATCTGGCATATGACGAATGCTACCAACCCACAGATACAATGCTTCATCAACGGATGTCTTGGGCGCATAGTCAGCATATGCTGGCCTAGACGAATCTCTAATGTGCGATTATGGGAGTTAACTGGACAAAAAGGTTTACTAAGTGACATCAAAAAACAAAAATACAGATGGCTAGGACACACGTTCCGCTGAGATCAGTTATATCTTGCAAACTTCGCGCTTATCTGGAACCCCATTGCTACTAGACGTAGGAGGCGCTCTAGAACTACGTAGATGAATGAAACCAAGAAGTCAATAAATGAATTACGATATTTAGCACAGGATTGATAAAATTGAAAAATGATAGTAAATAGGCTAAGTTCTCATTCTCAAAATAACGTTGAGTTATAATAATAACATGTCAAGACAAAATAAAACTTACAATATAAGCAAAAAATAAATTGATATATAAATTTTTCGCAATTTCGTAGAAAAATTGTTTGCCTAAAGACATACACCTCCTGCTTTTTCCAATACATATTGCCGTGGCCAAATCTCTACTTAATACTACATCTATATACATTTCAATTAAAACTCCACCTTAAGATCTAGCACTTCGTTCAGTGCTGCCCAACAAACCGCATAATGAATATAATCCCAAGTAGAATTTTACAATTTCGTTGCGCATGAAAGTATGCTATGGGAAAAATGTGCTGACTTGTGTATCTTGTTACTTGGTGACTTTATCAAGTCAAGTGAAGAAGTCAAATCAAATCAAAGCAACTCAAGCAGTTAGTCTAAGCTGTATGACATTCATTTTTATGCTAACGATGCCTGATACTAATAACTTCTTTCATTAAAAAATTCTATTCCGCCCACAGAACAAGCCACATAAATATACAGGCGCGGCAGCTGTGCCCGGCTCTCTACCCCGTTGAGTGCTGCCGTGTGTGTATGGCACTCTATATGCCTGTATTTATATATATATGTATTTATATACTTATATTTATATATAAATATATTAATATATTTGTATGTATATGTGTGTATTTTTTCTGCGTGTATTTATAAGCGCCACTAAGCTCAACAGTCGCAAAGCACACACTTCAACGACGCTAAACTCGTCCAATTAGTAGCATTTAATTTGGTAAACAGCGGCATTTTCGTGCTTTTGCATTTTTTTTGTAATTAACAACAACAACAACAAGTCTAACTTGGCTCAGATGATGATGATGATGATGATGATGTGGATAATGTCGTTTTAGTTGCTGTTGTGCTTGTTGTTCTTGTTGGCGCTTGACGAGTACCATGAGCCGCGTATTTTATGTGTCAGCAGCCGCTTACTTGTATCTGTATCTGTATCTGTGGCTGTCTCACTGTTGCTGTTGCCGTTGGTAACTGACGTTCTGTGTGCGTTGGTGTGTATCTTAAGCATATGTTTGCATTACGGCCACAAACGTTGTTGTGGCATTTTTGGTCGACCCAAAAAAAAAAAATGTAACAAGACGTGTTGAAGTTTTAAAGGCATTTTATAGCGACTATGAGATATACTACATTCGAACTAATACACTTGATCCATCTTACATGGACAGACCAAAATGCTGCTCTGAATCGAAGTACTTCTTTGCTTCAGCCAAGAACTCGCAGCTTGCAAACGTTCGATTCAACCGAACTCTTTTGACTAGCTTAACTTATCTGGATTCGCCCAGTGGAGCATTCTTGATCATTAATGAACTATGTACCCCTAACTTTTCGATCTAATACACTTGATCCATCTTACATGGACAGACCAAAAAGCTGCTCTAAATTTAAGTGCTTCTCTATTCAAGCCAAGAACTCGCAGCTTACAAACGTACGATTCAACGCAACTTCTTTGACTAACTTAACTCATCTGGATTCGCCCAATGAAGCATTTTTGATCATTAATGAACTATGAACCCCTAACATTTTGATCGAATACACTTGATCCCTTGATACATGGACAGACCGAAAAGCTGATCTTTATTGAACTGCTTCTTTGCTTCAGCCAAGAACTCGCAGCTTACAAACGTTCGATCCAACCCAACTTCTTTGACTAACTTAACTCATCTGGATTCGCCCAATTGAGCATTCTTGATCATTAATGAACTATGTACTCCTAACTTGATCAACGTTGAACATTTCGGCAACTTTTGTTAAGAAATATTTTAACTTTGTGTTACTTTTTTAGTGTAACCTATAGAAATAATTGAGAGTTAATTCGCTGATTTTATAATATCTCTATAAAGAGATGCCTATGCTTACGTTGGAATTTCGATAAACAGTCAACAATTCTTTTAATTATTTTAATTTTATTGTAGTTTTTTTTTTCCTATTATTCCGCTTGGACCACTACTAGTACCTTCAATCGAACTCTGTTTTGCGCCGTCTATTTAGCTTTGTCGCATGTTGTGTGCACCTGCGCCAGTTCTTGAACTATGGATCTTCACCAGGTCGCCTTGGGTCTTCCGAGAGTTCGAACGTTCCAATTCCTGTACGTTTTGAAATGCCTATGGATGGGCAGCTGTTTATGTTTAATTCTCTTGTATGACTTTCTGTGATCAGTTGGATTTTTCAACACAAATGCTGATAGGCCAGATGCGACTTATCCCAGTGGTGGGGCTGCCAGCTGACGTCTTCTGAGAGTGGCGTCTACGATTACCATTGGTTATGGTGTTATTGTAAAACGACATGTAGAGTTGATAGTCGTGGAAAGGCTGCACGATGCAGTCTTAATTTGGCATCATTCATAGCTGGTGTTGTTGTTGCTATATGCAGAAAAGCGATGAATAGTGCTTGCTTCTTTGATGAGCTCACCATTTAGCGTGACGAATGTGGCAAGGGGGTTGCCGAAATTGTTGAATGGCATTATGCAAAAGGAAATCTTCCTATGAAGTAGAAAAGCATTTTTTCAGAGGAACGTTAAAATGGTCAAGCTTCTTGTCATGAGTGGGATGCGTTACCCACCCTCGCTCTAATTTAATAATTTTCTAATTTAAATATGATTTTCTAATTAAGTGCAACTGGTTTCAAATTGTATGCCTGCAATAATGATAAATAAATAATTAAATAAAATGCATTTCTTGGGTATTTGGCAATCTATGCCTGCAACCCTAAGCCCAAATCTCTGAACTTTATTTAATTTGTTCACTTATTCGCCTGCAGTGAACTCAACATAAATCGTTCATGGGCTGACTTCTGCGCAAATTGGTTTAAAAAAACTGTTTTAATTAAAGAATTTAAAGTAAAAGATAAACTTAAAGTAGAATTGTCATACAACATTTTGGGAGTTGACTTTTCTCTGTTCAAATCAGTTGCGGATTGGCTAGTTTTTAAAGTTCAATACTCAATTTTTTGCTGAGTGTAGGTAGGTATACAGTTCAAATATTTAAATTTTAATATTTAAATTTTTATTATTTTTATTTTTAAAATTTAAAAAGGAATAAAACAAAAAATAAAGAATTATATCTTTAGTTCGTGTTTAACTTAAAAGTTTTATTACATTCCAAAAAATGTTGAGGAGTTGCTGACATGGGGTAGACACAAAGAAGCAAGAAGAACACACCTCAACAATCTTCATTGGTTACTAACTCATTTGTTAAGCTAACAAACTTTTCCGTTAGATGTTATTACAAAACACGAATTTTGTTTATAAATAATGTTTTTTTAAGGGTTTGGTTAATTGTTGAATTGACTCAAGGCAAAGTGCAGCGAGAACTTCAACGTTGACTCAACTGGACGCATCGGGTGTGCAGTGAGAGTTTATTGGCCTGGAGCAGCAAAGAGCGCCGATAGTGGCGGCGCTTAGCTTCCGATGAGGTGACAACTCCAAAGCGACAAAGAGCATAGGCATGGCATGTCTTATGCTCTTATCATCGCTTTGACATGGTCGCGCTGTTGCGCTAAATTCAGTTTATAGCTGAACATTCATCTTAGAACCTTTCTGAACTTCCCAACTTTGGGGGTACACCAGTAACAGCAGTGTAGATGTCAGCTAAAAAGCTCAATCGAAGTTCCGTAGAATCATCACGCACAACGGGATACGTTCATATTGAAAACATCCAGAGAGAAAGAGGGATATATACTTCCGGTCAGAAATAGCACAACAAATGACAAAATATCCACGAATAGCCTTGCGAGAAACTTAACACGGCTATCTAGCCGAACTCGACTGCGTCGTACTGACCAACTTGCCAACCCAAAGTTGAATATTAGGTCCACATAAACCACATATCAATTCCAATAGTGCTGGCTAGTTGAGTAAATTTTTAAGATTTGTAAGCTCATTATTAGTTTGATAATAAATAGATTCAATAAATAAAGCAATATAGCAGACAAAATTTCGTGAAGAACTCAAAGATCGATTCGTTTAGCGCTACTCAAGGATCTATGCAACTTTAGTACTACTTTCTCGCGCTAAACTAAACTCACCGATTCCAAAACTTTAAAGAAACAGCACAGCTGGGCTATAAACTTTTAGTTGAAGTTAAAGCTGCACGCGTTAACCAACACTGTCAGTCATTATATTGATGTCAACAACGTGCCACAGCAGATGACTGTCCATTTACCAAGCACACGTGCTTGTATGTGGTAGTGCATGTCGCGCCCTTAATCAACATCCTTTGCTCCCTCTCTCTCTCACCCTGTTGTGCGTGTTTGTGTGTCTGCATGTCCAACACTTTTTTTTTAAGTTAATTTTTGCACCTGCCCGCAAAAGCTGGGGCAGCCTTATTAAAAACCGTAAAAAAACAGCAACCACAAATATGAATGAATGAAATAAGATGAAAAAAATGTGACAAAAAACAACGTAGCAATGCGTGTGTTTCAACAAAAGCAACAAAACAAAAACCAAAAACATAAAGCGAAAGCCAAGCGCAAAATTTTTAGGTAAACTTTGCAGTGAAACCCTGTCCTCCCCAGCTCGTCCGCCAAACAGCAAACAGAACAAACAGATTAACCGCAGTAATGAACATGCTACAATGCACACGTTCACACAGATAGAAAAACACACGCATTTGCCCGCATACACACAGCACAAACACACACACACATACGCGTGTGTACACCTACAACAAGCAAGAGAGCATTAGAGAGTGAGAGAGCGTTATCACTGTGGTATGTCAAAAACTCAGCTAACGTACGTGTGACCTCTCCAAAAACGTTCTTCATGGGGAATATAGACTGTAGGATGCAGAAGGTAGCAGCTTGCAGATGGTATCGCAAGCGCGGTTTAGATTTTACAAAAATATAGCTTCGAAAATGTTGACAACTAGAGCGGGGCAGGGCTTAAGCGAGTTGCTTACTTCCTTGATTACTTACAACAAATTTTGTAACATATTGGGAACTCCTTAGTATATTAAATAGAGATTTATCTTCAGAAATAATTTGCGAATCTATGCTGAAGACTACTAATGATGGTATTGTTCGGGGTAGATTAATTTAAACAATTTAACAAAATATTATTATGTCAAAAACATACTCTTACTGAACAGTGCAACTCACTGGAAGTGTACTTTGTGCTCTCAGCGTGCTAATCTCTTCAAGCAGATATGAACTATCTAGTAAATAACTCTCTTGAAACAACTTTCTCAGCGAATAAATTTTAAGCAAATGCACAAAACTTTTTATTGAATTTACTGCAAATTGAAATAATGTAGAAATACTTTTATTGCTCAGTGTAGTTCATGGGAAGTGCACTTAACGCTCTGATCTCTCTTTTGTAAAACGAAGTATATTTGAAATAAAGAAACGGGACAGAGGTAGTTTTACGTTAAATGCTTAAAGTTGCAAATATTTTGTTGTTTTTTAAAGTATTTCAGTTAATTAGTAAAATGAACAACAAAATTTTGAATGATCAAAAGTTAATCTAGAAAAATAAAAAAAATTGTTAATTTTCAATGCTAAATTTTAAATTGCCTAATTATAGCTTTTAATTGAAATTTCCTCTCTCTTCTCTCGTTTAATTATAAGTAATATTTCATTAATTCAAAAAATTAAAAAAATTTTCTATTTAAATAAGACTCATGAGTTTCGCTCTGATGTCGCGGGGACACACGTTTGAGTTGTGTTCATTCGATTCAAGATGGCCGCCATGAAAGAACCAACGCCAACATCTTCATTTTTTTGCATTTCACTTGACTTGAATTTGTTGAAAACAGTTTTTGCTATCAGCAGAAAATAAGTCCCATAGGTAAACAAATGGAGAAAACTCGCAAAAATATTTTCAGGAATATGATTTTTTTTTTGGAAACATATTTTACATTGGGGAATTCTAGCAATATTCAGAAGGCCCTTTGTTCAACCATAGCATTTTTTGTTGATGATTGTCCTACTTTCTCCATCTCTACTGCAAAAATGATCGCAGTATCAACAAAAATAAATAAGTTTTATCATTTAAAAATGTATTTTTATAAAATTAGATTGCTTAACTTGTTTAAGTTTTTCGTAACAAAAGGATTTGATTTTTATTGTAAAGTGAGTCTTACCGCCACAGAAAAGCTGCTTATCCATCGAGATGTTGATACAATTTTGAACTGGTACATATGAACGGAATTAGACTGTGTGTCATTGATTGTAACAGTTGGTCGTCAGATGGCACAATGCCTGGGGAGTAAGGCAATTAGGGTAGATATCCCATTCAAGCATTTCCAAGTATTTGTATTTTTTACCACATAGTATCGTGTACTGTCATGCGGAAGAGTATCTTTTTCATTGCCTATTTTATATTGTGGTCGCTTTGCTATTGTTCTCAACTCAAATGCATCAACTGCATTCGGTATCGATCCGCAGTTCGCTTCAGCAGCTCACCAAGCAGCTTCCCTCAAATGCAGAATATGGCTTTGGCGCCATGAATTTTGGGTTACTCAAAGACTTGCTGTGGTTCAGATTATCGTAATGGATCCATTTTTCGTCGCAAAAAAATCCTTATGATTTTGCCTTTGGTAAAGCTGATTCACTAAGAAAGAAACACCGTTCAACGTATCTCGATTTTAAGTCATACAAACGCCAGTGTCCTTGCTGCTGAATCATTGCCAAGCCTTAAGCCTTTTTGAAACATCTAACTTGCAATGAATAAACATTATCTTTTACGATCTCTTACCAAGTGCTCGAAAAATATTTTGAAAAATTTATTCGCCAGCTCTGCTGTATATAAACATTTTGAATTAAACAACTTGACAATATGAGTATCGAAGTCGTGCCAAGTTTTATGCACTAATTTTTCAAAGTTGTACAATATCTCTTGAGCAGATACTTTTTCATTTACTTAATAAAATCACGGGCAGAATTAATGATATCTTGCTCAATACTCTACATACACCAATGGCATTTTAAATAGATCATCAGTATTGTCTGCGCGTCATAGCAACGGATTTCGTTACTACCAAAAAAAAAAAAAAAAAAATGTTATATATATTTAATATTCTTTATGTCAGACAAAAGATATTTTTCTCGGTTTTTGTGTCATGCCATTAAAAACCTCAAGTTAAAAACTTAAGTCGTTATAGTGTTGTTGGTGTTGTGCAGCGTCCGTGAAATGTTGCAATGACTGCAAAACAAACAAAAAAATATATAAAAATATTTAAAACGAAATGTAAGTATAAAAAAAAACAAAAAAATTTATAACAAAAAATATGTCAGATGAGCTGGTGCTCCATTTTCCACTTTCATTTCCGTGTGACAAATATATTGTTGTATCTGTGTGAGCGAGTTTGGGTGTATGTGTGTGTGTATCTGTGTGAGTGAGTTTGGGTGTATGTGTTTGTGTGTGTGCCGGTTTTATTAAATGCGCTGCTGGCGCCGTCTAACCCCATCAGCATTTGAAGCATTATTAATAAAATGACAACGTTGACGAGGAAAGTAAGCCAACATTGATATGTATGCCTACATCTCGTTCTCCTCTCGTCCTGTAACTGATGTTGGCCGCGTCTACTCAAACTCGCGCCTGACAATGCTTATGAACATTATTCGAACACAAGAAAAAAAAATATATATATATAAAGAGGCAAGGCGACAACAACAACTATATAAAAACAAAAGCGGAAACCACGACAACGGCTATGCAAATAAATACGGCCTAAAAAACCGAATGAGATAGAGTGGGAGAGAAAGAGAAAAACCAAAAATGTGCACATTCAAATAAGAAACAAAACAAAAATGCAAAAAGTCACCGACACGAAAATAAAAGAAGATGAAAATTTCAAATAGACATTGGTATACTCTGCAAAATAAAGTGTCTCTGCAGTGTGGTACAAAATCGGTTTAACTTTGAAGTTGAGATTTTATTTCAAGATTTAAGAAAAAACACAGATGTGACAGCGCTAGTTGCAGTCTAAGAGTTCCAGAAATACTACATTTCTTTTCTTTCTTTGTTTGGCCGTCACTACACGTTGTCGGGTTACAGGCGACCCTACTATCTCTCGTCAGGCGCTCCTGCTTTCCACGCGCCTACTCCAGTTGGTCACTCTAAGTGAAGGTAGCTCCTCCACCACTTGCTCTTTCCATCTGAGCTTAGCTCATCCCCTTCGTCTTCCTTCGTTAACTTTCGTATCGAAAACCTTCTTTGCTGGAGCAGCTTCGTTCATACGAACGACTTGGCCGAGCCAAGGCAGGCGTTGTACCATAATACGCTGGACGATATCTATGGCATTGTAGAGCTCATACAGCTTATGGTTCGTTCACATACTATAGTCATAGCCAATCCGCAAGGCACCCAACATTCTGCCAAGAATTTCGAACACTCCAAGCGCGGCTGCATCCGTTAGCGACACAACCCATGTTTCTGCACGGGCAGGATGAACGTCTTGTAGCGCGTTCATTTTGTCGATTGCCAGAGGTCTCTGCTACACATTCGCTTACCTATTGGCAAGTGTGGTTCTTCGCCTAATCGCTCTTAAAAATTAAAAATTACTCGAGGATCTTTTAGCTTCTTAAAAGCAAAAAAATCCGAAAATTTGATACCATCACATTTGGTAAAAACCAATGGAGATTGATGCTATGGGTAGATACACCAGTGACCGATACATGGACGAGTCTTTAAAGTAACTAAACTGAGTATGGCAGCAAGTACTCGATGATCATGATCTCTTGGTTTTATGGTCTGAACTATAAACAGGCAGGCAGACATAAGTCTATACTGGAACTATACCAATAGGTACCCAGGTAGCCTTTCCGAAAGTGCGGCAAGACTTGAATAGGTTCATTGCAAGTTAGACGTTTCAAAAAAAAACTTAATCCTTGGCAATGATTCAGAATCAAGGACCATGGGTCTGGGAGAGATGTTGAACGGTGCTTCTCTGCTTGTGAACTTGTTTTTGACAAAATTGTAAGGAATTTTTTTGATAGCATCGTAACTTTCGACAAAATATAGGTCCTTTAGGACGTTTCGAAGAAAGTTCAGTGGTAATCACAGTGGTCACGGCACATTGTAGATACAGAAAATACCTAAAATACCTCCATGAGCTGGCAACTAACCAGTGGGTCACAATAGACCCATGGGGGTCGCAGTGCCGAAGGGCGTAGGCCCTTCACAAATCCTGCGGTTTCATGCAATGAGGCAAGTGTCCCCACAGCAAATACTCATGCAAGGAGTAATGCATTATTCAGAAAAAGAGTAACTAGATTGTAAAATTTCAGCGTTAGGACAGGAGAAAGTGCTTTAGGTTAGATGTATAGGAGCATAACAGATCTTTAAGAGTCGCAGAATTAAATGTCTCAGATATTGTTATCACTTGAAACCGTTCAAAGTGTTATAATTAAAGCTATGTATACTGTCTATATGAGGTCTCAATCTATATGGGTTACAATCGTTTTTTCCGAGGAGTAAGTGACATAAAGTGAAATGAAATCCTATTTTCAAGAATAGATAAGAAACTATAGTACAGTTAAAGAGTTTATATTTGTCTAATACTCAAGGAGCACTGCCTTTTTCATTCCTTATTATTCCGCTTGGGAACTGAGGGGCACGTACTAGAACCTTTCATCGAACCCTATTGCGCGCCATCTATTTAGTTCTGTACCATGTTGTGTTCGTCAGGGCCAGTTTTTGAAGACTGAATTTCCGCCAGGTCGTCTAAGATCTTTGGATTCGTCTTCTGCCTTTGGGATTTCAGTCCAGTGTCGTCCTGACACCACCTCTTGGGTTCCTTTTGAGAGCATGACCTATCCACGTGCATTTTCGAGGGTTCACCTTTCATACGAGACAGCTCTGCATTGAATATTCTATTTGGCCATAATATCCCGCATATAATCCTCAAGTATTTATTGCTGAAGACTTGCGGTCTCTGTGTCATCTTTGCAACAATAAATGGTATATGGCCAAACATTTGGCCAAGTGGAGCACTTACAAGACAATCATTTTCAAGTAGTCACACACATATGACATGACCCATTCTCTATGGAGAAGAATTAACTTTTAGAGCATTAATGACGAAATACTTAAACGAAAATATGGCTGGTTAGGATGTAGCTTCTCCAGGTAACCCTAGATTTTCCAATCCGTCTGCTGCCTTGGAAATTCCAGTTGCCAGCTATCACTACCTGCAGTTTCTCCAACTTTTCCTCGAAGTGTGCTAGTTTAGATAGTACTTTTTTAAGTGTTCCGATATGATCTGTGTCCAATTGCAGCACAATTCTGCTATAGCCAAACATGCGCCCAATGTAGGGTATAAAAAGTATTGCATGCTTTTGGGCTCATGATTAGCTAACTGACAAACGTCAAGTGGGTCGATTGTTGTTGCTCTCTTGTGGATGGATTGTTGTTGTCGCTCCCGTTTCTCGGTTTGTTTGTCGCGTTTAAAAATAAAGGCCGCACTTCTTGTGGGCGGTTAGCGGACGGGGTAGTGTGTATGAGTATGAGTATGAGTAGCTTGTGCAACATTTTATGCCGCAGCCGCAGCAAAGGAAGTGCCTAAAATATAATTCATATTTAATGCGCGCGTGTGTGTGTGTGTGTATCTGTGTGCGATTGTACATAAACTTGCTGCACATAATTATGCACACACACACACGTACGTGCACTGGTAGGTAGCATTGGTGTGCTGCGGCACACCCCACGCACTTAACTCGGATTTATTTGCACAAAAATGAATAATTAAAAATTCCTTTACAAAATGCCAACAGCTGGTGAAATGGGCGTTACTTACGCCCCCGCTACAGCTTTTGCAACAAAGAACCGAAAAATACAACAACAAGCATAATAATCATAAACTGAGCAACATTTAATAAATAAATAAATAACAAATAAGCCTAAATTTTTATGCGCAAATGTGTGTGTAAATATTTTTTTTACATCTTTTTACAAGTTTGCTTAAAGTTAATTAAAAAATTGTTTATACTATTTATATTTATACATTTACTTATCATCTACGTATACGTAATATTTGTTGCGAAGAGCAAAATATAAAATGTTTGCAAAAAATAAAAAAAATAAAATGGAGCTACGGGTACTGCGAATTTGAGATATTTTGCTGAGCATGGGGCGCAAATTTACGCAGCGACAATCTCTGGAATTTTGCTAGTCAAGCTGACAAAGGCACAGCCAACGTGCCAACTGCATAGCTCAGTTGGTGGGGGGGGGGGGGGGGGCCTGGATGCGGGTTTTGCGCACAATTCCAAAAAAAAAAAAACATAGTAAAAAAGCTAAAAGAAGCAGAGCAAAAAAAAGAAAAAAAAAACAAAAGAATGCCAAGCAGCACATAAAGCGAGGCAAGCAGCAAATGGCAGCCTTAAGATTCCAGAAATGGCGAAACTTGAAAGGCAGCCATTATATTGAAACTAATGCAGAGACAAAATGGCAAACGATGCTTCAAATAAATTAAAATATTAGGCATTTCGTTATTAAAGAGCGACTATGGAGTCGCAAGTGCTGCCAACAAAATATTATATACAAGTTTTACCTACCCTCGCCTTGCCATTGTCTCGAGTTATTCAAGCAATTTGCGCAACAATAGTTCGAAGCTTTGTTGCTACTCACAGCAGGCAACATCAATAGCACTTCCGTTCTGTGCCTCAATCTTTGATCTATTCGTACATATCTATCTCTATATATGTATACCATATACATCGCAAATTGTTTTAACAATAATTTGCCTACGAGTTAGCGTGTAACAATAAATAAACTACAAATTGTTTATTGCTTACAATTTACTTTGAAAAAAAAAAGAAAAATCGAGTGATTTGGCGTTTTTGTCGGAAATCATTTTTGAAGGTGAACATCATTTTATGAATTATTATTATTAGTGGCGCGACGATGCTAGTCCTCGGGGCATCTTCAGTATCTTCTTTCAAGACGTTCGGTAATTTTGCTGCACATTGTCTAACTCTTCTTGTTCTCCTTCCTGTGGAAGACATTTCTAATTGGGCCACTGGGGTGCATTCTTTGGACATGATCAGCCCACTCTTGCTGTTTTGCAAGCCAAGTTCACCAAGTTCTTCCTCGCATTCGCTTTTATATCGAAGGCAATAGCAGCCATCGTTTGTTTGCAGGCTAAGTATTTTTCTTGCAAAAATAACAATTTTGCTCTCATCCGTCTTTTTCATGGTTCAGGACAATTGGTTCAAACGCATACAAAAATGTAAAGATCTTAATGGGGAATATTTTGAAACACAACAGAGCGATTTTCAATGATTTTTATTTATCTTTGTTCTCTAATCCCACAGTATAGTCGCGGATATATAATGCAGCAGACTTTTATCTTATTTTATTTTAGCAAAATGGTGGAATATGCATTTGTCTAGCACTAGCATAGCGTACCTGTGCTCTTCGAACAGCTATTATCTAGAGATATATCCATGTTACATCTGTGCCACATTAAACATAGTCAAGTGAAACAATAATTTAAGTTGAAAGCAGAATCCCTTGAACCACGTTGGGGTTAAACTTTTACGCAAAAAAACTTATGCTTAAAAATAAAAATTGGAATTACTTAAGCTTAAAATAGAGACAACAGTTTTATCAGCTGCTTTCCGAATTTTTATCAATATTTAAACATAACTATTTTTTCAGTTTGATTATCAAACGCTCTAAGCTCGCGATTCTATTGCTAAAATTAATTATCACATAAAATGGCAAATAAAGCACATTGTAAATATACGCATAAATATATATATATATGCGAACAATTTAATATTTTAGATGAAAATACATATATGAAATCATGCAAAATACCGATTTAATATGCACATTGACAATAAAGCTGTGCACAACATTGCGTATACGCAATGTGTATATTTTGTCAGTCATAGAAGATTTGCCAAGTTTTAAGCTGCTCAATAATATAAAAATAAAGTATTTTATGCCGGTACTTATGTATTTAGACCATATACCATACATATATATAATATATAAATATATATAGGGGTAGTTATGTACAATAAGAACCTAAACATATGCATATTTATTAGCCATAAATGTGTGGCATAGTTCATAAATACACAAACACATATGCACAAAAACCCGCAGACTTACGCTTCTCTATAAAGAGAAATAAGGGACAGAGAGAGAGAGAGAGAGAGAGAGAGAGAGAGAGAGAGAGAGAGAGAGAGAGTGAGAAAGCGATTGAGAGTGAGAGAGTACGCCTCATGGTCGTATAAATTTTCTCTAAACTGCTTAATTTGCCATTTGGTGCAGTTGGAAAGCAATTTTAATAAATTCAGTATTCACCACAACTGCCGTGCAGTAGTAGTAAGTTTTTCATGGAAATTAATTTTATAAAATCACACACAAAATTTAAATTAATGAGCTTGGCCCAGCCTTTTTCCCGGCGAGTCCCAGATTGGCCCATATAAGTAGTATGTACCAGCTTGTCGCAGCAACCAGTCCCAGGCGGAGTACCAACTTGGCCCCATTTGACCCAAAACTCAGCACAACCCGACTTGATCCGCTTGCTTGGGTTGGCAATTTATATTGTATATATGTATATATGGGCATATTATGTATATATGCTATACATGGCTATATATATGGTATATTATATATATATGTTGGTACCATTTGCCATTCGTTGGAAATGTAGTGTTTGTGTGTGTGTGTAGGCTCATAAGCGGCTTTGCTTTTTAGAGTTACAATTTTAAAGTTTTGCATTTAAAGCATTTGATTTTTATAATATTTTCAAATAATATTAATCGGCAATATGTACAAAATTAAAAATAAACATTTTAATTGCTGCAAAATATGCAATAAATCGGTCGTTAGCTATCAGTTAGCTGGGATTATTTGGTGCAATATTTTTTTAATTAATAAAAAATAAAAATATTCAAAATTAAATACAAATATATTTTTGAATTAAAACTGAAACTATAGAAAGCGCTATAGAAAGCATCATCATTCAGCTGTAAAGCGCGCGTTGGGGTTTAGCTTTATCAACAATTCTTCTCCACTCGTCTCTGTTATTGGGCAAAGGGCGCTCCAGTTCCTTACTTTCATCTTCCATCTTAGGCACTCTCCTCTGTCCACCCCTGTTTGTTGTGGCGTGCGGTGTGCATGCCAGCACAAGCTTTTGTGCACTGTCCGATCCATCTTAGACTCTGGGACTTAATGAATGTTTAAAAATCAAATTATATTATTCATTGCCTCAGATTATTCCATGCACCATATATAAAGTAAGGGTAACTTCGATTTTAAAACTTAAAATTACTTTGTATGCTCTTAAGGACGAATGGACACTGATCTTGCAATAGCTGCCAGCTCTTTAAAGTCAAAATTGCTTGCTTAGAATTTTATTAGAAAAAAAAATTCCATAATTTTTTTCAAAATTATTTGGAAAGCAAAACTATCAAGCGTTGCAACGCTCTACACAATAAATCAGTTTATAAAGTGACTTTCGTAGTGATATTTATTTATCAGTCTCTAAAACAATTGGCATATGCTTTTAATTTGCTTTTATTGTTGTTATTTTTAATCAATGCAAAGCGCATTTGGCCGATTCTCATGCAACGTCTCCGGCCACGGCACCGGCACCGACCCATTGCCACGGCTCATCATTCGACGTCTAAACGGATTCACATTCACATTTTGTTGGTTAACTAACTGCGCTGCATGTCAAAAAAAATGCATATATATATATATATATATATATATATATATATATTTTGTGTTTATTTGTTTGCCATTTCATGATGTTTACTTAACAAATAAACTTTTCATACATCAGCAGCTGGAATATCAACAATCAGCGGTATATCAGTCCATCGACAGCAGCTGCAACTGCCAGGTTTGCTATTTTGGCCATGTCGCTCTGCTGGTTGTTGCCAGTTGGCCATTTACTTGGCGGATTGGCATTTTGTGCTAATTTAGTTTCATTGTTGTTGCAACAAAGTTGCAAGCGCCGAGCAACTGACAGCCAAGCAAATGCAGTTAGTTAGTTGACTGTACATTTGTCTCAGTGTTGCTCTTTCGCCTTGCATCAAGCCAATACTCTTTAGAGAGTCGTTTGAAATTTGGTAGAAGTTTGTCTTAGGCTCGGCAGAAGAAGAGACCAAGTTCATTTTAGAGCTTATATATTTGAAATAAAAACAATTAATAATTAATTAATTTTTTTTTTTTGAGTAAATCAAATATTAATAAGTTTACTTATAAAGGGTGTTTTTTTGTTGTCTTCCAAATGGTTAAGCGTTTATGGCTTATCTGCATTGACCATTGACTTTACATAGACCCACAGCAAGTAGTCTAGCGGTGTTAAATCACGGGATCTTGGAGGCCAATTCACAGATCCAAAATGTGAAATGAGGCGATCATCAAATGTGTCTTTCAATAAATCGATTGTGGCACGAGCTCTGCGACATGTTGCGAAGTCTTGTTGGAACCACATACTAGACATCATGATTCTTCAATTCAGGAATGAAAAAGTTAGTAATCATGGCTCTATACCGATCACCATTGACTGTAACGTTCTTTGAAGAAGTAAGGAGCAATGATTCCACCAGTCCATGAAACAAACTAAATAGCCAATTTTTCTGGATGTAACAATGATTCGACGTACACTTGAGGATTAGCTTCACTCCAAATGCGGCAGTTTTGTTTGTTGACGTAGCCAGAAGTGTGTTTCATCGTTAAACAAAATTCGCTTTTGAAAATCGGCAACAACGGACATCTCGTTTTGGGCACTATTTGCACTATTTTCAAGCGTTGTTCAGGCGTGAGTTTATTCATGATGAATTGTCAAACCAAATCACTTGACAGCTGTTAAATCGCTCGCCATATTAAACAACAATGCCAACTTAAAGTTCTATACCCCGAAAAAACACCCTTTATATGTAATTCAAGATTGAAATATAAACGCACAAGAAAGAATAAAAACTACTAAGATAAATAAAGCATAAAGCATTCAAATTTTTCCTGCTATTTATATATATTATATTTATGTGGGCCTCGTTGGCGTACTTGCCTCTAAATCGGAAGGTCTGTGATTCAATTCCAGCCAGCAGCATTGCCTAGCACTCACAGAGCTAGCAAATAGACCATATTTACATATGAAAATCACCCGCCTTTGTATCGCTGACCATAGTCAGGTGAAAGAATTTAAATTATTTAATTTAATAATAATTATTTGTACTTATATTCTTTTTAATTTCACATAAATCAAATAAAATAGTAAGATCGAAATATTACTATTAAAAAATGCATGGGTTGCACTGAAAAATAACTATTATTCTTTACTTTATTTTATAATTTAATTTTAAAATTTTATAAAGAAAAAAATTGAAGAAAAGTTAAGCATTTTAATAATTCTTGTTTGTATAATGTTCAATGTATTTCATATAATTTTTTTTACATTATTTAATCATTTATTATTAGTTTAGGGACACAGTTGTTTGTAATTAAAGAATATAAAAAAATTAAAATAATAAAAAAAGAAAAATAAAATAATAAAAAACTTATCCATCAAACTAGGGTAAAGTTTTCATATTATTATGAATATTTTCTAATAATTTTTTAGAGTATAGTAAAAAAAAATTTAGAATGTCAACGATTGATTTTCTTCAGATTTTCCATTAATAATTAATTAAATTTATTTATTAATTATTATTAATTAATGTTAATTTTTTCCATTAGATATTATTAATTAATTTTCATTTTTTTTTACTAATTATTATTAATTAATGTTAATTTTTTATTAATTAATTTAAATTTTTTATGAATCATTATTAAATAATTATATTTTTTATATTAATTGTTTTTAATTTATTTTATTTTATTTGTTTTTTTTTAACTATTTAAGATAGAAATACTAAAATTACTTATTTAAAGCTTTAAATAATAAAAATCCGTTCTTATATATTTTTTTTTAGTTTTTGTTAAATTTATACAGAAATATTCATAATTCAAAACGAATTTTCATTTATCTAAGATTTTTTTTCTATTAGCAATGTGTTTTTGGAATTTTTTAGAACTAATACAATTTTATTATTATTTATTTAGTTGCAAAAATTTATTAAATTAAATTTTTGAAAGTTAAATTAATGTTTCTCTTTAAATTTATTTCAATAAATTTCTCAGATAAAGAAGTTATATATTTTATCCGTATAATTTGTGACAGCTGAAGACTTATTGGCCAGCGTCATAAAAAATTTGAAAATAAGCATCGAAAGATTTTCACAAATGTATTAATATATAATTCGATCGTAAACCTTATCCTTCCAAAATGATAATTATGGGAATTTCGAGGAGAATAATCAAATCGAAGTTTGTCCAGCACTATCTTTTCAAGTGAACATTTTCCGATACAGATCTAATAATATATTTTTTTTTATTTTATTAATGAACTATAAAAGCTTGGAATTATTTTTTATTTATGTTAAAAATAAGTTCCTGTTACAATTACAGATTAAAAAAATGTTTAAAGCAATTCATACCAGCACATAAGCATATTTTCTAGTTGTCAAAAATATTAATCCTCGCATATGCCATTTAAAGAGCATACCAACTTCGGCTTATGGGCATAACTTTTATCTTGTATGGACCTTATGGTCTGGCAGTGTGTGTGGGTCGAGTCGGAGGCTTTTGGCTTGCACAATGCGCACGTGTTAAGTGCTTGCAAAAAATCAAAGGTACATTGCACGATCAAGTGAGCAACTTCATAATGGTTTTTAGGACACTGACTTTAGAATGACTTTTTGTTGTTATTGTTGTTGTTGTGCTTACCACTGCGCTGTTGCTGCAACTTTTTGTTGCTATTACTCTCTCTCTCTTTCTCTATGCGAAAAAAACCCAACAGCTGCATTGAGAATGCTTGCAGTGGCGCTGCATGTGCCTCAGCACTTGGCTAATGGCGTCGGCAGTCACAGCTGCCGCAGCAGAGACAGTCGCAGGCCCTATCAGTCGCAGTCAGGCACAGTCTCTGGCCCAAAGCTGGGTACATTCTCGCTCTGCTGTTTTGTAAATAAGAAATTTTCGTTATTGGTCACGTACGCGGCAAAGTTGTTCCCGACTCGACTCGACTCGGCTCGGTCTGAGCTCAAACTCAACTCATGCTGCATGCCACATCTGTTCTGTTGTTCGCTGGTCTGCTCTCTTTATGGCCCGGCTGCTGGCTGCTGACTGTTTTGTCTTGGCCGTATTCTATTCAGTTGGTTGAATTTGTTGCTATGTGCATAGCTTTTGCACTTTTGGCTTCTGATTTGATATAAAAAATTAATAAGTAGACAGCGTCAAGTGCATTTATTAATGATGGCACAATGACAACGACTGCTGTTGCCGTCTCTCCCCTTGATTTGCTTCAAATTTTTACTGCAGCTCTAAAGTGCAACTGCAACTTGGCAATTACGTGTAGTATTATTACTACACCTCCTCCAACCCCACCGCATTGTAATGCGACCACACGGCGTATACGTAAGCTTGGTCTGGTAGAGCAAACGTGCAACATGCAATTTGTATTGACAGCAGATTGTAGCGGTTGAATTCCTTGATTTCTTGCTGACAATTCTTGGCAATTCTTGCCGTGGAATATGGAAGTACAAAAAAGTAAGGAAAACAGATACTTTTCCGCTGTACTCTGTTAGGTTAGGTTGGGCCGGTCGGCCCCCAGGGGCGGGGAACCTCACATAAATCAGTATGATCCTTAGTAGTGCAATATACGCGTGTGTTTCGCGATGGTGGCCTTCGAGCCGCCTCTGCAAGCCAAACAAACGTCGGTCCCGCTAGAAAACTAGCTCTCAAGGTATAGACGGCAGGGCAGTTGCAATGAAGGTGTTCCAGAGTTTCTTAAACACCTGGTTCCCTGAAAATCCTGCATACATCGTCGTCAGTGATGCACAGCCCTTTGGCATGGACTGTGGTCATGCAGTGGCCCGTTAGTAATCCCAGCATAAGCCTGTCGATAATGAGTCTGATGGTATCATCAATTAGTATATTTAAATTTATTTATTTATATATTAAACAATTTCTTCAAAATATACAATTTTGCTATTTTGTTTGGGGTATACAATTTATAGTTTAGCCTCTTTTGCAGCTTTAAAACTAAAATATTTTAAATAATGCAGATTATGAAGTTCCAATAACTAAGACAAAAAATTAATAAAAAACAACTACTTGCAACTAAGTTAGTGTATTGTTTATGTTTTTAGTGCTAAATTTAATGGTATCCTGACTTATTTATTTACTAATTAAGCAAATATTAGCCTTTTCGTGGACATATACGATTGAAAACTAAAAGGATAGATTAAAAATCCTATCCTTTAAAATTTTATTCTGCGCTCTTTGTAACAAGTGCCTCTAGCTGTTCCATAGCATACCAGCTGGTAAAAATGTTATTTTAAATATTATTTATTTGTTTTCAAACGTTAAAGGAAACCGACCATTAATAAAAGGATATAGAGTTGGAATACCTTTATTAATTTTATCTATGATCTTACTTATATGAATATTAAATAATAATTTGCTGTCCAAATGGATACCCAGATATTTTATATTACTTGCCCATTGAGTTGGTTCATTGTCTATCAAGAAATCGATGTTTGGAATATAACAAGGCTTACGATTACGTGTAAAATAATTTGCGCTTGTTTTAGTAATTTTAAATTTAATTTTTTACTTGGGAAAATATCTAAGAAGAGAATCTGTAGCTTCTTCGAGGTTCTTTTTGGCAGTGCTAAGCTCATTTCCACAGCAGTATAAGGCCGTATCATCGGATAAGATTAACGTCTAACATAATCTATGTATTGGAATGTCATAAATAAAAATATAATACAGAATTGGTGCTAAATCAGAACCCTGGGGGACGCTTGCGGTTACTACTAGAACTTGACTTGGCACCATACATATATATCCAAAAGTATCTTTCCGCTAAAAAAATTTTAATGATTTGCAAAAGATACAAGGATGTATTAATATTTTGTAATTTATGCACAAGGCATTTATGCCAAACAATGTCCAACACCGATTGTATCTCAAAAGTTACCCAACCTACTGCATTTTTGTATTGAAGATCATGCTTATCATCATCGTCATTCATTCAGCTTTTGAAGTGGATGCATACAGCTGTAATAAGACCTAAATCCATATTGTGCGAAAGGCAGAACAGGTTTATCCTCAATATGAACGATAAGTATTGATTTTAAAAATTTGGGAAAATCCTCACAAAAGACTAATTGGGCGATAATTTTCGGAAGTGTCAAGTGGCTTGCCTAGTTTAGGAATTGCTAAAATTTCAGCCAATTAAGTGGAAAATAACCAGATAGGATGCAATTATCAAAAATCTGGGTTAGCATAAGTAGTGCACTTCTTGGCAAGTGTTTTAAGCAAATATTAGGTTTAGAATCGGGGCCTGGTGACTAACTCAATATGAGCGATAAGTCTTTATTTTAAAATACGCTGAACAATTTTGGAAAATCTACACAAAAGACTAATTGGACGACAACTTTCTGGAGAATCTTGCCACAATTTTAGCCAACTTCCATTTATATGGAAAGTAGCCAGATAGTATGCAATTATTAAAATTCGGATTTAGCATAAGTACTGAGTGTTTTTTTGACAACATTTTTTTAACAAATGTTGAATATATATACCGTGCAGAATGAAGAAGATTTCAAGCGGAGGCCAAGATTCAACAAGAATCTTCGTGCCGCTAATGATATTGAATGATGAGGTATAGAAACGGATCCTGGTGACTTATTGGTTTTAAGACTGCGAATTACGTTGTCTACATCAGAGATTGTTATTACATGATCAACAGAAGACTCATCAATGTTAAAGCTTCTTACTAACTCTATAGTAGCTGGAGCAGCCAAAGCATGCGTTAACTAACGTTTTTGTTGGAATAGTTCGTTAATTATTTGCTGTCTCGTAGCATAAATAATTTTAAAGAAAATACTACTACTCTGTATGTCTCTCTATGGCTTATCAATCTCAGCAGATTGCTTCGCAGTTTCCATAAACGTTCGCTGTTTTTTTTATTAAACATAAAATCAGACATTTTTGCAGCTTTGAAAATCTATATTTTAGTCGGAATAGACGCGCTAATTATTGTAACTTTCCAAGCAATTAAATCATCGCCCTCAATATCGCTCACAACTTGTAGGTATAGACAAACAGAACCTAGCCATACTCTAATACCCAATACTTTGTAGGCAGCTGCAGCTCTTACTTACTGCCGCAAATACAACCAATGACTTTTTATTCCTAATCTTTTGCAAGTATTCTTCCTACAAAGCAGCCAAAAACTTTTATTTCACTTTTACTGCCATTAAGGCATTCATTTATATGTTGTATACACATGAATTATAATTTAAAACTTGTGGCACATAAAATTCCCCCGAAACATAAACTTTGAACTGTGATAACTTTACTCAATAAATTGTGATAAATTTACTCAATTCACAACTTCATCAAATTAAGGGTTGCGTAGTTAAAGTTGTTTCCCAGCCCGATTTCCGTCAATTTCAAGTTGTTTTGCATAGAAATTTAGCAATTTGTTAAGAATTGCCTGTTTTTTTTTGTCATTTTATTGTCTTTGATGTACGCAGCTACCAAGCAGCAACCCCCTATGATTTTGTGCAGTGTAACTTTAAGTTGTTGGCATTTGTTATTGTTGTTGTTGTTGTGCACCTTGCTCCTTGCTGTGCGACAATGTCTGCTGCCATAATCCCCCCTGCTGTGACAATACAAGCGATTAGGCAAATATTGTATATATCACATGATATCGGGTAGTTCGCCGGAAATGTAGCGCGGCTGTCGCATTTTGTCGCATTTGTCGCATTTCTTGAATTTGTTGATTTTTGGTAATGTTGTTGTTGTTGCTGTTGTCGTTGTTGTTTTTGCTATTATTATTATAATGCGCGTTATTGTCGTCATTATTTGTCAGCAATTTCTGGCTTGCTCTTATTTCCGTTTGCCTTCACTACTTTTTCTGCGTTTTTGACGTTTTTTGAAGTGAAATCATAATTCTATTTTTTGTTTCGTTTTTTTTTTTGAGGGAGGGGAAATGCGTTACTTCTTGCTTTCTTTTTTTTTGGCAAGCTTTACAGTTTTATGACTTGTCATAAAGCCAAATGAAACATTTATGGCACAAAAGTGTAGACATCATTTTTATGCAAAACTGCTGCCTGCTGCAGCAGCTCTTGAGCATCGACTGTGCGCGCTTTTATGACTTTGTTTAAAATGCGCGAGAAATACCAAAATACCAGGAATCAGTTACAACAGCCAGTATCTAAATCTAAATCTTAATCTAAATCAGCGCAGTTGGCAGCCACGCGGCACAATCACAGCTACATAAAATGTCAGACATTGAGGAAGTGGGTCCAAGCGTTGGTCCATACGTTGCTTTTGGGCTGTGCGGCCTGCTTGGCTTGTATCTATTTCAAGTGAAGCATTTACAAAATTAATTTAATGAGTCGTATAAAATTTACGATTGCTTTAAATATTGCCACAGAGTTAATTATGTTGAACGTTAAATAAACATCAATTAAAAAGTTGTTATGTTGTCTTGTCGGGCGTTTATGCTAATGATCATAATGTTAATGTTGTTGCTCATTATGGGCAAACAGGGCGTATGAGTAATTTAGCTTGTCTGCTGCTGCGCTGCTGCTATTGTTGTTGTTGTTGTTACTATGACTGCAGCAAAAAAAAACATTTCGTGCACTTTAAAGACCCCCTCCGCCCCCAACTGACAAACACAAAACACAAACCCAAGCCGTATACCCTAACCCCTAAAACAGCACGACAATAAATATTCATGGCTTTCAATCGTAAAACAAATCAAAAGTCATCAAAAAGTGCACTTTGCTCTAATTTTTTTGTACCATTTTCATGGTTTTTTTTTGTATTTTTTGGAACATATTTTCTAGCGCTGCTATTTGGCAATGTCTCACGCCAGGAAGCGCTGTTTTGTGCCATGTCATGACAAGTCATGCCATTTCGTGGGCGGGGGGAACTATTCAATACAATCAAAACGCACAGATATATACATACTTAGGCCAAGTAGCACCTGCAAAAAAAAAATCAACATTATAACTCAGCGTAAACTTATTAATAAGCGGTTTTTTTTTTCTTTTTTACTGGCAACAAAGCTATGCCAACGACTGCGCTATACACTTTAGCGCCTGTCTCTCTCTCAGTCAGCCCTCTGCTGGCCATTAACTTTTTATTGCACAATTCTAGCATATCCATAGACTCGTTTTGCTAAAGTTTTGTCACTCTTGACGACATCCAAATTGGCCAAGTTGGAACTGAAAGCGTCAAAAGCGACAACACAACTATGGCGACGATGACGACGGCAGGCCATAATTGCGAAACTCTTTTCATAATACTAACAACTACAAATGAATGAATGTTTCTCAACAAATGCACAGTGGGCCAGTTGGCAGTTATGGAAAAAAAAAGAAACTCGTACCGATATTGTTACACGGCGAATGTTGTCTTCCAAATTGTTAAGCATTTGTGGCTTATCCGCATATCAATCCGTAACAATAATATTAATAATGTTACGATATTATATGGTAGTACGCATTGCCATCCTCAAAGCACTTTATTGCATTCATTCACCGTAGACACAATTCTCAAGGCCTTAAGCAATGATTCAATTTATAATTCGCGCTAGTGCTGGTTTGGTGATACTTTGTAGCAAGATATTGAAGTCGCCCAGGCAACAAGCTCTACCTCTGGCAACTGCAGTAAATGGACTCTGCGTGTATAGGCTGTGGAGACTCTTCACTCAGCTCACAGCAACAGTGAGCCTTAGAGTGCACGACGCCAATCCTATTTAGGTAGCACCTGAGCCTACAGCATTTAGTGAGCATTTATTTAGGGAAATATGAAATAATTTGGAAACTTATTGAAACTTTTTCAGTTCATATATGCAGAGGAGCTATGCATCTGTGTAGCCTACTCACTTCTAGTCCCGAAAGTCGGAGGTTCGATTCGAACCTCTTCTTATTAAATCTTTTAAGAAAGTTTTATGTATCTGAGAGAAGTAAGAATGTAAGGGATTACTTTGGTAATTTAAGTTACAGCTGGAGCTAGTTAGGACACAAGGACTCACACACGCAGATATGATAAAGTGAATTTGACTAAAAATATTTTCTCATGGAACTGCATCTACTAATTATTAATTTTTGAAAAAATCACAGCAATAATATGCAGCTAAAATGTCATTTATAATTTTTTCAATATTATTATACAATCTCAGCGTTAGTGGCGCGACGATCCTAGTTGAATCTTGGCCTACCCTTGAAGTATGGCTATTAATGCGGTGGCTCTATTTAAGCTCCTTGCATTCCATGTTTCAATCTTAAGTCGTATATGGTGTTGCGTTTTTGTAGCCTTTGTCCTTAACTGGTTTTGTATTACTATGCGAGGGGGTTGGGTTTAGGGTCTTGTTACAATCGTTTTTTCCCAGGTAAGATTGTATACCTTGAGCTCAACTTAGCTAAGAGCAACAGGAATCCCACCGCGCACGGCTGTTTAGTGACAGTCCAAGCAGAACCAAATGTAGGTAGTGCGTCGACTTGAAGAAAGCAAGGACTAGCATAGTGCTGGCAACAATCAAGTTGCATGCAATCAGTCACTTTAGCTTGTATACTTCCTACTTTCCCCCTTATATAACATTTTTATTATAATTAAAAAAAAAACAAAATTTATTTTTGTTATTAAAATGAAAAAATATTTTTTATGACAAACTTGTAGCAAAACGTACCACTGTCAGATGCTGCTGCTGGTGCGCCTGAAAGTTTTATCTGACAATTAGCATTTGAAGTTGCGAGCCAACCAATGCCAGCGTCTACATTTCTACCGTCGCCATCTTTGATGTCGCCATTGCCATCGCCATCGCCATCGCAATCGTTAAAGCCATCGCCATCGCCATTGCCATCTTCATTGGCGTCGATGGTTGCTGCTGTCAAGTTTGCCGAGCAGCCGCCAGGGCAATTATAAGCTGAGATTTTTGCCTTTTTTAATGGCCACTCTGGTGAAACCCTTGTAACCAGTGCTAGCGCCAAAAGGGGCAAAAGTCAGTGTCAAGTCAGCCAAGACCCTGGATGTTAACCGAGTTGCCTGCCTGCAGATGCTGCTATAATTGTAAACCCATGTTTGCCTGTATATATAATATATATATATATGTATATATATATATATATATTTGTATATAAGTATATCTGCAGCTATTGACCTGGACCAGTGTTCGTTTTATGATTGTCGCCTACTGAAACGATTTACAATCAATGCGCATGAAACACACAACTCTAACATTTGCTTGTATTTTGTGTGCATGTGTGTATCTGTGTGAGTGTGTTTCTGTATCTGTGTGCAGATTTATGCCTGTGTGGGTGTTATTATGAAAATGAAATTAGTTTTGTCATAAAATATTCATTAGCTGGGGCATTGTAATTTGCATTAATTGAATTGTTTGTTAAATTGGAAAATTTTCAACGCCATTTTATAAATGTTGCTTAGTTTGCTTCCAGCTAAAATGTCCCCACTGCCCATTTCCAGTGTTTCAATCCAAAAAAATAAGTATATATATATATTTGTAATATAAAACCAACAACAATAACCATAACAACTTTGTATACGCAAAGCAAAAACAACAACAACGACGACCATTACAATAACAATAATCATTAAATGAATTAAATATGACCACAATGCGATTAAAACAAAAACAAAAAAATATTTCTATATATATTCAACATGCATGGCAGCAATAACAAAAAAAAAAAGAATAATAATAATCAGCAAATAAGATGTGTTGCAGAAAATGTGCTTACAGAAAATTTCTGGTTTTTTTGCGTTGTGACAAAACTTAATTTTGGCTGCCAAGAAAAGTAAAATATTTCAAGAAAGCTGTGCAGTCTTAGCTTAAAATCATTAATTTCTCAAATGAGATCCTCCAAACTATTGTAACTTGCATACTTTGGCGATTGACGTTATTGTATAACCGCATCCTACAGACAACAGGAACCTACCATCTTGTAAACCAATCCGTATGACAGTGTTCTTAAATAAATAGAATTTCCTAGCGAATAAGCATCTAGTTCTTTGCTAGCTACGACAGTGCTAAGCAATTGGGCCACTTGCTCACTCACAAAATCGTTAATGAAAGATATTGATCATAAAAGTATTTTTTATTTATTTATTTTTTGTTTAGTGGTACAACTAAATTCAGTTGATCTTATAATTAAACAATTCTTAAATTAATGAAGAGTAATACTTAAACAAAAATATGGCTGATCGGAACATACTTTGCGAAAAGCCTATGATGAGATGTCGCACGCAGCGCTGAAGTGGAACTCGCAAGGCACCAGACGACGCGATCGATCACAAACAACTTGAAGAAGAATGGTTCAAAAGGAAACTGTCATATCTTTAAACGCACTTCGAGCAATTGCTAGAGATAGGGACAAGTGGAAGTGCTATGTTGAAACCATAAGTTCCTAGAAGTAGTATGAATAATGTATTTATAAATTTTAATGAGAAAATTGTAATGTATAACCAACATTTATGCAGATGAAATATGAAACTTATCCGTATCCCTAGCCTAGATGGGTGAATTTTTTATAGACCGTCTCACATCTGGGGCTAGGAACTTGGTTTTACAATGTAAAAGTTGGAAATAGCAAGTAACATAAAAGTTTAAACATTTCTCAACAATGAAGTCAAAAGTTCAGAGTTGAGCAAGTTGGGTTTTCATAATGCATGATTGGTCAAATATGCTCGATTTGGCGAATCAAGATAAGTTTAGATAAAGAATGAGAAAATCAATCATTTGTAAAAGAGGAAATCTTAAAGATTACTGTAGTTAGAGCTGAAGATGCGAAAAGCATCACAGAATTTTGATCTAAAAACTGCTAGTGCCTTCACTAGGACTGGTTCGTGTTTCGTCAAAGATGCGCGAATCGAGATGAGATCATTTATAAAAATAATCTATTATTAATTAGGTTTTAAGATATGATATAGGTAGACAGGTAGCGCCATTAGAGTTCTGTTAGCCTTAGTTTTTGCTGTTAATGACAAATGTTAAAGTGCAGCAATGTTAATGTTTTGCTGTTATGTTAGCTATAGAAGTTGATATGTTAAATAACAGTGACTGTTAAATTTAGACAATTCTTGGGAGACACTTCTGGGACGACTCTACCTGTGCAATTATATCATTCTTTAAAGTTTAAATAATTATTGAGTTTGCATATTTGTTATTTAAATATTATTAATAATTATTAATTAATTGGCGCATTTGCCTAACACTCGCATAGCTAGCAAACAGACGCTATTTACCTAAGAAAATCATAATTTACCCCGCCATTGAAGCAATGATACCATAGTCGTCAGGGCAATCATTTATTATTAATTTATGGGAACAACCATAAGGTTCAGTTGACCTTATAAGTAAGCAATTTAAAAATTAAGAAATATTAAATAATAATGAGGAAAATAATATATAAACCTAATCGGTATCCCCAGCCTGATGGGTGAATTATCCATAGATATGCACTGTCTCACATCTGGGTTTGGCTAGGAACTTGAATTTACAGTTTAAAGGTGAAACCATTTGGCGATTGGTCAAAGGTGCACGATTTGGCGAATCAAGATGAGTGAAGAGAGAGAAATAGATACTTTGAATATATCGTTCATGAAAGTATGAAATCTAAAGGTTAAGTTAGTTTGCGCATAAAACGCGAAAAGTATCGGTTAGTTAGTATCGTACTTTAATGTAGTGACTTCGGCTAACTTTGAAAAACTTTGGTCTGCTGATCTTAGTAAATCAGCCAATAAAAAATCTTCAACACATAAGTGTAAGAATCTTGGGCTAAAGTGTTCTAGTAAGTCGGACATAACATGACACCGAATCGGTCAAGTTTCGATCTAAGATGAATTCTTTCTATGAAATACTCAATTGAACGGCTTTTTGACTTAAATTAAAAAGAGAAAAAACTTTGAAACTGTATTTTTTTTTTTAGCTAATAATTGAATTAATGAAATTATAACAGATTTTTCGCAAGAATTCATTTTGTTTTAGTTGAGAAATAGTTGCATTATGTATAGCCTGTGGCAGAAATTGAACATCTTTATTGCCATCAAAAGATCATTATAAACAATTTCTTACAAAGTCTGATTCCTACTATCGTTTTTAAAGTAAAAACTTTAAAAATACGTATGCATTCACAAGTACCAAATACAAAAAAAGCATTTTTTCAAAGGAGCTCCGCATATACACGATCTATGTTAGTTCTTGGCAAAACTGTGGATCTGTGTGTATCGAGAGCTTGTCTGATTTGTTAACGAGTCTGGCAACGGAAATCAGCTATCTTGTCAGAATTTCGAGATATTTTTCGTTATGTACACGTATTTATCCTTTTATTTCATAAAAGTTGGGGAAATTTGAAAGTTATACAGTTCTACTGCCTTGTTTTTAAAACTTAAAAGAGCTCACGGAGGTAGGAGCGTCTCGGAGAGTGTTAGTTTTTGTTTCTTTTTTTCAAAGCTTATTGCATTGTTTTTTGGTTCTTCTCTTATTCTAAGACTAACAATAATTAATCAAATCTTACTATCTAACTTATATTGATTACAATATGAAATGATTGCATTAATTCGAGAAGCCCTTGAAATTCTTGGCTGGGTTGGCAAATCTTTGCGCTTCAGTTGCTTCCGATTGCAGACTCGTAAGCGGCTTTCCGAGCGGATTTTCAAGTGCAGCTAGCTTTGCTTGGTGCTTACTCTTTCTTATCTAAAATTTCTCGTTGATAAGACTTGAGACTGTGGTGGTCTCTATGGTTGTTTTCGCTGCGTAGTTACCATGATGCCCTTAGTGATGGTTCGTAGAATCGTTGACTGAGCTCGCTGTACAATTTCAGTGTTCTTTTTAAAGCGTTTCCCTATACTTCACAGCCGTATGTCCAGATGGGTTTCAGCATGGTATTGTGGAGGTGTTACCTTATACCCCAGAGTAAGAGGAGAATTGGTATCAGTCAGTGAAGAGTGTTTATATTGTCTAGAGAGAGAGAGAGAGAGAGAGAGAGAGAGAGAGAGAGAGAGAGAGATCTGCGATACATTTGGCTAGCAATACCTATTGGTATGTGTAATTTTTCATCTGATCTCCAAGCTGATATTGCTTTCGGTGTTGATGGAAGTGCCCAGGTGCATGACAACTTTAAAAGTAGAGCTGTACGCTATAACATGGGAGTCTAGGCGCCGTGCATCTATGGTTGTAAACAGCATATCCACTTTGTCTTGCACTCGTTAACCACAAGATTAATTTTCGCTGATTGATTTTCGATTGGGGTAACACAGTGGTCTCTCTTAAAATACCCAATGAAGTCAATATCATCGACGTATGCTAGGAAGCTGGACACTTTTGTAGAAATTAGTGCCAGTACGATGTACACCAGCCGTTCGCCGTACATGAAATTATAGAGGTTGCACGATAGAGGGTTAACTTGTTTGCAACCTCTAATGATATTTCCCACCTTAACAGAACTACACGCTTACAATGCCCAATGGTGCAGTAATACATAACTCAGTTCTCACTATAAATTTAAGCTATATTTCTAAGTAGACTTAAGCTCTATTTTGTATCTGAACAATAAGAGCTTCAGTTGCGCCTTGATGAAATACTAAAATCACAAAGTCATTATTAAGGTAGAGCGGCTGCCTATTATTTTTCAAAAACAAAACAGCTACAACGTGTGAAAAATCACAAATCCCTGATACATTTTGCACAATAAACTCTATTACATCAATTTCTATTTAATACAATTTTCTTGCTCTTTATTTTCTCTATTTTCAGGTGAGTCAAAGAACTGAAGCTGATGCTGGTCTTTGTTTTTTCCAGGCCGATAATAAAGTAAGAAGTAAGCAAGAAATTGCCAAAAGGCGCATAAATTTATGCATACAGATGTAATGATGTGTATGTAAGTAAAAGAAGATTTTCTTATTGATTAAATTACGCATACGTAGCCGTACACAAACCATTTTCAATCAGTCTTTGTGAATATGTGTCCCTTAGAGGCATTAAAATGGCACAAAGCAGGCATGTGTATGTGCGTACGCTGCTCGATAAATTTGCAGCCATTACAATATATATGTGTATATATCTATATATCTATATGTATGCTGAATGCCTTTTTGGTTATGTGCACATTGAGCTGGAGGGTTTTTATTTTGAAGCCACATATTTGTATGTCCTTTTGGTTATACTCATTTCATCATTGCCATTGGTTTTATTTCACTGGCTGAACGTTATTTTTTTTTTTGCTTATGTTCTTAATTAATGCTGTCACACAAAGTGTGTGTGTGTGTGGGGTGTGCCAGATATGCTTCGAAGACGAATTGTAGCCTCGGCCCCCCCCCCCCCCCCCCACAACCAGCCATTAAATGCTCTTGGCTGCAAACAGCTTTATTACGCTGAAATTTTGCTGCAAGAGAGATGTGCGGCACAGCATAGCCCATTTGTGTGTGCCGCACGTAAGCTTGCTCTGTCTGCATTATTGCTGTGGCAACACAATACATGGCGTCCAGCCATAAGCAAAATAGTTCTAATGCTCTATTTTTTTGCTCCATTCCTGAACTACTACTGCCCAGCTGGCTAGTCAATAACGTCGGCTGTGCCTCAAATGCGGCAACACTCTTTTTTTGTTTTGTTGCTGGCTACGTCACAGTTAGCAGCGGAAAGTGAAAAATCCCAAACGGAAATACATTCATTTGCTTGTTTTACTTTTCCAATTTCCAATGCCGGAGGTTGCCATCGTTACACATGTACGCTCAGGCACTTTCTATCTGTCTAAATGTCGCTGTGTGTGTCTCTCTGTGTGTGTGTTGTGCCTGACTGCCGCAGTCACGTTTGAAACATTAAAGTTAGATTTATGACTTTTCGGGTTATAAAATGACTTTAGATTGATTCCCGTCACATGATGACAGTTTTTCTCGTTTTTCATTCAGTGCTTACACACACGCAGACAGGGTATCATGCAGTCACTCCCACACAGTTGGTCTCTAACATATGTATGAGCCAGTGTATGTGCTCATTCATTCGCATTCCTGTCAAGCGTGTGGCTTGCCCTGATGCAGCAGTAGTGGCTCCTGGGCTATGCTGTGGCTCCTCTGTGGCTCTCAGTGGTCTTCTGGCCTCTGGCCCAGCTATTTCTTTGGCAGTTATTCATGCCAAGTGTGACTTGACTTTAGCTGTAGTCGCTAACCCCGGCACACGACCAAACAGTCACCAGCCAGCAGCCACCAGGCACCAGGCACCGGGCACCATGTGTAGACAATGAATTTTTAAGTTGTTTATAAGTTGCCTTGCTGTCGCTTTGCTCATTTTTTTTTCCTATTCCTATTCCTGCTCTACTATTGCTTGGTTTTTTGTTTTTCCGCCACTACCAGGCGGAGTAGAAATCGTCTTGTTACAAACTGTGTATATGCACGCCTTTGGCGCAGTTGCCGCCCCGGGTTCCACCTCTGTGGAATTTACTATCTCTTTGTATGGGGCTGCGTAAATGCGTAAGCCCAAGACAGTCGTTGGCACGCTTGGTTGCCGCATCTATGTGGACAGACGAAGACAGACGAAGACGACGATTTTGAGGGAGCGTCCGTGGGCTGGGGCATTAATTTAAGTATACATTAATTTCAATGCTGTTGAAATTTGACAAATTGTGGCACAAAATGACAAAGGCAGTGCGCCAAATGTATATAAAGTATATCGCGTCATGTGTCCCACACACACACACACACACATGCATAAGCTTTGTCATTTGTTTCAAAATACACGCCCACACACACACACACACACACACAGATCTGGACACACACAGATACACACATATACATAGAAACGTTTACGTTATTAACGAGCGCATACAGTCACAGTTGGCCGCAACTAGGCGCATTACTTTTGGCCTAATCAAAGGCAATTTTTAATTAACCATTTGCAGCAAAAAGCAAAGAGAGGAAAGAGCAGCCAGTGATTATTGCTAACCTCATTTTAGCCTGGACGCCATCGCCATCACCAGCGCCATCGCCATTGCCACATTGATGAAGAAATGTCAGGCAGCAGCGTGCATTAGTCTCGTACACTGAAAGAAATGTACGTTAAGTTAAGCAGTGCAAGCAGGCTGCAGGCAATATCAAGCAGTGCTTTGAGGACAATTTGTATATTTTAGTACTGAAGCAATAGCAACTTTTAACTTTGCAGTGCGCAAGCAGTGCTCAACTTTGACATTTCCCCGTACTAAGCAGTGTTCAAGCAGTGCGCTTTCAACAGCAGCCTCTGTCTGTTAGCTGCTGCACATTTTTTCGCACAGTGCATGCATTGACTGACCACCACGAAAGCCGCATCAAATGTCCGTGTTCATTAGCAGCGTCCTGACAAAAGGAAGCCATTCGCGATAGAGTTATCAAATGCAACCGCACAAACTAAAAGCTACTGTGGGCAGAGGTGCTGCGCCCACTGCCTATCCCCACTGTTCACTTAAAATGCCGCTGCACACAAACAAATACATTGTAATGGCTGCGGGGAGATAGCGAAAGAGAGACAGAGAGCGAGAGAGTAGTACGTGGTTCACTTGGGTCCGGCAGATTTGAAACGCTAATTACGTGGTCATTAATTGCGCTAATTATTTTTCATTTTCTGCCCTGCGTTTTTCCACTGCTTTCTTTTTAATGTTAGTTCTCGTTTTTTTTTTCAGTTTTTTGCAGTTTTTCAATTTCAGGCATTTCATTTTGCGTCATTTGCATGCTGCATTTGCATTAACCAACACTGTACCAACACTCGTGCTGTCACACTTGCACACACTCGCTCGCTCGCTCGCTCGCTCACTCTGCCTTTCTCCCGGCGTCTATTATGTCTGTGTTGGGATTTTTCATCTTGTTCTTGTTTTATTTGCTTTTTTTTTTGTCATTATGATGATTTTCTTATGCATTTTGCAGCGTTCCTTTTTTTTTTTTGTGTAATAAGAAAATGCGCATGAGGTAATTTTCCTGACTATTTGCAGCATTTGGAAATTGGGCACAGGGGGGCTGGTGTGAGCTGCGGGTGTTGCTGCTCTTGCTGGGCAATGTTGGTAACATTTCTGTGGTTTATTTTTCAGCGCGCTTTAAACCGCAAGTGACCGACATTTTGTGTTTTCCTCGTTGCTGTTGTTGCTGTTGTTGTTGTCGCTAAGCAGAAATGAAAATGGCTAAAATGTGCCGCTGCTTTACATCCCCCCCTATGCCTTCTCTCGCTGTAAGCCAAGCTTTTTCTGGCGCTGTCACTGCCGGTCTTGCCGGTGTTTGCTGTTGTAGGTGTCGCTTGTCTTTTGGTGTCGCTGCCGGTGTCGGTGTCGCTGGTAATTTGATGAAAATGGCACTGCTCTATATTACACTTTGCGCTAATTGAAAGTTTCATCATCATCAACATCATCAACGGCATCATCACCATCATTATCAGCAGCAAACAGCAACACAAACTGAAACAGCAATGACAACGTTGAGCATAACACCAAAGACAAGAGCAAAGACTAAAGACATCCTTGCTAATGCCATCAAAGTGGCAGCCACTGGAGCAGGCTTTGCAGCAACATCCATCCACGCTGCATTATGAATATGCCATGACACCACAGGATGGATAATACACTACCAACGACTGTATGTCAATGGCTCCGAATGTAATTGCATTCATGGGCTAAGCCTGCGCAGCTGATGAGCCGGCTTAGGTTACCAGTACTCAAATCGGCAACCCAAAGTGTAATGAGTCACATCAAGAAATTACTCAACAGCAATTTGCCTGCTTTCATGTCTTCAAGAATATAATGCCAAGAATTTTTAATGAATATTCTTTCTATATTTTAACAAGTTTTGATTTAATTTTTTATTGCATTTTGTTCTTGTGCTGAAATACTTATGTCTTCAGTCTTGCCATTTTTGAGGCGTTCTAAATATATAGACTTTTATAGATTGGTATTTGAAGTTTGCAAAGTTCACGGCCGGGAAGCTAAGTTTATCCAGAGTGAACTTAACTTGCTTACATTTTCTATTGTTTAATTGAATGCGCGAATCCGAAAGCCATCCATCGCGCTCTAAATGTTAGGTGTAGTGCTGTTTGCGCTATAATCTTTGAAGCAATTGACTGTTTCATCGGGAAACATTTATGTTTTTAGCTGGTAATCTGTCGTAACATCTTAGAACTTATAGAGAATCGGGCTCAGCACGCTGCCTTACGGAACTCCAGCTGAGAATGTAGGATGCTTGTGCCGCAACTTATAGCAAAAATTCTACGACTAAAATAGTTTACTCTACTGATCCCAATTAAATCCTATTATAAGGCATACTTTCTGCAATTATAATAAATATGGAAATCTATATCTATATAACTTACGGCTGTTTCTTTATTTTTGGGGTATAGAACTTTAAATTGCAATACAACAACGATGGATTATTCGATTGGAATGAATTTTATTAATTCAAAAGATAAACTTGTGGCATTACATATGAAAAATGATTTTTGGCATAAAACCTCCACGGCTGGCTCGTTTATAGTCCAATCTGCAACGTGCAACTTTTAATGACTTTTCCAACATTTGTGGCCGTATATTGGCAATAATACGGCGAATGTTGTCTTACAAATGGTTTAGCGTTTGTGACTTATCCGCATAGACCACTGACTTTGCCTAGAACCCACAGCAAGTAGTCTAGCGGTGTTAAAACACAAGATCTTGGAGGCCAAAACGCCAAATAATGCCAAAACAGATCGAAAACGTGAAATTAGTCGGCGGTCACCAAACGTGTCGTTTAATAAATCAGTTTTGGAACGAGCTGTGTGACAAGTTACGTCGTCTTGTTGAAACCACAGCTCCTGGACATCATGGTTATTGAATTCTGGAAAGAAAAAGTTAGTAATCATGGCTCCATAGCGATCATCGTTGACTGTAACGGTCTGGTCATCATCGTTTCGAAAGAAGTACGGACCAATGCTTCCACCAGCCCAAAAAGCGCACCAGACAGTCAGTTTTTCTGTATGTAGCGTTATTTCGACATGCACTTGGGGATGAGCTTCACTCCAAATGCGGAATGCGGCTGTTTAGAAGTACGCTTCATCGCTAAGCAAAATTCGCTTATGAAAATCGGGAACAACGGCAATCTCGACGAATTCTTACTTGATGATAGTTTAGCTTCAATTCTTGCACGAGTTGGATTTTGCAAAATTTTCCATAGAGTAGATGGACACAGATTCAATTGCTTGGCTAGTTGCTATTTGCAAGCGTTGTTCAGGCGTCAGTCAATTCATGATGAATTGCCAAATCCAACTGAGAATAAATCACTTGACAGCTGTTAAATCGCTCGCCATCTATGTCCCGAAAAAAAACACCCTTTATATAAAAGAAAGTCGTAATTTTTGGTTTATAAAATATGAAATAGTTGAGTTAAATATTACCAAAATACCATGCTATATGCACTGCACTAAAAGCATATTATATATTTTTACAAACTTCTTAAAGTGATTATAATTGTCTTGCACTTCTGCAACGAAAAAGCAAAAACTTAACAAAAAAAACTAAACTTTACTCAAACATTTGGTTATGCAAATGCTTGTGAGCCAACATTTTTGGGCGATTTTAAAGTTTGCACAAAACTTGAAATTAACCAAGAACTCAGTGAGTAAGCCCATACCAGCTTCTAAGTTCTTCACTTGAAGTAGTGCAAATATGTTGTACTGGTTGGTGGTGGTGTGCTGCTACCCAACACTCCCAATACCCCATTTCCCAACACTGCACTGCGGCAATCGACATAAATGCGTGCTGCAATCGACGACTCTGATTATGATTTATACCATGATGAGACAGTTCGAAAGCTGCTGTCAATGCAGGCAATGTATGACTCTGACTTGGGTTTCCAGTCTGCCACTGAAATAATAGCTGTGGGAGAAACTACCACATAATCTGTGATATTTTTAAAGCATGCAAAATAATCTTGTACAGCGACAAGCAGGTCTGGAGCAGCGCAGCATGTGCCAGCAGCACTGGGTCTTTCGGGCGCTGGCACGTATCTAATTTATGCCATCTAACAATATACAAACAACAATAACAGCAACAACAATTGAGACAACAAAAACAATGGCAATGGCAGAAAGCGTATTAGCAGCTGGAAAGTTGGCAAGCATTTGTTCGGGTCTTCCTGGTTGGCTTTACTTAATGTGAGAGGTCACAAGAAGTCAGGACAAAAACGAAACAAGAACAAATGTAAAAAGATATAAGTAGAGTAGCGTAGCCAAGTTTGGAAAAGTTTTTTTTTGTTTTTATACTCTAATCGATCGTACTTACCTAGTTGGAAGAGATACGTAGAGTATAAATATAATAAATTTCTTGGACTTTTGACTTTTGAGCTTGTTTAAGAAATAACCAAAAGAAATTTGGGGGCTACTTAAACTTTGTGAAGATATCTGCAAGAATTATAAGTCAATTTTTTTTGCTCTCAAGGGTTGGAATATATAGAAATTTTGCTTCTTGGGTTTTAGAGAAGCCACAAAGTAACCTAAGTAATGGCCTTAACTCTTTCCAATAGAATTCAAATATTTTTGTGAAACTTTACATCTTAAGTTGTACCAATTATAAGCAACTGAAAAATTGTAGCTACTTGTCTCATTTGAATGATTATTTTATTTACTAGAAGAGCTCAAATATAATGTTCTTTTGCTGTTTTAGTGAACAAAAGCAAAGCATAGATCATTTACGAAGAAAGATGAGAATCGAATTGTATCTTAACTTCTCGGAAGGCCATTGCGCTGCTTACTTTGTGACCTACTCTGTACAGACCTTTTTACCTTGGAACGCATCCATAGCGTGGCCGAACTTGGTGTTCTGTTCGATCACAAACTTAAGATTAAAAAATACCTCTACAACATTGTGAATAAAACTAGAGAGGATCTGTACTGAACCTTATGAAACCAAACTGCTGTATGTTACCCTCATCCGTGAAAATCTGGAATAGTGCTCTTGTGTTTGGAGCCCTCAAGACCAAATCTTTCAAGAGTTGATTGACTCCGCACAAAAACATTTTCTAAATTTTTATCTACGTGGTTGCAATCAGGGCTCCTAGCAACCGACTCGCATACTAAGCTTTTAGATTTCACCCCATAAAATTGACTTCCCTATAAGCCAAGGCTTTTCTCTACTTCTTAAAAAAATTTCTTTTTTGACATTCTAGATTAAAAATCCCTTGGCAGCGACTACTTCTCCCCATCTATCTAACAATATTGGCATACCAATTTTAAAAAAATGTGTCCACGCTGGCTTCGAATCATTTATTGGGAGTATTTTTTTATTTCATGATCATTGGCTTCTCTTGCTTTTCTATCGATGAAGGACGCTTTTACCAAACTTTACCAAACATTTATTTTTTGGAGTTCTTTTTATATATCCATATATATAGTTCATCTCAAGTTTCGATTCGATGCGAATATTCCTGCGTTTTAAATCTTTCAAGAAGCGTTTTCAGAGATAAAGTTTACCATTCGACTTCTTACAGCACACACCCACTTATCTTGCTTTGGCAAAGCAGTTACTGTCAACGATTCTGCGAGTGCAGTTAGGATCTTGATATAGTCAAGCCTCCCAATTTACCTACAACTTTCTCAAAACTTTGGGTTCACCAATGAATAGAATTGAAGCTTTTGAAATGTGTTGCTATAGACGTATTCTGAAGGTTCCTTGAACTGACAAAGTATGAAATAAAGAGGTTCTAAGAAGATTGGATAAAGATATAGAACTTCCAAAAACTTTTATAACAAGAAAAACGATGTATCTTCATCAGAAGATTCGAGGGCAATTGATTGTGCAATACAGAATCGAAGTCAGACATGGCATGGAAAGAAAACAAATGTCTTGGCTGAGGAATATCCGAAACTAGACAGGGCTAAAAATGTTGGAGACTTGATACATACTGCTAGAGACAGAGAAGAAAAGTTTAAATATTATTTATTTTTTGTGATTGCACAACATTCAATTTGTGAACAAACCATTAAAGAATCTCTTTATCTTAAGCTCTGAAATCGATACGAATTACAGAAAACCTGTATTTCTAACGAATGCAGTTTATTTGAAATAAACTTAAACAAATGTCGAAGCTGCAAAAAGAAGACAAATAAGCTATGAAGTCCGATCAACTATCCTTTTTTCGAATCATATTCGCAAACTATAGTAATCTTTACGATTTCACGAATATTATGAACAGTCTACCGACTTCATCTCTTTCTTCATTTTAACACAAGTTGATGAGCCAAATCGTGCATCTTTGAGCAATCCGGAACTATGAAAACCCAACTTGGTCAATTCTAATCTTTTGGTTTCCTTTTTTGGAATTGTTAAAATTTTCATCTTTTATACTGTAAACACAAGTTCCTAGCCAGCCTCAGTTATGAAATGATGCATATCTTTCAAAAATTCATCCATCAGGCTAGGGATACGGATTGGTTTTATATTATATTTTACTCGTTATCATTTAATATTTCTTAATTTTAAGATTTTCAAGTTGTTGGCTTATCTCTATGTTAAATGTTAATAAATTAAGTAAAGAATAGTTGTAACAGACAGACTACTTGAACTACCCTCGCGTGAAGTTCACTGTGAAAATATTAATAGATAAAGTGTATATTTTAGACGTTATGCTCTGACCATAGTTGGCTCGTTTATGTTGCCTTTCTTGCTTTCTTGGCCAAAACATACACACACATGAACAGAGACAACACACACAGACACACACACCCCACTCACCCCACCATACACACATTTACCAAATGCAGAAAGTTAACAAGAACATCTCTCAATAGCTCTTTATGAATTGTTCTTCTTTTATGGATATTTTCTAGCTTAGCAAGTAACTCTCGCACAAATTCAAGAGCTCCACAGTCCAACAGTTCCCGAGTCCGAGCTTATTGAAGCCGTAAATAGCTAGATATGATTTTCTTAAAACATTTTTCTCTCTCTCTCTCGCTTTGTCTTTTGCCTTTGTTACGGCTTTTTTGTTTGTTTTTGTCTGCCTTTGTTGTTGGCCAACAACGTGCTGCTGGCCGGGTTTTTCCATATTAAATATATAAATATACATAAATATGGATGGATGGATGGATGGATGGCAGTAGACTATTCCATTTGCTTGTGTTTGTATTATGTGTTGGCCCTGGGCTTCGACAACAACAAAATGAAGACATAAATGGACAGTTGAAAATTATTGCATATTAAGTATGGAGGGGAGGGGAATACAAAGAGCAGCAGCAATACAATATGAAGAACAAAACAAATTCAGAATACCGTGACAAGACAGATTGAACATGTCGCCAAAGTCAACCAAATACTGTTACGCTTCAATGTCCTTCTCACATAGCATATATATCCTGTATGCGCTGCATATACCACTGCAAGTCCTTATCGTATTTTCTTGCTTTCTTTCTTTCTCTGTGCCATCTTACAATAACGCTGACAGCCTAGCCTCTCTGTCTGACAGTCCAGGCGTGTAATTTAAAACTTGGTTTAAAAAAAAATGAAAAACATAAAGTCAGACATGGTCGTGCCACGTACTAACTGCAACTTGTACTCCGCTTCTAAGAGGTTTCAGCAAAAACCAAAAAAAAAGAAATTTGCATAAAAACGCAAAAAAAACTGAACCACTTAAATTCTGAACTAATAGGCAAAAAATTTCAAGCCATAAGTTCATTTAAGGCCAAAATGCCCTAAAGCCGCATTTTCAGCTCAGAGCTTACAAGTACAAAAAAACTGCAGATTTTTTGCAGCTTAAATTGTGTTGGTGCAAAATAAATTTTAAAAGTTTCAAAAAGTAAGTTTTGTACATAAAAAAAACTTTTTCGCAAAATAAATTATAAAATTTTAATAAAGAAATTAATGCTTAAATAAATTTTAATATGAGTAAAACGAATTGAATTTAATGGGAAATAGTATGTCCCTAAAGGTCGAAAAATCTAGGAATTAGTAAAAATTTGCTTTAAGATCGACAAAAAAATATTATAGTAAATGTGTTTCATTTATCAAAAGTAGTAGAATGTTGCAATATTATCTGTCTGAACTGAAGGCAAATACTGTACCAATCCCATAAACGTAATACAGTCTGAATGAAAGCAAAAGAGTTCCATGAATTTCTACACATGAGACTTCAAATAAATTATAAAACATTTATTGAAAAACAAAAAACTAAATTACTGCCGAAATAATTTTAATATGACAAAAATGTATTATAAAGGGTGATTTTTTTTGTAAGGGAAAAGAACTTTAAATTGTAATTAAACAACGCAGGATAATTCGATTGATATGAATTTGATCTATCTACGAATTTGATCCCTACGAAGGCTTTTCACCGTACTCTGTTTTGCGCTGGTCTGAGCTAGTTCTTGTAGAACGTCGTGTTCGTCGGCTTCCTTGAAGGTTTCAGTCTAGTGCAATTCGCACAATGCTGCTTGGGTTCTTTTTGAGAGCATGTCCTATACAGGTTCATTTTGTTTGCCTGATTTGCAGGTGAATAGGGGTGCAGCTGTGGCGCTCTACAGCTCTGCATTTGATATTCTGTTAAGCCAGAATATGCCGCATATTATTCCCAAGCCTTCGTTGCTCAAAAAAACCTGCAGTTGCATTTACCTAGCACTGACAAAACTAGCAAATTGACGCTAAGTAAGTAAATCTCCATTGCTCCACATTTAATGTACATAAAGGGCTTCATTTGTGATATTTGCAAAATTTTTGAGAATTACCTTTAATGCTGCAAAATAACTGATTGATCTAGGTAAGCTGCTGCTCTGGGGTATTCACACTGATGGGACAGCAGCAGGTGCAAGTAGTGCAAAAAAGCGCATTAATCAAAATCTTAACTAAGAAATGAAATTGACTCGAGTGAAGCAAATGTGCGGATATTATTCAATTTTTGATTTGCGCGCAACAATAACATCAGTGAAGAGCTACGGGAGAATCTAGATTTTGGCAAGAAAAAAAATATATATATGTATGAGAAACATTTTTCATTTTTCATCTACAATAGGTAGGAAAAAAAAAAGAAACAGGGGACAGAAAAGTGCAGCTGGGCCAAAAGCAATCTGCATGAATTTCAACGAGCTGCAACATCATTTATACTCACTTGCCACGCGGCTTAGGGGCAGCGTACTGGCTGCTGCTGGGTGTGGCAAAAAATGCAGGGATTTTTTGTTAAAGTGTTTTACTTATATTTTTTTGACTTAAATTGCCATTGGGCAAGTGAAGTGGCAGCAGAGTGGCGACGAGTGGCTTTCGCAATGGCATACCAACGGACCGGACCTGCCAATGTCGTCGTCGCACTCACTCAGCGACCAGAACACTGCGCCATCTACATGCAACATTCAACGTTCATCGTTCAACACTCAACATTCAACATTTATCGATATGCGCTGCTTGAGTTGATTGCGAGCATGATGAGTGCATTCATTGTCGACTTGCTGAGTCATTCCAAGCTACGTAGCTACTATTATTTTTTTTCTCCTGCAAACTTATCCATTATGGGGAATTCCCCTAGAGTAGTGCCAAAGTAGTAACACAGGCCACAAATGGTGTCGAGTAGTTGTCGCTCAAGTGACTGCTACGAGTTTAATGCGCTAATTAAAATTTTAACAGCTTGCAGCAGTAGATAGGCAGAGAGAGAGAGAGAGAGAGGCAGCGAGTTAAAAAATATATATTTCTCGCAGAAAGAGAGAGAGAGAGAGAGAGTTTGAAGTGTCCCAACTTAAAAGGTTCTTCTCAAGCAAAAATAAGATCTTGAAGTTTTGAACTAAATTGATATTTCTAATTTGTTGCAAACTATGCGGCAAGGGCAAAAGTGAAGAGAATGTTGAATGTTGTTCAACTTGAAAATATAATGATAGAATATTTTTTTTTTTTTTTATTTTTTTTTTTCATAGAATATAAAATAAAATACATAAAACTTAACCGATTGGAACGATTACAACTTTTGTAGAATTGATTAAGCAGTTGAAGGTATAAGAAGAGAATCTTAAGGAAGGTTTTGGTTTTGGTATTCTTTGGATTTTGTATTATTTTACGAGGCGGGGAAACATTGCCTGCATGCCATCGTTAATCCGTTCGGACGCTGGTTGCGCCGAGTTAACTTGCAATCATTTTTGGCTCCCATCTGGTTGACAACTATCAGCAGCTTCGCTTTGTTCAAATGCAAGCCAGAGATCCATCCGAAGATAAAAGATATTAAAAATGTTTTGCCAAATAAATGTGCCGAGCAATTAGCAATATATTCTCGCATACATGAGAAATATCAAACTCTCTATTAAAAAGTGTAAATCCAACTACAGCGATTGTAGAGCATGACAAATTTCAGTGAGGGCTGCCGTGAGTGGTTAGCACGGGGCTCCATTTCAGCTTTGATTTTATGATCATTCAGAAAAGTTTTTACTATAAAGAACATAAATGAGTTGAGACAGAAAGAGAGCATTGAATAGACAGTTCGCACGATAAAACAATCGCAAAAGTTGTAATGCAATGTATGAACAAGTGTGGGCCTACGCCCTTCGGCACTGCAAGCGCGAATGGTCTATTGTGCCCCCTTTCTCCTAGTTCTGCTACTTCAATGTTCCCATCAACTGAGTCAGACACTCTGTGAGATATATATCAGGTGTTTCTTCTTGAGAATGTAGTTGCCTAGCAGCTGTGCTCTTCTACGTGCCAGGGCTAGGAAGTTCGTGATTGGGTGCTCCATTGACTGGGTATTCTACTCACAGAATCTACTTGTTCTGTTGCCACCAAGGTGGTAAAGGGTACACACCCATTTTGTGTAAGTGATAGTTGCAGAGAAAGTGGCCTGTCAACGCTACACAAAGTGATCTGAGTTGTTTTCTATTTAAGAATACAGCTTCATTTGCTCTTGCCGCATCCAGGCACACAAATCTTTTTGAGTGTCTGAGATCCTCTCAATTGTTCCAGTTTTCTATCCATTTCGTCATGCCAGTGTTGAGTGTGTTATCGGAATAACCAAACATCGGACTTGGGCCTATAAACGATATGCCCGGCCCTGACTTAGTCTTAACATCCGCGGTGAGATATATCGTATAGATCATAATTGTAGAGATGGATTGTATAGAAGTTAAGACATCATTGTTGAAATTTAAGTTTTTGGCATAAAAAAATTAATATTTTTAAAATTTTTTCAAATATTCTTATAGAAATATCATATAACACAGACTTATTTGTGAAAAACTTCCAAAGTTGTATTAATGGTTGCGGGTACAACCAAACCATTTTGAAATAAGTTCTAAAAGCGGACTTGAGTTAAACTTAAACTTATTGTAACATAAATGCAAAAGTCATGAACTTTTTTTTTACATATTTCATTGGTAACTATTGAAAAATACCAAATAAAAAGTAAAATAATATTTTGTATTATAATAAATTCGTCACAAATATACCGACAGAGAATTCCCAGCGAGTTTAAACAACTTCAAAATTTTGCAATTCCCTTTTTTTTTGCATGTTTGCTGAAATTTTTTTCTTATGTTTGCCGTAATTCCGGCTGCCCGTTGCTGGTACTACTTACCTTAAGCTGTTCGTACATACTCTGTCTTTGGCATAAGCATCTTTGCGTTGGTTTCCGTCCCCAAACCGGCATATAAGCTCATCCTGTGCAGCCTAGTCCAAGGCACAGAACCCTATTTTCCCAGCGCATTAGCAACTCAAAAGTATTTCGAAGCTTTTTCTGTAATTGCTGAGCTGACTTCGCCTAGTCAGTCGGCGGCCTGCACATGTCTCTAACATAGCGCCAAGGGATGTACAGACAGACAGACAGACGGACATAACTTATATGTATATAGTATGGCATGGAGGCTGGGTGCAGTAAGCCAGCCCAGTGCAGCTTGACAGGAAACAGGCTGCGCCTTTTGCCAAACGGCATGCTTACGCACTGACTGACTAAACCATTTGCCATTTGCCGCTTGCTGCCTGCTGCACTAGTCATCATATGTCAGCAGATGTGTCCTGTGTCCTGTGTGCTGTGCTCTGTGTGCCATATACCCTGTCCCATGTCCCGGCATTTGGCTGCCGCTGTGCTTAATAGGTAACAAGTTGCAAGTTGCTGCTGCTTGCCACTGACGCAGGCAGCGGCCAAGTGGCAGTTCACTACGAGCTGACTGACTGCCATTATCTGCATCAGCACGCATAAACTTCGTTGGCACGCAAAAGAAAAAAAAAAAAAAAAAAACCAGAAAGGGAAAATAACGTATACAACAACAGCAACAAAATGAAAAGGAGCAAAGACAGCAACATTCACTTCCAGCTAGCTGCTAACATGTAACCATGTACTAGCTCCCCAAACGCCATGCATGCTGGTAGCCAGCTACATGCCAGCTAGCTTTGGCCGACGTCGAGCAGCTTGTTTCTAGAGCTGCCAACGGAACGGCGGAACAAGAAGTCATTTCTTTTAAGCGCAACGGAGGCACTTTTCTTGCACATTTGAACTCCGTATGCATTTGGCCGTAACCAGCCTCGGTAGCAACCCCGGCCTGTATGCTGCTGTGTACAACATGGCGTATACGCAACTTCAAAAGGCTCGCACATATGTGTGTGCGGTGTGTGTGTGTGTATAGGTGTGCATAGTGTGGGACGCCATTTTATGCATTTTGTGTTGCTGCTGCTGCTGCTGCTGCTCGACTGGCGTTGTCTTTAATTTGCTACACTTTACCAACACGCTGCGTCTGCCAGCACTTCCACAGCCCACAAGCGCCGCTGCCTTTTTCCGTAGAGTCATTCGTTTGGCCCGCTTTTGCTTGTTATAGAAATTCTGCTTCTCTGCTCGCGTTTTTTTTTTTTTATCATATATACAGTATATATAATTTCTTTTCGTATTTCATGCTTTTATTGCTTCATATTCTTTTGGGTTTTTAGTTATTTATTTATATGTACATGTGTATATATATACCCACTTATACTCTTTGCCAGTGAACGCGCGGGCGGGCGAACAGCGCAAATGCAAAAAATATAAAAGTAGAACTCAGCTCAATTCTAATGGGAATTTACAATTTTTTCACCAAAAATACTACAAAAAAAATAGCATCGAAAAGGAAAAGCTTGAGACCGAAGGCAGCAACCAAGATGAAAAAGTTAAGCATTTTTTTTTTTTTTGGTGCTTTGCAACACCAGCGCGCTGTTCTTTCTTGTAGTGCATTTTCTGTGTCCAGGCAACATTTTCAACTTCACTTGCTCCGCTTCTTGTCTACGCTGTCTGCTGCAGTGCCGCCGTTCAAGCAGAATTGCTGTCGCAGCAGCTCCAGCGCCGATTTTTATGTTACTTTCAAGCCTCCTAACACAGTTTGCCTCAGACGCCAGCTACATCTTTGCTTGCGCCACACAAGCTGAGGCGCAACATGAAAATTTATGATGCATTTGCCGCCCACACTAAGCAGCCAGCAGTGCTCAGAACTCCCCGCCTGATGAAGATTGCTGCAATGGCGAGTCGCTTAACTCGTTTATCTTATGGCCAGTGCACTGACTGCTTTTAAATTATTTCAGTTAAGTAAAATGTACATAATTGTAATGGAATTTATATTAGATTTCTTCAAATGGAAAAGCGCAACAAGAGCAACAATGCGAGCATCCAGGCATTCAGTTGACACTAGCGTCAACGCAAGCTGCTTTCCATTATTATTATCTGCTCGGATTTAAACAGAATTGCTTTATTTTTGCCATAAGAACAACAAAACGTAGAAGGATATTTGTTGACTTGCATTACTCAAGCGCTTGGTCCTTGTGCTTCTATTGCGCTGTACTATAAATCTTTTTATTATCTTAGTTTCTTTTAAAGTTAAAAAATACTTAACAACTCGTAACTGTTTTAGATGTATCTTCTCCAAAAACATTATATTTGTTATCAGCAAATATTTTGCAGCATTAAATACTTAACAGTTAAATCAACTGCCATATAAATAATTTAATTGCAACAAAGCCAAATCGAGCCTTAAAATATGTATTTATCATATTTAACTTAGAATAACTCTAAAAATTTATAAATATAAGTTTAAGTTAAGCGCTTCCATATGTTAATCCGTAATATTGCTCCACTTAATGCATAGGGGAAAAAATGTATTCCCGTTCCATTCCCGCTTCTCTCTATTAAAAGCTGCTTGAAGATAACAGGCACCTACAGTTCATAGCTGTATGTGAAATGTGCTGACTAGCGTCTATTTGCTAGCTATGCCAGTGCTAGGCAAACTCACCAGTGCTACTGCATGGCATATCACCCCCTATCTTTGAGTTTAAAGTCGAGTATGTTGCCGAGACCTAAATAATATAAAACAACTAAGCTCTGCTGAAAAATTTTTTGCCCGGCCGATTTTTCCTATGGAAACTATCTGCTACAGTTTATCAGCTTTAATCGAATTCGACATAGTTTGCTAAGCATCACATATTTCGCAGTTCCGCATTGTGTACCCAATTTGATGCCCAATATCTTGAATGAAGCCAACAGATATATATGTGAAGCTAAGCAGTGTTAAAAATAAATAAACATAAAAAACTCTTAAATTTGTTTTAAATATTAAATATAAACAATACAAACTTTTTAGTAAATTTCATCAAATGTAACGTCACAAGGAAACAAATCTGCTTCTTCTACTTTTCCAATGCGTGTGTATTTGTGCATAGGTGTGACTACTTCGTTGTGATTGGCTGGCCAACGGCTGACATTTTAAGTTCTATTTTTTTGGTGCTTATAATTCACACGGGCATGTTTTCGATTTAGATTAAGTACGATCACCATTTAACTTTATTTTATCTAATCGTAGAAAAATTGGTGATTGTACCAACATTCGTTTCACGTATACCTCCTGCCTTTTAAAAATCTTTCTAGTCTGACGTATTCAATATTGAGAGCTCCATCACATCTTTGAAAGAAGAGTTTTTTCAGATAATTGAGTGGGCTTGGAATTGTGGTGGAGCAAGCTTTGTCGATATAAATAATGCAGATATTATGCAGATAAGATAAGGAATAAAATGCTGAAGACTTAATTGAAATGTTTAAAAGCTGTGATGAAAATAGTGTTGATTATAACATTAAAGCTGACATTCACAGCAAAATTTGTTCAAAAGAGACTTGTACTAGGCGAAAAAACTTGAAAACCATTTTCAGGAAGTATATGTTATTTTAGGCCATGGACTTAATTTTCAACGAGTTCTTAATGATCTATTAAAAACAATATGACAAAGTATGCAAAGGCATGAATAATAAACGTAAGCAACAAAAGCTTATTGAAGATTATTTTCCTAAAGAAATATCTCTGCAGTAGCAGTAACTGAAGAGAACATAAAACATATTATGTTCAGTAAATATTTTTAAAAGCTTATTTATAGATGGAAACGCTTTATGCGGTATTTCCATAAAACAAAGTGTGAAACGATTTATACATTTTGCTCAGGAACGCATGTACCGCATTAACCGAGATACTTTGCCACTTCTAAGACCGATTTATGAGTTCCCATTTATTGAATTCCCAAATATATATATTTGTTTCCTTATAATTCCACTTGAGAACTTTGGGTCTCTACTAGAACATTCCATCGAACCCTGTTTTGCGCCGTTTGTTTAGCTCTGTCCCATATTGTGTTCGCCTGGGCGAGTTCTTGAAGACTGAATATACTCCAGGACGCCGTAGATTTTTGGATCCTTCTGCTGCCTTGGGAATTTTATTTCAGTGCCGTCCTGACAATACTGCTTGGGTTCCTTCCGAGAGCATGATCTATCCAAGTCCATTTTTTTCTCACCACCATATACCATATTCCATTACTATATACGATGCAAGAATAAATGGTATATGGCCAAACATTTGAAGAGGTTATCGAGGGTTCAGCTGTCATACGAGACAGCTGTGCATTGGATATTCTGTTTGGCCAGAATATCCCGCATATGATCCTCAAGCACTTATTGCTAAAGACTTGCGGTCTCTGTGTCATCTTTGTGGTGGTGCGCCATGTCTCATGGTGGAGCATGATGAGATGCCGCACGCAGCGCTGGAGTAGAAACCGCAGAGCGCGAGCCGACGTGGTCGACCCCAAACAACTTGGAGAAGAACGGTACAGAAGAAAACTGGTGACTTAACAAGCTTCAAGCAATTGCTGAACACAGATTTGGATCCTATGTTGAACATTAAGCTCCTAGAAGGAGTATGGAAAATTTACTTTGATGAAAAAACAACTCATGCACATTTTCAACGTCTTAAATTTAATTTTTTTTTGTATGTTCCTAAAAGATATCAATTTTTTTAATTCTTCTGCTTTTAATCAAAAAAAAATTCTTAAATATTTAAAACAAATTAGATTTCATGCGAAACTTTGGCAATTAAAATTCCGGGATTGTTGATTGTGCATATGTCGTAGAGTTTGGCTGAGTGGCTTGCAGCAAGAAGCAAAGCAATTTGAAACCGATTTGTATAATATGCGCAAATAGTTTTCCGCTTGCCGCTTGCAACAAATGTTTTTGAAAAGAAAATCTACACACACCGATGCACACGCACACACACACACAAACTCACACGCACACACAGATAATACAATGCCATTGGGCGACGCCTTTATCAATTTTATCTTGAAATATTTCCGAAACATTTCCCATTATATTTGCATTAGTAGCCACAGCATCCGTTTGCCGGTTTAACAGTATTTGCTTTGAGCGCTGCCGGCCATTGTATCTGCTGCTGGTATCTGCTCTCCATTTTTGGCCCAAAACCGAAACGCAGAACCAGGGCTACAACTAAAGCGCTTTTCGTTTGCTGCCTATGAAAACGAAAATAGCTAAATATAAAAAAGAAACGAAAAAAGAAAAAGAAAAAAACACATATAACCAAAGAAAAGCAAGCCTGCGTCTCAACAGGCAGCCCCTGCGCCAAAGCTTTGCCACTTGCCTGCCTCCTCATAGGCGGCAAGCATGCAAAACTATTGTAGTGTGTGCGGCGTATTCCCCAGCGGAAACTGCTTATCACACATTTCCACACAAGCCACACACACACACATACACACACGCACACACACGACCAACAACAACAAATGAAATACAATACAAAAATTGCTAAAAATGAATGCAAAATGAAACTAAGAAAAAGAGAAAAACCAAAAAAAAAAAAAAGTAAACGTATACGCCGTAAGGCAAAATGATGCGTAGACATGATTTCCGTACGGTTGATTTCGCACAGATCTGCCGCCATTGTTGTCGCTGCTGTTGTTGCTATTACGGCTCCAACTATTTGCTTGGGGATTTAGTTTCCTGGATCCTGGTCACATTCGGCAGCGCCCTTAGTGCTGACATATCTGTGTGTTTAGTCAGTGCGTGTATTTTGTTCGCACATCTAATCGGTGTTCTCAGTACATATATATATATATATATATATATGTATATATTTATATATATTATGGGTATACTATGTACTATGGACATGTACTGTATTATATAGTAATACTTTCTTTTTCCTTTGTTATTCCACTATGTAACTTAGGGCCTCTACGAATGCTTTCATACGGACTCTGTTTTGTGCCCTCTGCTTAGCAGTGTCCCACGACTAGCTGATCTTGAAGAATGGTTCGTCTCCAAGTTGCTGTTGGTCGTACTGTTTGTCTGCATCCTGTAGGGTTCCAGTCTAGTGCCATTCGCACAATACTGCTTGGGTTCTTTCTGAAAGCATGCGCTATCCAGTTCTACTATGTGGTTTGTCAAGAGTTTATGAAAATAAAGAAAAGGAGAAAGTTAGAATGGAATAGAGCACTTAGGAAATAATACTATCCAATTCGAGAAAGCCAGCTGCCTTGACTGGATTAGTCCAAAAGGTTGAAGTTGTAAGTCTAGGGTGGATCTAGCCACCAGACACTTGAAAAGATGTTGAGTCTTATGCGGGCTGCAGTTGCATTTGGGGCAGGAGTGCATTACCTGTGCGTTAATTCGCGCCAGGTAGGTGTTTCGAGACTGTAAATGACTTGAGCGGAGATGGTAGCGGGCTGTTCGTTGCTGCCGAAGTGGTAAGATCTCGGACTTATGGATGGGGCGTGGTCTGAGGACCAAGACTGGGTTCAATCTAGTTGTGGAAATGAAATTACCCACCGACTCCGTGTGGGAGCAACGCTACGTCAGATATGGCAGGTAACTAGTTACGGAAATGGATGCGGACAGGTTAAGGTCTCTCTGACAGAGGTTTAAGGAGTACGCCGCTATTGTTGGAGATGATGGTGCAAAGGTATGGGAAGCTAGTGACGATCTTAATTGCATTCCCAAAGATGCTGATGTTCCCTTAGCTGGAGGGGTTGAGGCGCATTGCCTTGGTCTTGGCTACGTTTGTCTTGAGTTCGACTTTGCTTGCTACTTCTTGGCTAAAGTAGTTGAGGTGCATTGCCTTGGTCTTGGTCTTGCCTTGGTTTATTCTAAATCCGACTTGACTTGCTAACCTGGTGAGGTCATCAGTTTTGCCGTGGGAGATCAGAAAGATGTCGTCTGCGTAAGCTAAGTCCTCAAGTTGAGGCTAGACGTGACTCTATGCTTGGGGTTGCACACTTCTTCTTTCAGTGCTTATAGGTTTGATAGTTGGACAGCCTAACGTAAAATCAGCGATTTAGTAAAATAATAACAGGATCATAGCTAGAAGAGCTACAGTGAACTGGGAATCCAATTATTTTCTAATTTTTTGATGAACACATCCACGGCAAATACCTCTCTCTTTTTAAGTTGCCTCTTTTTGTCTCCCACTGCTCGCTTACTTCACGCATTACGAGTGTTTAAATTTTCAAGTATTCTTGAAACTGTTTCGTTGTTCTCTATTCAAAAGCAGTTCTTAACTTTACTTTATCGCCGCCTCACCGCGGCCGAATACCTTATAAATAATACAAAACCTGTTAACCAATAAAGTTGCGAATTAATGCGGAAGTTGGCAACATTATCGCTTAGTTCTTCTGCTCTACAAAGTCAAAAATGTACTAACTCATTTTACTACAATATACATAAACTAGTGTTCGACTGGAACTGGCAACTGCTTGAAGTAGCATGTAATTCATCTTATTCCCCCAGGACAAGCGGCAACTGCCTTCCGTTGCCGGTTCCCTGTCACTTTGTGCTCTAAGAGCTATCCCGCCCCAGTACGTTGGAAGCAGCTGTGGCAGTGAGTTAGCAGTTGGAGTTCACCCCCCCCACAAGTGTATAAGCAACATTTGGCTTAGTTGACGCTGGCATTGCCACTGCCACTGACGGATGCCGTTTCTGATGCGTGGCAGCCATTGAAGCACGCGCCTCATTACGTGGCGCTGAGTCGTTACGTGTCATTGTTGCTGTTTGGCATTGCTTTACGGGATGGCGCATAAAATCCGTAATGAATTTTAGATTTCATTTCAATGGCGGCACACACAAAAAGTTATGGCCACAGGCTCATCAGCTCAATAGGCCATGGCAGTAGATGTCGTCGTCATCGAGCCGCATCCAGTGGGCCAAAACCGGTGCGAGTCGCACAGACAGACGTACAGTGCGAAATAACTTGTGACACCTTTTTTTGGGGGGTCGTATACAACACTTAATTTATGCGTATGTGTGTGTGCGTGTGTGCACACTCATACATATTTAAATTGTATGCGTGTGTGTATATCAGAGTGTTGGCCAAAATGGAACATCAAGTCTCATGGCTGGCTAATAGTTTTAAGTGACATAAGTGTCCAGTTTGCTGCAGTAATCGTTAAAAATTCGATGAAAAATCGTTAATAGACTTTTGCATTTCAAAAAGTTTTCTTATAGCAAGTTATTGTCTAAGGGACTGCGAGTTGAGATATTTTCATAGAATTTTACCTTGATAACATCTAAATGTTTGCTTTCAAAGTAGTTTTATTCACAATTTTCTTTATTTCCAATAAATTTCGCATTTTGGCTAGAAACTGCGAAGCAGAATTTTGATAGTTGATTGCTCTTAGTAGCTCTAAACTTTCAATGGACTCCATAGCTCTTCAACGTTAATGAACACTTGGCAGTAATGCAACTACAATATCTTTAAGTGACTTTTTGTGCTTATAGTTGACATAAAAAGTATCAATATATTTCATAACGACATAGATGAAAAGCACATTCTGAGCAACCAATCTACTGTCTCTCAGCCTAAATGTATGCTACACTTATTTCTGTTTTTGAAACATGGAACATTTGAATTTGAAAACTTGCAGCCAAGCTCCCATTAAAATCAAGCCTTGGACATAAACTTGAGAGTAGCTTAAAGTTTTCTTCACAAATTGTAGCTTATAATTCACAAGTGCTAATTGCGCAAGGGCCTGAGCTTGTTATGTGTTTTTAGGAAACAAGATTTATGTGTATGGTCGGTAGTTACTCGCTGTTGTTGTGGTAGTTTAATTTTTTTACGGAAATTAATTTACATCTTAAGCTTGTAAAACGTGTATTACACTTGGTGCTCATATTTTCATGTATTTATTGTAAGTTTATTGCCAACATTATTTTTTTTCTAAGGCAATAATAGGGAAATGTGGCAAATGGTAGCGTGATGGAAGTGCCTCTAAAACCGAAGTCCGGTGGTTCAATTTCCAATGGAAGTACTTTTGCGTTTGCCAAGTAAGAAAGTTTTTATTTGCACAAGAAAGTCTATCGTGGGGTGACGCTTAATTTTGAACAATAATTTAAGGAAATTCCCATGGCAGACGCGTATGCAAGCGTTTAAATATTAAAAATTAAATTGCAATTAAAGTTATGCGTATTATTTTGCCCAATCTGAATATCTCATATAATGAGCATTGGCTTCTAAAATTTATTGATAATAAAAGCTTAGTAAAAGTATAACTTCAAGCAAGAGTCATCAGCCTTGACAGCGAAATTTCTGAAAATATTTAAAGCAACCAACTAATCTTCGATAATAGAATGAGAGCTTCAAATTATTATTGTTCAAAAATTTAAAAAAAAATCAAAAGTATTGCAGAAAAGATTTATTGAGAAAGCATAAAACCCATCATGGGTTGTAAGGCTGCTTGATGATGATGATTCCAATTATTTATCTACCATCCATTGGTATAAAAACCTTGCCGATTAAAGAAACTCATGTAAGCAATCATAAGCGCTAACTTATTTGTTTCAGAAATACTTAAGTTTTTTTGCGTACAACTTCAAAACACAAACTTGTACGATTTTTCTTCAACACTTTTTCTGCGCATTGTTTGCCGGGAAACCATTCAACATCAACTGCGACTCATTGTCTTGACATTTATGGTATTGCCTTGGATGTCATATATACTTTATCAAAGATTTGCCAACTGTAATCGCTTAAGCGTTTCAACATTTGTAGATATGTACTACGATATTATGGAGGAGCACACAAAACGCAGCACCAAATCCCATTGTCCGTGCATCATTTGCACTTGAAGCAAACGCATTTACAATGCCAGCAACTTGACTCAACTCAACTCAACTCAACTGAACTGAGCTGAGCTGTGCTGAGCGTAGCTGACAATCATCAACCCGTTCTGTGGCCTGGCACAGCGCAGCCAAGCCAAAGTGGAACCAGATAATATCCACAACTGCTTCAACAACTCCTAGCCCATGCCAAGCAAAACTAAATCCAAAACCGAAAAACCCAAAAACTTAACTATTCAAACAGCAGTGAGCATAATTTTTCATTCAGGGTCGTTGGCTGCATGAAAACTTTTCACAGCTTCGACTTTCCAGTTGCATTTTCCGCCTTTTGTTATCTGCTGCCGCTGCTTGCGCGTGTGTCTGGCGCGACGTCTGTCTAGCCTTGAGGAGGGGTCTGTCCTCTGATGTCCTGCTTGCGTCTACTACTTGCCTACTGCTTGGCGGGCGCACTCCATCAGCATTGGATGCGCCCGCGGTCTGGCTGCAAATATAATTTTTCTTGCTTCTAATGCCAGATAAACGCAGACAAGAAGTAAAATACATGCGGCAAAGCGACAGCAGCCAAAAAAAAAAACACCGATATATATATGGATATAGAGATATATATATGTACATAGATGTTCGTATGTAAGTGCATATGCAAGGTCTGGCCACTACCTCATTCCTGTCGGTTGAATACAAACGAGCAACCAAGCGAGCAAAAAGTTCCTTAACCTCACATGCCCCGTGCCACTTTATTTGCTTCTTATGCCATGCCCAGTGTGCCCAGCACGCCTTACATTTCGTCTTCCATTATTTTCAACATTTATTTGCGCGCGTTTCGAAATAGAAAAAAAAAATACCAAAAGAAGTAGCAGCAAAAAAAAAAACGAATGAAAATAGTGTGCAATTTTCAAACAAATAGCTAGAAGTACCAAAGTGGAAAAGCAAATGGATTTGGCTATGGATTCTCGTCTATTCCTTGCTGCCTTACTGCTGCTGCTGCTGGTTCCCACATTTTTTGCTCCTTGCATTTTTCAATAATAAATGCAAAACTGTACTGCGTCTGTCTCCAGTCTGCGGGGGGTCTGGCCAAAGTCTGCTTAGATCTAGATCGTCATGTTTGGCCAAATGCATTTAGGTAAATACATATCTTTGCCGGCCGCCTGCTGCTGCTCCCTACACTACCCAATCCAAAGCTGGCGTCCACCCAATTGACGTAAATTGTGAACGTGTTTTTTGGCACTTTCAGTAACAAAAAAAAATAGATGGCTGCGGATGCGACTAAGCTGCTGGCAAAGGTCATAAAACTGTTTGGCAAGCAACCCAATACCTCAGAGAGAAAAAGAGAGAGACAGAGAAAAAAAACAAATATCACCCAAAATTTAGACCATTTGCATTTGAAGCCTGCTTCAAACGCCAGACGCACACACAGAGACGATAATGCATACAAAACTTTGCAAATGTTACCAAATATGTGTCTGCTCAAGATTGGCGATAGATCTTGCAGTGGTGTCTTTGAACTTGGTTGGTTAGGTGGGGGTATTCCCAACCAAAAAAAAAAAAACAAAGTTATATAATGTCACTTTAATAGGCTATCTATCACTATTCCCGATAAGAGCCTTAACTCAATTTATCTCGAGTAAAAAATATGCCACAGAAACATAAGATCAAGTAGCTGTGCCTCAGTGCGTTCTAGTTTCGCAGTCAAACTCTAAAGAAGGAAGAAAATCTAAAGAGGAATCCCGTGGCAATTAAGAAATTCAATTCTTAAATTCCTGATATAGCAATTTTTATTTAAAACTTATTTCTACAAGTAAACGTGCTAAATGTAACCAAAATTACGAGACTTATTCCGACTTTATTACTTTCAAAGTTGCAATTTCAATTTAGAAGAAAATTTGTATATTTTTCTATTTGTGTACTTCATTTTTTATACTTGAAAGTTTTCATTTTTTTAAATTTATTTCACATTTAATTTGATTTTTTTGTATTCATTCTAATATCAAAAGATTCGTGATAGATTCTCATTCAATGCACTTTTGTTCATTGTTTTTGTTTTGCTTCTGAATCCAAGCTCGAAAACTAGTTTTTTTCATTGTTAAATAAGTTCTTTTAACTTCTATACTCTAACATAGTTGGGTAGGTTCCTTCAATCTTAAAGAAGTTCTTTCATAGTTAAAGAGGCACTTTCATTTTTAAAGAAGTTCTTTCATACTTAGATAGGTTTTTGAATAGTTGGGTAGTTTCTTTCAATCTTATAGAACATCTTTCATAGTAGCAGAAGTTTTTTCATACTTATCGAGTGTTTTTCTTATACTTACAGAGATTTTTAATTGTCAGACAAGTTCATTCATGATTAGAGAGATACTTTCATAGTTGGAGATGCTCTTTTATTATTAGAGAAATTCTTTTATACTTACATAGGTTCTAACATAGTTGGGTAGGTATAGAGGTTCTTCCATAGTTGGGTAGGGTTTTTTAATCTTAGAAGGGTTCTTTCATAGTATCAGAGGTTTTTTCATACTTAGAGAGCGGTTTTCTTATACGTACAAAGATTTCTTTATTGTTAGACAAATTCTTTCATACTTAGAGAACTTCTTTCATAGTTGGGAAGGTTCTATCAATCTTAAAGAAGTTCTTTCGTAGTAGCAGAGGTCTTTTCATGCTTATAGAGTGATTTTCTTATATCTAGAGAGATTCTTTCATGGATATACAAGTTTTTCTTATACTTAGAGACATTCTATTACAGTTGCCAAGGTTCTTTTAGTCTTAGAGATTCTTTCATTGTTAGACAAGTTCTTTCATAATTGAATAGGTTCTTTCATAGTTGGAGAGGCTCTTTCATTGTTAGACAAATTCTTTCATACTTAGAGAACTTCTTTCATAGTTGGGAAGGTTCTATCAATCTTAAAGAAGTTCTTTCATAGTAGCAGAGGTTTTTTTTATAGAGAGTGGTTTTCTTATACGAAGAGAGATTCTTTCACAGTTAGACAAATTTTTTCATACTAAGATAGGTTCCAACATAGTTGGGTAGGTTCCTTCAATTTTAGAGAAGTTCTTTCACAGTAGCAGATACTAAACAGAGCACTTTTCTTATACTTAAAGAGTTTTTTTAATAACAAAGGTTCTTTGATAGTTGGAGGTTCTTTCAGTCTTAGAGAACTTCTTTCCTCTACAAGAACCTTCCATCGCATTCTGTTTTGCGCCGTCTGCTTATACCTGTCCCATATTGTGTTCGTCTGGGCCAGTTCTAGAAGAATGAATCTTCTCCAGGTTGCCTTAGGTACCAGCTGTTCCTATCTGCAGTTTCTCCATTTCTTCCTGGAACTGTGCTAGTCTAAGTGCTACCTTAAGGGTTCTAACGTTCCATTCTTATCCGTTTTTGAAATTTGTGCAGCTGTTTTTATGTTTAATCTTTTTTTTGTTTTTGTAATCGGTGGGGTTCTTCCATCGAAATGGAGATTTGACAGAGTCGACTTATAACAGTTATGGGGATGCTGCCTGACGTCTTCTGAGATTGGCGTCTACGATTTCCAATTTTCTTGGTGTTAATGTGAAAATGATACGTAGAATTGATAATCGTGAAAAGGCTGGGTGATATAGACTTAGTTTTGGCATCATTCATAGCTGATGTTGTTGCTGCTGTATGCAGAAAAGCGATAAATGGCGCTAGGTTGAATGTGGAGCTCTCCATTTACCGTGGCGGGGGTGGTGGGGAATGGGGGCATATGGGAGTTGCCGAAATTATTGAATAGCATTGTGAGAAGAAAAAAAATTATTTCTGTTAAGTAGAGAAGCATTTTTAAGAGGAACTTTAAAATGGTCATGCCTCATAATAGAAATATAAAAATTAAGTTCCTTACATTTTAAGATTCTCGAAAAAGTTCAATCTAACGAAGATTACGATACGCCAGCCTATATCAAACTAAGAGTAATTTTTGTTTTGCTTCCCGCACAACTGTCCAGCGGCAGCTCACCTAGATTGAGCTCCAAATTCGATTCCCGCCTCAAAGCTGCTTTTTGCTGACTTGCACAAAATATTTAAATACGAAACAAAAAAAACAAAAAAATTCTACAAAAAATAAACTGGGTTGCCATTATAATGCATGCAAGAGACAGGGCATGTGTTAGAACGAAATAGACAGTGGCATACACTGCCTCATACCATGTATGCTGCCGGCTATTGATTGATTATGCGAACTGTCTACGCGAACTTGTAACTAGATTAATGAACCTTTGTAATGCACTGTGCGGCTGCTGTCTTTTGGTCTCTGGGTTGATTGGTGGTCGTTGGACGAGGTTACGGGGTTGGGAGTGTGTTGGGTGTGTGTTGTCTGTCTGTTGGACAGACGCAGAACCAGAACGAAATCCAGATCAAGCGGCTTTCGGCTTTCAGCTGTTTCTTGGGTATTTGAACTTTGCAGACTGCGCACATTAAAACGAGCAAAGCAAAAGTAGTGAAAAGTGAGAAAAAAAAAGCAATGTTGGGAAAGCATGGAAAACCGGAAAATGTTTGCCACGTGTCAGCTGCAGAGGCCAAAAACTCAAATGGCAGACGGACCACTGGCTGAGAGTATTTGATGTTTTGTTGCATGATTCCAGAGAGGTTACAATAAAACGTGTAATAATATGGTCAGCTGGAAGCCGCTTGAGTGCAAATAAATAATATTACGTAGCCGAGATGTTGCCTGCTGGTTTGTGTCATATTTGCTGAACGCTGCTACGCTTCAGTTGTGCTGGAAACTGCAAATCTCTGTATTTTTTTTTGTTTATAAGGCGCACGAGCTTAATTTGTTTATTAATAGTTTTGAGGGTTCTACTTTGTGTACAGTTAAACAATATTAAAATAAAAAAATATTACATTAGAACGAGAATAATTTAGCTTTAAGATAAACCGTGTGACTAGCCTGATGCGTGTATAGACCCAAGGAGGTTGCAGTGCTGAACTCATGTTGATACAACTCATATTCTCAGTAAAAATATAAGAATAACTGTCAGAAATAAAGTCCTGAGCTCGCATTCTACGCATTCCACAAAATTTTTCACTTTGAACAGCAACTTTCATGATAGATTCATGATTGTTTATCGATAAATTAAAAGATTAGATAAGATTTAAATAGTGTTGTGATAAGTGATAGAAACTTCTCTTGGCTGACTTGAGCGCTTATCAACGCTTCGAAGAGTGATGGGCATTGTTAGTTCCTGCGCGAGAGTTCGGTTCGGAACTGCACAGTGACGTAAAGATTGCCGTTGACTATATGTATGGATTCTCGTTTTGGCGAATTAGAAAGAATAAAGATGTAGAACAAACTGGATTAAATAGACTACTCGTAGGAGAGCAAATCGTAAAGGTTCTTGAAGATACGTAAATTGTACTAGCGTCATATTTATTGTTGGAGGAGCAGCTGCTTGTGGTGACTGCGATGCTTATCAAGTTGTTAAATCTGCCGATCGAGTTGCTGGTATCGGTAATGCTAGGATTGTTGAGAGCGTTACTGAATTTGTTATCGGTGGAATCGTTGGAAGCCATAATTAAGCTGCTGATAGAAGAAGATTTGTATCTGCTGCTGAATTCGCTGTGTGAATGCTGTGTTGCTGCTAGAGTTTATGCTGGAATTGGTGAAGGAGGCGCTACAGAATTTGATCTCGCTGTTGGAGAAATTATATATATTCACGCTCAAGTTGTTGGTGGGAGAAGTACTGGAGCTGCTAGAGTTAGGATTAGTAAGGAAGATTCGCTGCGCTTTTGTAGCTCAAAATAACACGTTTCTGTCTTCGAATATCCTGCTATTTTTTCTATTTTATTTTGTATTTAATCTCAATGTTAATCAGCTTATGTTTATATATAGCTTTATGTGAGCGTATTTGTTGCTCTTGTTTGTTATTTTTATGAGGTCCCTTGTTGTCTGATTTAACTAGAAGACAGCGTTATATATATATTCCGCAATACGCTTTTTGCCCACTAACTGACCACCCACCCACACAATGCATCAACCAGGCCCTCAAATCGTACATAAAGCAATCGTTGTTCCAGAAAAATACATATATATACTCACATATATATTCTTGTACTACCATAAAGTTGGCTCTTTTAGCGACAACAGCAAAAAAAAAAATGGAAAAAAAATTGGAACAAGAGAGCCGCATTGCTTTAAACTTGGTCAATGGGTCGCGTTGGATTTGTTTATGCCGCCATGTGACCATATGGTCAATGCTTTGTTTGGCCCTGGCTTTCTTTCTTTTTTTTGCGGATTTGCATAGCTGCAATGGGATGGCACTGTGATGCTTGTTGGCCTTAGCAGAGGCTGTGATTAAACAGCAGGCCGCATGTGTAGGGGGCAAAAAATCGATGCTGGAAGTAAAGCGTGGAATTAGGTTGTACCAATAAAAATATACATAAAAAATATATATATGCAAAATGTTTGAAATTTGTAAAAAGCGTATGCAGCGAACGTGGGTGAAGCTCTTTTTTAAGAATATACAATATAAATCAATTATTGTTATTTTCGCGTTCCAACTGCTTAATTACATCATCTGCTTAGTTGCACTTTTTAGCAAAGTTTGGTTCGACATTGCATTATGAGTAATTCGGTATTTCTGACCTTTAGCAGTACTATTTTGTAGATCCTATTATATTCGGTTGACGGCAAAGAAATCGGTGATTTTGCATACAAACGGCGTTGATATTTTATCCCGTAAAAAATGCAGCTCAGGTTGCTAAAAAGTTGCCTGATGTGTATGGTGACAAAGAAACCTTAAATTTCGTTCGCAAGATTTCACACTCAAAGATAAGCCATGGCCATGGTAAAGTTTATGTTGACGATATGAAGGCTTTAATCGCATTGGTACGTCATGTAACTGAGCCTGGGACTGTAGAGAATTTAAATCTACCACAAACAAGCACACACACTCATCACGACGTTTCGCACTGGTAAAAATTTATATTTGGATACCACATAAATTGTAGAAAATTCATTTAAGAAATCGCTGCAATGTTTGTGATATGCATCTTAAATGTAATGTATATGATGCGTTTTTGAAGCAAATCATAACTTAATTTTTAAGGCAGCTAAATAATATATATTTCGGCTTCTAATCAAAATAATATACAATAGCCAATAAACTCTTTTATAGAGCATATAAAGATGATATATGGCTGCTTTGCTTAATGCCCCATTGGCAGAGCTTAGTGCTCAATGCTTTCATTATTTGTATCTTTAAGATATTTCAACACAAGTTGGTGTCAGTGTGTGTGTGTGTTTGTGTGCGAGTGTGTTGGTGTGGCGTATCTATGTGCTGCCGCGCTGCGACGCCTTAAACATTTTTTGCAACTTTTTTTTTCTTTATTTTAGAGCACATTTAAAAAGCACTTAAGTGGAAATTAAAAAGAAATTATTCACTTTGGCACATTTCACTTTACAGAATACATAGACATACACACAGATACACACAGACAGCCGCACGCACACACACACACACATAGTGTATACTCAACATTGTACACATTGTAGTCCTGCAGTCCTTGCTGTTTGTTGCCCTTTTTAACATGTTTCACTGTTGTTGTAATTTCTGTGGTTTTCCTCATTATTCAAGGCTTGCCGGTATTTGCTGCTGTTCCTGCTGCTACTGCTGCTGCTGCTGCTGCTGCTCCCAAACCCTTAACACCAGCCATGACCATGTCAATGCTGGTTTGCTACAGTTTGGTTTTTGATTGCGGTTTGTATTGTATTCACTCCCAATGCCTTTTGTAGCTGCCTCTTGTTGTGCCATCCCTCACTACCGCCCACCCCTTTTTTTTTTTTTAGTTGAAACCCCAAAACCCCAAGCCGGAAGGCGTACTGTTTGGGGTCAGTCAAAGCAGCTGCCATTTTACGTATTACCACAATATTTAGCATTATTTTAATTGTTTATTATAACCTCAGTGGGGCATATCATTTCTTTTTTTTTTTTTTTGTTTAAACGAGTTTAGAGTGCGGGGTGTGTGGCAGCTTATACACAAACTACAGACGGTAATAAAAATAATATATATATATATATTTTAAAAATATGACAAACAGAATTGTTAACATGCTAAATGTGCCAGCATTGCGTATACGTAATTTATCTGTATGTCACTACACTTTGTGCAAAATGTGTTGCGTGTTGTTGCAAATTTTATGACAATTTAATTGTATATCCATTTATGAATTTACATATTTTTGTATTTTATATTTTTAAACTGAAATTATTTATTGCTTAGGCCATTTATAGTTAGCCAATAAATGGTCAATGAACTTTGAACGCAAAGCGAAAAAAAAAAATAAATAAATAAATAAGGGCTGCAAACAAAAATGAATTTAAACAGAATTACGAACAAAATAAACGGGCAGAATTTAATTGAAATATTTAAAGGGGAAGAAGGAAACAAAAAAAGTTTTAAAAATTGTTAACATTTGTTGGTTTATTGTTGTGTACAAATCTTAAAGTGCTATGATGAATATGTTCAGGGTGCGCCATTTCTTATGTCGGTATATGAAAAATAGAACAACTGAAGCATTTGACAACCGATTGATTTGACTTTACATGTTTCGGAGACTTCAATTCAGCACAATTTCAACCATGTATCGTTTAATAGTTTACACGTCGAAAAAAGTCGTTCAGTTAACTTAACTCAACGTGCCCACCGTCGAAAATATCATTCTCAAGCATTTTTTGCTAAAATCATGCAGTTTTTGCGCTATTTTCTTTGTGGGGAGAATTGGCTCACTACCATATAACAGCATGATGATATGGTGCTTCGTCTGGCTAATCTCTCGGTTTCTCCATATGCGGGGCAATCTCCCGAGCTTAACATACACTACATTTTTTAAAAATTTTTTTTTTTTTGTATTACTTGAATATATAAATAATCGAATAAGCAAAGAATACAAGTAGATTAATCACAGAAATATGGTTTATTATTAAAAACTACGAAAAATACGATTTAGTAGGTACGAAAATCATATAATTATTAAAACTTACTTAAGAATTGGCCTTTACAACTCGTCATCAGGTAATTGTCTCACTGTTACTATCGCTAGGCGCCCCTGCTTTGATAGCTCTTCAGCCGGCTCCAGTTGGTCTTACCAAGGGCAGTTAGGTACTCCACCACTTGGTCTTTTGATCTAAGTTTTGCTGTCACCTCTGTCCTACTTCATCGGCTTTTGCATCGAAAACTTTCTTCTTTCTGGAGCGTCTTCGTCCAAACGAACGGCATGGCCGTGGACGACAACTGTGTGGTTATAGAGCTCATACAATTCATGGATAATCCGAATGCTATAGTCGTCTGCAATTCGAAGCGGACTACAGATTTTGCAAAGTAGCGCTGCATTCGTCCGCAACACAACTCTTGCTTCTGCTCCAGATAGGAACAAGGGCAGGATGTGCGTCTTGTAAAGCGTTAATCTTATCGATCGATTGAGGTTTCTGTCTGACCCAATTTAAGTTAGGGTATCCCTGTACTGGTTCAACCAATTTTAAAGCGTACACTGCGATTCGAATTGGTATGATTTGCGCTCGTCTCGTATTTTTGCGAATTATTACATATCGATTTCGCTTGCTATTTGTAACTCCGCATTGAGATTTTTTATGTAATTGACTTATTCATTGCCTACAATCGATTTAAGTGCCACAAGCGAAGGCTGCACAGCTTGCCACACAGATTTTTGGTTACTTACTGCGTGTGTGTGTGTGTGTGTGAGTGTATCTGATATCTGTGAGTTTATTTTATGAGGCAATGACGTGCTGGCAACTGTTGTGGCATTGTTGTTATTGATGGACGCACATTTTAAAGCACATCAAATACCCTGACATATTTAACACATTTTGTTGCAAAATTGCTGCAGCAACAACAATACCAGCAACAACAACAACTACAGGGAATTCGCATGTCCTTATAAATATGACAGCTGAGTCAGACGGCGTGTGTGTGTGAATGAGTATGCTGCCATTGGTTTTAATGCGCTGCTAGCAATTTACAAGAAATATGCAAAATAAATGGCAAATTAATGCCTGCCACATGCCAAAAATAAATACCCTGAATATCTAAATGGGGAGTTCGGTTGAGTGCTGCAATGTTTCGATGATGAGCTTGCCCCTGGGAGCAGCTGTCTTTATTGTGAATTTTTGTCACATTTATGAGTATCATATTTATGATACACGCATGGATCTGCTTCGATAACTTAACATTTTAATATACGCATATGTGTTATTGTAAATTAATCGTATGGCTTAAGTGCTAAGTAATCAGTCAATTTGGTTTTGGGGATTTGGCAAAAGTGTTTGTTATGTCTGTTAAGTGCTTTCGAAATTTCCAATCTGAAACTAAGACCATCAGTTTCTACAATATCGGAAATTATTCAACAATGAAGTTCCTTCAAAGTTTGTGTACGAAATGAAATTTGTGAAGCTTAATTGTTGAGAATGCTGCAGAAGGCCTTTGCTCAACAGGCTCTATCCAAAACATATGTATTTTTATGGTGTCGAATGTTCAAAGTGTTAAAATTGCAGAGCGACCTGGTCGACCATTCTCGTCAACCGATGAGCAACATGTCAAGGAAATCAAGGAATTAGTGCTCGAAAATCGTTGATTGAGTGTTAGAGATAATACTGGGACTTGTTGGAATATCAGAAGGAACAGACAAATCCATGTAATTTGGGCCTACAAAAAGCCTAATTTGCTGCCAAAAATAGTCAATTTCTAGGAAAAACAGCATTTCGGTTGAAGTACAGCGGACTTCATATAGCGAATAATTGTCATTCTTTGCAAATGGCTTAAAGCTGCAGCCAAAGCAATTGCGATGTAACAAAAATTAAATCTTTTATTTATAAACTTAAACAATTTGGAGTTGTACATTTTTGGCTACATATTTTTTTTATTGGCCATAAAATTTGCTGCCAATTTTGTTGTACACATAAGTATGTGAGTCTTAAACCAATTATTAGAGCAGACAACACGAATAACTACCGTCAAAAAAAAAGAACGTGGCTATAACCACAATAACAACAACAAAAGTGTGGCAGTTCCGGTTTGTTGTTGCTGTTTTTTTTTTTTTTTGGTTTGTTTCTGGGGCAGCAACGCGCGTGTTGGTGTAGATGACAGCGTATCAAACCATAAATAAAGACAATAAATATGATGATAATTAAGTGCGGCGCACATACTCTCAATTTAGCCTTATTAACCCAAAAAATGACACAGATATTAATTTGCGGCACACACGCACATACACCCACACACACACACACACACCCACACACACACACACATGCATGTGTATAGACAAAATGGCAACAAAAAAATATAAGACGAAAAATAAAGACAAAAAAAAACAATGTAGACAACAAGACAGACAGAAACAGCCAACATGTTTGCATGCTCGTCTGCCCCACTTGCAGGCTAGCAGTTACACTTACAGTGTGAGTGTGTGTGTGTGTGTGTATCTGTGTGAGTAAGTGTGCTGGTGTGTGTGTGGAGTATAAAGCCTAAACGTAAACGAGTAAATTGGCAGATTTAAGCAGTAAACACAAAAAGCAAGCAACAAAAACAGGGCTACCCCCAATTGCTTTGGCAAAGCGATCTTTTACCAGCACCCCTGCGCCGCCACACTGCCAACCACCTAACAACAACAACATCCCCCCCATGCAGTTAACCATATGTGGGCGCCACGCTCGTTGTCGTCAGTCAAGCAAAACAAAATGTTAGAAGGCAAAAAGTGTGTACAGATGACTCCCTCAACTGACTCACTCACTCACCCACACTCTGTCGCGCTGCGTTACTCTTTCGTAATCGTTTGTGTGTGTGTGTGTGTGTGTGCGAATGAAAATATAAAGAAAAATGTCAACAATCTATTGACAGCTGAGACTGTAACTGATGGTGTGCGTGTGTGTACATGTGTGTCTGTGTGTGTGTGTTTAGCAATGGCGGCGGCTTTAAGGCAAAGCAGGCCACGTCACAAACAAAGCCATAAGCGCGCACGCACACACACACACACACACACACACACATCTCTATATTGACATAATTTCGTGCTCGTTGTTGTTGTTGTTGCTGGTAGGGGGTACAATTTATAGTGCACACGAGAGAGACAGAGAGTGATAGTGAGAGAAGCTGCACCAATAATTTAGATGTCAATAATTTTTGCATTGCATACTTTTTAGGGCGCCATAACAATAATATCATATGCTGTACATTTTGTAATTTGTTGAAACAAATTGAGCACTTGCTGGCAGAAAACTGCGCAATGATAAAAAAAAATAATAAATAAATAAAAAATGATTATATAAACATTAGAGTGAGTTCGTGTGTGAGTGCGTAATATGTTTCAAATTAAAATATTGTAATTTGTTTTATGTTTTGCACTTTTTTTTTACTTTTTTTATGGTTTGCGCCTGCAAAAGAACACACAGGCTTGCTTACCCTTCATTTTTCGTTCCATATATATATATATATTGTTTCATATATTTATAGCATAATATATTGTATATTTATGTGGCTGTCATTTAATAAATTTTCTGATAATGTCATAGACATCAGCGTAAAAATGCCAAAATGCGCTATGCTCGACCCTTGTAACACTGAGCGTATGAGTGTTTTACGTGCCAGTGTGTGTTTTGGTGTGTGTGTGTGCACATGATTGTGGCCATGATTTGTAGCCAACTGAGGCCAGCGGCAATGGCCGCGAAACAAAATGGCCAAAGTCAGTGCGCATATTTTTTGGGCGCCCCATCTTGCCGTTGCTGTTGTTGTTGTTGCTATTTGCGCTGCCAATATTGAAAATATATTTCTTACATTTTTTATACGCAGTTTACATTCGTTTTTATTTTTTTTTTTGGTTTTGTATGCTGCGTATGCGTCATATGCATAATGGAACTTATGGGTAAAGCTCGTTGGCTCATTATGCAGCAAAAAAAAAAATAAAATAATATATGGAATTTTGCTGATGAATGTTTAAGTTCTGCTCAAGGTAGTAAATATTGTGACATTAGCGTAAATTTTGTTATTTAGCTTTGTTGTTGGTAATACCCCAAAAAAAGTCTACAAGCTTGTTGTATTCGAAAACTAAAATTTTATTTGTAAAATGTATATGATGGCACAGCATCCTTCTTTAGGAAAACGCATTAGGTTCAAAATTATATCCCGCAAAATCATGCAATTTTTATTTATTCTTGCAATTTCTTTATTGTATACAATTTCGTTAGTGAGTTGGGTATACAAAATATTATAAAGATCTATTCTTTTGTAGCTAAGCAACTAAGAACTACAATTGTGTCGTTTATATCTTTTTATTTATAAAATTGTGAATGAAAAAAAGGCAAACAAAGAAAAAGCACTAAATGCAACCAGAAAGTAAGTATGTTTAAAATCGAATAAATGTTTACAAAACAGCAAATAAATAATTTTGTTTTATGAAAACACTCGATAAAGTATTTATATTTCAACGCTAGTCCATGTTGACTTTCAAATATTTCAAGCTGCCTTTTTGACTTTAAAAAAGATGATATATATAATAGCCGAGCTTCTATCTACTGTCTAAGCAATATCTTTGACACTTTTCTAAAATTAACTCAATAAAATTGTTCAAGCAAATGATTGGTTGGCTCAATTAAGAATTTCTTAAATCACGCAAACTTTGTTTAAAAAAGCTAGCACAAATTTTTGTATGGCAGCTCTAACTCTTAAAATATCATCTGGAAAGCAAACGAAATACAACAAAGTTTGTAGAAGATTTTTAATTTTTTTTTTTGAACGATTGACCAGACGATATAGCTGTTAGATTTTGGTAAAATTTGACATCTTTATAAACAATTGTATTATTATTAAAATAATTATTTTTCAAAAAAAAAACTTGAAGTAAAACCTATTCCATTTCCCCATGCTGCAGCTCTTATCATGTCTCAGATCACACGGACAGTTGGATCTGAATGTATTAACTTTCTTAGTCACCCTCATCAAAATTTTATTAATTTCAACGACTTTAACTTCTGCGCATTGCATTTATTTTAGACTTAAACTTATATTCTTTTTTTCATACGCTAGAGCATATGAGCCTTTTTTTATCAATTGCCGCATTGATTTTGTACTCTCTTTGTACTCTCCTGTTACTCCCGCCCCTTTGCTTTTTTTAGCAATTTTCTTTCTTTTAAATAATCAATCATTCGAACTTTGTTGGCAACTTTTCATTTCTATTTAATGACCCATCAACATGTTTCAATTTCAATTAATTTCGAGTTCTTGTGGCCGCCTGCAGTGAAAACTTTTCAAAATTCTTCTACTTCAACTTTTGATTTGCCTAGATGATATTTCACTTTTCTTTAACTTTGATTACATTATCTGCGTAGTTTGTTTAAGTAGCACCAATTGCAAATAAAAAAAGTTAGCTTTAAGATTCTGGACGTTGATAGAGTGTCACCTTATGATATCATTTTTTTATTGCGATTTATTTTAAGTATCCCAATTTTCTACAGAGACCTTATTTATATTAATATAATTGGCGTGCTCTCTTATAATAAATTATTAGGAATTGAGACGATTTACAAATACTTTCCAGCTTTTCGTATTCTTAGCTAAATACCATAACTCCTTAAACGTTTTGTACCTTTCGTTGAGCACTGTCCGCCTTCCAGTAGCCTTCGGACGCCGATTCTACGACGATTGCCAATGTGTTTCCATTCGAGCGCTGCACGTGCTATATTTTTTTCTCTTCTGAGGATTTATTCGATTTATAATCGTTGCTATTTCAATTTTTCGGTCTCCGGCTACTAATTTGTATGCATACAACTCGTCAGATAATTAGAAAACTCTCTACTTTGTATTTACTTAGTTGACTTTCTACTTGAACTTTCTTTTGGTCTTTGTGTTATCTCAATCAGAGACATTTGGAGCGATGATTGGTTTTGACCATACCTCTCATTTTACCCCCATTTTCATACAAAATGCATATTTGAACAAGACACTGTTTGCCTCAAAAGTACGAATTTTTACAATTTCCTTATTCTATTCAACGGTTTTTGGGTACTAATGCGCCGACTAGATTGATAGAAAATAATCGTAAAAACCGAAGATAATTTTGACCAAGAGACTGCTTGCCTCAGAAGTTGGAATTTTTTACCATTTCGTCAACCTTTTCAATGGCTTTCGGTTACTATTGCTCCAACCAGATTGATAGAAAATAAACGTAAAAAACGTAAATAATTTAACAGAATCATCTATGCGCCAGCTAAATATTCAAATTCTTTCAAGAACTGAGTGCCAGACAGCGCATCCTTATACACTGACTCCAGCTTAAGATGTTACTTACATCACATTAACCTTCAAAATTTTGCATATAGTCATTTATTTACTTGTATTAGACATGCACGAAGACTTGACAAAAAAAAAGCATATAAATACTTATGTATATAATGTTAACTTTTGTATGGAAGCAAGCTACTGACACTGTCTATAGCTCGACCTCCTGAAATCGTTGTTCGGTCTGTTGACAAACTTTTTTATGTAAATTTGTGTTTTCATTGTTTTTTTTTTTTTTTTTTGCTTTTGCTACTTTGAACATGGGGCGCACCTGTGCCGGTAACTTCAGATGTTTCTTGTTACTGCTGTTGTTGTTCTTGTTGTCGTTGGCATTATTGTTATTGTTTTTGTTATTATTGTCCTTGCCATTATTTTAAGGTTGTACAAACAGCAAAACATGTCTTGTATAATTTACAGAACTTGAGCAGATTTTCTTTTTTTTTTTCCTTTTTATTTTATTTATTTATTTAATGCGTTTTTGGCTTGCGGCAAGGATACTTCAACACTCCTTAAACAATTTAAGCAACAAAAGAGAATTAATTCAGTGTTTGTTTTTTAAACATTAAATTCAAGCGAGTCAAGTCACTTTGTTTAGGATTCTAATGGAAACAAATTGAGCTAGGCAGTGCCAAGTCGAGTATACTGCAAGTATAGCGAATTTTATGATCAATGCAAAGCCAGTATATCGTTACATCGACATCGCAAGATAAACTTTGTTTATTTACAAAACTTTTTTCTATATGAAGTGACAATAAAGCAGATAGGGGAACTATTGTACATCCCACATGCCGTATTCTGCAGAACTTGTTTCCACTGGTTTACTTATGGAAATCGCTGTCACTGGTGCGAGTCTTTTGATGAAATCGAAAAAATGTTCACTGCTCGAGATCCTATTGTAAGCAGATAATACATAATCTCTGTTTTTTTAATAAAGGAAGCCCATATGCTTATTAACAGAAAAAACGTGTTTATCTACAGATACTCAAAGCAGAGTTGCGCGGCTTAGACCATATTTTCTTAAAAGATTCTCAGAAAAAGAGCATGAATTAGAATCGTGGGAGAATATAAGGATATGCGACGAATCTCACTTTAATGTTTTGAACACGAGAAACCTTCCATAATGTGGCGTCAGTCAATAAAGTCATGAAAAAAAATTGGCATGCCATTTGATTCTGAGCACGCATATGTGCTGAAGTTAATTCGCATATCACATATCTTGTTTCGTACTGGAAGACGAATTCAACTTAATTCGACATCCTTCATTTACCAGCAAGACAATAAGACACAGAAACTCGTCATTCCTTAGATGGAAATGACATATTTTAAACAGTTAGCACCTTAAATTTCGTACTAATTGTTCAGAGTTAAGCCCCATTGAGCATGTCAGCCAATTCCACAAAAGATCTGTCCGAAAACATAGGATTTCTTCTAAACTATCTTAAGCAGCTGCATTATGACTTGAGTGGCACTATATAGGATTCGTAGGATCGCAAACTTATTATAAATACTAACGGTCCTATCAACAAACTTTTTTGTAGTCTCTCTTCGGTTAATATCTTTATATTCAACAGAATTATTCAAACAAACCTACCCCAACTTCGCAGATATAGTTGACTCGAGCCCCCACTGCGGCTGCAGCCACAACACCAAATACTTCCTCATCCTGTCGAGGCAGCTCGTTTTCTCGAACCCTCTGCTTTCTCTATTTATCAGATTGTTTCCCAAGTGACAAGTTCTATAAACGAATTTGCAGAGGACTGCAGAGAGGTGCTAAATATTCAAATCATGCTGATTCGACAAGTTAACTTCGGTATCAAAGCTGTTGAAATCAAATTGCAACTAAATTTTAATTCATTAATTTTTCTTGGAAGAATGAAGAATGAATGAAGAAGAAGAACAAAGGACCAGAATTGATGCAAAAAACGCTGCTCAGGGTTTTTTACTTTATGTTATGGTAGTCCTAGCTTAAAGTCTTAGGCCTGAAACATGACGCTTGGAGCATTGTCCTCCACACATTTTAGACATATTGCACTAAGGACAGCCGTGGGCTATGAGCAGGAGCTGCGTTCAGGGTTCAGGTATACATGTATATATATCTATACACATTCGTGTATTTACGTGTATGCATGATCGTGTCTGGATTAACTTAATGAAAGCAAAGACTGGCGGAAAAAGCCAACTCACACACATACACATATACAAATGACAACAGACAGAACACGAAAAGCAACAACAAGCACATCAGATGGCAAGAAATGTTTGCAACGACACGCAAGGACGAGCAGCTTTGAGACGCGACGCGTCCTACCGGGGGTAACCAGAACAAGGAGTAGAACTAGAAGTACTACGAGATACGTCGAAAAATGCTGTCATGAAGCGCTAAGACGCTGACAACGCCAGTATATAACATGCATTAGTATGTGTACGTGTGTGTGTGTGTGTGTGTGTGTGTGTGTGTGTGTGTGTGTGTGTGTGTGTGTGTGTGTGTGTGTGTGTGTGTGTGTGTGTGTGTGTGTGTGTGTGTGCATGCGTGTGAGTGTATTTATATGTTGACATGCAGTAGAGCACATAACGGCAAACGCGCACACCACGACAACAATGCAAAAGGCAACGCCATTCCCAGGCATGTCTCACCTTAGCCCTATGCCACACACGAACCCACCAAGCGCTCTACCCCAAGACCAAACCCAAACCCATACCCACTTTCAAGCATGCGGACATGTTGCCGGCGCAGCAACCGTGAAATCCTTCACCGTCAACATAAACACCGTGTCGTCCTTGTGCCTTGGTACTGGCTACAAGCACAAGCATGCTGCCATGCCCACGCACACCCTGCACCCACAAGCACAGAGCAAGCCTAGAACAGCACCAAACGGCACCTCCCCCCACGCTGCAGCTTACATCCTGACGAACGAAGACATTGCTGTAAAGATTTACTTAAAGTTTACAGCGTCAGACATTTTGTTGTTGCGGCTTTATAAATAGTGTATGTGTGTGTGGATGTGTGTGGGTGTAGCTAACACCAAGAGCATGCTTATGTGTGTGTGTGTGTGTGGGGATGTGTGTGTTAGCCGTTGTGTATTGTTGTTGTGCAGTTGCTGCAATTGCGAAGTGACAAGGAATAAGCAACAATGGGCGGTTGGAAGGGACACACACACACACACACACGCACACACACAGACCATAAGCGCCAAAAGGAGCGAGCATGCCAACATAGCGCCACATTAAGCGCTTGGCTTTTCTTTCCCTTTTAGCAATATTTCTTTTATTTCATTTATTTTTTATGCAATGTCTTACAGCTGACAGTTGAAGAGGCACAAGCAGCATGTGGCGGGCATGTGGCGGGCAAGTGGCAAGTGTTGAAAGAAACGTCAATCGACAAGCTATAAAAATTCAAAGCGATTTCTTAAGGAATTTTCTTTTGAAGTTGAAAACTGCTACTTGACTTGACAGCACAGCGCACTTGGTCATAAATAAATAAATTTTCCTTTCTCGGTTTTTTTTCTTTTATTAAGTAAACCGTTGAGCGGCCATTGTTGCAAGCAATAAAAGCGATGTGGCACATTATGTATTTGTATATTGGGAAATTATTAACGAAATATTATGTACTTTTTTTTTAATTGGATTTGTTGATTCAAATGTTGCACAAAATGTTGAATTAGCTTAAAGTTGCGACAACAAAATGCCTGCTATACAAGTGATATTGCTGTAAGTATTGCTTTACGATTGCTTTAGGAACTACAAAATATAGCAGCCTGTTTTTCGATTATCTAAAGCTTTGTATCTTAAAGATACTTCCTATAAAATTGTAAACTTTGTAATAATCTATAATGCCAACTGAGACACCAAAAATAAAATAAGAGCGAGAGCTTGGACCCTTCAAAAATTTGTGACATTGATGGCCAAGATATGTACTACTTTTGGCAAAAAGCACTGAACAGTGGCAGTGAGGGAGTTCATAGTTCTTGATTGCTTAAGATGCTCGATTTGAAATTCATTTTGAAAAAATTGCGACTCATAAAAAAATTGGAATAAAATAAACTCATGCATTTTCAGCAGCTGAATTCAAATTCTTTCTCGGCCTGTATGTGTATTTGTTGCAAGTGGCTTCATGTTGCTCTGTAGGAGTAGGGGAAGAGTATTACACCCACACACACGCACACCCCTATACACAGACTGGCTGTTTTCCTTGTCAGCTGTGTGTGTTGGCAGTTGGCAGTACATATGTAATTAACATTAATATAATATAATTGCGTATACGCCATGTGATACCTCAGCTTGCGCTGTACGTTTTCAATTATATGTCATAGACAATTGTGTTGGTAAGTGACTGTGCGTGTGAGTATTTGGCGCTGTGTGTGTGTGTGTGTGTGTGAGTATATTAGTGTGTCTGTGTGTGTCTATCTGTGCTGGTGCATATGTATCTGTTTGTGTACTGCATTGCATATAAATTAACTGCGCGAGCAATGGCTTTGTAAGTTCTGCTGGACAATTGCCTGGTACGCAAAACAGCAGCTGTTGTGCGAGGGTATTTTGAAAAGTTATTTAAAAACTGGTTTTTCTTATGACTATATAAATAAAACTTAATGGTAGTACTTGCTATTATATCATCATACAACTTTTTTTTTAATTTGCGCTGAACTAGATGTAAGCTTGTCGAACAAAATGTGAGATATTATACATAGCCCCTTCTCGAAATACTGTCTTACCAGTTGTCTCTAAGCGACATTGCTTTGCGCGCACGCCTCTAGCAGTTGTTCATTCCAAGGAAAAATTGCTCCTCCTCCACGTGTTCTTGCTTCATCGAGTTTCGCATCGAGCATCTTCTTCGCTTAAGTGAAGATAGGTCCTCCTCCATTTGGTGCTTCCAGTTGTTCACACCAAGTGAAGAAAGGTCCTCCTTCACTTGGTCTTTTCATCTGAGCTTAGGTCGTCCCCTCCGTTTTGCTTCGTCTACTTTCGCATCGAAAACATTCTTCGCTGGAGCGTCTTCGTCCCTTTGAACGACATGGTCATACCAATGTACACGCTGTGCCGTCATGCGATGGACAGCATCTATGTCGTTATAGGCGTTAGCCGTCCCGACACAAAAGAAAAGGTTTTATCGAAGTATATTTCACCCGAACACTTCAAGCACAGCTTCTGCTCCATACAAGAGCACGGGCAGAGCCAAAACTAACGCCGGTCGAGAGAGCCAATCTCTGCTAGAACTGTAAGACCATAGTAGCAACTTGTGGCAAGTGTGATTCTTCGCTTTAGCTCTAGGCTGATACTATGATCGGTGAGTTCTTTGACATAAACAAAAGTATAGACGGCCGCGGCGCCGTGGTTGTAGACAGCATATAATTTGTCTTTGTCCTTGTTGACCGTAAGACCCACTTTCGCTGACTCTTTTCGATTGCGGAATACGCAGCTTTAATATCTCACCTTCAACTCATAATGATATCCATATAAAAAAAGCTAGATACTTTTGTAGAAAATACTTCTGCAGTTCCCAATTCTATTATGAAATGGAAGAGGTTGCAAGATAGACGGTCGCCTTATCTGAAACCTCGAACAGTATTGAAGGCCTCGGAGAGCTCATACCCTAACTCAGTCAGACTTTCAAATGTTGCTTAATAAACAATAAAGAGGTGATGTGTGTCGATCTGTTTTTCATGGATTTTCTCTAGGATTTGGAGCAGACGACGCGCTGCAGCCGCATTGATAGAGGTCCGGTGTGTGGGCATACGGCGTCTGATTTTCACTGAGAATGCGCGATGGAACCTTATTCGCCTTGACAATCTTGACTAATTATCCGCTAAATTACGCATATATTCGGGTCACAGTTCTCAAGCAAAGGATGCTGAGATTCCAATCGTCGGGCATGCTATATACTAGCCATTTTTGCAGAGCAACTGATGCATTGCACCTTATCAGGTAGTCCATCAGCACCAGCTGCTTTACTGCTTTTTAGTCGCATTATTGCAACTCTGACTTCATATTGGTTAGGTGCAGTGAGATCCACATTATCTTCTATCCGTTGTGTTGTTCCATTTTCTCCAAGGCGTGATTTGTCACATCGTCACCTGCTAACAGCTTGGTGAAATGATCACACCATAATCCCAGTAAAACCAGTGTATCTGTAACCAGATTTCCATTGAGATCCATATTGTCATCGCTGGGTTGTGCCGGTTACTCTACTCCAGTGATTTGTCACATCGTCCCCTTCCAATATCAACCGACGTAGAGCATTATCTGAGTGTCAGTGCTATCTCAGTTCATTTACGAAAAACAGTTTTTTCTTAACAATTTTTTTTGCAGCCCATAAGAAATACTCTTTCCAATTTCCGTTTCAAAATCCGTCTAGGTTTTATGGCCACTTAAAGTTTTGAATCTTAATTTTTCTTCGATTAGTCTCATATTTGCATCGTATTTAGATTTCGTCGTTCGGAGCTCCAAGCACTCTTAGAACACACCACGTACACACAACAGTGGAAGCATCAGCAGCCGCAGTAGCATCAGCTGTCACATAAGCCATAAGCACTCAAGTGTTTGTATCTATTTGCGGCTGGGAGTACCTGTGTGTGTGTGTGTGTGTGTGTGTGTGTGCCCGCTGCATTGTGTGCCGTATGGCCACGGCATTGTTGACGTCTCAGTCTCAGTTCCAAGCCGCCAATCTCCAGTGCCGTTGATAGTCGTCGCTGGTGCCGCCTTTTGACGATGGCGTTTTACAAGTTTATGGGTTTATCGTGTCAGCCCCGTGTAGGTGAATTTACATGAATGTCTTTCCGTTTTCTCTCCCCCAGTAAAGCCGCCACACACGTATACACTGTACTGTATGCTTGTGTGCGTGGGCAAATAAGTAAACTTCAGCTCAAGTTGACTGAAAATTGTTTCAATTAACCTTTCAGCCAACGACAATAGCAACAACAACAACAAAACGAAAGTGTATTTGGCTTTCTACGTGAACACTTAAGCTGGAAAACATTTTGATGTCGCGGAGATTGGAGATTCGAGTTTGTCTTGGTTTTGTGTTTGCTGTTTTGGTTGATGGTTTGGTTTGCTCGATGTTTGGGTTGGTTTGGATTTTGTCCTGTACTGCGTCTGGGTTTCGCTGTGGTTAAAGCTGGTTTTTGTCTGGCTTAGTTTGAGTACAGCGGAGGCAGGAGGATTTGTATTAATTTGTTGTCGTATTTACATGGGATCAGTCAAGCTTATGTTTACTTTGATTTCAACGTTGCAAATTTGTATTAATGCCATGTCTCTCTTTTCCACACTCTCTTTGCAGGTAAGTCTGGACTTAACTAATACAACAGATGGCAGTATTCCCTGCGCGCGAGACAGAGCAAAATAAATGGTTTGATAAAATTGCATTGAATTGAGCTATTAAACTTGACGGTCTATCAAGCACATCGTGAATATAATAAACGGCCGTAAGTAGAAAATGCCAGCAAATAAGGCTAAATATTCAAAAAAAAAAGAAATGAGTATTTTATTTTTAGACTAAATAAACAAAAATGACAAATAAAAAGTCACTTTAGTCTTGGCAACCAGAAGAATCGGTACATAGTTAATATGAAATATTTTATGCAAACAAAATAGTGCTTTTTAATGATTTTCTGAAAGAAGCTTATTGCTTCTATTGCTCCATGATGTGGAGGTTTTTAATAAATCTTACTACTACAATTTACTATAAACAGTAAATATCCTTTAATTGAGCCGAAGAGTGATTCTTGAGCGACTGCTAACTATTATTAATGCAGCCTTGAAAATTATTCAAAGTTTAGGGATAAGTACATAACGAACCCATAAAAGACAAGCCATTGGCTATATTAATTAGGATAAAAAATGTATTCCGCTTCATTATGATCATCTGGTCGAGGAGCACAGGTACCTACAGTTTACATCCGAAGCCGTAAAGGCGATGTCTTTGATAAATAGAGGATTTCTTAAGACAAACAAACAAAGTTTTTTTCTATTGCTTTAAATGTTATTATCGCTAAGGTCGAAGAGTGATCTCGAGGTTTATATAAAATGTATCTAAAACTATACTTTAATCTTTCATGCATGCATGCCATTTGTTATCTATAAGCATATTGATAGTTATTGAGTTATAAAAAAACAGAAAAGAGATCTCTCAAAAACCAGTCAAGAACCTCTTATCTTATGCTTATTACAGCAGCAATACAATAGACCAATGGGGATCGCAGTGCCGAAGGGCGTAGGCCCACGCTCGTTCATCCATGCTTTACAGCAGCAGCATACCGCTCTGTTCTTCATTTGAGGAGTTAGAGCTTTTCCATTCCTGTGTGGGTCCATCTGTTCACAAAGACAAGCTTGTCCCACTCAGGCAGCAAACGAAGCTCCTATAAGTAATCACATTTCTAACAATCAAAACACAAGTTGGTCCCCAACTTCATCTACTGGGTGCTTTTTGTGTAATTTGCTTGCAATAACTTTATATATCAACTGCAGAGCGTCTTGGCAGAGGCATAGATATTGAAAGGGAAGGTAGTGTATTTTTGGTTTCTAGTTTACATATTTCCAATTTCATAAAGTTTTAGATCTCTTTCAGACAGCTGGCTGCTAGCTTAAAGTTTATCCTAATATTAGTCGAAGTGCTAGCTCAACCAACTTGGAAAGTAATTTGGTCTAAGCAAAATTTCAACTCTTTGCTCGGAACACTGCGGTTTGTTGTTGCTGTTGCGGTTGTTGTCGTTGGACGCATATCAACTGCTTTGTCAACTGACAATTGCAACTTCAGCCACTGCTTGTGCACTGCTTGGCAGCAACTCAAGTGTGGCAAACTAATAAGCGAATCAAGCTGCAAGTTGCGAGTGGTAAATGGCGCATGATATATGTGGCACACAAATTTTTATTCTTTATATGTGTTTGTAAGTTGTTATTGTTGTTGTTATGGCAATGTGGCGTTGCAGCCACAATACGTTGCATAGTTTTAGCGCGTAGCCGTAAAGCATTGGGTTTGGTATGTTGAGCTAGGCTTGCTGCATGCTGCATGCTGGCATTTTACTTTTGTAACCGCTGTTGTGTTGCCAGTTTTTGTTGTTGTTGTTGTTGTTGCGATTCTTGTTGCAGCTGCAGCTGCTGAGCGCACGAACAAGATAACAACAGCAACAACAGCAGCAGCAGCTGCAACAACAGAGAGGAGGCAGAGCAAGAACTTGAGTTGTTTGTTTGCCTTTGCTTTGTCGTATGTTGACACATTTTTAGTAGAACATGCCACACGCACACACATACTGCTCACAGCGACATGTATTACATGCCAGCGTCCATTGGCATGCCAGATTTGTATTAGTGTGCATATGTGTGGATGGGTGGGTGTATGAGTGTGTGTGTGTGCGCGCGCTGGCGTGCAAAACCGGAAATTACAAATGCAACAAGATGTTCTGCGGGAGTTGCCACATTGTTTCAACTCCCAGGCACACACAAAGCTCTTTCTCTCTCTCTCTCTATACAACAGCGGTTTCCTTTCATACTCGCTCGTGTCGTTTGCCTTTATTGTTGCTGTTGTTGCATTTGTTGCTTTTGTTGCTATAGTTTTTGCCTCGTTTTCGGTTGCTTTTATGCTTTCACTTCCGCTTAAGACCAAACTCTTGCAACAACTAGTAGTACTACGTATACAATTCCCTTGCCAGCAATTTCAATTTGAATTTTTCCAACTAAAAACAAAAAAAAAAAATAAGAAAAAACTTACGAAAAAAACACAAAAAAAAAACTATGCCCTGATACAACTTTCAACGTTTTCTCATGTTTGTTTAGGAATAATTTTAAATCATTCGGAACAAGTTTTATTTAATTTTTTTTGGCTATCAAACACTATTCCAAATTGCAACTTAAAGATATGGCCACTAATAATGAAGGTTTCGTTGAGCCAGCTAAATTATCCCGCAGCTCGGATCATACTATGATGGGAAATACACAACCCTTAGTACAATTAAACGCAAATAATGATGATGATGACAGCATAGAAAGTTCTGCCTCTGAATCGAAATCATCCATGCAGAGTTTAAATTTTAATGCTTCTCTAATGGCAGCGGATAGGGATGAACCATTTGTGACATATGGCTCTCTAGCAGATATGGAAGATTTTGAAACACTGGGCGTCTCTGGCAGTTTGTCTTCGGATAAGCTACCACAATCCGATGATGTACCCGATGCTCGCGCTTCGCAAGTAAATCTAATACTCAGCAGATCGAACAGTGAAAGGGATATCAGCTCAATTAAGCTGACCACGCCAACGTCTATCTCCTGGCTGACGCTGCATAAACCTCCAGAGAATTCGCCTAGACTTGACAATCACTTGCAGCAAACGCCAGAACATAGCTACGAAATGACGCGTCTATACAATGCCAATCAGCGGCGTCATCAGTTGCTGCAGCTGCTGCATTTTAATTGCCCCATCAGTGGCTGCAACGAGGCAATCAATCCCACCACTTTGCTGGCACACTGCATCTCTAGCCATGGCTCTATACCTCAATACCAACTGGAAATGGGCAAGTCCGTGCAGCTATGGTTATGGTCCAAAGAATTGATGCAGGCCCAAAGCAGCTGCCTCGCCGTGCTGCTGCTCCAGCCGAACACGGATGCTGCCACCGACGAGCAGCAGGATGCGCAGTGTGCACTGCTCATGCTTTGTCGCACCTCATGGGATGTGCTGAATATGCGCTACGAGCTGGCTGGACCACAGACCGGCGAGTTTTTGTCAGAAAAGGCGGATGTTACCAATTTGTATATCTTATGGTTATTTTGCCCACAAGTGCAGCATCCACTGATCGTAGCGCTGAGCGTTAGTGATCAGCCGGGTGTTAGTATGAAATCAGCCGAGCTGCAAACTTGCGATACAACCGAACTACTTGGTGGCTACGAACTGCTGGGACCCGATCCAGATCCATGTTTTCTACGTTTGACTCATGCCGAGCTCAAACAGTTGTCGCACAATTTTATTCAGCCACTAATATTGCATTTAAATTGGCAGCAGCAGTCCAAACAGGAGGAGCAACTGAAGACTGAGCTGCTCAACGAAAAAATTGAGGAAGCAGGGTCTCAGTTAGAGTAAATATGTTAAAAAATTGTGATAGATAAGCTGGCTCATTTAAGTAATAAGTAAACTTTTAGCGAAAAAAAATGCTGCGTTGTACTTTGGGGTGACAGCGAGAGAGAGAGAGAGAGAGAGAGACTTGGTACTGGGGTTAATCGTTTTAGTATTTTATAGATTAAAAGTGCTTCTGCTATCTCTGACTTTCAGAAAAGCCTATAGCTATCGAGGCAGGAGAAAGTACTTGGAGATATAGCTGATTCACGTTGAGTCTTGACAAATAAATATGTGTAAACATTTGTATCTTGTAGTCGCTTTCGGTTCAGCTCATACCCGATTACAGATTGATCCACTTCGATGGCTTTCCCATTCCATCGAGTGTGATCCTTTTTACTTTCAAGCCTCTGTGCAGGTATGATCAGTGTTCTTACCAACAGTCTGCTCGAGAGCAGACAGTACAAAGTTAGATTAACAATCAAATATTATGTCAGTATATCGCTAGATTTTCTATCTTAGTCAAGTTATTTCAACTTTTGCCATATAAGTGCTTAAGTCATTATTTATTTGCTGTTGCATTATTCGTGCTGTGTCATAAAATGAGCGAAATACAACGATTTTTTCTCGCCTCTGAACCCTAAAATGGGTTGTTTCCTTTGCATTTGCCTAGCACTGGCATTGCTTACAAATATATTCCATTTGCATGAGTAAATTCTTTATTAATCAACCACCATTCGTATTAATCTATCAGCTGTAGGTCCCTAATCTCTTCTGAACAGCTATTAACAGAGATATCTCCGGTATTAAATTTTTATTTTTATTGATAAATAATTTTGTGTTTAGAAAGACGGTTGTTTTATGGAATACAGATGGGGAATACAATAAGTGGCTGGTGCTTCCAAATAATAGTTGAACTTCATAGCCACATGGGGCCCAGCGTTACTATGTTGATAAATTATATTGTCAAAACGTGCAGCCTTTTTGGCCAATAAGATTTCCCCATAATGATATTTGCAATAGTTCATACAAGAATAATATTACAAATCTTAATTTAAGCTACTAAACAATTACTAAACAATTATATTTTCATTTTGAAAGAAAGCCCCAACAGTGATAGTCGACTTTGGTAGTACATTTTATTTCGCGCTCGCTGATGTGATGTGATGGGATAGTTGGAGCGACTAACAATAGCTGTATCGTTTGCAAAAGTTAAAGTTGATAGCTAGTAATTTGTTGGGATGTCCGAAGAATACTGCATGTAGAGGATCGGATAAGGTACACTGCCTTGGGGAACTGCAGCTGAGCTTACAAAATCGCGTGAGTTGCTGCTGCCTCATTTAACAGCAAAAGACTCTATTGTAGAGTTACGACTTTAGCTTTAGGCAGCCACATGCGTCCGTTTAGTCAGATTCGGTCGAAGGACGAGGAATATGGCAATGCAGTGTACTCGATGTTCGAAGGCAATGCGAATTTCTGCTGTAAAGCGATTAAATTGCTTGACCGGTTACATATTTTTCTCTCAAACCCAAATTTTTGTAGTGGAAGTTTGTTGTGCTTTTTCTTTTGCAAGATGAAAGTTAATTTTTGCTCAAATTTACCGCCATTTTGTTTTTTGAAACCAGATTGGATTTCTTGATCCAAAACACTCTGTACAACTGATTTTCGAGTATTTCTATTCAAGAAACAAATTTTGGCCAGCGTTTTATGCTTTTGGAACCACTGTGCGATAAACGGTTGTTCATATATATAGAAAATGTTTAAGTTTTACGATAGAGTTGAATTCGGTAGCAAATTACCTTTGAACTATTGATGTTTAACTTTGGCGACAGTGCCGGTAATAATGAAACGGGTGGGTTTAGCTGGCTTGGCATGGTATAATCTCTTGGGGCTATTGTAGCATATGCGTTTTTCACCAACAAGAATGATGCGGTAAGAAATCCTTCTTTTTCGTATCTTTAAAGAAGTTCTTTCTCACTTGAAGTGTCGCAATTCGACGTTTCTCGATTCCAAGATGTACGTCGCTGAATTTTCTTGCATTTGGAAGCAAAAAAACATTATCTCATTAATCTCACGTGAGTTCAGCTTGCGTTTGGCTCGCATTTTTTTGAAGCAAAGTCTGCAATTCATAATTTTCAAACGTTTTGGGTTTGTTAGAACGTTCTTTGTCTTCGACAGTAAAATCGCTACTTTGGAAGCATGTAAGTCGCTGTATGTTTGATATTTATCGGAGCTTCTACAAGAAGTCACATTCGTTGCAGCTGCACTTTTCCCCTCCCCTTTAAAATAATAAGCTACAAATTTTTTCACCGAAATGCCACTAATAAACACAAGTCCAAAGATTTTCGAACAGGCAAAAAAGAGATTTTGTTATTAAAAATGGAAGCTGATGAGAAAACAACGGAAACTTGCGTGCATCTTCATAAAACTAAACAAATTTTCAATACAAATATTAAAATTTATCTAAATTAAGTAATTATTTAAAACAAACGGCCCTAATGAGTGGGCATTCAGGGTGTAGCACTTTTGTGTGGTGTGCAACAAAATGTTGCTGCTGCTACTTGGTTTGCGACAAAATTTAGCTGCTCAATTCTGTTCATTATGTGCATTTTGTTGCAGTGTACAAAGTTGTTTTTTAATTAATTTCATTATTGTTTTTAATTAAACATTGTTAGACAATGTAAGCATAAAATGCACACACACACGCACACACACATGGGCAGCTGCTTGTGCGCTTGCCAGCAAATTAGTGCGAATATTTTTAGCTTACGCCGCAAAGTATGCAACATGTTTGCCAAGCGCTCTCATACACACAGATACACTCATACACACACACACAGACATTTAGTTTTGGCAACACCTTTAAGGGGGCATGGGTCGTTGGCATTTTTTTAGCAGCTTTTTGCCAACATGCCATTAGCAAAAATCGCGGCATGTATGAAACAATGTGTGAGTGTGTGTGTGTGTCTGCGTGTGTGTTTGCAACTACATCAACAACTTTTTAACGAACTTTACAGTACTTTATGCCTCACCATAGCAGCATACACCCTACTCTTCATACCAACGCAACGCAGCGGGGGAGCACACTCTTGCCACACACACACACACACACACACACACACACACACACACACTATTGTGCTGTGGCTAGCAGCTAACAAGACCGCAGCGCTGCTGTGTAAAATATGGCAGACGAGCAAACTAACTGACTCGAGTACTCGAGCAAACCCATCGCCATTGCCATGGCTCCCCGGCTACAACGTTGCTGGCAGTGTTGCAGTGGTATGGGCTGGCCAACTGCTTGCAACTTATTATGTACCGTTATTGTTGCAACAATGCAACAGAGCCAATGTACGTTTTGGTCCTTGCTGCAGGCTCTAATACAAGTGTACAGCAGGGAGCTTGGCATGGGCAATACTAACTGCTTTGTCCGCGAAATTATTTTTGCTATTGCAAAACTTCACTTCAACTGCAGAGATTTTATGTCGCCATCGCCATCGCCGCTGCCGTCGCCGTCGCCGGCGTTGTTTGTTGTTGCTGCTGCTGCTGCACGTTGTGGTTGTTGTCGCCGGCCAAGTGGTTGGCATTAATGCGACCCTCGTTGTTGTTGTTGTTGTTTGAACGCTTTATAGCTTGCCGCGTCTCATGGTTGTTGTTGTTGCCACGTTCGCATGGCCCATTGTGGTCTGCTCGTGTGTCTGCCAAGTTTTTATGCAGCAGCTAAATAGTTGGCAACTTTTGTTTTTATTATATTTTTTTATATTTTTCATTCATTCAAATGTTTTTTTTTTTGCCTTTTTGTTGTTTTTAATACACTCGAAGAAAAATTTGGTCTTTGTGGAAACCGCATATAGAATTGCAAATATATTGATTTCTTCTGGAAGTGGAAAAAAAATTGAAGATCTTTATACATTATAAAAGTAGTTTTGTAATTACGTTCTTACTTTTGCCCGTTAGTTCTTCTTGAAAGTTACTTACTTTTATTCGACAACTTATTGTAGTCATATTCTACTTGTAAATCGGATATAAAACTGCGCCTCTCCGATTATCGTAACACTGAGCTTAGTATTATTATTGATGGAGCAAATTTGCACTGCAAATTGTGGACCCATTGCGCCCCTTTCTTTTATCTTAGAGAATACTTCTAAGTTTAGAACTTCAAAGCCATCTATATAACTTAGATAGTTAGATGTGAGACACTCAAACTAAAAAAAGGAAAAGGGTTAGATAGTGGTTTGGGAGGGGAAAAAGCGAAAAAGTGAAGTATAGAGAGATCCCCTATATGAACCTTTTCGTCTCCCTGAGAAAGTTGATAGCATAGGAAATGCTCGGTATTGTCAACCTTCTCGAAACAGGCCGTGCATGCTGGGTCAGTTTTTAACCCCAAGTCAACCATATTTTAGCCACATGGGTTATGTTCCGCCAGAGCTTTCAGATCCTTTTTTTCGAGATGAAGAAGGAAGTCTGCAGCTTTGTGTGAGGGTTCTGACTTTTTATGATATAGCCCACTATAATGTATTGACAGTTTATTATGCGCCTTCTTTCTTGCATTATCCCATTGTAGGCCTTGCTGTTTCACTATCCTCTTTGCAGAATCTGTAAGCTTTATTTGGGAATATTCCCAGGTTAGTTATCCATTAAGATACGAGGCCACCAAATAGTTCAATTCTAGTAGCCGTGATGCAATTTATGGGCAAGAGAAGTTTGATAAAAAACCTTTATTTTACAATTCTCAAATTTTAATAGAAATTTAGCCGCTTTGTGAACTAAGCTGCTATTGTCGCCTTTGAGCACAATGTAAGAACGAAGCCGTAATTGCAAACTATTGTGGTTTTCTGCTCTTAAACTGCAAATTTATTTCTCGCTGTGTACTTATTAGCTGTGCAGCTTAGCTGCCAGCATTTGTAAGACCCCCCACTGATGCACAGCAGCCCCATCAACACTTAGTTCCACTTCAAGAAAAAAAGAAAAAAAAGAAGAAACTGACGCCAGAACTTAAATTGCACACAAATTGGCAACGCTTTTTGCTGCCTTTGACAATGCTAGCAACTTTTTTATTATATATCCTTATATATATATACATTTTTTTAGTCATTTTTAATAAAAACTCATTTTAATAAAACTAAGACAATAATTTTTTTCATTCTTTATAAAAGCTTGTTTGTTTTTTTTCTAGTTTTGTTCTTCATTTTATATTCGTTTATTTTCGTTATTTTATTGCACATTGTCAAGTGCCGAAAACAAAGTCGGTGTCTCAGCTGGAAAATTAAGTGTTGCGGTTCGACATTTTTTTTTTTTATTTTTATATTTTTTTCCTAGTTATATATAAAATATATATACATATTTTTTTTTTGCTTTAATGCGACTGTGGCAGCTACAAGTACGCGGCCATGTCTTGTGGTTGAATGCAACAACGGCAACAATGCCAACAACTACAACAACCATGATGACGACAGCTGCAAAAGTTGTCAGACAAAAGACCACAAAATAAATTGCAATTGAATGTTTTATTTTGTTGTCTCTACTTTTCTACGAGTTTTCACTGAGTTTTCTTCAAGTGTATGTATATGTGTGACAATCGCAGAACAATTTGCGCATCTTAAGAGCTTTAAAAGAGAGCAAAGCAAATGCACAAGTAATTTCAAGAAAATCCATTTTATATATTGAAATACTTGCAAGTAATCGATAATTGTTAAACTCGATAATGACAACAACCAACAAAAGTTATGAGAATTATACGAGAAAAACGAAATGAATAGGCAATATTTTGAGAGAAACGTAGTACGAAAAAGTAAATCTAGTAGTAGAAAAGTAATAATAGTAATTCCAACTTGGCATAGGCAGCATCATTATTTGCTCAAGGGTGGAATCCAGATTCCAACTTACAAGTAAAGTTAATATTGCAAATTGCTGAAATCATTATCTTTAAATAGTTAAAGGGAACTTAAAGTTGTATAAGCCGATTTTTATGAACTTTTTTTTGGCGATTTGAGAAAATAATTTTATGCAGCACTGCACTTTTGCCCGTTTCTCTCACAAACTTGGAAAAACTAATTCTCAAAATTAATGCCACAGCAAATCTTTAACGATACTTATGACAGCGCACTACCCAACTATCCGATCCAATATACTAGAATTGCAAGATTAAAGTTTTGCTTGCAGACTGCCATTTAACTCAAAACAGTTGTACGACTTTTTTGATAAGAATTTCTAGTATTTGATTTAAAATATTCGAACAACAACCAATTAGCTGACATCATTTAGCAGAATTGAGACCATTTCTGAATAATTTTCCTCTGCTGCAATGTTTAATATAAATCAAGCGCATAATACATTTAATTGTTTAATTATTCATTTAATTAAACTCAATAAGTGTATGGCGTTTTAACAGGGACTTTAAAATTTAATTGGCATACCGTGGCATGATATTTAACTCATTGTAGCGCATTGCAAAACTTAATGATGATGCTGTTAAAGTTAACTTTTATGCAAAAATTTTAAAAAAACTATAATGTAATAATAATACACATATTGATATAATAGACCAATTGAGCGAAACGATTAACTGATTTAAAATATATATACTACAAGGATTATGGTCTCGACCCCAAACAACTCGAAGAAGAACGGTTCAGAAGGAAATTGGCAAATCATTGAGCGAGCTTCGACAGATGGAAGTTCTATGTTGAGACCTTAAGTTGCTAAAAGCAGTATGGATAATTTATTTATTGGGATTTTGAATGATAATTATTACTTCAATGACTTATAGAACGTTTTTTTGAGAAACAGAAGCGATTTTTCTTTAATCTTTTATTAGGCGCTTCCTACAAGTGTCCTTATGGGAAGGACTTGATGGCAGTTAAGAAGTAATTAAACTTGGAGTTCCTTTTCAATTTAAATTACTTTCAAGTTTTAAATATTTAAATTATGTATTTCTAAAAGAAAACTAAAATAAATAATATTATTTTTGTAAGAAAATTTGTAAAAATGAACTTGGTTTCATCGAATTATGATCCAACATTTTGCAATTCCAAGTCTTATACAATATTCTGATGAATTCAGTTCAACTTTTTATCTTACTTCAGTTCATGTGAGAAACTAAAATAAAATAATTTTGTACAAATGACTGACTTAAGTGCGCTTAAGATTTACGCTAATCTTACGCTGGAAAATATAAATATGAGCAAAAAGTATAGGGAATTTTAAACCTAAACAGGATTGGGTTGCTGATAGAGAATAAATTCTCTTATTTTTGGGCTGGTAGGATGGTCATGTATATCCTATTTCATATCAATATCATAATTCCTAAGTTAGTTGAGAAAAAAGTACATTTTTTTAGATTTTTACAATGTCTAAAATTATTCAAAAACGAAGTTTCTTTAAAGTTTGTGTTTGTAATGACATTACTGTTGCCGCATCGTTAAGAATATTGCAGCAGGCCTCTGGCCAATAGGCTCTATCTAAAATACTTGTATTTGATTGGTTCAAAATGTTCAAAGAGCGCCCAGAAAGTGCCAAAGATGCAGAGGTCGATCATACACGTCAACTGATGTGCAACATGTCAACGATACCAAGGAATTAATGCACGAAAATCGTCGATTGAGTACTAAAGACATTACGCGTCTGGTTGGAATATAAGAAGAATCAGTTATTTCCATTTTATAAGACCATTTGGCCATTTGGGTCTTCGAAAAGTCAAGTCTCGATTGCTGCCAAAAAATTTCAATTTCTTGGAAAAAACAGCGTCGCGTTGATGTTTGTGAAATCATGCTTTCTAACTATCAAATTGAGATGAAACTCATTAGAACTATAGATGAACTATGGATTTAGGCTTACGAGCCGGAAGCAGCCGATTAAAATAAAACTTTTAAGAATCTTAAAGAAAACTTTATTTATGATCAAAAAGCTACGCTAGAATAGCTCCAAATAATTTTATAATTTTAAAGTTAATCACACTTAAAACATATAGATATATAAAGATACTCATTAATTTCTATAGTTTTTTTTGCTTAATACGGCCAAAAATTAACGAACCAGCACACTATAAAATTGTAATGAATTTCGAGGGTACACTTCAGACCCAACAATAATGGCCAACGTTTAAGCGGCATTTGTTGCAGCGTTTAGACAACAACAATAGAGGCATAGATATGCCAGCCAACATGCTTGCCACACATGCATCTACGTATACGTAATATACGTACGTATACGTAATATGCCCGGAGCAAGCAACAGCAAGCAACAACAACAACAACAACATCAAGAACAAAGGCAACATGGAACAGTTTTGCGGCCAGTTGCATGAATTACGAGGTTAATTAGAAGTTTGACACGATTCGTAAGGCAAACACAGTGCAGTCCGTGAATGGTATAGGAAGAGTACGAGAGTGTAGAGGTAGTGAGTGGTAGAGCAAGAGGAAGAGATATTTGCAGTGAGTGGCAGTCAGCCAGTTAGTTCCTGCAGTGTACACATAAAATATACAATATAAACCTATATAAATACATACACTTACACATGCACATATATACACATAGATATATATATATATATATATATATATGTAACTAAGCACAAATGCAGCAACTGTGCCGGCCTGGACTTGGCTGAAATCAGAAATGCGCTGCTCTGGCTAGGCCTGGCAGGGAATGCCAACTTGGCAACTGGCAGCAGCTGCAGTCGCGTTTAATGCGCCTTTGTTACATTTCGAGGCACGTACTAAGTACACACAAACACACACACACTCACACACACACAAACACACACGTATACGTATAAACATAAATAATGCAAAAGTGTGAAAAGGCAACACAGAGTCACACACATTCATATACAAATATTTGCATTGCTCCATTACATAGAAACATTTCCAATATCAGCAACATATCCAGCTTCTTCTTATCTACTCCATACAACACCGCCACATCTCACAGTTGAAATCTCTTATGTGCTTACCTGTGTGTTCATTTATGTATAAATTTTATATATGCTCAACACCTCTGCAGCTTCAAAAAAAAGATAGTGTTTTTTGTAAGTGATATCAGCAGATCTTACAGTTTGTTAGAAAATATTAACTATACTTATGAAAGATTCACATTAATTGATTACTCCACCTATTTCGAAGTTCAAATTTGTTCAAAGATATTGCACCTTTGAAGCAGACTAATTCCTTATGAAAGTAAGAAAAATATTACGTATACGTAAGTCAGATATTCGATTACGTTTATTCTGAAGTATTTACATTTGTATATTCTCATCACCATGACATATTGGAAAGTTTTTTTTTAATTTTAATGTTTATATAAGTTGCAGCTTATGATATGAGTAGATCTTCCAGATCTTTGGAAAAATTAGCCTAGAAACTTGAATATTTATTTCTGATAACGTTTCTCGAGATATTTTCAAGTAAGTTCATACAAAGAAGATCTTCCAGATCATAAGCAAAATTAACATAGCAACTTCAATATTTATTACTGACAATGTTTCTCGTGGTATTTTCGAGTAAGTTGTTACAAAGAAGATCTGCCAGATCGTAATAAAAATTAACCCAGCAACTTGAATTTATTGTTACAAAGAAGATCTTCCAGATCATAAGGAAAATTAACATAGCAACTTGAATATTTATTTTTGACAAAGTTTCTCGAGGTATTTTCAAGTAAGTTCATACAAAGAAGATCTTCCAGAATGTTAGGAAAATTAACCCAGCAAATTGAAAATTTTTTTCTGACAAGGTTTCTCGAGGTATTTTCGAGTAAGTACAAAGAAGATCTTCCAGATCATAAGCAAAATTAACATAGCAACTTGAATATTTATTTCTGACGTTTCTCGAGGTATTTTCGAGTAAGTTGTTACAAAGAAGATCTTCCAGATCGTAAGGAAAATTAGCCCAGCCACTTGAATTTATTGTTACAAAGAAGATCTTCCAGATCATAAGCAAAATTAACATAGCAGCTTGAATATTTATTTCTGACGTTTCTCGAGGTATTTTCGAGTAAGTTGTTACAAAGATTTTGCGGGCTTTGTAGTAGACTCATTCGTGGTTACATAGGAAAACCACTTGGCATAAACTCTTCAGCTATATATTAGAATTTTTAAAAAATAGGAAAAAAATTTTGCACACGCTTATGAATATTTTGTATATTTGAGCTGAAATAGCATATTGTGATTTCTTTAGAAGAAAATAGTACGAAAGGTATGATAATTTTTAAGTGCAGTGTACTCGTCTATAATCTAAAGGTCGGTGATTTCATTCCACTCTGTAGCACTGATGCATTTGCCTAGCACTGGCATAGCTACTAAGTAAATAATCGCTATTTGCTCAAATAAATCATAATTAGTAAAATATTCCAGCGTTTGGATACTTGTATAATTTACAGATACCGCTTCAAACAGCTAATAATAGAGATAGCTACATGTTCTGCCTTTGTCTGCATAGTCATGGGGAATATTGATTTTGGTTTTATCGGCAATGCAGTCTCAGACAAAAATCATAATTCATCTTTTTTCTATTGAGTCTATTAATTATTATTTTCTTTTATTTAAAAAAATATATGTATTGAAAATGTAATTAAAAACAAATCTTCTTAGTCTAAGACTGTCACAGTTCTTTGGTGCGGAAAAAGCTGTAGAACATCTTCACATTTAGTCAAGATGGCTTAAAAGTTATAAGTTATATAGTAACTTCCACTACAAGTTGCAAATTTAATGCTTTTTGGAAAAACAATCTTTATTATTACTACAAAAATATTCGTTTATGTTTCTTTTCTTAATAATGTTGTTTTGTGTACACAAAATTAAATATTTTTGATGCAGATAAAAATTTTTGTTAGTGCTTGAAGAGTTAATGCAATATGAGTATGGTTATGTGTCGGTGGTAGTACGGTTATCCATTATTCACATTTGGGTTCCCGCTTATAGGTGCACTGAGTGTTACCGAATGGCTGTTTAGCTAGCCAGACATGCAATACCAGCATACTTCTTCGTAAAAAGAATCGCATACAGCTATTCTATACCTAGTTGTAATTGAAGCGTTCAAAAATATCCATAGTGCTTCTAGGAGCTTAAAGTTTCAACATAGGACTTCTACCTGTTCCTATCACTAGCAATTGCTCGAAGCTCGCTGAATGATTTGCCAGTTTCCTTCTAAACCGTTCTTCTCCAAGTTGCTTGTCGTGTCCCGCGGGATCCACTCCAGCGCTGCATGCGGTATCTCACAATAGGCTTTTCGCCAAGTATGTCCTAACCAGCCACATTTTCGATTAAGTTTTTCATCATTAATACTCTTTTGGTTGGCTCTTCTGCATAGATCTTCAATGCTTATAACACAAAGTCACAAAGGCTTGCAACTTAGCTTTGCTGATACTGTTGTCAGCCAACTGTTCCCGAGCCATAAGGCAACACAGACTCGTTTTGTTACTTATGTTCCCTGCTCGCCGTAAATAACGCAGCTTGGCAAAGCAGTTCTCGCCTCATGCATACGGCTTACATTTTTTTTTTGGCTCCACCATTCGTAGATAAGAATCTACCTAGATCTGTGAAATTGCTGATATGAATAACTTCTTGGCCTTCGACTCGAAAAGGTATATTGTTCGCAGATTTAACAGCTTTTGAAGATTCTACTGAGAGCTGCTGAATGTCCCATTATTTATTGTTAATCTAAACCGATTGTAATTAATAACATAATAATAATAATACAAAGTAAACTATATTAATTTTTAAAAGCATTTAATAAATATATATATATTTTTGTTTTATTGAACAGTATTGAAACTTTAACAAAAATCGCGTTATAATACAAATTTTAAACTTTATCTTGTTTTTAATTTTAATTTGCGATGTATGCATTTTCAGGCAGAACATAGCTCTTTATTTATAAGTTCTTTTTAAATAATATACAAATAACAGCAGTGCCTTTTGTAAAATAACAATTTTTCCCTTTTCAAATTGTGTGCTTCCTTTATTCAATCAAATATCAACTGCATCTCATTCCGTAGAGAAGCTTCATAATCAACCTCCTGTATTAGAAAGTAAGACTTCCGCTCGTTTCCGGTATACACATACCATGATATTTTGCTATGTCAACCTTACATGCTGTGCTTACATTTATTTATATATTTTCTTTTCGTTTCGTATTTTTTATTTTTTTTGAAATATTTTCTATTTTTATTTATTTAACATTTTACACTCGCTGACATTTTGTTGGCTGCTGCAAAAAAAGGGCAAATGAAATAAAATGAAAATGGAAAATTGTTGAGCAATGCAATTTCACGTCTATGAGCAGGCACACACACACTCGCACACACATTTCTATGTATGTGAACATAACCGTAAAGAGAGAGCTGCCCAAAAGGTGCAAGCTTGAGTGCAAAATGGCGGCGACGACAGGGCAAAACCACTTACTATGGCTGCCAACACACACACACACATACACACGCAGCAGTCGTACACGTGCGCGTTAACTGCATCTTGCTGTGTGTGTGTGTACACACACAAGTGCATAACACACACACACACACTCACACAGCTCGTTTCGCTGTTGGGTGATAAAGTTCATTTACCTTTTAACGTTTATCTAAATGTTGCGCGCTCCGCAGTGGCAAAAGTGTAATTGTCTGTCTTATGCTTCACATATACATAAGCAGCTTCGCACACACACACACACACACGCGCACACATACAGTTGCAGAACTTATATTTGCATGTGCAGCATGTTGCATTTGTATTTGTTTGTTTACTTTGTCGCTGCTTGAGTTGGCTATGACTCCATGAGATTCCAGCTCATTCGTGTATATATATATATATTTTTTTTTCATCTACATCATCTTCATCATGGTCGTCGCCAGTGACTTCGTCATCATCATCATCAGCAGCTACGGAAACCTTGCCTTAGCTTGCATAAGTATGCGTATGGTTATCCTGCTAGTCCATATAAAAATTTATACTGCGCTGCTTATTAAATCAGTCTGAATAGCTCCAATTAGGCGTATACGTAATGTACAAAGTTAATTTAAATTAATCAAGTTTCAATGCATTTTATTTTGTATATCTTGTAGTGGTAATATGGGATGGTGGTACTGGGACTACTTCTTTTACTAGCTGTTATTTAATTATTCCTTATTAATTATTACAATTATAAAATTAATATTTTTATTATTATTTGACTTACTCTTATTACACAACGTTATTTTGAGAACTTAGCCCATCTACTATCATTTTCAAATTTTGTCTCTTCTGAATTAAATATCTTAATTCATTTATTAACGTCTTGGTTTCGTTCATAGGCGTACGGCTCCACGTAGGCCTAAGCCGCCACCTGCGTCTAGTCCCAATGGGGTTCAGGCTAGGGGCGGCGTTTGCAATAATTTCCTGGTATTTGCGGGGGAGCGTGTCTCCCAGCAATCTGAGGGTTGTTTTCGTCCATCGATGTCACTTAGTAAGCCTTTTGGTTCGTTCAGTTAACTCCTATAGTCGTCTAGGCCAGCATATGCAGGCGACTATGCGCCTAAAATATCGGGTGACGCAATACTGGGTGACGCAGTATTGTAGCTGTTGTTTTGATAGTGTAATATACCTTGATCTCCCAACAGGATCTTGATGTAATATACCTTAATCTCCTATTACGATCGCCATTTAATATACATTTGATCTCCCTGCAGGATCGCGATGTAATATACCTTGATCTCTCTTGATATTACGATCGCCATGTAATATACATTTGATCTCCCTGCAGGATAGCGATGTAATATACCTTATTCTTCTCGCATGATCGCCATGCAATATACCTTGATCTCCCAGCATGATCGCCATGTAATATACCTTAATCTCCTATTACGATCGCCATTTAATATACATTTGATCTCCCTGCAGGATCGCGATGTAATATACCTTATTCTTCTCGCATGATCGCCATGCAATATACCTTGATCTCTCTTGATATTACGATCGCCATGTAATATACATTTGATCTCCCTGCAGGATCGCGATGTAATATACTTTATTCTTCTCGCATGATCGCCATGCAATATACCTTGATCTCCCAGCAGGATATCGATGTAATATACCTTGATCTCCTGGCATGATCGCCATGTAATATACCTAAATCTCCTATTACGATAGCCATGTAATATACCTTGATCTCCTAGCAGGATCGCGATGTACCTGTTGTGTAACTATGTATAGTCAGTTTCCCTAACGCTGCGTGATCGCAGTCTGACACTTGTCCGCATAGAGGAAAAATGAGAAACGACTACTTCTTTTGGAAGTTAGTATAGTTCTCTTGTATTCAAGAAGTTTTGATGCCATATTTACTTAATTCTCACATAGGTATTCAATACATTTCTAATGAGGACTCCAGTTTCTACTTCTAGAGAGACCTCGAATTTCCATGATGTGGCAATGACCATTAGTAATCCAAAACCAAATGACCCGATGAAAGCATGCATATAAGTCTGACGCGCATATTGGGCAGGGTCAATGTTGTTTGACTTTATACACTTTTGGTTATTATGACATCGTTGTGGTAGTACCACTACAATAGCATTCATGCCAGCATTTCGCTACCAAAGAGTAGTACCGTCGTAACGCAAGCATTCAAAATTTTCAGCTTGATATATTTTCGAATGACGGCGGAACACAAGAAAGTATGCCTAGATAGTTCTGCATATCACGCACGGTACTGACATGCGGAGTCCACATACTACCTAGGTATTCAAACTCGTCTCTTAACTCTAAGTTGAGTTTGTTGGCAGAGTCTGGAGTTTGATAACGAGAGTTTACGTGCAAGATATTCGATTTAACACAGTTAATCTTTAGGTCTTTTTTAAGAGAAACATCAGATAGGGAATTGATTATACTTTGCATCTCACTCTGGTTCTGTGAGAGCAAAATGATATCGTCGGCGTAGGCGAGATTATTTTATCTCTCTTTCAGCTGCCATTGTATACCCTGACGTCTGAGCTCCGCTGCAACTAATATCACATACAATGTGATAATAAAAAATAGAGAAGTAAGAGCACATCCTTGACTGCGAAAATCGTATGAAATTTATCACTTAGTACTGCGTGCAGAGCCCTGCTAGTGGCACCCAATATACGAACACTTAAATATTAAATTAGAACCAGGAAAATTTGTATAGATATGAAAAGTCTCACATTAAAAAACAAGAAACAGAAGAAAGTTGAATAAAAGTTTTAAAATTTTTAATAAAACAAGCCAAAAGATCTGAGTTGATCAAGTTGGGGTTCGTGATTGGTCAAAGATGTTCGGATTGACAGCTCAAGAGTAGTTAAGATAGAGAAATATATGTATTGCCTTGTCTAGCTGCTTTAAAAGGAAATCGTAAAGATTATAATAATAATCTACAAAATGTTATTGATAAATGCCGAAACAGGCGAGTAACAAGCCTAAAATATCATGGTTAAGCAAGTTGGCGGTTCATAGTTCATATTTGATCAATATATGCTCGATTTGACAAGCCAAGATAGAAAAAAAAGATGGATTGCGTAAACCCTGCAAAAGATAAGAAATCCAAAAGTTTATTAAAGTTAACACAAAAGAGACGAAAAACATTGCAAAATGCATCATAATCGGAACTATTAAATAGTAATTCCAAAAGCCGAAAATTGCGAGTACAAGACTGTGAAGTCAAGTGTTTTTTAGGCTAAAAAATTTATGTTTTCCATGAACAATTCGAACAGATATCAGAAGTAAACTTAAGTATGCTAAAGCGTATTGCAAAAATAAAAACAATAGTTCCTAATTAACAGTTTGCACAAGAATATATTTGCTTCTTCTTTTTGAAAGAAGAAATCAAGTTACTTCTACGAGTTATATCATAATGGCCGTCTTCTGCATAACACATACAAGGCGGGCACTCATGATAGCGAATTATAAAGAAATATATTTCTCCATCGAAACTTTGCAGCCTTTGCTCTAATTTAAACTTAATGGTTTTGCCTTTTTAGCTTGAACAAGTTCAAAATAAGGCATTATTGCCATAAGTGTTGTGTATCGAGCAAATTGGCCAACAAATAACATATTTACGTTACCAGCGACCAAATAACCACACCCACTTATACATTTTACCCCTACGCATATGCCATTGATATTGCTTTTCCCGCCCATTTGCAATTAACTGCTCTGTTGTGGTGGCCAAATAGGCGGCTCAAAAGCGTGCAATAAATTTAATTTAATTTGTGCATACCTCAGTATAACCAATAGCCGACTTTCCGGCTTGACAGCGGCACTGCGTTGCCTTCGTTGAGTACCCCGTTCACCCATCCATAGTTGGCAATCCTTTGGCTCATTTGCGATAGTCAAAGGCGGTTGCTTGTTGGTCAGCGGGAAAGAGATTATTGGTTGGGTGTGTGTATTGTTGCTGGGGCAGTTCGTTGTACCGTTTGGTATGTCATTGTGGTCATTGTTGGGCTGCACTTTAGTGTTGTCCTTTTACTTTCTTGTCCTTTTCGTGTTGGGCATCAACTGTGTGGGTCAATCATCGTATTTATTGCATTTTTATGCTGCAGTTCTTGTTGCCGCAAATAAAATGTTTTATATGACATTTGTACATTGCGGAGGCTTGTTTGGCTGCCATATAAATCTGAAGGACTTCTTTTTCACTACGTTTAAATTTAAATTTAATTTGTAGATTTAATGTAGTATTGGGTCGGCTAGTAACTGTTTTTGAACAGAATTTAACTCTTTGGATCTCTGAGGCACTTTCAGGTTGAACTTTTATTAATTCAAGGCTCCTGCTGAATACTTATGTTTTTTGGCGATTCAAGATAAACTTGGATTTTTTTATTATATGTTATGTTTATTTTCATTCCAATACACAAAAATAGGTAATAATAGAGACTGCGAAGTGTGTGTTATACAATATGTTCAACAAAGCTTACAAGCAGGCTGTTCAACATAGCAGAAAGGTTATTTGGAGATTACCTATTTAGGCCGGGAAGATGCGTAATTGTTCGGCTGTTTTTGCTGAAGCAAAATCTAGAGAAAAACTTTGAATTTAACAACGATGTTCACATGCAGCTTATCGATTTTAAGCAAGCTTAAGGCGTTGCTTAATTCCGAAGATTTGCTCTTTTCGGCATTAACAGGAATTTGATCCGCTTGACAGTGGCAACGCTAAGAAGCAACACAAAAGAAAAAGTTTCACTATAACAAGAATACAGCAGCGCAAACTTGAACATCAATGCAGGAGTAAGACAAGGTCACAGTCTGTCCACATTGTTGTCTGCACTATTCTATTAGAAAACACACAACGTCTTGAAGTGCCTTCAACAGATCTGGGATGCCAAAAGCGTATGCAGATGGCATTGCCATACTAACGAGAAACCAGCTGGATTTTGGAAGAGATCCTCATAAATGTAGCTGCAAAGGCAAAGGATGTCGATTTGGCGATGACATATGGAGCAGAAGTTTGGACCATGACGGCAGACAAAGAATCCCTAAGAATCTTTGAAAGTACTGCGAAAAACTATTGGGCCAAAGGTAAATGAACGCGGTGACTAGATGCCAAGGAACATGGACGAATTGGTGAGCTCAAACCATGTCGAAGATGTAGTCAAATTCATTAAATGCCAGAGGCTTAGATGGATAGGACATGTTCTACGTACAGACCAGAACAGAGCACAAAAGCTTGTGCTGGCATACACACCACTCTCAACAAGAAGCAGGCGTTGAGCAAGAAAGCGCCTAATTGACAATATTTACGATGACATACTGAAGATGGAAGTTAGGACGTGTTACTTCGCCATGATAACCCATTATGGGGTTACAGCCGACCTAATTTACACTCGCCTGGCACTCTTGCTTTGCGCGCGCCTTTTCCAGTTGGTCACACCAAGTAAAGAAAGGCGCTCCTTCACTTGGTCTTTCCATCTGAGCTTAGGTCGTTCTCTCCATCTTACTTCGTCGACTTTCGCTTCGAAAATCTTCTTCGCTGAAGTGGCTTCGTACATACAAATGACATGGCTGAGCTAACGCAGACGTTGTGCTATAATATATACATCTTATATATCTTACTCGATCTTATTGACTCTTACGCACTTCCTAACGAAGTTTGTTTTGTAATTTCATTCAGCGTAACTCATACTTTCCAACCTCTAGAGCTACCAAGATGTAGATCTAATTATCTATTCTATTTTGCGACTTATCCTTCAAATATATTAAGCCTTAAGATATCCTCTCTAACGTACAATCGACTCAATCCAACTTTTTCTGTATCTTAACTCATCTTCATTTCCCAAATGCTGCAACTTTGAGCAATCACGAACTATGTTGACTTCGTCAACGTGTTGTTGTTTCTTTTGCTAAGAAATGTTTAGACTTTTATTCAACTTTATTCATCTTTTACATTGTAAGTCCAACAACCGTAGGGATTTGGATAATTGTTATATTATATTTTCTTAACTGGACTTAGTTGTACCTCTAAATCTAGCTCGTTGGAGCACAAAAATTACCACTGCAGTCACTTCTCAAGTTTCTCCGAGAGACGAGAAGATTCGTGTAGTGGATCTCTCTACATTTCACTTTTTCTTTTTCTCTCCTTTCCAATCACTATCTAAACCTTTTCCTTTCCGGTATGGCACAATATACTTTTTAGCTTGAATGACTGAGTCGTTGCTTTAGTCGCCTCTGGCACCCTCACATCTATCTACCCCCACATAAATAATAAATAAATAAAGCAATTCGTTTGGCTAACTTTAAGACCAGAAATATTAAACCAACTTTAAAGTAATTTGATTTGATTTATATGATTTCATCTGCCCTAAGGATTCAGTATAACCAACATTTATTATTTCGACACTTTCCATTTTGCAATGCGTTCATATTCCAAAGGACACACAATATTTAGCCAAAGGTCATGTAGAGGTAACTAAATATTATTTAAAATAACAAATTCACAAGCATTTACCAAAAGACACAACTTTATTTATTGCAATTTAATTTTTATTTAAAAGTTAGACAAACAGGCAGCTGGCCTGCAAGAGCGAGTGATGGGGAAAAAAGAGTGTGGCGAGGGAGTTGGAGAGACAGATGGGGAACGGGAGAGCAGGAGTAAGACAACTTAAATAAGTAAGGACGAAAGGGAGCGCAAGAAGTGACTACACTTCAAATCAACGGGTCTAGCGCAATTAAAGCAGCAACAACAACAAACTTCATTACTAATTCCATTTCAATACACACACACTAACACACACACACAGCGACACATACACATACACATATAGTATATACTGCAATTTATGTCTGTATTAGTGTATATCGAAGCACTTTGCAACTTACGCCATTGACGCAGTCATCAAACGTTTTCCACATTTGTTTCTCAATTGTAACTTCAATGTGTGCGAGAGTATCTGTGTGCGAGTGTGCGAGTGTATGTTGTATCTATCCATGTGTGTGTGTGTGTGTGTGTGTGTACTGCAAATGATTTGGTGCACCCAATCGACCCATAAACCCAGTTATTTACTTAGAAGCGCCTTTTAGCATTTTTTTTATACTTTACTCTTACTTTTTTCCGATTCGTTTGTTGTTGTTATTTGGTTTGTTGTGTTTTTTTTTTTTGTTTTTTGTTTTTGTTTTTGTTGTTTTCTCTTAACTCGAGCGGCTTGAAGCAGCCACAGCCAAGTTGCCAAGTTGTTGGCGGCTTTTTGCATTAAATCAACGCCAACGATGACGCCGCCAACAATAATCAACACAACAGCGACAGAGAGTGTAAGAGGGGGAGAGAGAGAGAGAGAGAGAGAGAGAGAGAGCTCGCAATGCAAGTGTTAAAATGACAGCAAGTGCGAGTGAGGCCAAAACAACTACACTGTGAGAAATATGTAGTGCAATACAACGATGCAATGCAATCGATTAAAATGCACTTCACGCGTGGAATTCACAAATGCGTACAACTAGACTTTTCGATTTCAGAAAAAATAAACCCACAGGCTTTTTGTTATTATTTTTATACTTAATATAAGTTATAATTTTTTCTACTTAATCTACTCATCTACTATCCCTTTAATCTCTATAAACATAAACATTTTTATAAGCTTTTATTTTTAATTTACAGTTTTCTTAAATACATTTATTTAACTGACAACCAGAGACAGCTGCTTTACTGTACAAGGAAATCTTTTTCCACTAGTTATTATTCAACTTTTATTTACGATTTTCATATTTTTGTTTTTTTTTATCATAGCTGATTGTTATCAACAATTTAAATGAATATTATTATTGGTTCTGCTCGGGACATACGTATTTTTACGTACGTATTTGTGATACAAAAATCATTTACTTTCTGTTGAATACAATAAAAAAATGAAAAATTAAACAAATCAATATAATGATTATTATTATTTGCAATTTTTTTTGTTTCCTTTGTTATTCCACCTGAGAACTTAGGACCTCTGCGATAACTTACCAACGAAATCTGTTTTGGGGCGTCTGCTAAGCTCTGTACCATGTTGTGTTCGACTGGGAAAGTTCTTGGAGCATGTATCTTCTCGGGGTGGCCTTAGGTCTCTTTAAAGGTTCTTACTTCCATTGTTCAATGCTTTTCCATTTCTGGAAATATCTATGGTCGTCATCGATCATGTTTAATTCTCATGTATTGGTTTCTGTAATCGATTGAGTTTTCGATCGTAATGATGATTGGCCTAGTACTTGACGAACTGTACGTCTACAAGTAGCTTTTGGTCGTCCTGTACGTCTGCTTCATTCGGACAATGCTGTTTGGTTGCTTTTTGAGAGCATGCCCTACCCAGCTCCATTTTCTTTTCTTGATTTGGAGACTTTGACTTACCTGTAGCCCTTCAGAGCTCTGCACTTGATATTATGTTTGGCCAGAATATCCCGCATATAATTGTCAGACATTTGCTGCTGAAAAACTGCAGTTTTTGCGCTACTTTCTTTGTATCTCACTTCCACATAGCAGCACAGATTTAACACACGCATTGAAGATACGTAGTTTCATCTTCCATGCCGGCTTCTCCATATGCAGCTTTAGCTAAGCCGGCTCGAGACATTATCATCCACTCCCCCGTTGTTGGAGATAGCAATGCCAAGGTTAGGGAAATTGTTTACGAATTCGAGGTTGTTGATGTTTTCTGGGCTGGAGTGATTGAAGCGCCTAAGCGGTTGCTTTTGTTTTGGCTGCATTTATCTTGAGACCAACTCTGCTGGCTATTCTGATGAGATCATCAATTTTGCTCTGATTGTCTACGAGTCTATGAGAGTTTAGACATATGTCGTGCGCAAAATCCAAGTCCTCAAGGTGTCTGGTGAGACGCCACGTAACTCTACGCTTGGATTGGCATACTTCCTTCATAACTTTATCAACCACTATGTTGAAGAGTAGCGTCGATAGAGGACAGCCTTGCCTGGTTCATTATTTGCATTATTAGTTAAAAACTGTTTGGGTTAACAATAAGTAATTGGTAAAGAGGGCTTGGAATAATCATGGTCAAAAGTAACAAATGGTCGACCTTACCCCAATGCTGTTTTAAGCGCTGAGTTCCAGTATTGTTGATATAGATGAAATTATAAGACATATAAAGTTATTTATTGCTCTTAACTATGTTGTTATTGATCCAAAGGCAGAGCATAGAGATAGCTCTAAAATGAGCTGTCTGATAAGAATAGGGGATCGACTGTTTATAGCCGAATCCGAAAGGCAGTGTGTTCAATTATTAGAGACATTTAAAGGGACATAGCGTCTTTTTATTTGCTAGCTCTGCCAGTGCTAGACAAATGTAGCAGTACTGCGGGATGAAATCGAATTACCTTTGTGATTAGAGGCAAGTATGTTACCCACAACACTTTTGTGGCTCACAAAAGTGAGCTATCAAATTAATTAATGAGATCTTAATATATACTATTTAAAAAGTCTAGTCTGCTTAGAAGTCGTCTGCCGGCCTTTACCCCAAAAATTACAATGCCGGAAACTATATGAACTAATGATCTCTCTTTGCCGAAACAGCTTTCAAAAGAAATCAGTTATGACTTATGGGATTACTGCATCAAAACTTAAAAAAAAAAACGAAATAAAGGTCGAGACTTAGTCAATAATAGGACTTTTTTATTATTTTAGAACTTAAAAACAATTAGGTTTCCGGTTTGGCATATAGCTTAGTTTGCCACTTGTTCAAAATTTTTGAGCATTCATAATCCAATATATTTCACAAATAATTAAGTTGTTCTAGAAGTTTGTAGGCTTGCCTCACAATCAAAGTTCTTAAAAACTTCAGACTCAATTATGCGCAGTGTAAACGACTTGGGCCTTGCAACAAAAGCTGCGTCAACTGTTGTAACTGCAACTGTTTCTTCATTTGCCACGGACTGTTGTTGCCGTTGATGACGCAGCGCAACTCAGGGAAAAAGGTTCACCCAGTGCACCCAATTTTCAATTGCAATTCGAACTCCAATACGAACGAATTCGTTTCAATTTGTTTCAGTTGCATGCAACGACTTTTGCAAGCCACCCAACCGCACTGCCCAATTTGGGCTGCCAGCCTGCCAAGAATTGATTCTCGTTTGCAGCAGTAACAACAACAACAAAAACAACAACAATATTGACTAGAACTGCGCCTGCAATTGCTGCGATGACTGCATGCAAATAAGGTCAACGTGCGCTGCCAAACGCCAGTCAGGCGGCAGAGTTGCCACCCAACTTAAACCAGCAAGCTGCTACCCCGCACCCCAGCGGCAGCGGCAACAGTACTAGCTGTAGCACTATAGTCATCATTCCAAGTCGCGATGAGCTTACGAATTTCAGTGCAATAGCAACGTTAGCTGGCTGTCTGAATGCGGTCGACGCGACGCGACCGAGTCGGTATGGCACTATGGCAGTCAGAGCTATACCCAGACCCACAAACAAACAAGCGACTCTGCGACGCAGTGACAGAGCCACCAAACGACCCAGCGACCCAACGACACAGCGACCCAACGACCAAACGTTCGACCGACCGACCTACTCTGGCTTGTATGGTTTGCTTGACTGGGTTTTCGAGCTGCCTCACCATCCGGAGGCCCATTTAGGCCTGTTGTGTGAATACGCGCCGGAAAGTATGCAACATTGCGCCAACCACATCAATGTATGCGTGCTGTGTGTGAGTGAGTGTGTGTGTGTTTGAGTGTTGCGCATTCAGTGTTGAGTATCGGCATAGCTGCCTCTGTTGGTAGCTTTTGTTGCTGCTTGTTGCCATTTTGCTGCAGCTTGGCATTTGGCATTTTCCAACTTTTTTCCTTTATTTTCTTCTTTTTTTTCTGCTGCAAGCATTTTCTTCCTAACCCGCATCGCAGATGTTGTTGTTGTTGTTGTTGTACTTGTTTGTGCAGTTGCAAGCATTTAGCATGGCAAAAAGAAAAAAAAAAAAAATACCGAAAACTATAGACAGGCAACAGAAACCAATGGCAGCTCTTTGAGCTAGTCATGCGGTTTGCAACGCAAGCCAAGACATCATTCATTTCGGATCAATGAATGGATAAACGTGAGTTTTCCAAAAGTACCTTAAAGCGAGTCCATCAAGAGATTACAACTGCAGCCAGTTTTAATGGTAATATTCAATTTTGCAAAAACTGCCAAACACATTGTCCTACAGCAAGTAACCGCAAAGAGATTGTAACTTTGTGCTGGGAATGTGCAGTAGTTGGCAACTATGGTATTTCTTATGCATTTTAAATACTCTCTTCTGCTACATTCGCCTAGCACTAGGCATAGCTAGCAAATAGATGCTATTTACCTAAGAATATCTTTATTAATTAAAGACAACATCGATTTTGCTTCGGCTCTAAACCGTAGCTGCCCATTGTCTTCGTATCGTTATCAATGGAGATATTTGCGTGCTCCACCATAACCACACAGTCAAAGGGGATTATCTTTTATTTTTATTGATTAATTAGTTTAAGTTAAGCCAGTAGGCCCCCAGTGGGGGACGTAGATCACGTAGATCAGTATGAACCTTAGTGGAACTGGAGCTTGTCGGCCGTGAGTCATGGTCATGGATACGTTATCAGTCTGCGAGCTGCCTCTGCAAGCGAGTCAAACGTTGGTCTCCCTAGAAATCTAGCTCTCGAAGTACAGAGGGCAGGGTAGTTGCATTGAAGCTGTTCCAGAGCTTATTTGACACCTGGTTCCCTGCACTTCCTGCATGCATCGTCGTCAGTGATGCCCAGCCTTTTTGCCTTGGATTGCGGTTAAGCAGTGGCCCGTTAGCAAGCCCAGCATAAGCCTGCAGTTTTTCCTAGGAAGTTACAGGATGTGTTTGACAAGTTTCGGATTGGTTTTCCCACACATGATGCGGGCGGTTTTGCAGTTCGTCGTGTTTTGCCAGCTTCTTTCGGTAACGACTGTAGCGCTCGCTTCCGATTTGGTTTGGATTAGTTAAGCAAATCTAAGATATACATCATTAAAGGCATTCATTGATAATATTCAAAAATCAACTCTGGCTACGATTCAAATATCAAGGGTTTTTTGTTTTCTGTAAAAGACCCGATCCCCAAAATTATTTGTATCCAACGAACAAGCCAGTAGCAGCAACATCTGGGGAATACAAAGTCAATTGAGGTCCAACGTTAAAATTAGAAAAATTAACCATTCACAATTTTTAGCTGTTATAGTCGAAAACGTTTCCTATTAATGGTTGCATCTTGTAGCTTAAATTTGGTGTTGCTGTGCATTTAGCTAGCACTGGCTTAGTTAGCAAATAGTTGATATTTTCTATATTTATTATAAAAAGATACAGAGGTTCGGAAGGACTCTGTAGGTGCCTATAGGCTATGAAGAGCTATTTATAATCTTTTGTTTTGATCAATTTCATCAAAGTGCTGTAGAGAACGATAGAGATTTTAAAATTAGAAAAGAAGCTATGTGGCTTTTTTGTGGAACTACGCCCATGTGCCACCATGTGGCAACAGCGTTTAGGTTGAGAACGTGTTGGTTGAGGCCGCATACACATACAAATGAAGTAATGTTTGGTGCCCGGTGAAAGGGCGTGGCTCAGCTGCAAGTTGAAGCGTTAAAAAACATTTTATTGCAACACAAAGCACAACCCCTTGACATGGGGCTGTGAGTGTGAAGAGTGTAGGGAGTACACTAAGCGTAGAGACAGTGTTTAGTTATATGTGCGACTATTTGTTTGGTTTATTCGTTCGCTGGTTTGTTGCATTTTAATGAAAAACATTTAAGACAAAATCAACAACAAAATTTGGCCAAAATGCAAACAAAGCTGCAATTGCAGCTGACAAAAACAAAAGGTGCAACGATCGAATGGCTTGTGAGTGGGTAGTGGGTGGCTGCAGGGGTGTTAGTGTTACTGGGTTTCCCGAATGAGGAATGGCCAATCAATAAACTCTTTCAAGCGCTGGCAAAGGCAACAAAAGCGTATCCCTACAAAACCCGCTCCAGAAAAAAGGGGAACAAGCCAAGCGGCAACTGTTGTACGATTTGGCTCACGTTGTTGTTGTGCTTGTTTGCATTGTTTGGTTGTTGTTGTGGTTGTTGTTGTAGTCGTTGTTGTAGTTGTTGTAGTTTATTCGTTTCGCGGCATTTGGAAAATGGAGCAAACACCAGCACAAAGCAAAGCCAGCAACAGTGACAGCGACTGTTGGTGCTGGCAAAGGGGTTCAGCTGGGTGGCTACTGTGGTTGGCTACCGGTTGTGGGAAGGGTGAGGAGTATGGCTGCCGCCGCAGCGTAGCTGGCTAATTGATTTTATGAAAATGAAATGGCTAAAATACGCTCTATTTAGCAACAACAATGCCATGTGCAAAGGCAAAAAGCAAAGCCAGAAAAATGTATGCAAGTGTGTGCGTGTGTAAGAATGAATGAGAATGAAAAGCGGAGCAACGCAACATGGCTGCTGCTTGTTAACGTGGCAAACACGGCTCCCTGGCTGCCTCGCTACCGCTCTCTCTGTCGCGCTCTCTCGCTCTGCCACTGCGTAACTCCCTGGCAGCCACTTCGCTTCGTTTCAATCAATTAAGCGCCAATAATTAATTCAATTGATTTCATTTCATTCCCAACTCAAGCAGCATCCTCGCATCCATCCGCAACCTTGCCGCACGCACATTGTGCGCCGCACCACCACGTGCTCCAATAAGCTTGGTGGTTCTTGCTGTTCGCCTCGTTAACACTTACAACATTGTCGGCCATGTCTTTGGGTCACGTATATAGACCGTCGCTTGCCGCTCGCTGCTACCGCGGGCTACATCGACACACTCTCACTCCACACTCGTAACCCCCCCCCTGCTGGCGACCATTCGAAATTGCTATTTAGATTTCAAATGCCATTAATTCACTCAAAAAAGTTATGGCTTACAAATTGCCGCAACACATTTTAACATGCCGCAACGACGTCAGCTTTCAATTAATTTGTTGCCATATTTCATATTTCTATTTCATTTTTCCTTTTCATTTTGTTATTTTTTTATTATTATTATTTTTATGATGTGGCAGTTCTTGCTTATAATTTTTCCTACTTTTTTTATTATTTAACAGATTTTCCCATAGCTAATTTAAAAGCTGAACTTTTGGGCAGCTCATTGAGAGGTTTTTATTTATTATTATTATTTTTTTTTCTTGAGAAAAGAAAAGAACTAAAATAAAGTTTTAAAATATCTGTTAAAAACTTAGCCTTGTGTTTTCAAAGATTTTTAATATTGATCACATGCTGTCCAATCAGATATTTGACACATTAAATGGACGATTTTTGGCTTCATAAAATTGGCCTTCTTTGTCTCCCGAGCACATCTTTACAAAGTTTCTTTTGTCATTCCATCCAGAGTAACTTGTCAATTGCGAACTCTAGCACTAGCATCTTTAGATACGATTATCCTTTTCGCGTCTTATGCGCTAACTATAATATATTTTTTTCCTTACGAGCAGTCCACTAAATCCAGCTGTCTCTTGGTTCCGTGCAAGAATACGATTTCTCCTATCGCCTTCGATATAACAGCTTTTAAATCATCTTGATTCGCTAAATCGAGTATTTTCGATCAATCACGAAGTATAAAACCTCAACTTGCTCAACATTGACGTTCTGACAACTTTTGTTAAGTTGATGGTGCAGACTATAAACAATTCACTTTTTACGTACTGGACTAATCAAATCATGTTTTTCGCTATCTTAACTCCTTTAGAGTTGCTCAACTTAACATTTTTGACCAATCACGCAGCATGAAACCCAAACTTGGTCAACTTTGTTGTCACTTCTTGTTTCCGTCTTTGCAAATTCAAGTTGCTAGCCAGCTAGGGATTTTTATAAGTTTTTTGTTACACTTTCCTCGTTCTAAATTAATATTTCTAACTTAAATGTTTTTTAATTTTAAGGCTAACTAGAATTTTTTGTAGCGCTAAATGACTAATGAAAAATATATAATTATTAAATAATAATTAAACAAAGCTCTTGAATATTCATTCAAATTTAAGAAAACAAAATTAGCTTCTTCTAGTATCTCTGTGTGTGCGCGCGTAAGTGTGACTACTTCGTTGTGATTGGCTGTGCAACAGCTGACATTGTAAGTTCTATTTTTTTGTGCTTATAATTCACAACTGACTTTAGCACATTTTGGCAGTATATAAGAAAATTGACTACAAATCTTTTCGGCGGTGGTCCACAGGTCGATGCACATGGTTGACAACATCCCATTAATTGTTGTCGGATAATTAGAGTTAATATAGCATCAATAGACCTGGTAAAACGTAGACATTAGTCGTCGAGTCCTGAATTAGACCTTTAGGTACGACCACCGCTTTTTGCTATATTTTTTATTTATTTTTCTTCAAATTTATAAAGAAATGCAAATAATATAATTTGCAAACAGTTGTAAGTTAAGCTCGCTTTATTTAGCTTAACTTTGTATATTAACCATTTGAAAATATTAATTTACTCAATAAATTATATTTATCTCAATTATTAGTTTGTAACATTTTAAATACAATTTTCTTACATAATTCTTTAAAAATAAAAGGATTAAAATAATGCCATTAATTGTTGCGAAGTTTTTCGCTTAGATTAAAAAAAGAAACACTACAAATAAAAATTCAAGATTTTTTGTCGAAAATGGTAGGGTTGCATTTGGAAGCGAACCTTGGTTCTGCTGTGATTTGGCGAAGCGAAACAAGTTGAACTGCTTTAAGCAGTTGATGCTAGTGGCGCGCCTTTACCCGGAGCCTCATTTTTATTGCACGCCACTGCTCGCCAAATCATTTTAATGCAAATACTTATTATTGGATTTTGGAAAAATATGGAAATTAAAAACTTAATTATTTTTAAGAATTATATTTATAGACTATATTTTGCTAACGCCATAGACCCTAGCAATATAACTAGACATCTCATTTGTGTAGAAGGAAGCTTAAATGATGAAAATGATTATTTGTCAGCGGATTAGTCCGACATACAATATATACCAAGTTAAAACTTATAGCTTCTAAATTCTAAATTTGTTGTCGAAAATGGTAGGGTTGCATTTGGAAGCGAACCTTGGTTCTGCTGTGATTTGGCGAAACGAAACAAGTTGAACTGCTTTAAGCAGTTGATGCTAGTGGCGCGCATTTACCCGGAGTCTCATTTTTATTGCACGCCACTGCTCGGCGAATCATTTTAGTGCAAATACTTATTATTCGATTTTGGATAAATATGGAAATTAAAAACTTAATTATTATTAAGAATTTTATTCAGAGATAGTATTTTTCCAACGACATAGACCCTTTGACGATATTGCTAGACATCTTACTTGTGTAGAGGGAAGCTTAAATGATGAAAATGATTATTTGTCAGCGGATTCGTCCGACCTAAAATATATACCAAGTTAAAATTTAAAGCTTGCTAAAATTAATAGTTTTTGCGTATTTAAAAAAATTTGTTTATGGTCATCGCTGCAAAGGCGGAACGTAGGAATATCTCTAGTAATAGCTGTTCGAAGAGAATGGGGAGCTACAGTTCATAGGCGAATCCCAACGGCGGTAAACTGCTAGACAAATGCATCAGTGCTGTCCTTTCGATTTAGAGGCGTGTGCGCCCACAGAGGCCCAAATTTTTCGTAATAATTCTAATTTAATTTTCTGAGACCAATTGGTGAAGCTTCTCTTTGATCTTAAAGTAGATGACGTTGTCAATAACGCTCTTAACGGTTTTTATTGTGGAATTTTTTGACATGTCATAATAGAATAGAATAACATCGTTCATAATCGTAGTCATCCTAAAACACCAGTCTTTAGTTTAAAGCTCGATGCAAAAAATATGACACCCAAAATCGAGTGTCTATGTTTTAATTGGAAAGGTATTATGAGGTTGTTATTCTCCTGTCTTAACCAACAATCAATTTTGAAGTCTCTCACTATATAATACCCGAAACCAAACCAAATTTAATAAACTAACAAAAAAATACAGAAGTCGATTGTACAAAACGTTTATATCATCCATAACAATGTACGGAGCAAAAACCTGAACCATGAAAAAGACGGATGAGAGAAAAATTGCTATTTTTGCATGAAAAATACTTCGCCGTATACTTGGTTCCGTGCAAGAAAACGATAGCTGCTATTGCCTTCGACATAAAAGCGAATGGGAGGAAGAACTTGGTGAACTTGGTTTGCAAATCAGCAAGAGGAACAAGCTCAAGCAACTGCAGTGGGCTGGTCATGTCCAAAGAATGTACCCCAGTAGCCTAATTAGAAATGTCTTCCACAGAAAGGAAGAGAAGAAGAGTTCGTCCAAATTCCATTTTTTGGCCAAGATAAATACTTTAAGTTTATATAAACAAAACAAAGAGCGCTCATATGTCAAAACGTTCTGAGTATGTATAAACTCAAAAGTGTCAGACCTTACGATCGAGCTGTCAGTTGTCAGTTTGCAATATTAGGCTTGCCCAATCCCGGAATATAAAAGGCAACCCACATATAAGCCAAAATAAATATACAGACAGTACGCTGGACTGCCAAATCCGCTGCTTTTGGAACTCGAACTCCAACTGAATTTTTTTTTTGTGGCCAAACACTAGTCTTGTCATCTTGTCGATTTACTCAAAGTTGTGTCTTTGTACATGCATACCATCGACTTATCAATTGCTAAAATATTTAACAATTATTTAAATTATTTGCTGCAAATTTAATCAATTAAATAGTTTACTTTCTTAACAAATAGAATTTCAACAATTATTTCATAATTAATTTATGCATTGCAGAACCAATACATGTTCGCCGCCCACTGACAATGAAGCTGTTGCCAAGAACTGCAAAATATTTGTAATAACAAAAGTAATGCAAATAATTTATAAGTTTTCATAGCTGATTGGCTGCTAAAAATTTATGTTATTAAATGTTTAACTTAAAAATATTTGTTTCGCCTTAAACTAATGCAATATTTTCTTATTTATTTTCAGGTAAATTTTTCTTAACTAGCATCGCTTTAAGGCGACCAGCTTCATAACTCTGGGCCAAGTTGCAATTAAAAGTAAGCCAAATGCACATTTATATATATGTATATCATAGGGCAAATATATATATAAAAAAAACAAGCAACTCTCAAATTTATATAAAGGGTGTTTTTTTGGAGGTAAAGTACTTTAAATTGTAATAAAACAACCCCTGGATTATTCGATGGACGTGAATTGTATTTAATTTATCCGAAAGATAGTCTTGTGGCACTACATTTTAATTATGATATCTAGCATATGACCGCCACGTCTGGCTCGCATGTAGTCCAATCTGAATGTACAATTTGCGCTGACTTTTTCCAACATTTGTGGCCGCATATATTAGCAATAACAGAGCGAATATTGTCTTCCAAATGGTTAAGCATTTGTGGCTTATCCGCATTGACCAATGACTTTAGATAGGCCCCACAGCAAGTAGTCTAGCGGTCTTAAATTACAAGATCTTGGAGAGCCAATTCACAGGCACAAAACGTGAAATTAGGCGGCGGTCACCAAACGTGTCTTTCAATAAATCGATGGTGGCACGAGCTGTGTGACATATTGCGTCGTCTTGTTGGAACCACAGCTGCTGACATCATAGGGTTCAAATCAGGATCGAAAAAGTTAGTAATCATGGCTCTATGTCGATCACCATGAACTGTAACGTTCTGGCCATCATCGTTTTTGAAGAAGTACAGACCAATGATACCACCAGCCCATAAAGCGCACCAAAAAGTCAGTTTTTCTGGATGTAATGGAGATTCGACATTAGCTTCACTCCAAATGCGGCAGTTTTGTTTGTTGACTACGCAATTCAACCAGAGCTTTAACGCTAAACAAAATTCGCTTAGGAAAATCGGCAACAAGCGCAATCTTGTTTTTTGCCCATTTGACAAATCTATGCCTTACTTGATGATCGTTTCGCTTCAATTCTTCAATTGCCAAACCAAACTGAGAACAAATCACTTGCCAGCTGTTAAATCGGTTGCCATCTTGCACAGTGATGCCAACTTAAAGTTCTATAACTCAAGAAAAAAAAAACACCCTTTATATGCAACACTTACACACAGATAATCAAATATAATATGAATGAAAAATGGCAAGAAAAAACATGGCCGCAGGCAGTGAACTTTCGCCTAATAACATTTAAGTCATATGTACATGTGTGTGTGTTGTGTGTGTGTATTTGTGTGCGTGTGTGTATCTGAAATATGTTTGTGTGCATCTATCTTGCTCTTACAATATCTCTTAGCATGTTTTGCAGTATCTGTGTGTGTTTCTGTGTGTATCTGTGTGTGTTTGCGTGTGTAGTTGGCCAACAAAATTAACAAAACATAAATCGTGCCAAGACTCCATGGACGACACGCACACAAAGATGATACAAAATGAAAAAAAAAAAAATAAATATAAAAAAAACATGCAGCAATATTTTGCATTTATTTATTTTTTTCATCTTTTTTTAATTTTTTGTTGGTATTTTCCCTACTCATATTTTGCCAGCCTTACATTTTGTACTTATTTCTGTTGGCCAAAAAGAAAAGTGCGCAGCCAAGAAGACAAGTGGAATTATAACGGCAACGACTAGGAAAAAAAAAACAAGCCAAGGCAAGGCAAGGCAAAGCAAGCAAAGGGTAGCAAAGCATGTCAGTTCGCCTGTAGAAGGGGTGAAACATGGGGTTTGCTACGCTTGGCTAGGGGAGGCTTGAGAGTTGGCGGCGGCGGCGGCGGCAACGGCAGCAAACACTTTAAAATTTCACACTATAAAATCATAAATTACGCCATTAAAGTGGGTCAAATGGAGGCATTTGTGCGGAAAGGCACGGCACAGTCAAGCTGCCGTACTATGCTGCCCCAAGACCCTGCTGCTGCTGCTGTTGCTGCTGCTCCTCCTCGCTAGCAGCGGGCACGTTGCTGCGGCGCAAAATTTTCATGTTACTGGGTCACTGCAGGCACACAAATTGCGGTGCCGTTTGCCAGAGCCAGCGTCAACGTCATCGTAGTAGTTGCCTTTTGGCCGTGCCTGGTTGGGTTTTTTTTTTTTTTTAGAGACCTGGGCAGGGTTTTGCAGGCATGAGCTGCTGGTCTTAGTTTTTGAGCCTTAGCCTGCTGCTGACTGTGTTTGGCTGAACTGAATACGAAATATACACAGTTTCAATATAAATGAAACTCGCTCTGTGTGTGTGCGTGTGTGTGTGTATCTGTGTGACGAAGCGCAAGAAGCCGCAATAAAACAAATGACGTAGCTGTTGTTGTTGTTGTTGTTGTTGTTGTCGTTCTTGTTTGTCGGCCACGTTTAGAGCAATTATCGCAAAACACAATAGAGAACGGCAGCTCCAACAACACGAAAGAATACCAAGTCAACCAAATATCCACTTTTTGTCTTCCCATACTCCTCACTCTGCCAGTGGCCACAATAAGTCTTCTTCCAGTTTTGGCCTTGCCTTGGATTATGTGTGTCTGCACAAAAACCCACAAGCCCAATCAACACATAACCCAAACTCAAACCCCAGCGCCAGCCCCAGCCAAAGCCCAAACCCAAACTCAAATTTGAAACTAGTTGCGGCCAAATTGACAATTGCCAATTGCAACAAAAACAACAACAAAAATAACCGGAACAAAAGCATTTAAAATGAGTCGAAATAATTGAAGTTGCAAAAAGTCACGTCTTGAATACTCTATAAAATGTGTAACAATGATTAAGTGCAATTTTGCAATTAAGCAATTGCACATCCCTTTGATGCCTTGAAAACCCATAAGAAACAAATTGGGTCAGTTATTTTAACATTTCGTAAGCTTTTACCAAAAAAAGTGGCATTAAAATTCATCAAAATAATATTTAGATTTATTTTTGAGGCTATCTTTCTCATGTAACTTTTTAAGGATAAAAAAATTTTGAATATATTTTAGCGATATCGAATGAAACTTGTCAAAAACCTCCAACATTTGGCAGAACTTACTTCAAAAAATGTTATATTCTCGTTAAAATGAAACTTGACCAGCAATACAACTTTGAGCTTAACGAACTGAAGATACTTTTTTTTTCTACTTTGATGCAGGAATACAATTTTCGTATAATTAATGGATTATTTGAAATGTTATGATCTGCTCCTGCAACAAATTAGAATGTAATATATTTGATTACTAATATCACCAAAGCAGTAGCCGGAATAAATCGAACCCTTGCATAAGGAATTCAACAACTCTGGAATATCTGTACGCTCTTGAGCATAACCCAATATATGTTATTATTATGTTTTCCTTGTTATCATTCAATAATTCTTAATTTCAATGTTAATTCTAATCTATTTTCATTTCCCAAAGCTTAACTATTGTATTCCCTTCATTCGATCGTAAAACGGACAAGAAGGACAAAAAGGTTTTCTGTGTCTTCAAGAGAAAAAATACAAATGGTTAGGACACACGCTCCGCAGAGACTAGGGAAATCTTGCAAACTCCGCTCTTACCTGGAACCGCATTGGTACTAGACGCAGGGGGCGCACTAGAACCAGGTGAAGACGTTACGCTTATGAATGAAACCAAAAGTCGATAAATGAAATAAGATATTTAGCTCAGAATAGACAAAATTGAAAAATGATAGTAGATAGGCTCAGTTCTCAAAGTTGTGTTAAAAATAAGTAAGTGTCAATAATAATAATAATAATATTCGATCACAAAAAATCTATATAAAAATCGCCATAAATATGTAGGTCTTTCATTTCAAATTATCCCAAATAACGCTTAGAATGATATACAGCCACTGTAATATAAGGAAATATTTAAATAAATTCATAGGAGAGAGATCATTTTATTACATAAATCGCTATGATTTTGTTGAACATAAATGACGCCGCAAGTTACGACAAGCAGTTCAAGCAGTTTTACTGCTGCACTGTAGGAAAAATTAGATACGTCCATGCTGCTGGTACTAGACTGGAACAATGCGCTGATTCCCATGAGTAAATATATCAAAAAATGTAACTTTTATTCATAACTAGTCTAAATTTGTATTAAAATATATTTCTTATGTAAGATCTACCTCTGGTATCAAACCGATTTTGCGATCGATTAAAAAGCTTCAGAACGCTTAAGCAAAGTACTTCAGTAAATGCATATGCTTCACCTTTTGACATTATTCAAACGGGTATTTGCCAGCAATCAATAGTTTTTGTGCTTATGTATGAGTTTCATGTACTTCGTGTATGTCATTGGGCAATTTACGGTGTCTCTGATGACGCTGCGACAATTTTTCAATCTGCTGGAGTAAGTCGTGCCAGCATGGTATTGAATTTCATTAAACTTGCGAAAGTAGGAAAATACTATATACGAAATAGTTTTTGCTGCGATGTACGCCCTTAACTTCAATTTGATAGTAATTATATAGTTGAAATAGTTTATAGTTGAAGGGCCGACAAATTGCTCTCTGGTTTGGGCATTATTTCGACATTGATGCGAATCATGCAATGTAAATAGCGGTTTTGCAACTACGAATTTGCATTTAGCCGATATTGAACATTTTCGCGCTACAATTTAATTTTCTGATTTGCTGGTATATGAGATTGTTTTTGGCTTGTCGCAGTTAAGAAATCATAATTTATTTAAAAAATATATACAAGAATTTGCAATATCACTTAAGTGGATTTAGTTGATTTGGCAATATTTGCAACTAAACTATTATAAAAAGCTCAAGGCTTTCTGCTTTTGCCAGAATCGTACTTACAGCAAATTGTATTCTAAATATATTATGATATTCATGTAGGTAGCTGAATGGAAGTTATAAGACGCAAAAACATCTAAAAATTTTTTTGCAACTTCTGAAGTTTTGTAGATATATGCCAGTTACAATCTTAAATGAAATTCAAAAATTAATATAAACTAATTAAATAAAGATTTATTTTTAGCACAAGAGAGGTATACAAAGCAAGCTTAGTGTAATTTTCGAAATAATTTTTAGAGTAGGAACCGAATTCGTAGTCCTAGCAACAATTCAGGATTTTGAGAAACTTAAGATTATGTGTATGAAAATTTGAGTTTATTTAATGTGTTAAGTTAGAAGAGCAGGGATGACCAAAATATTTATTTTTTTTCTGCTTACAACTTCTAATGACTTTTTCCTACATTACTTTAAGGCATTTCGAACGAAGATATTCTTAACTGAACAAATCTCCAGACTGTGATGGCAAGTTAGCTGGTATATTTCTTCAAAAAAACGCTCACTAAAGCAATGGATCGTTTTCTAGGTGCTCATGAAGCTCTGTAGTGTCAACTAAACTAGACTTATACCCGCTTTAATACATTAAGGACATGATACTTGCATTATTTTCAATTTTTCAAATAAAAAAAAATCAATTTCTACCCCTCGACGGTAGGCGGTTAGTGCTGCAAAGCCGAATCAAGGAAGTATCTCTGTAAGCCTACAGTTTTTAGCCGAAACCCAAGGGCGGTGTCTTTCATTTAAAAAGATTTACTTAGGCAAATACCTGCTATTAATTTGCTAGCTATGTCAATGCTAGCCAAATGTACTATAGCCACTTGCTCATGCTCAAAATAATGAGGTACCAGGCGTCATTTACGCTAGCGAAGGAACAATGAATGCCGAAAAGTATCAGAGCGTTCTGGATACACAGTTGCTAGCTCAAATGAAGAAATGGTTCGAGAAACGCGGAAAACCTATTTTTGGTGCGCCATGTCATCGAGCAAAAACTTCAAATAAAGTAAGTATTCGCGACTGGCCAGAAAATTCTCCCGACATAAGCCCCATCGAAAACGTCTGGGAGGTTTTGAAATCTGAAGTTAGAAAGAAAGCCCCTACAGCCAAGAAAAAGTGGATTGAGATACTCAATGGATACTTGGAAACACACAAGAAGATTCAAAATTGTATACTGGAATATAGCGAATCGATAAATTTTGGTGCTGTTTTTGTGATCAGACAGCGTGGAATGTGAATCGTATTCGAAAACGATTGGACTTTTTCTGTTGACTTCGCAGATTATAGAGTATACAAATTGTACTAAAGTTTTTACAACAAATCACACATTTTTTTTTTGTACAATATATGTTTTATTTAGAATCTGTCTGCTAGACAATAACTAAATTATAAGGCGTTGGGTTTCCAATTAATTTAGATTAATTATATCGGATTACAATTACAAAGACTAACTTATATTTACAATGATTCGAAGCGGAAGGTTAAGTCAAGCGGTTGGTATCTGTTGTCTAGCAGCTGTACTGCAAGTTAGTTGTCATGGTTCTCTATCAGGTTAAGATGCCTCTGGCCATAGTCGCTGATTGTGTGTTGGATAGTGGACACGTTGAGGTCTGTGTGAAGGACGGAGTTCCCGATATAAAATGGTGCGTCCACTATTATGCGCAGTATCTATGATTGAAACACTAACTGAACAGACTTTTCGGTGTTGATTGATATATTCAATTTGATCAGCCACGGTTCTAGGGCTGACAGTTGTAATTGCAGTTTTTCAGAGGCTGCCATTGGATTAGAGTCTGAGGACAGAAAGGCAGTGTTGCCGGCATAGGTGGGGGTAAGACAGGAATCCAGGTTGAGCACCGGAAGGTCTGCAGTTAAGAGGGTAGGCCTAAGAACGCTGCATTGAGGTACCCCTGCCAAAATAGGCTTCAAATCAGACTCCGCGTCTTTGCATCTCAGAAAAAATGTTCGATTCTGGAGATATGACTTTAGCATCAGGTAGAATGGCGTTGGGAGTGATTGATTCTGCTTCTGGTAGTATTCGTCAAAGAGAGAGTGAGCAATCGGGCAAAGATGTATGCTTGGCAAGATCGTTGATATAAGCAGACAGCTTGCGCACGTATTCTAGGCTTGTTTGGTGAGATACTCGTTTTCGAAGAAGTGCGGTTTTGGGATACGCTATTGACGTGCTTGAACACAACTGGCTTCTGTTCAGCGAAAGGCTTGGCACCATCTGTGGCATGTGTGCACGTCGGCACAGCTATCTGCGTCCAAGGCTAGAGCGTGCAATTCATAACCATGTAAGGTTTTTTTTTTGAAGTTGACAACATGTAAGTTGCTTGATTAGAGCAAAAGACTCATCGAATGCGCAAGCGGAAAGCTGCTGATTGAGCTTGTTGAAATCGGCGCGATTTTTCTGGTGGGAATTAAGCTGTCCGGATCTGAATATTCTTTGATAATGTATGAAGTTCTGCAACTCGGGCTTGATGTGGCCGCCACCTAGAGGTTAAAAAGCAAAAAATAGGAAAAGAACTGCTCAATTGCGATCTCTTGTTTTTCGATATGACACAAAATATTTCGTCGAAACTCTATGCGACTATTTTCATTTTTGCGTAATTTCAATCATATGCTGCGCATGCATGTGCCCATTTTGTCCGAACAAACTCGGACAGGTTATGCATTGTTTTAAAGTTTTTTACATCTATACGCAACGCAAAAGCTCCAACCATGGAATATTTCAATGCCCATTGCCATTTGTGTTCCATAACAATTACAGCTTTTGCACTTTGTGTCTAATGTTTTCGTTTGTTTTTTATTTTTTATATTTCTAAGCTCGTTTATTATAACCTGTTTCGTTGTTTTGTTTTCTGTGTCATGCACTTTGGCACTGGGCAGTAGATACTTTTTATTCTTAACCAAAGGAACCGAACCGTACCGAACCGAAACGTACAAAACGAACCAGTGCGCTGGCTGTTGTGTCTTTCTTTAGAACTTTACTACTGACATTTGCCTAGTTGCTGTTGCTGTTCACATATTAATGTACAGAAATGAATGTCTATTTGCATGCTATATACGCCATTGTCGTTGCCATTGTCCTTAACAACAACGTCATCATCATCATCATTATCAGCAGCAGCATCATCATAATCGTCATCCTCATCGTGCTCATCATTGTAGTTGGTTTTCTACTTACATTCCGCTCTGGTCTGCTTTGCTTTTGCGCTTTAAATATCAACTGCCACTTTACATCCCCCCTCGCCCCCACTAAAACATTTCATTTCGTGTATAATTTTTTTAAATATTCTAACTGGTTTCATTTGTAGTAGCAACAATTTCCATGCCATTGCTTGTCACTCGCGCCCACATGGCTAGCACTCCGCCGTTGCTGCTGCTTGTCAAGGCCCCAATCTCTTTCACGCGCGCGCTCATTTCTTCTCCCAATTTCTGCATGTGGAAGTGGGCCAAAGGAACTGCTCTGGTTCCCGAATGTTTCCGACCACTCTATATTCCTTCACTCTATATAAAGAGAGAGTAGAATACTGGCTGGCATTCACTTTTACTATTGTTATTATTATCGCAGTTGTTGTTGTCGTCCTGGCTGTTGTTATTCGACGTTAAGCAAGGATCTAGGTCGCTTTTTGAATATATTGTTTGTATCTAAGATTAGTGCACCAGATATCAGTTTTATACGCTATATACAATACACATCATTTGCATACGTTTGTGTCGGTGTGTGTGTGTGTGAGAGAGAGAGAGTGTGTGTGTGGTTGTATATCTTTTTACTTAATGTTTTTTTCTGCAAATTTGCACATTGAAATTTATCGCACATTAAAGGCAAAACTTTAATACAAAACAACAAAGTATTTTTATTCTTCTCTTGTGGTAGTCGTAGTGCAGAGCAAGCGAGAGAGCATCAGTTGTTCGTATAGAGATGGCAATATATATATATATATATATATGTACACGTGCTGGGCATATATTTGGGTCACTCTATTGATTTTTGGTCTTTGATGAGCTTCATTTTGCAACATACGATTCTAATATGGTAAACGGCCTATTAGCAATCGAATATACGGCATGTGGGTCAACTAAGAGATAAACAAATTAAATTTATTTATTTTTTAATCAAAACAAAATATTAATGTATTTATTTTCGCTTGTGAGATATGCGATAAAGGATAATACTTTTGTGCAGGCTGTCTATCAATTTTAAATAGACTCTCGTTGGAATAAAGTTTTAGATTTAAAGCGAATGAAAAGTATCTGGACTCTTTATTACTTTATATACATTAGGACTTAATTTAGTCATTGAAATCCACAAAAATGGAGCAATTAATAGATATATATGGATTTTTGAGAAGAAGAAGACGAACGTAGCTGAAGTAACAAACTATTTATTTATTATAAATGAAGCGGTACAACTAAGTACGGTTGAGCTTATAATGAAACAATATCAAAATTAGATAAAATTTAATTAAAACGTTTAAAATATAATAGATAAAAGGTCTGTGACTGTAGCCTAGGTGACTTCAAGGGAAGATAACCTATATTACTTCTCGAAAAGACTCGAATTCCCGTTGGCTGCAAGGATGCAAGTTTATGTTAAGTGTCAAATAGTACAAGATTAGATACAAAATATTCTTAACTGCGTACATTGAACTGAATCCAAAAAACAACAAAAACGCTGACAAAGAAAGCATTTGTTATAGATATATAGCGTTTTACATCTAGGGCTGATTAGGAATTTGGATTTACAATGCAAAAGTTGGCAACAGGCAGTAGCATAAAAGTTAAGACATTTCTTAATAGAAGAAGTCAACAGATTAGCATTCGTCAAGTTGGCGGTTTAAATATTTGCAATATTTTTGGAGTATAAAAGACAATGAGATCAGAAAATGACTACCAATTATTTACTGTTCAGACGTCGTACTCGATTCCAAGGGAAACTTAATATCTTTGTAGAGTAAAAATGTAGAGGTTCACGCTTAAAACTTGTTTCATAACACAAATACATCAGCTTACGATAAAAATAAAATTATTACAAGAAATTTGGAACTCGGTAGCACATTCACCACTAAATCGAAAGATCAGCAGCACTGGTGCATGAGTCTAGCAGTTTACCGACGCTCGGATTCACCTATAAACTGTAGCTCCCCCTTCTCTTCGAACAGCTATTACTAGAGATATTCGTACGTTCCGCCTTTGCAGCGATGACCATAATTTTAACTTTTTATGTATTGTAGGTCGGACTAATCCGCTGACAAATAATCATTTTCATCATTTAAGCTTCCTTCTACACAAGTATGATGTCTAGCATTATAGTCAAAGGGTCTATGGCGTTGGCAAAATATTGTCCATGAATAAAATTCTTAAAAATAATTAAGTTTTTAATTTCCATATTAATCCAAAATCGAATAATAAGAATTTGCATTAAAATGATTCGCCGTGCAGTGGCGTGCCACAAAATTGAGGCTCCGGGTAAATGCGCGCCACTACCATCTACTGCTCAAAGCAGCTGAATTTGTTTCGCTTCGCCAAATCACAGCAGAACCAAGGTTCGCTTCCAAATGCAACCCTACCATTTTCGACAAAAAATTTAGAATTTAGAAGCTATAAATTTTAACTTGGTATATATTGTTGGTCGCACCAATCCGCTGACAAATAATCATTTTCATCGTTTAAGCTTCCTTCCACACAAGTAAGACGTCTAGCAATATAGTCAAAGGGTCTATGGCGTTGGCAAAATATTGTCTCTGAATAAAATTCTTAAAAATAATTAAGTTTTTAATTTTCATATTTTTCCAAAATCCAAGAATAAGTATTTGCATTAAAATGATTCGCCGTGCAGTGGCGTGCAACAAAATTGAGGCTCCGGGTAAAAGCGCGCCACTAGCATCTACTGCTTAAAGCAGTTCAACTTGTTTCGCTTCGCCAAATCACAGCAGAACCAAGGTTCGCTTTCAAATGCAACCCAACCATTTTCGACAAAAAATTTTGAATTTAGAAGCTATAAATTTTAACTTGGTATATATTGTAGGTCGGACTAATCCGCTGACAAATAATCATTTTCATCATTTAAGCTTCCTTCTACACAAGTAAGATGTCTAGCAATATATTCAAAGGGTCTATGGCGTTGGCAAAATATTGTCCATGAATAAAATTCTTAAAAATAATTAAGTTTTTAATTTCCATATTTATCCAAAATCGAATAATAAGTATTTGCACTAAAATGATTTGCCGTGTAGTGGCGTGCCACAAAATTGAGGCTCCGGCTAAATGCGCGCCACTACCATCTACTGCTCAAAGCAGCTGAATTTGTTTCGCTTCGCCAAATCACAGCAGAACCAAGGTTCGCTTCCAAATGCAACCCTACCATTTTCGACAAAAAATTTAGAATTTAGAAGCTATAAATTTTAACTTGGTATATATTGTTGGTCGGACCAATCAGCTGACAAATAATAATAATTTCATCATTTAAGCTTCCTTCTACACAAGTAAGATGTCTAGCAATATATTCAAAGGGTCTATGGCGTTGGCAAAATATTGTCCATGAATAAAATTCTTAAAAATAATTAAGTTTTTAATTTCCATATTTTTCCAAAATCCAAGAATAAGTATTTGCACTAAAATGATTTGCCGTGTAGTGGCGTGCCATAAAATTGAGGCTCCGGGTAAATGCGCGCCACTAGCATCAACTGCTTAAAGCAGTTCAACTTGTTTCGCTTCGCCAAATCACAGCAGAACCAAGGTTCGCTTCCAAATGCAACCCTACCATTTTCGACAAAAAAAATTAGAATTTAGAAGCTATCAATTTTAACTTGGTATATATTGTAGGTCGGACCAATCCACTGACAAATAATCATTTTCATCATTTAAGCTTCCTTCTACACAAGTAAGATGTCTAGCAATATAGTCAAAGGGGTATTGTCTATAAAAAAAATTCTTAACAATAAAGATATTTTAACTTCAAAATTTATATAAAATCCAATAATAAGTATTTGAATTAAAATGATTCGCCGTGCAGTGGCGTGCAATACAATTGAGGCTCCGAGTAAATTTGCGCCACTAGCATCAACTGCTTAAAGCAGTTCAACTTGTTTCGCTTCGCCAAATCACAGCAGAACCAAGGTTCGCTTCTAAATGCAACCCTACCATTTTCGACAAAAAATTTAGAATTTTTATTTTTAATATATTTTTTTTTTTAATCTCAGCGAAAGACTACACAACAATTAATGGCATTATTTTAATCCTTTTATTTTTAAAGAATTATGTAAGAAAATTGTATTTAAAATGTTACAAACTAATAATTGAGATAAATATAATTTATTGAGTAAATTAATATTTTCCAATGGTTAATATACAAAGTTAAGCTAAATAAAGCGAGCTTAACTTACAACTGTTTGCAAATAATATTATTTGCATTTCTTTATAAATTTGAAGAAAAATAAATAAAAAATATAGCAAAAAGCGGTGGTCGTACCTAAAGCTAAATAAAGCGAGCTTAACTTACAACTGTTTGCAAATAATATTATTTGCATTTCTTTATAAATTTGAAGAAAAATAAATAAAAAATATAGCAAAAAGCGGTGGTCGTACCTAAAGGTCTAATTCAGGACTCGACGACAAATGTTTGTCTACGTTTTTCGCCAGGTTTTTTGATGCCATTAACTCTAATTATCCGCCAACAATTAATGGGATGTTGTCAACCATGTGCATCGACCTGTGGACCACCGCCGAAAAGATTTGTAGTCAACTTTCTTATATACTGCCAAAATGTGCTAAAGTCAGTTGTGAATTATAAGCACAAAAAATATAACTTACAATGTCAGCTGTTGCACAGCCAATCACAACGAAGTAGTCACACTTACGCACACATACACACGCGCAGAAAGAAGAAGCAGAATTTTTTGTCACTTTTGAATAAATTTGCAGCAGCTTTTGTTATTGTTATTAAATTAATTTTTTATTTATTTATTCTTAACATGGGAGTTCAACTTGCCTTAAACTTATTATTAAAATTAATTACTATTAATATTAGAATTAAGAAATAATAATTTAGAACGGAGAAAGTATAACAAAAAACTTATACGTATCCATAGACTGTTGGGGGTTTTTTTATAGATATAAAAAGTCTCACATTAAGGGCTGGCTAGTAACTTGAATTTGCAATATAAAACGCGGAAACAGGAAGTAACTTTAAAGTCTAGACATTTCTTAACAAAAAAAAGTACAGCGTTGACCAAGTGGGGTTTTCATAGTTCGTGATTGGTCAAAGTTAAGATAGACAAAGAAATAGTTTGAAAAGACCGTTCATAAGATGCGAAATCGTAGAGGTTATTATAATTTGCGTATAAGGTATGAATAGGATCATGTAATGCATAATTAGATCTACAAAATGGTAATGCTAGAGGTTGAAAATAACGAGCTTATGCTAAAATAACGCGTAGTGGCATGTACTACGATCATTTATTGAAGGTGATTTTACAAGAAAGACATTGCGAGACATGCTACAAGAAGAGATATTTGTACTTCTAAAGTCTACCACGGAACTTGACTCTGTTGTTCTATATTTAACTATTTGGACACTAGTATAAAATTCTTTCTTTTATCCTAATCAAAATCAGACATAAACGTAATGTCAGAAAAATATGGCAACTCACGAAACATGCAGATGATAAAACCAAGCTAAACAAAGCAACAAATGAACTAAAACAAATCCGCCAAAAAGACAAAGATAATTAACTTAGGAAGTGGTCCGGGACAACTTCACCTATTAATTGTTCCTTAAGGAAAGCGAGAAAGTGACCTACTAGTGGCACATTGGCAATTCTAAAACTCTGGCTGATCGCGTCATAAGAATATCCACAGCATGAATAATCAAAACACTGAACTACTAGATCCAATCAGTAATCCAGACTACGCAATACGAAATACATGGAAAGAAGTTGGGCCAAAAGATAAGCCAAGTAAGAGACAAATAGACGTATAAGTATTGAAGGAGCTAAGTGACATTTTCATTGCCCGTATATGAGATCTCTTTAATGGGATCCTTAGGCTACAATACTTTCCGAAGGCATGGAATGTAGCACAAAAAACAGTGATTCCCAAAGCAGTCGATATATATTTCTCAGTAGGAAATTGATTTATTTAGACTTTCGATTTAACTTTGAAATTACTCATACTTCAATCAGAAGGATTGATTCCTTGCCCATGGCTAATAATTCAGTTTTTATTCCTTAGTGATATAAACTCTAATTTTGGTTTTCCAACTACATACAATTGCCAAGAAAACAATTGCTAAAAACTTTATTCTCAGTTACTTTCTTTATTTTTTATTTTTACGCTTAAACAAACACATGCGGCAAACATTATGCTAAAAAGTAGACTAATTTAAAAGGAGACCCTAAAAAAAAGGACACATAATGCTGCGTAAATGAAGTCTACAGTCTAAGGCGCAGACATCAAATTAATTTAAGTGGCTCAACTCTCGCTCATATAAACAATTGTCAGCACATTAGCGCTAAGTAGTTATAGCTGAAGGAGTTCTGTAAGACCCAAAGTCTCTGGATTTCAAGCAAGTCAATGGAAACGATGCCGTCAAGCGAAAACAAACATCAATTGTCATATGTGCGGGTGTGTGGGTGCGCGGGTAAGCTGTAGTTGATGTCTAACTGGCGCAACTAGCAAGCAAGTACATGCCGTATCCTGTAGACTGGCTGACTTCATAACATTCATACATATCTATGGCAAGTAACGTGAATTTCGCGTCTTACAATTGCCTGCAATTGTCTTGGCATCAAAACGATTCAACTTACTTACACATACGCAGCTACATACAGATGTTAGATACGTTTACACAGATACGGCTACAGGATACAGGATACACACGAGGCGAAGAAGAAAACAACCATAAAATCAAATTACAAACTAATATTACTCACAGTGCGTTTACTTTTCCGTATCGTTAGTTTTCACTGTCAATTGACAAAGTCGGAATGAAGAAGCAACTTTCATTGTGTGTGTGTGTGCGTATCTGTGTGCTTATGCGTATCTATGTGGGCGCTGACTTTTGGAAGTCTCGAAAATTAACTGCAGCAGAAAGACGAAACGGAAATAAAACAAGACAAAAGGAACACACTGAACAGTGAACATTGAACATTCAAAAAAAAAATAACTGACGCATTGTCACAACGGGGGCGTGGCGTGGGGCAACAACAAATCAACAACAATAACAAGATAAACAATACACACAAGCAAAGTCAACAACAACAGCAACAACAACATGAAACAGCAAGAAAAGCATTTCTTTTGGTTGACTGTGTGTGTGTGAGTCACTTATTATAAAAATTTGGTAAGTGTATGCGTGCGCGTGTGCGTGTGTGTGTGTGTGTGTGTGTGCATTGGAAACAAACAATAGCAAAAGTAAAGCTACATAAAATTGTGTCGACGTCATCGATACGCAAAATGACGTGGACACAAAATCGTTCGCAATATTCCACAATCCACCAAGAACCCAAACGGTCCAAGCCCCTAAAATGCCGGAATCGGTTGCCTAGCGGACCTTTACCTCGGCTTGCATATTCCGCTTGTTGTTGTAGTTGATTTTTTTTTTTAGTATATAAAACATTATAACATTTATATATAGCTTATATACTTTATATGTTTAATGAAAACGGGGCCAAGAGGCAACAAAAATCACGTATACGTATGCGTCAGCCGTGCACAGAACAAAAGCAAACTGTGTGTAGGCCGACGACAAGCGTTGGACAGCGAAGTAAAGCATAATTTCATTGCAACGAATTCTAAATGCTCTTGCGTTTACATATTGAATATATTATTATTATTGATATGTTTTTATAATAACACAATGTTATTTTGAGAATGAGAACTTGCTTATCTACTATCAATTTTCAATTTTGTCTATCCTGAGCTAAAAATCTTCATTTCATTTATCGACTTCTTGGTTTCGTTCATAGGAGTACGTCTCCATGTAGTCCTAGAGCGCCCATTGCGTCTAGTATCAATGGAGTTTCAGTTAAGAGCGGAGCTTGCAAGATTTTGCTGGTCTCTGCGAAGGAGCGTATGTGCTACCCGTCTGTATTTTCGTCATTGTTAACACTTAGTAAACCTTTTTGTTCAGTTAACTTCCATAATCATACATTAGAGATTCGTCTAGGTCAGCATATGCTCAGCAGGTGCTTTCCATCTTTTTCAAATTTTATATTATTTGAAAATTGTATACCGCTTTAATAATGCAAGCAGTTCCATGTTCTCAAGCTATGCCCGAAACGCGAAAAAATTAGAGATATTAATTTAATTCGGCTTGTCCCATTTGATAAAAAAATTTTAAAATTAATAATTTTTATAACTAAGTGGAAGAAACATTTTGAGTAAGTTAGTTGTTCCAGCTAAGTTTCGATCAAAATATATATTTCGGCTTTTGTATTCCTTTTCAACTTTCTGTTTTGAAATTTAAATATTCAAATGTTTTGGGTTCTCTTATTCGGCGAAATATTTTTAATATTAATACTTTTTATAGCTAATTAGCCGAAAGATTGGACTAAAATATATATTTTTGTCAGTGTAGCCTTTTTTACGTATCCTTTTCAGCTTTCCAGTTGTTTTAAATTTATGTAGTTTGAGTATTATATATCTCATCAATTAATATATACAGTTCCATGTGCTGAAACTATGCCAAAATTAGCAAAATTAAAAATTATTTTTACTTGTCATCTTCGGACCTGCGGGTATATTTTTAAAAATAATGCATTTTTTGCACAACTTTATAACTTTTCTGTGTATATATATATATATATGGGAAGCATAAATTTAGATATTTAGATATATCAACTAATATCTAATAAACAAATAAATTTATTCTCTGATGATGGCCATCGCTGCAAAGGCGTAGCACGAAGAAATGTCTATTGATAGCGTTGCGTACAGAACACGGAACTAAAGTTTATAGCCGAATCCAAATGGCACTGTCTTCAATTAATAGAGATTTACTTAGTTAAATAGCGTATATTTATTTGCTAGTTATGCTAGTGCTAGGCAATTGTACAAGTGCTGCAGCATGAACTCGAACCACAAGCTTCCTGTTTGGAGGTTACCGCTATCGCAATCGATGCCCAACACATAAACATACTTTTATTGATCAGTGTAGCACTCTGGAAGTGCACTTTACGCTCTTAATGCACTGTTTGGTAGCACTAACACGATAATTGCACCTGTGACACTTTTTTAGTGTTGGAGCATGCTGCAAAAGTATCAATTCACACAAGTGTTTGGTTCCATGCTGCTCTTCCACTCATATTGACTTGTTTGGTGGTTCGATTTCAACCTATAGCACTGGTGTGGTTGCCTAGCACTGGCATGGCCAGCAAATTTACGCTATCGCAAATTCATTTGTCTGAACATTTGCTAAAATGAGTTAGGTTTTTGGAATATTATTTTGCCATGTCCATAGTAGCCTAAACAGTTTAAGGACGTTCGCATTTGGATATCGGTTATCAACGTTGCTAAACTATCATCACAATTTATAGTGTATAGCAATTCAGCCCAGAGATGCAAGTACATGTTAAGCGCGAAGAGCAGAGCTTATCTGCTGTTACTCAATTCTGTTCGATGTTCCTCTCCAGCTGCTGCTCCGGCATAATCGCAAGACCCATAAAAAACGCATTGTGTATGCGGCGTAATTGGACACCAACTCTATGTGTGTGTGTGTGTGTGTGTGTGTGTGTGTGCGTTGTTGTTGTTCGTTGGCCATCATCAGAGCCATTTCCAATGCCATTAAAAACGCCCATTGAGCGCATACAAAAGCAGCTCAGTTCGTCACTTTGTCTGGCCCATTTTGACAAGCCCCCTCCCACCCTACCAAACTTTCACAAACACCCACGGACCACCCAAAAACCCCTACAAGACTGCTGCTCCACCAATTGTCCAGCCAGAGCTACTTGCTTCCCTTGTTATCCATCCATTTGGTGATTCACCCGCAGCTTATGCCCAGCACATTTGCGCTTTTGTTCGACACTTTTCGTTTTACTTTTCATGCGGTTTTTGTTTCTCTTTGCTGCTGCTCCTCGCACATCCTTGCTGGCCCTCCCTCTCGCGCTCTTTCCCTCTCTCTCTCCCTCTCTCTCTCTGTGTCTCGTTTACTCTTACTACGGGTTTCTGGTTTCTCACTGCTCTAATCCGCCGCGTATTTTATGCTACTCAATTCGAGCGTGTCCTGCTTTTATTTTCATTTTTTTTTTGTTGAAATTTTGTTTGTTGTTCGTGTCACGCGGCCATCCTCATACCCAAAAAAAAAACCATAGCCATCTATAAGGGGGGCTCTGTGCTTCAATGTTCAACTTAAGGCTTCCATTGAGGCATTAAAAAATAAAAACTCGCCAGCAAACAAAAATCAACAAAAAAAAAAAAATGAAAAAACTTCAATCCTCCGTTGACCCAGAAGCAAACTACAAAATATGGCAACAAAAAACTAAACCAAAAAACTTTAAACAAGCGACTCGCGGCTTTATTATGGTAATCAACTGGATTCGTTCTGCTAGGCTAGAATATGCTTGATTTGATCCTAATCACCAAAAGAAACTTGAAATGATAATTACGTTGAGAGTAAATATTAAATTTTAGAAAAACTTATATTCTAACGAACTAACAAACATAAACTATATAGATTGCCTAAAAAAGTTAAAGTCTTAGAAGTTCTATGGAAAGTCTTTAATAATATTAATCTTCAGCAGATAAACGATTTTGAGTTAAAGCTAGAAAGGAATAACGTTTAAGCAGCATTCAACTTTTAAAACTTTTAAAAAACAGAGACGACAAAAAAAAACAACTAATTCAGCTGTTGGCTAGAGTCTCGGTTGCGTAGGAGTAGGCTAACTTGCTTCCAAACCCCTAGTTCGGCGGTGTGATTCTACACAGCAGCACTGGTGCATGAGTCTAGCAGTTTACCGGCGTTCGGATTCACCTATAAACTGTAGCTCCCCCTTCTCTTCGAACAGGTATTACTATAGATATCCCTACGTTCCACCTTTGCAGCGATGATCATAAACTAATTTTTTTAAATACGCAAAAACCATTAATTTTAGCAAACTATAAATTTTAACTTTAAATATATTGTAGGTCGGACTAATCCGCTGACAAATAATCATTTTCATCATTTAAGCTTCCTTCTACACAAATGAGATGTCTAGCAATATAATCAAAGGGTTTATGGCGTTGGCAAAATATTATCTCTGAATAAAATTCTTAATAATAATTAAGTTTTTAATTTCCATATTTTTCCAAAATCCAATAATAAGTATTTGCATTAAAATGATTCGCCGTGCAGTGGCGTGCCACGAAATTGAGGCTCCGGGTAAATGCGCGCCACTAGTATCTACTGCTTAAAGCAGTTCAACTTGTTTCGCTTCGCCAAATCACATCAGAACCAAGGTTCGCTTTCAAATGCAACCCAACCATTTTCGACAAAAAATTTTGAATTTTTATTTTAATATTTTTTTTTTTAATCTCAGCGAAAAACTACACAATGGCATTATTTTAATCCTTTTATTTTTAAAGAATTATGTACGGAAAATTGTATTTAAAATGTTACATACTAATAATTGAGATAAATATAATTTATTGAGTAAATTAATATTTTCCAATGGGTAATATACAAACGTTAAATAAAGTGAGCTTAACTTGCAACTGTTTGCAAATTATATTATTTGCATTTCTTTATAAATTTGAAGAAAAATAAATAAAAAATATAGCAAAAAGCGGTGGTCGTACCTAAAGGTCTAATTCAGGACTCGACGACAAATGTTTGTCTACGTTTTTCGCCAGGTCTATATTGATGCTATTAACTCTAATTATCCGACAACAATTAATGGGATGTTGTCAACCATGTGCATCGACCTGTGGACCACCGCCGAAAAGATTTGTAGTCAATTTTCTTATATACTGCCAAAGTGTGCTAAAGTCAGTTGTGAATTATAAGCACAAAAAAATAGAACTTACAATGTCAGCTGTTGCGCAGCCAATCACAACGAAGTAGTCACACATATACACACACACATACACCAGAAAGTAAAAGAAGCAGAAATACTATTAAAATAAGGAAATATTAAATTAGAGCAAGTTAAATATAAAGTAAGACAAATCCGTATTCCTATCCTGATAGATGAATTTTGTATAGTTATGCACCGTCTCACATCCTATTAACTCAGTTTTACAATATCAAACTTAGCAAGTAAGCAACAAAAATGTTTAAATATTTCATAACAAAAAAAAGGCAAAAGATCAGCGTTGATTAAATTAGGGGGTTCATAATTCGTGGTTGCTCGCAAACTTACTCGATTTGGCAATTAACTAACAAAAATATAGTAGCTAAGTAGACTTTTCGTTGGAGCGGAAATCTTAAAGATTATTATTGTTTAAAATATAAGACGCTAGAAGGATGGTATAAAGCATAATGGGATCTACAAAATGCAAGTGCCAGAAGTCGAAAAGTCCGAGTTATGCTGAAAGGAATGACGGCAGAAACTTCCTACAGAAGTGCGTCAATGAGACCAAGTAAAGGGCTCATGCAGAAATAACTCGTCGGGGCACTTACTTCCATTTATATAGGAAACACAATTTCAAAATGCAAAGTTTACAAAAATAGTATATCAGTCGTTTGTTAGGATTTTAATTTAAATTTTTGTACAAAAACAATCGGTCTGATAGTGTTGGTATTGAAGGTTTGAATTTTATGAGTTTTATGAATTTCATAAACTTTACGAACTTGATGCATGATTTGCCCTATAGTGGCTATCCTTGGATACAAAGGATGTTCTTTTTTTTGAGGTATAAACAAAAAATAACGATGGACTATTCGATTGACATGAATTTTATTTATGCGAAAGATAATCTTGTGGCATTACATTTAAAATATGATTTCGGTCATATGACTGCCACGGCTGGCTCGGATGTAGTCTAATCTAGACGTCCAATTTTCGTTGATTTTTTCCAATATTTGTGGCCGTATATCGGCAATAGCACAACGAATATTGTCTTCCAAATGGTTAAATCGTTTGTGGCTTATCCGCGTAGACCAATGATTTTACAGAGGCCCCACAGTAAGTAGTCTAGTCTCACAAGATCTTGGAAGCCACTTCACAGGTCCAAAAGGTGAAATTAAGCGGTCACCGAACATGTCTTTCAAAAAATCGATTGTGGCACGAGCTGTGTGACCACAGCTTCTGCAAATCATGGCTGTTCAATTCAGGAATGAACAAGCTACAACATTGACTGTAACTTTCTGGCCATCATTGTTTTTGAAGAAGTACGGACCAATGATTCCACCAGCCCACAAGGCGCACCAAACAGTCAGTTTTTCTAGATGTTAGGCTGTTTCAACATACACTTGAGGATTAGCTTCACTCTGAATGCGGCAGTTTTGTTTGTTGACGTAGCTATTCAACCAGAAGTGTGCTTCAACGCTAAACAAAATTCGCTTATGAAAATCGGCAACAACGGCACTCTAGTTTTGTGCCCATTCGACGAATCTACGCCTTGCTTGATCATCGTTTGGCTTCAATTCTTGCATGAGTTGGATTTTGTAAGCACGCAAACCAAGATCCTTCCACAACATCTTCGATTAAGTGGATGCACACAGATGCAATTCCTGTGCTCGATGACAGATGGACTCATTTGGGTCTTTCTCAACGCTACGCTCTACAGCAGCAACATCTTCCTCTGTACGCACCGTCTCTGGCAATGCGATTTATCAATAAGAGACGAACCTACATCTTGTACAGTAATGCCAACTTAAAGTTCTATACCTCGAAAAAAACACCCTTTATCTGGTAAAATCCTCCTAGAAATGCTTATAAACGAAGTCATTAGACGGTAGAACTCTCTTTTAGCAAGAATTAATCTAAATTCATATTTTCAGAGCACTTGATGCTATTTGCCGCGCATAACTTGGCTTAAACTACAGCCAACTACTTACACATTTGGCTGCACATAAGCTTATGTAAATGGCTAAAAAACAAAAGCCAAGTTTAAAACCAAAAATAATGCAAAAAAAAAAAAAAACTTTCCGCAAACAAGTTGCAAATTTGAAAAATTTTGAAGCGCTTTACTTTATGTTAAACATAATTTTTGCCAAATATTTCGGCAGCAAAGTTTTTGGCCAACATAACTACACACAGACACAGACAACAGTGCAAACTTGGCCAAAATGTAAATTAAAACGTGTGTGTGTGTGTGTGTGTGTGTGTACGCATAAAACTATCTAAAGCCGCCCATGTGGCTTATATATAGATATATATAGAGTACACGTAGCTATTTTTTTGGGCGTGGCCATTGCGCAAACACTGCGCATAATTTTGTGCAAATCTTTAACAAATATTTTCACATGCTAATTTCACGTGAGCCAAAATGCCAAAGACATACAAAGTTTTGGCCAAAAGCACATATACACACGTAACGTGTATGTGTGTGTGTCTGTGTGTGCGTGTGCTGGTTGCATATGTCTTACTGTGTGTGTGTGTGTGCTCAACTGCTACTGCATAAAAGTTCACACATAGCTTTTGGCAAATGGACCAAAGGATTTATTGTTGCATAATCAAATTCCAGCAATCCTTTCAACAAGAGCACACAAACCGCACCACCACGCGGCCATATCAACGCTACCAGCAGCAGCAGCAGCAGCAGCAGCAGCAGCTCCAAAAACCAACTTACCCCGCACCACCCACACCACTAGCAATCACATAAAACAAGGCAAATTGTCAACATGCCTTAAGTTTGAGCACCCCCAGTGGCCGCAACTATATTCATTTTTACGTATACTTAATCTTGCATGCGTTGTATTCTTTCTTTCGTTTCATTTTATTTTTTTTTTTGCTGGAGTGGGGCAGGTTATAGATATAGTGCAACTTGAGGCATGCGGCATTGCAACTATTTTCAAATATTGCACAATTTGTCAGCAGCGCATTGTAATTTACGTTGACAACGAATTGTGGGCGAGTCACTAGTGCTGACTCTCTATCACAAGCAATTTTGTGGAACAGCTTGGGTACGGTCGCTGGAGTCTTTAGGGGATGGGATGAGACTGGGGAATCCTTAAATGGTTCCACACGCGAATATGGCGCGCACAAATTTTCTATTTCACTTGCATTGCTGCAGCTATAATTACAACATTCGCATATTACGTATACGCAATGTGTGCTAGAACTTGAGTTCTCAGCTGGGTGCAACGTTTGAGTTCGTTCCTTAAGCATTTTTTTATTATTTTTTTCTACTTGCAGGAGCTGCTAGTCCTGCTAGTAGCACATTTGGCTTTTTGGCATGTTTTGTCAGTTTGTGTGTGTGTGTGTGTGTGTGAAAGTTTAACTGGGCCACAGCAATGGCGGCGCATTCCTTAAATTCAGCACCAAATTACCAAACCAACTTGCTTACTTGCAAAGCGCCTGCAGCCTTTGAAACCCGCTCAAGTCAAGTATTCAACTTATTTGCAGTTCGCTCTCTTGCAACCTCTCCTCCTCGCAACCTCTCTCACTGCCTCTCTCACTCTCGCTGTCCGTAACCACGCCTCTTTGCACGTAGTTAAAAACTTTTCGTTTGCAATTTTTCTTCTGCTGGCAAGCCATTATTTTTGGCATTTGCTGTTGCTGCTACTTACTCCTTGCTGCAGTGCACCACGCGCATGGTGGCTCCTAAGTCTCACTCTAATTCCTTAGCCTTTGGCTGCATTTTTGCCAAGCGCAGCACATGCGAAAATTTAAATGCAAACTCTTTTGGGAGGGCTACTCTGTGTGTGTGTGTGTGTGTGTGTGCACCACAGGGACTAGCATTTGGCCACTTAATGACGTGCTCTTTTATTGACTGCATCAAGGCAAGTTGGACAGCAGCAGCAGCAGCAAGCAAGTCCATTTGAAATACTTTAACATCCAGGATGCAAAATAATGGTGGTGGAAAAAAAATGCAAACGAATAAAACGAACATCTGTCAGTATTACTTACATTCAACACAATTAAGTTGGAGTCATCTGCTATGGCAGAAATAAAATAGTTACAGGAGCATATAAAAGTTCGAGTTCGGCATTGGCAGTAACTCTTTTATACGCAATCCTTTTGGGTTGGTTTTGGGTTTCAAACTTAAAAGTAACACACACACTTTTTGTTTTTTCTTTGTTCTTTCAAGTTTTTAAGTGCCTTTAAAAGGATTGCGCATAATAATAAGAAGCAATTGGATTTTGGGTAAAACTTATTGCAATATTAATAAGCAAAGAAAGTAAGAATTATCAGCGTTTAACTGCTATCTGGGATTGTATTGAGCATCCTGCAGGAGTGATAGAAGAATGGAATAGAAAGTATTTTACGTTCACTTTAACTATTCATTCAGCAATCGCTATTGGCTGTTTTCACTTTGTAATAGTTGAGACGTTGTAGCTCAGTGCGAAGCACTCATGAGTTACAACGTAACAGCTGGTGTTCCGCAAAGGTCAGTTCTCCGGCCTCTGCTGTGGCACATCATGTATGATGACATCATAGTGCACATCCTGCTCGAATGAAAATCACAACAGCTCAGGTTTGCTGACGATATGGCATGGGTGCTGGTAGCTAAAGTGTTGCGGCTGTTGCAAGAAATCTGCGATAGGAATATGAGAACCATGGCTATCTTCTGCAGGAATCAGCAGCAGAAAACGAGTTGAGACGGCGATTATCTAGGTTGTTGAATCAACTATTACCTCAAAACGAGCTACTCATGGTTCACATCAAGCTTACCATCAGAGTACATTTCCAGTATGCCCATAAGAAGGGGACGTACTCCTACAGAGCTCTCTCGAGGATCCTGCGTAATGAGCGCGAACCCAAGCAATTCAAGCGAATTATTCTTTCAACTGTTCTCCGCTGCAGCAGAATGCAACTCAAAGAAGATCCTGCTGCAATGGTAATATTAATGTCGCATCTTCTCAGCGCTTTAAGAATCTGCAGTCGTTCTGTAGAGAACGGTTTCGGATGACGCGGCACCAGTGCTGGCTGAGATTCCCCGTATTGGTCTTCTTATACAGAAGTCATGCACTGTTACTCAGAACCCTAGAGTACGCAGCAATACTGCAAAAAAGGGAAGCACGTAGGACGACCATGATCAACTGGTAGAGTAGTTGAAAAGCATCGCAAGTGGCAAGTGGACTTCGGATTCTTATGCCGAAAGTTGAAGCATGAATAAACCGAAAGCACGGACAGATGAGCTTTCATCTAATTACTAAGTGGTCATGGCTGCTTTCGTAACTATCTGCTCTGTTTTGGACATGAGCTGAAAGATGCCTGCCCAAAATGCGGGATTGGAATTCAAGAAGATGCTCATGCAGTGGCTCACTTTGCTGGGACCATAATGACGGAGTTTCGAAGCTTGCAGCGGATAAGAAGGCTTGTCTAACGGCGGTGTCTTTCCTGACGTATGCATTGGCACGTCATACTACATCCTGCAATTGTAGGCATTGTGTCCTGCAAATGTAGGGCTATGAGCAAGCAGCGCCTCCCTGGATTATGCGTACAATGACAATCATAATCATAAGAAGAGCTTCTTTGTTACTTTTCGTTGTGTGAACTAATAGTTGACTAGTTGCAGGCAAAAACAGAATTAGGTTTTATGATTCAAATATAAATGTTCGCAAAACAATTTTGCGAGCTTGCCTACGAGGCCCACTCTATATGCCGAAATCGGAGTTTATGCATGCAAAGCGCATCTCTATCTAATCGGCTGGAAGCCGCTTAAGCGCCGAATTTATCAAACATGGCCAAATCAAATTAAAAATAAATTTTTAAATAAAACCAAAAAATATTGTAACAAGATTATGTGAATTACGGCAAACGAATGTTTTATGAATGTTTATTCGTCACAAAAGCACACAAAATGGCCATGGCCATGGACAAGGACACCATTAGGAAGCGTTGCTCTAGAGCTGGGTTTCTGTGTGAATGTGTATGAATTACATGTAGCTGGACCAACATGGTGGTGGCCTCTGCGAAGCAACGGTCGTAATTCAAAGCTGCCCAGGAGTCAAACACGCACGCATACCAATGCATTGAATGTGTGTTTGACTGTGTGTGTGCGTGCGTGTGTGGGAGTGTGTGTGAGGATTTCTGTGCTTTAAAGCGTGAACCGCTGTAAGTGTAACCGTCTGTAGTGTATGAAATAAAAATGACTTCCATATGCCTGCCATGCATATAAATGATATAAATTTATATATGGAGGACATGATAATTTCGTTGTCTCTGCCATTGTTTGTATCCTGCCGCAACCCCGCATTGTTTGTTTTCCCCATCTCATACAGCCCCAAAAGCTTTACTACTTTGGGCTATATAAAAGGTGGATTAAGTGTGTCCCGATAACTACATGCCGCTGGAGCTAAAGAAATTGCTGCAGCAAATCAGTGAAACGATTAAAGTCCTGAAGCAAACGTTGAAAGTGTGCTGCATTATGGGTACGTTTATTTTTTATCCAACCGCAACTAGTTATATCTGGAGCAGTTGCTGCTCCGTGCCGCTTCATATTGATGTGTGCAAAGCTAATGGCTCATCTTGGGTTTCAATTATTGGTAATAGATTTTGCTGCAACCGAATGTTGCTCAATCGCTTGCTTTACTTTTGTTTGCTTTCCGCCATTTTGTTTTCCGTTTTTGCCATTCAATATTGACAGCAGCTGCAGTCATTAAATGCCGGGCTGAAGGGTTGTTGAAAAACTTCATCGATTGATTAGTTGATTGATTGATTGACTGATGCAATCACTCTCTATTGAAATGAAATGCTTACCATATTTGAATATGACCATTTAAGCCGAACTTGCTGTACTTGCTATTTATGCAGCAAATATCATTTAGAGTTGTTAAGCGCGCGCATGTTGAATCGTAGGGAAGATAGTAGAAAGGAATCAGTTAGGAATTAGATATTAAACGCAGAATAGTAAAAAGCCTGTGAAAGTAACTTCATAAAAACTTAAATAAAAAGTTTCTGTATGTAGACTTTCATTGCTTGATATTCTGCTTGGCAACTTAGAGCCTCTACTAGAACCTTCCATCGAACCCTGTTTTCGTTAGCGATTTCGGGAACTTATTGCAACTAAAACAAATTCCACTTAATTATGACTTTAAGAGTAACCGATACATATTTATTTATGTTTTTTACACTTCTTGCTTTAATCGTAAAATATTGCAAAGTCAGAGCATAGGGGGGTAGAAGTTCTTCAACGGCTTGTGGCTTTATACTCTTATCTCTATGTAAATATTATGTATGGCTTATACCGGAAAGCACTGGAAATTAATTAATTAATTCGATAAAAAGCTATGAACAGTGTTATCTCCAAGCTCTGCCTTTGGAACGAAGAATACTTTTTTTTCCTTGGTTATTCAACTCGGCAGCTTACTCTGTTTTGTGCCGTCTGCTTAGCGGTGTTCCACGACGAGCTGATCTGAGCTAGTTTTTGAAGAACGGTTCGTCTACAAGTAGCTATTGGTCGTTTGCTGTCTGTCGTCTGCTTCCTTGAGCGTTCCAGTCTAGTGCCATTCCGACAATGCTCCCTGGGTGCATTCTGACAGTTCTATTTTCTTTTCTTGATTTGATGGTGTATAGGGGACTCACCTGTAGCGCTCCACAGCTCTGCATTTGATATTCTGTTTGGCCAGAATATGCCGCATGTAATTCTCAGACATTTGTTGCTGAAGACCTGCAGTTATAGCGCTTTTTTCTTTGTGGTGAGCCATGTCTCACTACCATACAGCAGGATGAAAGTAAGACACGCATTGAAGAGAAGAAGTTTCGTCTTCCGGCTTATCTGTCGATTTCTTCAAATGTGTTACTATCTCCCGAATGCTCTGCGAACTTTCGCAAGGCGGCTTGAGACATTATCAAGCACTTCTTTGGTGCCAAGATAAGGCAAGTTGTTTACCAATTCGATTTCATTCCCATTTAAGATGATGTCTTCTTGGGTGGAGTGATTGAAACGCATTGCTTTTGCTTTGGCTGCAGTTATCTCGAGAACATCTCAGCTGGCTATTCTGTCGAGATTATCAGTTTTGCTCTGGAGTACAAATACGAAAAAAATTTCGAATAAATCCCCCAGACAGTACTGGGGTGGAATTCTCAAGACTCCAGAGATAGAGGCAGACCAAGATAACCTAGCGCAGGACAGTTGCGGCAGAAACCAATAAATAAATAACCGAACTCCATGCAATAGCCACAAATAGAAACAATTGAAAGACGTTAACCAAAGTTATCTGCGATTAGACAATGTATTTTTTTTTTATTTTTTTTTAAATTAATTATATCATTAATATTAAAAATTTAAATGTATGAACGAGGGTGGGTCTACGCCCTTCCGCAGTGCGATCACCATGGCTCTATTGTGCCCCCTTTCTACTAGTTCAGTTTTATTGTTCCCAGAAACTGAGTAAGACCAGTTTGTGGAATGTATATTAGATCCTTTTCCCTGAGAATGTAGTTGCCTAGCAGCTTTGCTCTTCTACGTGCCAGAACTGCGCAGTAAGTGATTAGGTGGTCTATTGATTCGGCATCCTCCTCAAAGAATCTACAAGTTCTGTATTTTTGTATCAGTCGTAGTTGCAGGAAATGTAGCCTGTTCACGCTTCACAAAGTGACCTTAACTCTGTTCTATTGAAGGTAGAGCTTCCTTGGCAGCTGTAAGCTTCCAGCCACACAAATCTTTTTAAGTGTCTCAGACCCTAAATATTTCATTAATAATATTACCAAGAACCTGGGAACTGACAAAATTCCTTGAACATTCTCTGCAGTGTCCATATATCATATCACATGGCAATAGAGTGCCTCTCATTTCAGTTTGCAGGCATCCAGGTTGCAGCCCGCTGCACCGATTGCCAAGAGGAGTGCACTTAAAAGCCATTTTTGCATCGTCAATAGTATAGCCTCTTCAGGCTTGTTTAGTTGTGAATGTCTCCATAAACCAAACCGAATCATAACTCTCAAAATCGTCTTCGTGAAAGATTTCAATAGGTAGGACTTGTTTTCGTTTCTTGAGAGCATTTTCCAAGAGTACAACTTTGCGCATAGAACTATTTCCCGTCTTGTAAAATGAGATGATATTATATCAGAACCCAACATACATATACATAGTATCTGACTCAATTAATTCACGCCATGGTTCATATTGCCATCGAAAAATGTTGCAAGTCTTGTCTGTATTTTGAGCTTGATCTTGATTAGTTTGGAGTGTCTCTTGGTGCTGTCGTGGTTGTTGTTGTTGGCGTTCTAGTTGCCACAGAATGTGTGTATTTATGGCCAATTGACATTGAAGGGGAATTGATATAAGGGGAATGAGTGGTTGCATTTGAATGTTCAATAAGCCTGGCAAGGTCGTCCTACAGTTTGTGCCTTTGTCAGTTTATCAGTCAACCCAATGCTTGCAGCTTAATTAAAAAGGCGAACAACATGGTGAGAAACGTGTGCAGCAGTGCGACGGGGAGCTTGATGCTGCTGATGGTTTTGCTTGCCATTTTTAATAATCAGCAAAAAATGTAGCCTTAAGGTGCCACAAGTGCAGCAGCCTTAGCTCAGAATCAATCAACATCAATCGTTGTCAGTGTGCAACAATGAAAACTAAAAAAAAATAAAAATGCTAATAAAATTGCAAAAAAAAATGTGTATATGCAAAAGGGTTTATTTCAAGGTAATTGGTTTAGTTGCAAGTGTTACCTTGATCTCGGCTTGCTTGTTTGCCACTTAAGAAAATTAGCTGAAAGGCTTTTGCCAGCCTCAACGAGTGGATGCTTTTGATGATGCCTAGCGCATAAATGCAAATTAAGTGAATTATTTTATGGGGGTCGCCGTGTAGTGGGTCGTCGCTGGCAACCTGAGCAAAAATGCTTAACATACGTTCTCGTCCTTTTTGCAGGGCTAGTCCACTGCTGCTGCTGCTGTTGTTGCTGTTGTTCTAATCAGCTGAACATATTTTGTATGCGTTGCTGTTGTCCTTTTTGGGGCTGTTTGCTTAACCCTAGGGTGCTGCGTGGTTCTTTGTCCTTTTGGTACAAGGCACTTTGACTAATTAGTAAGCCAGCTGAAAAATGATCAATTTGCATTTCAGCAGCGCCAATTACGTAGAAACAGCTTGGGTCCCTTTTTGGCATAATACATATGTACATAGTTCGTTTCAACATATATTTATTTACATAACTATGCTGAGGCATATGTGTTTCGCAGGACCTACACAAACAATATTTTTTGCTCACACGAGCAAAAACTCAAAGCAAATGCTAAACACAAAACAGCAAAGCCCAGGTAAAATAGCCTTACTTTGGCCACACTATCGAAAGGAACATTTCGGAAGGGAAATGAAATGAAAAGAAAAAAAAAAAAATTGAATTTTTAATTTATGAGCCCGCATATGATGTGGCATGGCGAGCATGAAACCCAGCCGCAGCACACCAACTCCACCTCCAAAATTAATGGGCAACTTCTGTGCATGTAAGCTAAAAATTTTTATCACTTGACAAAAACATAAATTTCTCAAAAGGCAGCAGGACGACGACTGACTGAGTGCCTTGCCGTATGGCAAAATGGCAAAGAAAATGGCAGCAAGCTGCAGAATGCTGCTGCTTATTGAAGCATATGGCGGCCATATGAATTTAATGCCCATAGACGTTGCCGCCGACTGCGACTGCGACTGCGATGGCGACGGCAACGACGACGTCAACTGCTGCGTCTACTTCATATTCAAGTCCCGAAAGGCTAATAAAGCATAATTTAATGAAGCATATAGTAGCAGTCACTGGCAAAGACTTCCGGTTTGTATAAACAATAGTTTATAATTCACACACACACGAATATACAAACACACCCGCACACACACACACACACACATACACGGTAATAAAACAAGGCAATGGGTTAAAATAACAAAAGCAACAACAACATGAAAGAAAACACTTAAATGAGCACAGCAGCAGCAGGAGCAGGAGCAGCAGGAGCAGCAGCCGGCAGCAAATTGCCTGCGGCCATGTAAAGGTTAAAGTGTCCCTGCATATATGTGATATGTGTGTGTGTGTGTGTGTGTGTCTTCGCAGCTGTATGTGTGCGAGCTGCTCGTTTAAGCACGCCTACGTGCCTAAATCATGCACATGACAAAAGGTCAGGATGCCATATATACTATATACGCACTCATAAAATATTATATAATATGATGATATAAGGCAAAAGTTGAAGTTGCTTCCAGCCTGCGATGACTAAGAGATACAACACACACACACACACACACACACACACTGTAGATGCATTTTAGTAGCTTAAGATTTATAGGGCAAACTATGTGATGCATTTGCCAGCCCGAGTTTAGCCAAACAAATATTCTGGAAAATTATTTTTAAGACTTTGGTTGCATTGGGTGCAGTGGAGCAAGTATTCCGGCATACTTATGTGGCCAATAATTAAAAGCACTTGAGCAATGCACATAAAAGCGCTAACAACTTGTAAAAATATTAAGTATACGTAATAATTTTAATTTAAGTAAATTTTTGGTTTTATTTGCCCTTTGGCACTGCGATCACCATGGTTCTAGTGTGCCCCCTTTCTGCTGGTTCTCCTACTTCAATGTGCCCAACAACTGAGTCAGACCAGTCTGTGAGATATACATTAGGTCCTACTCCCTGAGCATGTAGTTGCCTAGCAGCTTTGCCAGAGTTGTGCAGTTAGTGATTAGGCGCTTCATTGCGTCGGCATCCTCCTTTCAGAATTGCCAACAAGGCCCATTTTGTATAAAAGATCATTGCAGAGAAACTGGTCTGTCAACGCTCCACAAAGCGACCTAAGCTGTGTTCTATTGAAGGATAAATCATACTTGGCGCTTGCGTCTGAGACCCACTTGTTTGTTGCTTACCGGTTTTCTGTCCGTTTCTTGTTGTCAGTCTTGAGACCTGTTGTTAGAACATCGGACTAGGGCCTACAAACGGGACTTCCACCACTGACTTAGCTTTTATGTCCGCAGCCTCATTCCAAGTTATTTACCTCGCAAAATTCCAGCTTTGGCATACATAGCGTGCCCACACTAATTACTTACAATTTATCTAGCTCTACTTTAGCATAAACCAAATCAGGACTATCTATGTAAGATGCACTCGAAACTCGCCGAATATACAACTAGCTCTAAGTTATGTTGAGTTGTTAATATGAGTTTTCAATAGAAACTTTAAGGGTACTCAAGGCTGTGTATCTTGATTTAAATGAGCAAATTAGTCTAAACTTAACAGAACAACAAATATTCAAAGACAAAATTCATTCAAGCTGGCAATGCCTAGGCACGAAATTTGCATTTTTGCATGCAGCTGGCAATGCTGGCGTAGTAGGCAGTTTTTAAGCATTCCGACTACTTTTGCACTCTTATTTCACAGTTTTAAATACTCTGCGAAACGGCAGCGCAATTTAGCATTGTAAAGAAAAAATCAACGCGTATTTATGTATCGAAATTATTAAATGACGCCATGCGAGTCTAACCTCCACGATCGCCGTCCAGCCGCAGCGTAATTTGTGCGAATTTTTAACTCGAACTATGTATATGCAGTAAAATGCTGTCAAAATGAGAAAGTGTATGTTTTGTAACCATACATCGTGTATAAATAGGCAATGTTGCCAGATTTCAGCCATTGGCAAGTTGAACACAGCTTCTTCCTGGGCAGCGCATTCAGAAGCAATAAGTAAGACGCTTGGCAAGCGCTAGCTCATTCCTGCAACACATTCTTACAAATAAGCTTTGTTGAAGCTTTTCAATCGCAGACAAATTTGTAAATTGTAGTTTTTTGACCGAAAATGAGGCTGCTGTGACACATGAATATATCATATGTTTTGCTTTACGTAAAAGTTAAGCTCTTGTAGCTCAGTGGAACGAATGCAAGTCTGTAAATATTGAAATGACAAGATTTTTTTTCATAAAATTTTATTTATTTCAATATAATAGAAGCATTCGATTTAGAGGCGAGTAGGCTACCCCTCACTCTATCGAGGTCGGTGGTTCAATTCCAACCAGCAGTACTGTTGCATTTGCTTAGCAGTGGTATGGCTAGCACATAGATGATATTTACCTTGGAAAATCACGCTATGCTCCAAGATCCTCTGGAGCAATCAAGAAGATTAATTTTTTTTTTATTTTTAAATGCAAGAATTACTTTGTAGAACGTTAAAGCCAAGCCTGCAGTGGATGTCAGTGGATTCGACTTACCAAACGACTTGGTTTATCGTGTGGTTTGTGATTGTTGCTCCTGCGTCCGTTTGTTAGTGGTTTGTAGTACTGCCAATAAAATGGCTAAAGTTGTGTACTTCAAGCTCAATATGTTGGTAAGGTTAAATGCAGCTGGCTAGTTTTCTTAAAGGAATATCTTATGAAGTGTTAGTTTTAAAAATCGAATGAGGTCTTTGCTTACTTTCACCATAGTAACAGCTTTCAGCAAGTGTGGTACTCTGCTTAATCTTCAGGTTGATAATATATTCGATGTACACGGAGTTGCTAAGGTGCGTGAATTCCTTACCAACCAACTTCATGCTACAGTACAGCCATTGCAGAGCGCATAGACTTTGTCTGGCACTCGTTAGCCGCAAATCTTCTTTATTGCCGAATCCGAACGAAGCTCCGCGGGTGTATCTTTAATTAAATAAAATCTACTTTTATTTAAAAAAATTTGCTTTTTAAAATATGTTTTTTTAATAAATCAGCAAACTGTTTGCATAAGCGTCACACAACTTTTAAAATTTTTATAAATTACAGCATTTCAAGTTGAATCTGACGCTTTGAGATTAAATGATCGCTCCCATGTGTTTCCCATAATTGCTCATCCTGCATTTTCCATACTATAGAACATATGTTCACATACCGCAAAATAAAACCTCTGAGCTGAATGAAGTAAAATTTTTTCAAAAAAAAATTAATCGCTCGATCAGGCGTGGTCTGGGCGAAAAAAAAAAGGTAAAACTCAGTCAGCCCCAAACATGCCGCAAAAGGAGCAGCGTCACAATATGGTCGGAAACACCCACGCACACACGCACACACAGATGGAGCACTAGGATGGCCTTTACATTTTAAATTTTATTATTTTTTATCACCGAGTAACGTCCAGTCATGCCGTCATTCAGTCCGGCGTTTGCACATTTTTATGCGCACAACGGCTTAACCCTTTTCGCTATGGCTGACCGATGGGGTGGAGGGCAGCTGGAGTACTATAGTCCTGAAGTCCAGGAGTTTCAGAAAAACCGAAACAGCAAAATATGTTTTTTTTTTTTTTTTTAGTGAAGCGCACACACACAGATATATGTGTACACACAGATACGTATACATAATAACAAGTTTATTGCATTTGCTGGCTTTGTCTTTGGCTTTGCAGCATTCTGCGGAAAGATGGTCGCTGCCGCAAGTGCTTGCTGCAGCTTCGCATCTGCTGCTGCTGCTGCTCGTTACCTTTGACTTTTTTTGCCTAAACATTTTGTTGATTTTGCAGACTCTTCTTTATTATTATTATATCTTTTCTTTCTTTCTTTTTTTTCTTTTAGGTTTTTTGTCTCTCGCTACGTCTATCTATTTTGTTTTGTCTTGTTTTCTGTGGGGGATTTTTTTTTTTTTTTGTTTTTTGGTACTTGCTTCGCTTTTGTTTGAGTTTCTTATAAAATGTCGGGCTGCGTTGACAAGGCACGCAGATTATGTGCAAAGGTAAATAACTCTGATAAATTCAAGTCAACTTACGGTCGAGAGCGCCCAGCGCTGTGGCCCGTTACCCGCTACCCGCTACCCGGTAGCCGTCCAGTGCCCAGAGCTTTGCTTAATTATTTTATGTATTCTCCACAATTTATACGTACCCAGGCGGTGCTCTAGTTAATGACCTGCTGTGCCTGCCCAAATATTAAGCGTACTTATCAGCTGTTGGTCAGTGGGTCTTGCTTTTGTAGCTCCTCTGTCTTGGTTGGACTCCCGCATGGTCAAGCTTGGACTTGAAAAAAAATGGGTTTTTGTGTTTCAGCATGGCAGCTGCTGAGAATTTTGGGCAACGGTTCTGGGTGCTGGGTGAAACAAGTTATAAGTTAAAGGTCGCTGTGCATACATGGCAAATTATGCTGATGCTAGTTGTATGGCCTAGCCTGTAAGTATGCAAATAAATTATTAATGCCTTTCGAAGCTGTGCTGGTGTGGCGCTGAGTATGTGTGGTTTGTTTGTCTTCCCAAAAAAAAGCCAAAAGGATGTAAGGTTTTGCAGCAAAAATTATGTGCAGCGCTTGCTAATAAAGTTTTCAATGCTGTTCAATGAAAATCACTTAAGAGTTTGAAAATTTTATATTATTTGTAGCCAAATTGCAAACGCTGCCAAAAGTTGAGTGCCTTTTGCAAAAGATTGCCACAAAATGTGGTAGTTCGAGTTATGTTGTAAAAGCAACTCGAAGCGGTTGGATTAGTTTAAAATCCAGCTAGTTTTTCACTGACTCAACAAAAGAAAAGCATAAATTGCAAAAAACTAAATTTTGCTTGGGAACTGAGGACCTCTACTAGAACCTTCCATCGAACACTGTTTTGCGCCATCTCCGTCCCATGTTGTGTTCGCCTGGGCCCAGTTCTTGTAGGGTGGATCTTCTGCAGTACACCTTAGGTCGTCCGATCCGTCTGCTATCTGGGGATTCCTGACAATAATTCTAGGCTTCCTTCTTAGAGCAGGACCTATCCACGTCCAGATTTGCTTCCTTATTTGGAGGTGTATAGGGGGCTTACCTTATACTGTTTATCTAGAATTCTTCGCATATAATCCTCAAGCACTTGTTGCTGAAGACTTGCAGTCTCTGTGTCATCTTTTTGATGGTAAGCCATGTCTCATTTCCCTATAGCAGTATGGAGTTTGCACACGCATTGTCGTTCCGGTGTGTCTTCTAGTTTGTTTGTTGCTGCAGTTGTGGTAGAGTCTCCCCAAACGTAAATCGGGCTTTGGAAAGTTGGTTTGTGACGTCATCATTCACGCCGCCATTATTGGAGATGGTGGCGTTCCCACAGGCGGTGATGTTCCCTTGTCTGGAGTGCGTGTGGCGCATTGCCTTGGTCTTGGCTACGTTTAACTCAAGTCCGACTTTGCTTGCTAGCCTGCTGAGTTCATTAGTTTTGCTCTGAATGTCGTAGAGCCTGTGAGAGATCAGACAGGTATCGTCTGTGTCTTTCAGGTTCTCTAGTTGTCTGCTGAAACTTCACGTGATTCCACGCTTGAGATTGCATACTTCTTACTTTACCTTGTCAACCACGATATTGAAGCGTAGCGGAGACAATGCGCATCCTTGCCGAATTCCAGTATTCGACTGGAAAGGTGCACTTGGTTTCCCATTGTGCAGTACATCGATTTGATGATACTTATGATGTACCCCCTTCTGGCAAGTGCTCTCCATATTGCCGCTCCGTCTACTGAGTCGAACGTCTTCTTGAAGTCTGTGAACAGAAGCTATGGCGGGGCTCTTCATTCTACAGCTTGTTCGGTGATTTGCAGTGTGTTTGCCTAGTCTATTGTTGGCTTGAGCTTTGCTTGAAGGTGCTCGTTCAGTACTTAGTAGCTAGTGTTGAGAAGGGTGTTTCCTATTCAATTTTTGCAGTCACTAAGATACCCTTTCTTGGCAAGCTTTACAATGATACCGCACTTTCCATAGTTTGGTAGCGTCCCACTTCACGATATACGGCAGAAATGCGGGTGCTAGGCTTCAGCTATCGGATGGGTAGCAACATCTTGCTTTTTTATAATTTATACGCAAAAATAATTTATATAATATTTGAATTTGAATTTGTACCTATCAATTTTACTTAAAAGTATTGAGAAACTGTATGTAATTCGATTTATTTTAAATCTAATTTTCTTCCATGGAAAAATATAAATTTATTCGTCTTGAATAACCCCAATTCAGTTATCTAGTTTAAATTGCGTTGGTTTTTGTCTTAGAATTACTTCTGACAAAATAATAACGATGTTGAAGACAAAACACCAAATTCAGAAACACTATGCCAAGGTTAATATCTCCAAAGGAGAGTCTCAAAAAGGTTTAACTGAAGTCAGTATATGTAACATCAGTTTGCTTTTATTCAGTAAAATCATTATTAAAAAGAGAGGAAAGTTGCAAAAGATTTATAGTAGTAGACCGACGTTTCATAAAACCATGTTGGGTGGATGATATCAAAGTACTACAGTGGTATTGCAATTGTGAGGTAACAACCTACTCAAAGGTATTAGAAATCGAAGAGAGCTTGGCAATACCACGATAGTTTTCGATATTGGTTTTGGAAATTTTTTTGTGAATAAAATTGATATAGAATTAATTTTTAGTCAGATCGAAAATCAGAGTATTTTAGTGAGGTTAAGAAATAAAAGATAACAGAGGGAGTATTAGCACAGTACAGCTGGGAATGTTATCAGGGAAAGGAAAAGAGAATAATTTTGTGGACTGAATGAAGTATGCATATTTTTTTAATGAAATATATTTTTTGTTTTACCTATTTGTATGTTTTTCTCTATTACTTTAAGAATACTTTTATGTCTGATTAATAGTAAAAAGTATAATTGTAAAGTTATATATTTTGTTCCGTAAATATTTTAAAAAGCTTATTTAAATTCGGATTAGCTTTACGCGGTTTTCTCATGTAAAAAAAGTGTGACTCGACTTACGCTGTTTGATCAGGATCATATCTACCGCATAAATCCAGTTACAGGTATATTATTTTCCCTTTTGTTATAGCGCTTCAGGAATTTATGTTTAATAATAATTAAGCTATTTTCAATGCTTTGCTAACGAAACAGCGGTCGTCGGGTTAGTGTTCTTCTGAACTCTGTATGACAGATAGTGTAATATAACTTTCAAAAGACCAATACCAAAGTATTGCTAATAAAAAGTATTTATGAGAAATTAAATCTTACTTAAAAAAAAATAGAATATACTCATATACTTTTTGAAAGACTGCTAAATATCGACTTTTCTCGAACTTACACTCCGATACTTGAGTATTCCCATTTACTCTGCAATTATGGAGCTTCAAATGGTCTATGACAAAATGGCTTTTGTTGCATTTGCTTGCCACAACATCTCTTTCGTTTCACATCGTGCTCCTTTTGCCACTGCTCTCTTTAAACTTTACTCTTGACTGTTTTTAGCAACATTTTATTTTTATAGTTATTACACTTTTGACTTTGTGTAGACGATTTTGTTTTTTCGTTTATTGTGTTAGGCCACTGCTTGAAATTCAAGCAGTGCTGACAACGTTGCTTGGTTCCATAGCCAAAAACCACAATGGCAAGCAACGTTATCCTCAAGCACCTTATTGTTTGTTGCTGCTTCTCTGGCATGGCAAATCCAATCCTGCAAGCGTAAAAGAGTATTGCGAAGAGCATAGTGGGGTTTGCGGATAAACAAACCCATCAGTTTCCGCCAACGTCGATTTCTGTTTTGCGGTTTTTGTCGTGTCTACTGCTTTAACTTTTATGTGGTCACAGTTTTAAAAGGATTAAGCTGTCGTTAAGTTTTTTTCTACTTTCCTGCTCCTACATTCGAGTGCTGTTCTGGTTCTGGATTTTGTTGCTGCTCCTTAGCCTGAGACTATTGTGTGCACTTGAGGGTGGGCCACAACCGAGACTCAAGTTGGAAGGCAGCAAGCAGCATCGATTTGGGTTTGGCCAACAACAACAGCAACAATACAAAACTAAAAGTATGGGATAAGTGTTATTTTGATACGTTTAATGTTGGCCAAAGTAATTTGAGAAATGCTTTTTAAATTGAGCTAATTTTAAAATGTTTATTGTTTCGGTATTATGGCAAACATTGGTAGTATTTGGATTAAAATTACATTGGAAGATTGCCTGTGGGACATTGGCTGCTTATAAATAAATGTTTCTTGCGCTTTGTCAAGCAACACAGGCAGTTGGCAGCAATTTGTGATCTCACGTTGCTATTAGGTTGGCATGGCTACCCAACAAATTTAGCCAACGTCATTTGGGATTGTTTTTCAATGTGGTAAGGATTGTTAGCTAAACCTTGAAGAATATTTTGAGTTCCCATATACCAGAAAGAGATAATGAAAACAAAAATAACATCGATGTATTTCATAAATCTAATCACCAGGTTATATTGTATATATATTTGCTTATCTACAAATTTAAGTGTTTCAATATGTACTTAAGGCGGCGTTATTGCACACTCAAGTTCCGTCAAACATTAAGCTAAAAGCAGTTTGGGTTTAATTTGTGGAACGATGGTAATAGCTCGAGAAGTACATCAATTTTATGAACAAAAGATCTTGATCGCAGAGTCTTAACTTTTACTACATTTTATAATTAATTGCTAGGTAATGTTATATAATTTTATTTGTAAATTGTTAAAAACATTTTTTGCGCTCTCAATATTTCTCAAAATATGCCTGCTTCACAAAACCTAAAGCTACGAATACCAAAATATACACTTGTATGTGAGGCTACACTTAGAAAATCAGAAATAAACTTAACAAGCAGAAATGCTAAAATTGACTGTGTTGGTAGAATGAGAGAGCTATGTTCAAGTCATAAAAACTTAGGGATCGCGAAACCCTGTGATAAAAGAGAACGTGCTTCTATAGAGTTTTAGAAAATTAAACGTCTTCAACATCTGTGTAGAATCTTTCATGTAGTGATAGTTTTTGGTAGCGCCAAGTGCAATAGTGATGGCGATTATGTTAAATATAGCTTGAAAATATGCTTGTAAGCGTTTATGAAATCTTCAGAATTTCCACATTATCCTTAAAGCAAAGGGCATCAAATTCTATTTGTTCTAAGTGCTTAGGTCTCAGCTGAAGTGAATGCAGTTGTTCTTAAGGTATTGGTCTGCAGTCAGTAGTACTTTTTGACAAACATTAATGTTAGTTTCTTTGCTGCTCTTATAAAGGGTGCTTTTTATGGAGTTATAAAACTAATCTTACTGTTCAAGATTTAGCAGCTGTTAAGTGCTTTATTCTCAGTTTGATTTGGCAATTCATCATAAATAGACCCACGCCAGAACAACGCTTGGACTTGTGAATTGTCATCCCAGATCTTGTGATTTAACACCGCTAGACTACTTGCTGTGGCGGCTATGTAAAGTCATTGGTTTATGCAGAAAAGCCATAAACGCTTAACCATTTGAAAGACAACATTCGCCGTGTTATTGCCGATATACATTCACAAATGTTGGAAAAAGTCATCGAAAATTGGCAGAAATCACGATTTTGTTTCGGATAAATAAAATTCATGTCAATCGAATCATCCATCGCTGTTTTTTTGCAATTTAAAGTTCTATATCTCTTAAAAAAACACCCTTTACTTCATCATGCAGACATTTAGCAGAACCATATCATTAAAACTTCGAAATTTCTTCGAGATTGTCTACAAAAAATGTACTTTGTTGTTAGAATTTCGCTTTTCTAAATAAAATGTGAGGTTTTCGTTTAGAGTTTTTTACAATAATTAATGCTGCTGGGTTTCATATTATTCTCAGTTATATAGATTTCTTTGTGACAAAAGAAACAGATATAATTCGCATGCACACATATTAGTATTTTTTTTTAATTTTACATTATTTTATTTTGATCTTGATAAAATTTCTTTATGACAAAAGAAAAAGTTTAAAGTTACAAATATTAATGTTGTTTCTTTGCTGATCCTACTTCAACGCGCAGTCATTTAGCAGAGCTGTAGTCTTGAATCTTCGAGGTGTCTTCTTTATTGTAACAAAAAAAAGTATCTCTATATAGAATTTCGCTGTTCAAAATAAAATTTGAGGTATTCGCTAGATACTGCTCTTATAATATTTTATGCTGCTGGGGTTTATATTATAATTATTCTCAATTAAATAGTTTGATTACGATGTTGATAAGATTTCTTTGTGCCAAAAGCAACATGTTAAATTCGCACGCACAAATATTATATGTCTATGAATCGAAGGCAGCGCCATACGAATTTGGCACTAAAATTGTAGATTCCTGTTCTTCTCGATGAACGCAAAGTCAAAGGGAATAAATTTAATTTTTTACTTAAGCATTGAAAAAATCATTTAATCTTATCACCTTTGCTACCAACTTTTTCAAATCTCAGCATTTTCATTTAGTTTTTGGTTTCACCAGCTCAACTGATTTGCGCATTAAAAATTCTTTGCCCACAATATTGGAGTTTCACACGAGCAGCAAATTAATTGTTGTTGTGCTATTGCTCTCAGTTAAAAAGACAAGCTCTATGAAAAAAACCTCAAACACGAACATATCCTATATAGGATGCGCTGCATAGGTACTCGTACGTATAAACTTAACTTAACCTGAACAACTCGCGTCATTAAATATTGAGACGCAGCACTTAAAGTGCACACAAGTTAGAAAGGGATGTGTGTGTGTGTGACAGAGACAGACAGTTGGACAGAGAGGCAGGATAACTAACTGCTCTATGTCCTGTTAGTCACCCACTAACGGTGAACGTAACTGTAAGCGTTACCGTTAACGGCATTGCCAGCCATAAAGCGTAGCACAAAATTTGTTACTGTTAAGATGCTCATAATCGGTTTTGGCAAGAGCCAAGGAAACCCCAAACGTTTTATGGCTTTAAGCTGTTTGCCCAAATTCACCTAAATTGATTATTATACAGCTCAGCTCAGAATATGTAGTACAAGGCAGCAGGGAGCAGCAGCAACACCAACAACTACAACAAGTCCTTGTGCGTGTGTGTGCGAAAAAAGTTTGTAAATTTCAACACGTACACAAATCCCATAACAAAGCCTTTTAATGGCACAACAACACCAACAAAAACTACGATAACAACACACATTAGCGCAAGCAAAAGAGACAGACAATGCGCATGAAAGAGATGCGTATAGGCGCGACAGAGTCAAAGCTATAGCGAGCGACAAGGCAGTGCGAGTGAAACAACAGGCCTACGCTTGGTTTAAGCCAAAACTGCCACGCATATTTGTTGAGATTTGTGTTTGCCACTTTGGCTGAGCCATAAGAAGTGTGGGGTGAAGCGAAAAAAAAGAAAAAACTGAAAAAGTATCTGGAAAAAATTCTAATATTGTAGAGAGCAAAGCTGCCAACGAATATGGGATATCCTGAATGCGAAGAATGGTGTGAAAAATGTCAACTGTGTAAAATATCAACTGCATAGGGATTTTCAATGAATTTTATGCAAAATACAATGAATGGACGGCACCAGCTCGATGAGTACAGGTATCTACAGCTGATAGACAAATTCGAGCGTCGGTTTCTTTAATTTACAGAGATTTACTTAAGCAAATAGTGCGTCTTTGCTAGCCATGCCAGTGCTAGCCAAGAGCAACTGTACTATGGTATGGCAGCGAATCACCGATCTTTGGGGATCAAGGCGTGTATGCTAGCAATATGCTTAGGAGGCACAATATATGCATACCTCAATTATGAGTTGCTCAAAGTATATGTAAGTAAGAAACGCAGTCTTAAGGCGAAATTAGGTAAAAAATTGAGACACATTAAAACCCGCTAAATCTTCTATAATACCTTTTTGATTCAAAAATGTTTTATAATATTTAAAAAGTCTACTTAAATCTTATATATTATTTATAACTATTTCAGCACCACACATAGTAAAAATTATTCTGTTTTGCGCTCACTTCTACTACCCCAAGATATGTTCTTTTTGTTTCGCACTTGACATTCCTCAGTTCAGAAACAAACCATAAATATTTAAGAAAAAACTAAATTTACAAAACTTTTGGCAATTTTTCTATAAATAAATTATTAATATATGCTTCAAAATGTAAAAAAATTTATAATATAAACTCTTAAGGTTTTTTGTGTGCTCCGAGATATTTTTTCCTTTAATTTCCAGCATATGCTATGTCCTTCTTATGGTACCCCAAGACAAAAATTGTATCTTTTTCTATCTTTGTATCTTTTACAATAAAAGTTTCCACAACTTTGCTATTCTTATGCAAGATGTTAAATATTTAAGGTACAGATAAACTTTGTTTTATAATACTTATCAAACACATTGTTTTTTTTTTTTTGGATTGAACCAGAAAGGATAATATTATTGCTTAGAATCAATTTTATTAAATAAAATTAAAAATACTTTCACTTCTACGATTCCGAAAAACTTCACTCACTATTCCTATGCAAAATATAAAGTATTTTAGCAACATATAAACATTATTTTATAGTAAAGATTTAAAAAAGAAAATATTAAAAACTATTGTCAGTTCAGAGCAAGATTAATTTAGGTTGCTCATGCAAGAAACAACATATTAGTTTTGAAAATAAATCGGAGTAAACTGTGAGTACCTGAATTCGGGCATATCCTACTCGAGATACAGAGTCTATAAACATGTAAATCGAAGAAAAAAGTGAAGTACAAAAGTTTTTTTTTAAGAATTATTGTAATTTTTACGCAACAGTGAGTTCGAGTTTATGCAATAGATCATTGAAATTATTTCAAGTTATTGATTCCGATTATTGAAATCATCTGTATACCAAATTATAGAACTTTGTACTAGATATGATATTGATCCCGATTATTGGAATCTCTGGATAATAAATCATTAGACTTTGTACCAGATATAATTTTGATCCCGATCATTGAAATCATCTGAATACCAAATTAAGCAACTTTGTGCAATATAAGATATTGATCTCGATTATGGAAATTCTCTGGGTACAAAATTATAAGACTTTGTATAAGATAAGATACAAATGATTTTGATGAACAAACGCTTCTGGTTTCGGTAGGAAGCGCAAAGTTTTATTTGTGTTCTTTCAAAATTTGCATTACAAATTCGAGCGTACCTGACGCTCTGCGTATTTTTACAGAGTATAGAATGTCAACATCACACACACAATATCTCCTTACACTCGCACAAACACACACAAGCATTATATACCCTTCACACATGCATACATCAACACACACATCAACACATACACCCACAGCCACACACACACACCCACACACATAAGCCTGCGCGCTCAAACAAATCTAATAATAAATCCAAGACACTTAACGCCTTAACCGCTGCCACCAACCTCATCTCTTGCTGCTGCCGCACGCAGTCCACACAAACACCATCGACATGTCAGTCATACCGACAGACATCAACCGTGACCCACAAACTTCAGCTGGACGTAGCTCAACTGCCATGCAAATCTCACGCACTAAAAGGGAGCCCTAACACATATATGTCTACAGCTAGCTCCTTAGACCCTCCTGCTCCAGCCATTGGCTGCTGGGGCACAATCAACCAACCCAGCCAACCCAACCCAACCCAACCAACCCAACCAACACCCTTTGTGAAGCAACAAACCGTGCTAACGAGTTGAGCCGAACGCATCAACAAACGATTGAACTGAAGCTAGCGCGAAAGCTAATGCTTAAGATGTAGATGGAACCCTGGTCTGGAGCTGATTTGGGTGATGAAGTTGTAGTCAAAGATTTGCCGCATACAACTTTTGTAGCATTTTTTTTGTGACCAAAAACTAGCACTAATGCGTTCAAGTCCATATCACACATTTCGTTGACTATTTTGTATACTCTTAGATAAAGTTTAATGGTTTGGTGGTGTATTATGTATAGTTCTTTGAATCTTTGGCATTATAGGGCTCAAGGGTATTTTATCTATACCAAAATATCAATAATTATGACTTGGGTTCATCATTTTTACTTATTTTTTATACCAAAAATTCATTCATTCTTAAATATAAGACACAACTTACATAAAATAAAGATTCAAAACAGACAATGCGAAAGAAAGAAAGCTTGGGGCAATTTTTTTCCCCTTCACACAGCTGAGCTGGTGCTTTAAATTTTTTTTTTTTTTTTTTGAAATCTTACTTTTTTTAATACATTTCTTTTTAACAATTGCAAATAATGAATTTTTTTGTTGTGAGACTGTTTTTTACCTTTATATGCTTTAAATTTATTTTGCTTTGAAATCTTACATTCTTAATATTAAATACAATTTTTTTAATTTTTTAAATAAAAATTCATAGAACACAATTCAAAGAAAGTTGTCAGACTGTTTTTTTTTTCACTTTAAAAGTTTTAAATTTATTTTAGTTTAAAATCCTACTTTTAAATACAAATAAAAAATACAAATAAATTAAATAAAAATTCATAGAACACAATCAGGGGAAAGTTGAGCGGCTGTTCTTTATTCACTTTATGGGTCATGCTTTTATTTTATATTGTTATAGAATTGTACTTATTTTTATTAATTTATTTGCGAAAAAAATTGTGCGAAATACAATAAAAAACAATTTTTTACATTTTCCTTATAAGATTTATTTCCATATTATTTGAACGTCAGTAAATGTGCAGATTTTCAGGGTATTGACTTACTTCTTGTTGTAGCACTAGTTCCTAGGCTCTACTTGAAATTTTTAGTTATTCGGAATATGAAATTCGAATTTCACTTAAATTTTTGTGAATACAAGTTTTTAACGCCGAATTGGTAATCCGAAGTAGATCTGCTAGAGAGATTTACAATAAGCAATATATTTCATTCGAAGCTGCTTCAACAGCTTACCTCATTACTTTGCAAATATTTTCAAAAAAGGGTATTAAAAAATCGATGCGTCATCAACACGTGCAAGTTAGTCGCTCAATATTTGATTTTTTATGGCATTTTTCACACACACACATACGCACTGTTGGACATGAATATTTCGCCAAAAACTAGATATGCACAAGGCTGGTTTTTATGGTTCAACCAACACCACCGACACCACCAACACCACCAACACCACCACCGACACCCATCAACAACAATGGATATCACGCTCCATCCAGATCTTCGCTTTGGGTGTTTGGTAATTTAATTGAGCTTGCGGTCAAAACGTTGAGAATCATGGCAAATTACTTGATTCTGATTTGATTTGCCTAGATAACAATCTGAGGGAAATGTTGTGCCAATGGCTTGCCCGTACTTTTTGTATCGTTACACTGCCAATCCCATTTAGCCGACGCTCAAGTGGATTAAGCCAGAAAATACTTTCGGTTTGTATGGTAACCAAAGCAACCGACCAGCAGCAAATGCTGAATCCTTTTTGGTGCCTTTGGGTGCCTTTGGGTGCCACCATATGCAGCAGCAGCAGCCAACTGTATAAACGAACGAAATGGATAAATGATTGAACGGCTGGTTGCACAACAAAGAAGTAGCGACGCAAACGTAGCTGGAATTGCTTATGGTCAAGTGTTTGTTGTATTTGCCGGCTGGCTGTCTGGCTAAATTCAGCCACGCACAAGTTTTTGGCCTTGTTAGTAGACACTAACAATGATTGCCCAAAACTAATTTGAATTTTATTGATTCAATAGGACGTGGAAAGGTTGGTGCTTTTACACAGCCACTACCCGCTAACCCGGCGCCCAAGCAACACTAATTCCAGAAACTTCAACTGTACGCTGTCATGGCCATATTGATGCTGTCTTGGCCGTATACGAAACTGTAGCTACTGTTGGCTGTTGGCTGCTGTTGATGTGTTGATGATTTGATACGCAGTCATTTCCTGGGCCTAAGCCTTAATCCACTTTGTTGCTTATTGTGGGCATAAATTCGTAGCTTCTCTATTGGCTGTTAAGCGCAAATTGGCCAACACCAGGGCAATACCAACAAGGCGAACAGATAGATAGACAACGGTTTGGAGCTGAGCTCCGTGGGGTATCGAGGGAGAGAGAGAGAGAGAGGGCACTTACCAAAGGATTAACGCGCAATCTGCTTGATTTTTCATACTTTTGGACATTTGCGCCATGGATAACATTTTATTTAAGTAAATTGTATATTTATAGGCGAAATACATATGCTCTGAGAAGCCTATTTATTGCGCACGGAATTCTACCAAATGGTTGTACGACTTATGTAAAATGTCCTTAAGTTCAAGTCAGAGAGTTGGTTTTTTCTACAACGTTTAGTGATATCGAGAAATTTTTGAATTCTTAGCATATTATTGAATAGAGCAGCTGACTTTATCTTTGCTTGTTTGATTTTTGAAAACAGATAATTTTGAACTAATATATATTGTGGGAGGCTCTATTTTTTTTTATCTATTTCTCCATTACGCGCTTTATGAGTTTATAAATAAACAACTGAGTTCCCAGTTGTCCTTATAATTAAACATTATTAAAATGGGCTGTTTTCTACGGCTTCAATGTAGATGATTATTATTGGCATGCTCTCTTAAAATAGATTATTAAAAACTTAGCCTATCTATAAAGGGTGTTTTTTAGAGATATAAATTTAAATTACAATAAAACAACGCTGGATTATTCGATTGACTTGAATTTTATTTATCCCCAAGATAATCTTATGGCATTTCATTTGAAATATGCTATCTGGCATATGAACGCCATGGCTGGCTCGCATGTTGTCCAATCTGGATGTCCAATTTTCGATGACATTTTCGTTAAGAGTTTGTGGCTTATCCGCATAGACCACTGCCGGTCCATATTCCCCACAGCAAGTAGTCTAGCGGTGTTAAATCACAAGCTCTTGCAGGCCAAAACACAGGTCCACAGTGTGAAATTAGGTGGTCATCTTTCAATAAATCGATGGTGGCACGAGCTGTGTGACATGTTCCGTAGTCTTGTTGGAACCACAGCTCTTTGACAGCATGGTTGTTCAATTCAGGAATGAAAAAGTGAGCAATCAAGGCTCTATACCGATCACCATTGACTGTAACGTTCTGACCATCATCGTGTTTAAAGAAGTACTTACCAATTACTCCATCAGCGCATAAAGCGTACCAGGATGTGCAACGGCGTTTCGACATACACTTGAGGATTAGCTTCACTCCAAATGCGGCAGCTTTGTTTGTTGACGTAGCCATTCAAACAGAAGTGCGCTTCATCGCTTATAAAAATCGGGAATAACGGCAATCGCATTTTGGGCCCAGAGCAATCCGCCTAGTCGCAACTTTTTTGCTTGAATACTCAAGAAGCGGTTAAAAATGAAGCCTGCAGTCCCAAGTCCAGCCTGACATACGCATTCTCAGCATCATAGCAATGACCGGGAACCGCTTTCTGCTTGTTATGAGAACTGCCTCGGTCTTATGCCCAACCAATTTTTGGACAATCTATGGGCGCTTCTTTCAATGTTCAATGTTTAGTTTCAAAATGTACAATAATAGCAGACTATTGCCTATTTTATTGCTATTTTATTTCACAAATTTTACGTTCCTCCCAAAGGTTGTTTTCTTTTTTCTTCTTTCCTAAACAACAAGTGCACGGTAATAATAGAACATAGAGCACAAGTTTCGAAAACAAAAGTAAAAGTCACAATTTTATTGACCATTAAGTGAAAGGTGGGCAATAGGAAATCATCTTAACGTGTTTTGATGAGCTTCTTAATGACGTACAACGCTTCCATTCACACAATAAGTTCGAACTTGGGTAAATCGTAAACTTGAAAATAGTTCAGCTGCTACTCTACTCCATCATTTTATTCGCCAGCTTAAGACAATTTTGAACCCAAAACATCGGCACTTGGGCATGGAATTGTATCTCAGAATTTGCAAATAATTGTAAAAACCATGCAACCACATGGGGCTGACTATGATGTTCTTGTAAAGTCACCTTAACCTGGTTTTGGGTCGTTTAGTGTTGTGCAATCAGTTTGGAGTCGAACTGCTAAATGGGATTGAGAGTTATCAGGTTGTTAAATCACATAGTCTGCCATTCTTTGGTTTCTGGCAAACGCTTTAGTTGTAGTTGAGAGCGTTACCCATCAAAAGTTTTGACTGGTTTTCACAATTCATGTAGATCATAGTAACTTGATGCCATCATACCTCGAACAGAAATTTTTAACAGTGGTTGTTTTTTTTCGGTTTCGATATAGAGAATGATGGAATGTACATTTTCCAGGCTTAGCAGTTTATCTTTTTTATATTGTTATATTTGATCGATTCAGTTTATCGATCGTGACTGCAGATCGTTGTAAAAAGCTCTAGCTTCAATAACTTTCAAGAAGCAGTTCCGAATTAAAAATTGACACCTCTTGGCTTCAAAATAGGAGGCTGATACCATTTTTTACTGCCTAATAAATCGCAATTGTTTGAACACTGCGAAAATCGCTTGCCAAGACACTCTTCGCGCTTCTGCGAATTCAGTTTGTGGTGGGCACAAATCCCGATACAGTAAAGCCTTCAAACCCTCATCAACACACTTTGATGTGGAATCATCACTTTTGCAGCTCTATTACCACTCTCTGCATGACTTATTGGTGAACAAGATTTAGTGTATGCTTCTAGAAGCATTCTTTGGGTTTCCAGCACACACTTGCTTCCCTGATAACAAGTTATCAAAACATCACACAAGTTCTACCAAAAGTAATAAAAATGTTAAGATTATAATTCGCTTTATTTCATGTTTTATTCTAATTGACAACTTCTGATTTCATAGAGATTCTCGTTTCATAAAAAATACATACTTGAGATATACTTTATCGCACCATCCCACTTTTTATATATTTACAAAATTTATTTCATATTTTTTATTATATTATCTTTAACCAAATTCAAATAGTTCAAGTTTCTTGACCTAATTCCTACAGTTTATGCTATAAATTCAGTTATGTCTTCAAATATATTGCACATGAATCGTATGAAGCTCTAATATCTTAAATACAAGCTTATGAAGCAAACGTATGTATAAAAGTACGTATATATATTATATTTATCTGTATATAAATTGCAAGACTTAGTCAATCGATAGATAGTTCCGAGCTGGCTATTAAGCTAAACACAAAAGCATTCTGTGTGTGGGCGAGAGGACTATAATGGCGAGACGTATGGCCGTAGGTTGGGCCGAGAGGCAAGGCGTAACATAAATAAACGTTTATTTAAGCGTAACGCTGCTGAAATTGTGTCATGAACTCCCAAAACGAAGACCCACACACACACACACACACAGATACGGACACCCACACGTAGACATAAAGAAAGGCCAAGATGGAGAGCAAGACGCGTTGTCTGTCAGTGAGTCAGTGAGTCAGTCGGTCGTTTGGTCCTTTGGTACTCTGGTTGCCTTCTCACTGGCACGAGCATGTCATATCTACAATCAGTTTCAGGACACGCACAAACACACAGATACAGGCACAGAGACCTAGCCAGTCGAACTACCCCCCATGCTATAGTACCGCCTCATCCTATACACAGCGCCTCCGAAAGCCCAAAGCCAAGAACGTATCCACTGACAAAGCCCACATAAAATTGTTTTGAGCAAAAATTACAAATTCTTCAACTAACTTGGCCCACGAGCAGCGACAACGACGACGACAACGTTGAAGCAAAGGCGCCACAGTTCCAGAACTCTACAGCTATTACTCCTGGACGCACCACATCCACTGCTTGACGCAGCTAGCCTCTGTCCATGTTGGTTATCTATTGTTATGTGTCTTAGTAGTAGTAGTAGTAGTTGTAGGTATCTGTGAGAGCGTATTTTTGATGGTATTAGTGGGCGTGTATGGAAGGAATATTTTTTGAGCTACTCAAATGCAATGCACCAGCTCAAGTATCTGGCGCTGCTGCTGTTGCTCTCGGTTGTTGTGGACGAGGGCAGTTTGTGAGTAAATTAGATTTAGTGTGCTGAAAGACATTGTACTACTTTTTAAACAATTATCAGTGAGAAAGCGCAGTATACTGTTTGAGCACGTTACCTGTCAATATTATACCATTTGAGAAATATTGAAATAAATGAGAGATGTTAAAAATGCAAATAAGATAACATAAGCAGAACAACGCTAACTAAGGCCACTCTTAATTTAAACTGCTGAACTTATATTAAATAATTATTTATTGAAAATTATGTAATTACAACCTAATGTATGTTTCGTACTTTAGAAGGCTATGCAAAACTCGAGGCTACACTGCAGCGCTGCAGCTTTCGAGTTTGCCGACTTTGATTTAAGAGGTGCGTTTCCATGACTTAACATCAAGGTTTCGTTTATCTTTTGTTTATAATATATCTTAATTTATTTATTTTTACTCAAATGGTATAATATTGACAGGTGATGTGCCCCAAATGTTTCTTTCTAAATTTATCAACTTCATCTTGTTTACAAATATTTCACCTCAGAGACTTGCAGCAATTGCCAAGGAATTATTTTATATTCACGCTGATATTTTTGAAGAAATATAGTTCTTATCAAGAAATTCGTTTAAGCTTTATAGAAATGTCTAAAAAGCTCATAAAACACGTCTAGTTTGTTAAAAAATTTCTGTTTGCATCTTTATTTTGCGTAGTAAACTAATTTTTGAATCTTAACAATTAATCTTTGGCAATCAGTTAGAAAAACTTCTTGAGCATGATTCTACTTGAGTTGATGTGCTAATCTTGCGTTTGAAACTGGAGTAGAAATGGGCCCATCATTTGGGAAATTCGGATTTTCTGATTATGCAACCGGAGTAGAAGCATTTGAAGGGAGGAGAATTTCTGTATGCTCGTCTTTTCTGTTCAACATTTGAAAACAATTTTTTTCTTGTAATTTATGAGTTCAAGATATCATTTGTGTGTGCCAAATTATGGATTTTTGTCTTCAAACAATTGAGCTGCCTCCGATATTTGTAAATAGGGAAATATTATAGAGTTGTGAAGAGATACTCATAAATATAGCCGCAAAGGCAAAGCCAGTTGATTTGTCGATCAACCAATCTAAGACTAAATATATGACATTGCCTAGATACGTGGAGAGCAGAAGACCACGGAATCTCAGCCCAGGTGATTAGCACTTCGAAGAAGTTGACAACTTAAAATTCAGGGGGTATGTTGATAAGCAATGACAAGAGCGCCAGGGACTGCTTACAAGATCGGCTTGTATCTGCCAATAAAACCTACTACGCGGACAACAAGATATTTAGGGCAAAACTGCTATCGGGGGCAAGCAAACTAGGAATTCATAATTCCATTGTCACATATTGAGCAGAAGTTTGGACCACGTCGGCAGCAGACAAAGAATCCCTAAGCATATTTGAAAGAAAAAAACTTCGAAAATCTTTCTTTAAGTCCCAAACGAGAAAAGAATGCGATGACTACATTCCAAGCAACAATGACGAATTGTTGGGCTGCACATGACATTAGAGGTAACCAATGATCTGGAAACCCTGCAGCGGAAGTAAAAACACAACCCAGCAAAGTGCACTTCGGAACGAGAAATACTCTTAAATTTATGCTAAACTCTACACAAGCCTAGAACTGGATTTTCTATGGCAGCAAAGTTGGGTAGATGGAGTTATTGGTGGCACATGGAATGTACTGGTGCATTGAATAATATAAATTGATTTTGAAGCATTCATTAAATCGCAGAGGCCAAGATGGATAGGATATGTGCTACGGATGAAGCAGAACAGTGCACAAAACCTTGTGCAGGCATACTTACCACTCCCCACAAGAAGCAGAGATCAACCAAGAATGCGCCTTATTGACCATATTGACGATGATATGCTGAAGATGGAAAAAGGAATTGGCGCTCCTTGCTAACAGCAAACACGAAGGAGCAGAATTGTTGAGTAAGCCAAAAGCCAACCCGGATTGTAGGCTGAGTGTAGATGATGAATAGTTGTCCGAAGAGAACAGTTTATAGCCGAATTTTAACTGCGGTGCCTTAAAATTTATAGAATTACTTAGACGTCTAGCTGCTATTTGCTAGCTTTCTTAGTGCTAGACAAATGGCATCGAATTTCGACCTTAGAGGCGATTGCGGTAACGAGGTACCCACAAATACAAAAAATATAAGCAATTTCCACAAAAGTAAATTACTGCAACTGACATAATATAGGCAAGAAAAAATATCCAAAAATCAAGTAGTACATATCAAGAAACTAAAAACTCCTTAAGAAAAAAAAAGGATTGCTGATCGTATTTTGAGATTTGTTTGTTCCCTTCAAATTCTTGGTGAACAACAATGTTGCAGTCATACTTTCTGTACAGCCAACTCTCGCAAGTACTATTAGTTGTTTTTTTTTTTTTTGTTTCTGATGTAACTCTTGTATGAAGCTAGCCCAGTGTTGGCGCAAGGACCCTGGCAGCTGGTAGTTGTAGTTTGAAGTCAGCAGCGCCTGCGGCAAATGAAACGAACAACAATGCAGAAAATTTTACGCCAGCAGCAAAAATAATGAAAGTATTTGCTTTGCTAAGCACAAAAATATGTCAAAGTAAATTTCATTTTTTTTTTTCTCATGCTCGTTTGTCTCTCAACGCGCTTTGGCCGCCATTACGTTTTGTATCCTTTTTGGCTCACACAAATGCACGCACATGTGTGTGTGTGTGTGTGTGTTTGTGTGTGTTTGTTTGCCTTTGGACGTTGCGTTGAGATGCGTTGCACGTAGCATGTAGCAGATTTTCTTTTAATATTTATTCGCTCTCTGCTGCGCTGCCTCTCTACTCCGCCCTCGTCACTTCACCAGCCAGCCAGCTAGCCAGAACCACTACCCCCTCCCCCTCTCCCTCTCTCTCGCTGGCATCCTTTTGTTATCATTTCTTGCAACAAAAACTGACGACTCCTTGCTTGAACTTCATTTTGTTTGCAGCTGCGCTTAAAGTTTGCGCTTTTCGCTCTATTTAGCTTTTTTTTTTGCCTTGCTGCCATACGCTCCTCACCCCGCTGCAGCCCGCACAACATTGTAATTAATATTTTGCGGTTGTTGAATGAAGGCAAATTAAATGCGTCAGCTTAAGTTTACTTTGCCTGCATTAATTTTGACCAAGTTAAGAGCAAAAGCAGCTTAGTCATGCTCTGCAGTCAAAAGCAGTATTAAATATTAAATTATAATAGCGCTACTAAATATGCTTTAGTTTTAGTTACTTACTCTCTAAGTGCGCTCAAGTTACTGGCAGTGTGCAAAAATGTAGAAAAATTATCAGTTTTCTTGTTAGGGTTGGTAATTGCCATATATATATATATATATATTAGCACTTAATCGCTTGAACTTGTTAACGATTATGGCATCGTTGGTATTTTTCAAAATGAGTGGAGTTTATCGAAGTAAATAAAGTTTTAATAGGGTTTTATTTTATTCCAATTATAATCAGTTTAAATGTTGGGAAAGCAGTACGATCTTTTCTAAATGACCCGCAGCAGACAAGTTCTACCAAAAAAAAACGATATACTTGATAGCAGAAAGCAGTTGGTTTAGACAAATTGATTTTTTTTTGGTAATGTCAAAGGCCTAGAAATAGTTTAGCTTCAATTTATTGTTATTGAGTAAATCTTAAGAGTCATTTGGACAAGACATATTGAAAAGCATAAGAGTATCGTATGGAAAATCAGTAGGTGCTCCTTATTTCTATACATATACAACTCCAGTGATAATGGATATTTTTTAAGAGGTTTATAACTTTAAATTACAATAAAACAACGATTATGCGATTGACATGAATTTTATTTATCCGAATGATAATCTTGTGGCATTATATTTGAAATATGATTTCTGGCATATGAACGCCACGGCTGGCTCGGGTGTAGTCCAATCTGTATTTCCAATTTTCGATGACATTTGCCAACATTTGTGGCCGTATATCGGCAATAACTCGGCGAATGTTGTTTACAATATGGTATGGTGTTGATGGCTTATCCGCATAGACCAATGACTTCACATAGGCCCCACAGCAAGTAGTCTAGCGGTGTTAAATCACAAGATCTTGAAGGCCCATTCACAGGTCGAAAACATGAAATTAGGCAGCGGGCACCAAATGTGTGTTTCAATAAATCGATGGTGGCAGTAGCTGTGTGACATGTTTCGTAGTCTTTTTGGAACCACAGCTCTTAGACATCATAGTTGTTCAATTCAGCAACGAAAAAGTTAGTAATCACGGCTCTAAACCGATCATCATTGACTGTAACGTGCTAGCCATAAACGTTTTTGAACACGTATGGACCAATGATTCCAGTCCACCAGCCCATAAAGCGCAACAAACAGTTAGTTTTTCAGAATGTCACTGTGATTCGACATTCACTTGAGGATTAGCTTAACTCCAAATGTGGCAGTTTTGTTTATTTTTTATTTTGTTTATTGTTTATTATGAAAATCGGTAACAGCGGCAATCTCGTTTTGGGCCCATTCAACGAATCTACGATTCGCTTGATGATCGTTTGGCTTCAATTCTTCAATTGCCAAACCAAACTGAGAATAAATCACTTGACAGCTGTTAAATCGCTCGCCATCTTGAAAAGTAATGCCAACTTAAAGTTGTATACCTCGAAAAAAAACACCCTTCATAAGTATCGAAAACCAAGTATTTCACGAATGAACATTCAGTTCCAGCTCAATGTAATGTACTTCCAAAATTGATATGTGGCAAATACTTTGAACTAAAAGATTTTCGGCAAACTTTTGTTGAAAGTGGGGGCACATAAGCGTTATTGAGAAAAAAAATTTCCAGTAAAATCAGTCAACTCAGTCAAGCAAAATCCCTTTAAGGTTTACTTTTTCATTTATTTGCCGTACTATCCGTAGTGAACAACCCATTTTATAATTAGTTTTTGGAGTGAACTATTATTTAATGTTACCATGTCAAAATAGAGTGTTGAGAGTGTTACTGAGAGAGAGTCATTCTTATAAGAAAACGATACAAAAAGTTTCCTGTATGTTTTACTTTTTCGAATTTTTCCTGTACCAACTATTTGGGATGAACCATTTTATAATTAATTAATTGCATGCTCTGGTTATAGGTGTTTCTATATAGAAATAGAGAAGCTACAATCTGATGTTATAATGTGGAAACCCGAGAAAATCAATTATTTAATATTTTGTTTCTGCGCAGAGTTCTTGTTAAAAACAAATTTAGCGCATTGTTCTGATTGTGTTTGACTCTATTTTATGTTGTTTAAGCACAAGGATGCTCAAGGAAGCAGATGTATCATGAAACGGCTTAATACTTGTAGCAGCATTGAATGGAAATGCCAAAAAAAAGAACTGATTATAGAGAACTAAACTTTTAGTAATAATCCAAGAAAAACGATGAAAAATTTTTTACGCAATTAATTGTCATTAAGAGAAGTGTATGAGAACTTAGAGTTAAGAGCAGAATTAACAAAATCCAAAGACTTTAACTTGAAAACCGTGTATCTTAAAGTGTAAAGACTTATAATAAAATTTTTCGCTGCCGAAATAAGTCATTTCTCTAGACAATTCCCTTAAAAAATCGAAAACGAAAACGAGCCTTAACTTGAAACACAGCCAAACGAAATAATGAAATTGTTACGGAAATAAAATAAAGAGCAAGGGAGAAATGAGTGAGGGAGAGAGTGAGAAATAAATTTACATATGAGCCACTTAGCCCTAAATCCTTGTCTGACACTTTTATTAGGTCTTCGGGTATCAGTCACAATTGGGCCCAAGTGAATGCCACAAATCAAATGCCAAAACGCATTTTGAATAACTTTTAAAGCGTATCAATTTAACATTGCATCAAGTGAAAGGACTCACTCCAATGATGGTGATACGGACTCATGAAATGCTGCTTATATGCTTGCCATATTATATATCACGATTATTGCTGATATTGCTTATTTCCAAAATCACTGGTTGGGTGGGCTGTGTGGCGAAAGCCGCACGGAGCGGAGCAGTACGTACGTGCTTGCTTATGTGCCACTGCCCCTTGTTGAGGTTTGACGGGTAAACAAGCAAATCCATCAATCACGTGCGGCATATACCGCAATCCAACGCAGCAGCGGCAGCCACACAAAAGTGACAATGAAAAAATGTGTAGGTAGGGGCACGGTGTTGGTAGAAACAGTGACGAGAAGAGAAGTGTTTCAGAGAAAGCTGCAGCCAAAAGAAAAAGAAAGTCTAATACGATATGCATACGTTACGTATACGTCCTGTGTGTCTGTGTGCGTGCGGCTTTTACGCAAAAGAAATGAAATTTCAGACATGAGATGTCAGACCGCAAGGGATCTTTGGGGTGCAAAACAGTAGAGCCTGTTTTTGTTTTTTTTTTTGCTGACTCAACCCCTTGCGGCCAAAGTAACGAATTGAGTGTGTGTTGGGGCTGCGAAAATGTTGCAGTAGGCGTTGGCGGCAGCAACTTAACGCTGTCGAGCTTACGTGCGCACCAAAACGTAAAGTTTGTTGTTTATTTTTAATTTTTGGCTGTGATTATGCAATCATGGATAATATGCTAATAATTGATTGCAAAAAACTAATGCATGTAATTTTTTTTTTTTTGTATTTCTCTTTACAGCTAACATGCCAGACTGAGTTGCCACTGACTGCAGCCGAGAAGTATATTGCCAGCTAAATAACAAGAACATACATTTTTTTTTTGTTTTTTTTTTTGGTTAGTAATTTTTTTTTTTCAATTGTGTTGTGCAAAGGCAGCGCCAGAAATAAAAGAGCAAAAGTGCCAATTGGAACGGTTTTTGGTAAACATGGATTGGACTCGGTGGCAAGCGGACAACAGACCTGGAAGCATTTGCAAGCCGACATATCATATGAGTCGGCCCATTTGATTCGTCCAGCGTCATATAGTAGGTTCTATCAGTCGTTTGTTCAATCGTTTCGTGCACACGTCACTCACACAGTCAATCAATCAATCAGTCAGTCAGCCAATCGTCAATCAGTCAGTCAGTCAGTCGGTCAATCATCTAAAGCAAACGTAGCCAGACATGCACAACATAAATGTAAATAAAAGCCAGCTCATAATAGCCAAATAGCCAATAGTGGGCCAAGCTGCCGTCGTTGGCGTCAACGCAGTTCTCACTCGTACATATATATATATATACATATATATCTACATATATATACTGGCCCAGCAGCAGCAACAACAACAGCAACAACTACTACAATCACTACAACTACAACGACAACGACAACTACAACAACGCACAACTGCAAAACGCAACGACAACAGCAGTAAAACAACATAAATGCAGTGTATATAATTCATAAGCAAAACATAAAAAATAAAAAAAAATAAATAAAAATAATAAATAATATTTTTTAACAAAAAGCATAATTCCAAAAAGTTTTACGAAAATAATAATAGTAAAAAATCTGTAGCGGCTTATGCTGCGTATGGTTGTTGTCGCCATTGCCGCCAACTAAAACAACAACAACAACAACTTATACAACAAGGATAACGACAACAACAACAACAGTAGCGACAACAGCTGGAGCTACTACAACAACAACAGCAGCAAATAAACAACGACATCAACAACAACAACAGCGCCTACAACACTGTCAATTCCAACGCCATAAGAACCAACAACTACAACAACTCCAACAACTACAACGACTACAACAACCACGGCAACAACAACAACAACTACGTCATCATCGTTCGTTTAGATTTGACACAAGTGAGTTTAGTACAAAAAACCAACAAACATTTTTCATATTTAGTACTTTAATTTAATTTAAATTAATTATTAACTCTAATTAGTTGACAAACTCTCGCTCTTGAACATATGTATATAACTATTTAAACGTTAATTAACATAATTAAGTTTTAAGTCAACTTAGTGACATCTTAACATTTTGCATTGCGATAGCAACGTTGACATCTGTTGCCATTTAGTTTTGACTGTCAACAGCGCCATCTGTTGTTCATTTACATAGCAACAAACAAAAGTGTTTGATCAAAAACTGCAGCCATATACTAGCTTCATAATAATAACAAAAAATTATTTAAAAAAAAAAATAAAAAATACAATATAGCTCATTGAATGTTTTTTGAAGTTTATAAAAAGCTAGATGTGTGGGTTGTGTCATACCGGATAGGAAAGACATGGTTGGAAAGGGGAGAAAGAAAAGGTGAAAGATTAAGCGAAACCTAATACACTTGTAGAAAATTGAGAAGTGACTGCAGTGGTAATTTGGTTGCTTCATCGAACTGGAGCACATTGCTGCGCCCAGGGTAGGCAGCCTTGTTCTTGAGAAAGCTGCAGAATAGCATAGGAAGTGCTCGGTATTGTCAGCCTCCTCTAGACAAGCCGTACATGCTGGATCAGTTCTTAATCTCAAGCTAACCATGTGTTGGTTGCAAGGGTTGTTTTTCCACCAAAGCTTTCAGATCGCTTCCTCCGAGATGACGCAGGTAGTCTGCAGCTTTGATTGAGGGTGCTTGCAGGAAATATTTTGTAACTCTTCAACCCGCTGTAAGCTCTCAGTGGTCGTTAGTTTCGCTATGCGCCTTACAGTTCATGCCGAACTGATAGATAGCAGCACAGGCCGAGGTGGCCAATCCTCGAGTTGGTTAATTCATCTGCTATCTCAACTGAGTGTCCAGGTAGACAGATTAGACAGACCTTATAACGACATGAACGTGTGCAGTCTGAACTTGCACTTCATTTTTAATGAAAGAAGCATGTACAGGGAGCAGGGTATCGAAGGTCGCGCAATGAAGCTTTGGCTGTCACCAAAGTTGCCGATCGTCTCTGCTTTCCACCTCTTCCCAAAGATCCACTGAGCAACATGAAGCATAGCCAGAATCGCTGTTTGCAAAACCGTGATCTTTCCCACTGTTAAGTAATAGAAGTTGGTATGCGCCTCAAGATGCCGCCCCAGACCAATTCTGCAGGCAGCTTTGGGACAACTGTGTAGAAGACACAATCACGCACATTCAGTGCAATTTCTGCATTTCTCCAGGTCGTTCAAGCACATACTTGTACAAGAAGGTCAATAACACCAACTTCAACTTAAAGTTGTCGAGCGTAAGTTTGATAAAATGTAAATGAATCGATCGCTATTAGCTCTTATTTCAGATTATTATTGACAAGTCGTAGTATTTTAATATTTGAAAATAGTCTACGGATCTGTGTTGGTACGTCTTACACATGCAATTTTGAAGTTCAGCTTTAGTATTTTATAATTGCATTTTAGTCATTTACTTTTCTATGAAAGCCAACTACTTAAGCTCATGGCTTTTGTATGCTTCTGCAGCTTTGGATGAGGTGAGGCAAACTGCTGTAAGCTTCCAGTGGTCCTTAAAATTCTTGCTCGTTGGTTCCGCTATGCGCCTCATAGTTATCGCTCTACTAATAGGTATGAATGGCTCAGCAGCATAGGCTGGGCTGGCCGATACTCAATTTGCCAATTCATCTGCTATCTCATTTGCTTATATATCTGGTTGTCTAGGTAGCCAGAGGAGACAGACCTTATTACGACTTGAAATCGCATTTGAAGTTTGTACAATGTTTCTTTAAAAATTAAGCTAAGTCAGCTGCTTTCGAGGGAGGTAAATATTTTTCCACAATGCCCAATCGTCCATTTATTTAAGTAAAAATTATTGAATTTTTTGCGCTTTACAACTTGAAGCCGAAACCTTGCGGCGTTGCCTTTAATTTATAGTTTCTTAGGTAAATAGCGTCTATTTATTTGCTAGCTATGTTAGTGCTAGTTAAATGCACCAGTGAAGCAATCGCACCACCGCCCTTCAGGTTTAGAGGAAAGTATGTTACGACTAAGCTACCGAGGTGCATAATTTTAAAATTAGAAATATTATATAAAACTTATACGTGTTGCAAGTCTGATGGTTAAATTTCGAATGGATTTGTAAAAGAATAATTTCTAAAGCCCTTAAAATAAAATCAATTTCTAACTTCGAAATAGATTAAATGAAATCCTACTATATTTCCTATAGAAAAACAGCTAGAAAGCATTGAAAGGCTAAACTAATTAAGATTCTAATTTTTAAGGGAGAGATAAACGCGATGAAAGAGTTGATGGGAAGAATTAAAACGTTATAAAAAATTACCTTGTGAAGAGATGACGTTGAATGAATATGAAAACAAAAAAGTGGTTTAAGTTTAAAGGCAAGATTGAAAAGCTGAGATAACTACCGATGTAACTATTCAGAGATGAACGAAACTATAGGTAGCATCGAAAGGCTTAACATTCTTATTTTTAATGAAAAGATAAACGAGATGAAAAGATGAAGAGAAGAATTGTAAAGTTTAACAAAGTAATGTAATTATTTATAAAGAGATAAAGGAAATGAAAGAGATGAGGGGAAGAATTTGAAAGCTTAACAAATTAATGTTCAAATTATTTATGAAGAAAGTAATGAAGGAAAGAATTGAAAGGCTTCACAAATCAACATTCTAATGTTTAATGGAGAGATGACGATAAATGAATATGAAAACAAAAAATTCTTTTAAATTTTAAGGCGAGTATTGAAAAGCAGAGATAATTACCGATATAACTATTTAGAGATGAACGAAATGATAGGAAGCATCGAAAGGTTTAACAAATGAATGTTTTTATTTTTTGTATAAAGAGATAAAAGAAATGAGGGGAAGAATTGAAAGGCTACAAAAATTAACGTTGTAACTAATTATGAAGAGAAGACGAAGAATGAATATGAAAACACAAGTATGTCGGCTTCAAGACATGAAAATTGAATTCGGCATTTATTAAATAAATAAATTGAATGTAGATCGCCCATTGATGTATAGTCAGGATGTTTAACAACGAAATAAAAAAATGCTATATGAATTTATATTCAACTAATTTCCACACAATACTTGGAAAACCTTAAACAATATCTTGAAAAAAACGACACAATACAAATAAGCAAAGTCTAAAATCTTAAATAAATAAATAAATTTATTCAGCTTGATTATGGTCAACGCTCCAAAAGCGCAGAAAGCATGGATAGATCTCGCTTAATAGCTTTTTGAAAAGAATAGGAACCTATGCGTTATAGCTAGAATCCATAATCAATAGAAATTCCTATCTGTATTTTGATAATACTTCAAAAAGTAAACAAAGACCGACAATATCTTTGATATTTTTCAACAAAGAATTTTGAGAGAGGTCTGCCATGTCTTCACTTGAAAAATAAAACTTGGTCAGGGCCGACGTCTAAATCAGAAATCCTGAAACAAATTCTGTTCAATCAAGTGCTTCTTGAAATATTAACTTTTTTTTCATTTAACTTTTTTTCTTGTTTCTATACATAGTTGCTTGGTAATTTCAGTACATTACCAGTTTCTGATAATAAGATCGCTAATATCGCACATGCAAGAAGCTTACTACTACTTACTTCTATTGCATTGGGAGAACCACAGCACATTAGAACTAAAACTTTACAACTAACTAAAATTATACCATATAAAGTAATTCATTTATTTGCCGGAAACTGCATATTTCAATTTAGAAAATTTCGCTCACTTGTTAAAAGCAACTTGAAACATTCCACACATAACCACTGACTACTTAATAGAGGTCCAGTTGTAGTACATTATAGTATTTAGCTCGTCACTCTTCTTGCATGACTAAAACAAATCAAAACAACAACTACTATAATATACAATGTATGCATCCTGCAGCCCTTTGGGGGTGCCATCCCCAGCTGGTAAGCTGGTAAATAATCTAAAAACCGAAATCTATGTAAAACAGGCAAGCAAGCAGCGAGTTCAAAGCGACAAGCGTTTTGTATTACAACAAACATTTGCTTAAACAAAACACGGAACGAAACGTAACGCAAGGAAGCAAGTGAAGCGCGGGTCGCAGGATCGCTGGAGACTTGCGTGACCCGCAAGTTTTGCATAATAAACAAAGTAATTGGCCATAAAAGATTGGAGTCAAGCGGCTTGAACAAAAACGTTTATGGCAATTATAAAAGTTATATAAATTATCAGTGAGGGCGTTCGCTGCTGGACGACAAGAGGGGACGGTGTACGTGTAGTGTGCCGCGTGTCACGTGCGTGAGTGTTGATTTGAAAAACAAAAAGAAACCAAAAACAAAAAACAAAAAACCAACCCGAGGTGTTATCAATTAGCTGAGCCAGCCTTAAGCAGTGTTTTACGGTGTGAAAGCGTTTATCAGCCATTAAGATACACACACACACACCCACACACACGCAGTTATTCACACATAGATACGCACACACACACACACACACAACAGCATACATATATACAAATTACTAGATGTATAAATCGGAACCACTTACACGTCGCGGCAGCTTGAGATCTCTGCGTAGCGCACCCCTGCTCAGCACCGTGCTAGAGAGCACCTTATCGCTAACACGCATTCATCCAATAGCATCCTTGGAGCTACCCGGTCTCGACTATGCCGTACACTCTCAATCGCTCATCGGTGCCCATCATCGCGAGCTAGGCACCTCTCTGCGCAGTGGCATTGCAGCTATCACTGCGGCAAGTGCCACAGCTGCCGGTGGCATAACTCAATCCCAGAGCGCCTTGCTGGGACGTTACGGTCCGAACGCCTCTATACGTCACAACGAGCGCAAGATTGTCCAGCCGAAACGGTATGTAGCGAAAGCATACGGGAATTGTATTATATTTTCCGAAAAGCGTAGTTGATATACAAGTACTTTTTTAAGCTAAGTTTCCAGAATGTTCAGAAAACTTAATACTAGATATTTATCTTTAATTCTATTTTAAAATACCCTCGATGGATCCTATTTTTTTTTGTATTATTTTGCATTTTTTATTTGTGTTTTTGCTTAAAGAAGCTTTGTCTTGACATCCACCAAGGAACTACAATTTTTTTATGTAGCGCAATCAATCTAGCTTCAAGATTTTGGAGATTTTGCTGCTTGATTTCACGGACTCAGTGCCAACTCTTACTAAGCTCTGGGTTTTAACACTAAGTGGGTATTAGAAGAAAGCCAAAACCCACCCGGGCTTGTAGTTGCTGAATAATGATGGCGATGATTAAGAGATTTTTTCATGACTGATGCTTAGAGTGCAGATAACTGAAAGTTTTTGTGTTAAAATATTGCCTATTTTCAAGATGTTTTTAATCTATCTGAAAAACCTGTTCATATGCGAGCGAAGGATTTGGAAGAAAGCCTTGAAGCTGTCTTGCATCATCTTCTGTCAACTTTTGTATTTCTCGTGCTTAAGTTAATCAGCTAGATGTGATTTTTTCTACAATATCCCTTGTCAAAGCAATTTGTTTTCAAGGCAAGAAGCTACACGTCTTCATTGACTTACTCAAACTTTGAAATCTATTGCTCTAGCTGAGTTCATGATGCAAAGCGTAGCTCTGCTGCTGTTGATAGATCGAAGAAAGCAAGCAGCGGGCAAACTATTTTCGATAGTTTTATTTTGAACCAGCTAATAAGCGTACAATTGCAGTAAAATTTTACAATTTAATTTATGTATAATTGAGGGAAACAAAACGCTACTGCCATTCATATACTGGATTCCAACGTTTTAAATTACCATCCCAAGGTAGATCCTCTATACCAGCTTGTTGGGCAATGGCCTTCTTGACACGATTCGCAAACTCAATGGCCGTCTCGTCTCGTTTACGTTTAATCGCTGGCATATACCAGACATCACACAAAATCGACCATGAGGAGAGTACCATTAATAAATATCGTGTCATGGAATAACGTCGACTATCCCAAAAGGCATCGCCAAAACGCCTATCAAAGACTATCGCAACCGGATGTATAATGTCACTGATTTCAAAGCTACCCTTCTTGAACATCATGACGGCGGTGTTGTTAATACAGGTGCCCTCGGGAAAGAGCAGTATTGGTGGTAAATCCCATTGTGCAATGTGCTCACGCAATTTGGTACACAAATCTTTGCGTTCCTTGGCCGCACTGCGCTCGAACCAGACATGTGGTGAAACACGCGACAAGGCAGTTTGTACCATGCCCATAATGCCACCATGACGTTGACCGGTAATGGAGTAATAACCGTCGGCCATGAGCACCACAGCATCCAGTGGACTTGTATGGTTGCTTACACAAATGCCGTGTCTAGCACGATGGTGTCGATTATGGTAACGTCGTACTATGCCTATGGAGCAGCATATGAGACGAAAGCATTGCCGCAGCACAAACTGCACAATCTTCGATTTCCAACTGCAACTGGGCAGCACACCCAGCAGCAATGTGCTCAGCACCATAATTACGAGTGACATGCAACCGGCCATAATGCGTACGGGAGTTATGAGTGTATAGCGCACGACAAAGCTGCATAGCCAGATGCTCCAAAGACGCCAGTTGCACAACATTGGATGCTGTGTCAGTGTGCGTGTTAATAGATTCCATTCATCTGTCGGTGGTGAGGGATTGCCAAAACGCGGTGTAACTTCATCATCGAGCACCAGATTCAAGCCAGCTGAGAATAAATCGCAACATTCTTCCATGCGACAGCAGAGCAAGCTCTTAGCAGCGCCCTGCTGCTGCTTGCCACGTTTATATGTTGTGCGTTCTATAGGTTTCCAATAAGCGTTGGTCATGCAGCGTCGCTCTACCACTATACGTTCCATATGTGCCTGACGCCGCAGCAATTGTTTCATTTGATTTCCGGCATAATCAAAGACTAACTCCAATACAGCAAAGTAGCTGCGATTCAAGGCATTCTCGCAACCCAGCGTTAGCAGTAAACCAAAGAGCAGAGTTATGAGCCACATTTTGACAGAAACTGCGAAGGGGGCAGGCAAAAAAAAAAATGTTGCAAGAAAATATGGCATGGGTTAAGTGTGGGAATAAATAAAATGTTTGTCGCTTTTTGCCGCTTTAACAATTTTAATTCAATTAAAGCTGTAATCCAATTTGGAAGAGCTTGCTCTCAGACAACATTCCAGACCGCAGCAACTTTTGATTTATTTTAACGAAGTCGAGTGTTAGAAATGTGCAGCAGCGACAAGTCTATGCTCTTCTTTGCAGAAAACTATGAGACACTTGGTTAGGAGCTGCATGGCTTAACGCATTTTAGAACTAGTACCTCGCGCGCTCTCTATCTCGTCTTACTTGCAAATTAATATGGCTCGGGGCGAGCTGATTGACCATTTGTCGAGTGGCTTTGACCCTCTTGGTGACCCTAGCGCTACTTAGAACACATAAGTGCGCTTTGTCCTACGCTTACGTGCCCACACAAAGAGATTTTCAAATTACTATTCCCCATAATTGCCGCTATAATTCGCTTAAATGACAAACCGCTGCACAAAGCCCATTGAGTTTGGCATATTATTAAGGGTATCAGCAGTGGATGGGTGGCCTGAAAAGAAAAGTGCGCAAAAGGAAGCTGCTAGAAACTTTGTCGGCATCTTTTCGTTTTTATGCCATTTATTTTTTCATATGGCAATAATTCAATTATGCACAACAAGCTGCCAGAGACTTGCCAAAGGATGCTCGCTTTGTCTGCCAACTTTCGCCCCCGCATCCCCATAACTTTGCGTGGCCAGGGACATCGTCAAAAAGAAAAAAATTATTGTAGACCCGAAATCACTTAAAAGCCACAAAAACTTCTTGCTTTTTTAATTCGTTAATTAAATGGGTCTGCTGCTTGACTCTCGATGACAGCTTGTAAACAGGAATTTAACTTTAAGGCTTAGCCAATGTGCCAATGTTGTGGAGTGTGGCACTGCAAAGGACGTACCACGCAAAAAAAAATCATTGATTACGAGTTTTTTCGGCAACAATCTTTGCTTATCAAATGCAAATGCGACGAAGACGTAAAAAAAGTAGAAACAGCAAGGATTTTAATAAATCGACATCAACGCAGCGAGCTGAAGCACGACAACTCATTTAAGCCTCCCCTAGCAACGCGCCCGCGTTTAGGCGCCCAAGTCAAGGCCCTTAATTAGCATAGAATGTGTTTTAAAAAGCCACTTTGGGTAAACATTCAAAACACCTAAACGCGCTAGTACAGCAACGCAACGACACCGTGCCACCAACCACACAGCCTTTTTACCACCAGCAACCCGCGCGCCAACAACTGTCTAACATTTAAGCCAAAGCAACCGCAAGTCTTGAGCAGCGAACTTAGCTGCTTGCGGCTATGGCTGAGACGGTCTGTGCCGCAGTTAAGTCAAAACTCTTGGCCCGGTCTGGTCGACACAGCTGCGCACACTGCAAAGGGCAACATAAAGCTGTGGCAGGGCATATGCCAGTTGCCATAGACGCTGACATCAGCAACTGACAGAAGTACGTTTTTTTTTTTTTTTTTTTTTTGTCCACAGCTTCTTCTATATATATATATTATGTGCTGCAAGTGCGGGGTGGGGGCGGCTGCTGCGACGACGCGCAGCACGTGACGCTTAAGTGTTGGGATAAGCATTTCCGCTCTTCAGACTAACACGAAAAAAGCGCTTATACACACGCACAACACACACACACACACACACACACACACAGACACACACACACACAGGCAGACAGACACACACGCACTTGTATACATATACAAACAAACTCAGACACAGCAATGCTGATGACGTAGATGAGTATGAGAATGCGGCAGGCGAATTTCGAGGCTTAGTTGGTAAATGAGGAAGCAGCAAATGAAATTCTGTTGCTGCCACCCAGTGCCGCCCTTTAAAGCAGCCCCACAACAGCAAATGTTGCTCCACAAACGGCGGCGCCTACATGGCACACGCCCCCTTCAGCCAACGAGCCGCCCACCTGTCATTCAAAAGTAATTTAGCGCTTAAAAAACATTTTTCTGCCTGACTTTTCAAAAAAAACCAAAAAAAAATAAATAAATATTACAAAAAACCAAGTCTACAGCACATTTGAGTGTAACGAATTTTTTATACACTTTAGAGGGTATTTCAAGGGGGAATAAAAGACAGATAAAGTAGCGCGTCAGTTAGTTTGGTAGACGAGTGGTACCAAGGAAAATAGTGAAAGGATTTGCTGTTTTGCATGGACAGCGTGACAGCAGCGACTCGCTTGCTAGCACGTGGATCGCTAGTTTGTTGGGTGCATTTGCCTAGCACTCGTATAGCTAGCAAATTGGACTTGTCAATGCCTGTTAATTAAAGACACTGCTGTTCGGAATTGGCTATAAACTTTGGGGGTACTAATACAGATATTTCCATGTTCTATCATCGAAAAATTATTAATCGAGATATGTCCATGCTTTGGAGGGATGAGCATAGTGAAGAGAAATCACTTGTTTTTCACAAATCTACAAAGTCTCAAGATAAACCATACACTTGTACTCCCTGAGAACCGTCAGAGGTCGTCTAGTTAGAAAATTCTAGTTCAACAATTGCTGAAGTGAGTTGCTTTGATGGTGCTTTGCTCCCATAGCAGCCACAAGGCTTTTCGAATTTATATGCAAAAATTGTTGGTGAATTGTATTTTTGCGTTTTCGACGAAATCATAAAAAAAGGTCTATATTGCTAGATATGACTTGCTAGACTGCTTCAGTCGCAAAATTTCTCAATATCACTTCCTAGTCTCATGCTGCCTAACTTTTTCAAGTCGCCCCATATAACCCCCCAAATGTTAGAGTATTAAAAAATGCAAAAGAAAAAAAAGTATAAAAGTTACGCGTAATGCTGTGCTGTCTATGAGGCACTGCGTCATGCCTCCTACTCCTTGTGGCTGTGTTTGTATGTATGTGTGTGTGCGTATGGTTGGGTGAATCCTTGTGTGAGTGCATTTGTTTATTGTTTTTTTTTGTAAAAATTTACTACTTACCATTAAAAAAAACAATTTCGTCTACAATTTCGTCTTAATATTGTTTCAGCAAAATATAGTTTACGTTTTTTTTTCAGAATTTTATATTTAGCAAACTTTGGATATTAAAACCCGTTAAAAAGCATTTCGATTGTGAAAAAATTACGAAAATGCGAAATCGAACGCTTATGTGGAGCCTACTAAGTATCTAAATTCCAAATAAGCTTGAAAAAATATTTTCAAGCAGCTAAAAATATATACGAGACTATAAATATTGTAGAAATTTAAAATCGGAGTTCTCGTTATTTTTATATTAAGAATAATGAAAACAGAGAAACTAGAAGCCCAGCCTACTTTGTGTGTAATTCCGGTACTGCTGACAAAAGACTTTTTGTTGTATATAGCGAAATCGATACCGATGTGGACTAGGCACTATAGTATCTAGCAGCTCCATTGTCTTGTCCAGCAAACCCTAATTTGTTAACATTTTCAATATTCAAAATAAAAAATGCGTTAACTATATACACAAAAGTTCATAACGATGAGTGGACAACATTAAATGTTGTACTAATATTTTCCGGATCCATTCAAATAAGGCTGGCTATATTTTGCCACATGTAGATCTCCTATTCCTGTTTGTGAATCTCTACAAAATCTCTAATTTTTGTATTGATGACAACTGTTGATCAAAAATGTAACACTTACGGCAAAGTCAATCGATATCTGTTGTGATCATATAGCAATAAGCCAACAAAATCGCTGATAGAGTTAATATATACTTCGAACAAGATTATATTCCTCTCATACGGCCAAATACTTCATTCGATTCGATCAAAAAATTGTCAACAATAAGAGCTTCTGTAGGAAATAGTGGATTAGCAGTTATGGATGCACTATAAAGTCCGAACGTAGCTCCAAGCACCGTTTTCTGATGAAAATTTCCAACAGAAATATCTTTAGATTGCAGAAAGTTCACAGATTTAAGTATGAAATTCTAAAGAAATAAAAAAAAATTTTTCAAAATATTATATAATATATTATTTTTTTATTATTTTGGATTAAAACGAATTTATGTTTTTTAGTTTAAGATTGATAGATATTGTTTGCGTAAATTATGGAATTTTTGGTTTCTTATTAAATAAATGGTATTTCAAGGCTCCGAATCGTAGTAACAGTGTTCTTGCTTCTTAACCCGTAGGTCGCTGAATCGGATACATTCTGTAGCACTGGTTTATTTGCCTAGCACTGACATAACTAGCAAATGGATACACTACAATTGCACAAATAGTCTTTATTTATTTAAAATCTTTATTAATTAAAGACACGCCCGCACGGATTCGTCGATTTGCTAGGCTATTTTCAGTAGTAGTTTTGAAGTACAAGTCTCTGTTCTCTTCGAACAACCTTTAACAGCGATATTTTCATGTTCCGTTCTTGGAGCTATCATCATAGTCAAGGGGGATTAGTTTATATTCTTACAATTATTCTATTCCTTAGAAATAGAAATTTTATCATAGTTGAAGCCCGATAGTATCCAGTGTTGACTTGTCGGCAATTGTTGAAGAAACGCTATGCTCATGGATAGACAATCCCTTTTTTCCTGGTTTGGTAAACTACAAGAACTCTGGTGCTGTGGGCACCATCATTGTGTGGGAATGTGTGAGTGTGGTCAAGATCTGCCGTCAAGTGTTGGGCGCCACCAATCCAGCCAGTTCATTGCCGGGAACTTTTCATGGCGATTTCTGCATTCAGGTTAGAAGTAATATTATTCATTATCTGTCAATAAAGAGTTTGCACTTTGAATTGACGAGAAGGAACTTTTTAGCTGGACTCCTGCCAGCTGCCAGCGACCGCATCTATGCGTAGTCTTTCATTTCAATGCTTTGTGGTGACAATGGAAAGTAAAATCCTGTAAAGACCTATGACGATCTGGAGCAGATCCATACTTTAAGCACTGGCTCAAGCGAACGCAGCAGACGGTCCAAAACAGGGTTCGATGAATGGCTCTAGTAGAGGCCCTAAGTTTCCTAGCGGAATTAAAAGAAAAACAAAAATATGCAAATATCAGAAGTCTTGTGCTATTCATATACTTAGCCATGTGCTATCGATAATTCAAGTAACAATAGCATAATATCGATTTTAAAATTGTTGAATAAATTAATATTTGGACACAGTTACAGCTATAATTTATAATGAAAACTACAGTAGGAACTCTTGAGATGGTCATTTCTCACGAAAATTGTGGCGAATAGTATTTGTTTTACGTCTAAAAAATCAATGAAAACAATAATTTTGTTTATTAATTTATAATCTATTCAGAAATTTGCATAAATTAATTTTGTGCCAAAAATATGAAAGACTTTTGGGAGTAGCTTTGATGAAAACAAAATCTGCTATGCAATATAATATTTTTAATATAAATAAAAGCCTACAGCCTTCGACATTTATTTAAATTACAAATTATTAATTATATCAACAAAAGATACGCCAAAGAAAAAGAAAACCAACAACTTGAAATATTCAAAAATAAAAGCAAATAAATTGTTGGCTTATTTTTTTGAGTTATGTAATCATCAAATCGGAAATACAGATTTTTCTGTTTCTCCTTTTATTTTTTTTTGTTTGCTTTCGCTTAGGGATTGCCTGACAATACTTTCCTTAACTTAATTAAAGTAAGCGAAATGGGCCAAAACTTGTGTCCAGTTGTTGACAGTGGTGTTGGCTTATAGCGCTTGTTGGTGTTGTTGCTGTTGTTGTTGCCATGAAGAGGTTCGCCGTAAGAAGAACGACCTCTAATGATGATGCTTTGTGGGCGAGGCTCAGCCTAAATCAGCATAAATCCCTTTTGACACTCCAATGGGGTAGCCATAATTGGTTTATGCCATTTGCTAGCCTACTTTCAGGCGCTCTGGACTTGCTGTTTGCACTGAGCTCATTTAAGAGGAACAAGAGGAACAAGCAAAATATAATTTCTTTTGCTGTTTGGCCCAGCATTTTAATTAGCCAAGGAAAATAACATGAAGCAGGACTGAATTTTAGTAAAAGCCTCAGCCAGAGCAGCCAGAGAAGCCATCAATTATATTGTTTGTAAACGGCTGGCTGGTAATTTTTATACTCTGTTGGCTATCATAAATGGAGCATATTAAGTAATATAAGGCATGTTGCTTTGAACTGGGAAGGTTTTTAAGAAAATGGCAAAAAAATGGTTCGAATATTTTTTTATTTTTTAGTAAGATATTGTTGGTTGGAATCTGAAAACTTTGAGAAATATTTTGTTTTGTTACTTTTGGACAAGTACCACAAGACCCAATTACAATTTGAATTATACTGAAAAAAATCAATGAAACCTTTTTAAAAACATGTCGCGAGTTCTTCATTTGCTTAGTACGGCAGCCAACTCTTGTTCAGAATGTATCTAGGACTGCTTTGTATATTCTGTCGTTTTCTCATTTACTTGATTCATCAGAGACGCGTGTTGACTTTTTTTAATTTGCCCAAACTACCCAGCAAGTACAGCACCCACCCAGGCACGCGACGTACTAATTATGCCTTGAGAGAGAGACAAGGCAAGGCAAGCGGAGACGCAGCTTTACTACGCCCAGCAGCCATTTCCATGCCGTCTGCCGTATCTGCTACCACTGAGTCTCCCCATTCGTACTGCCCATGTTGGTGGGCATTGTTTTTGGGTCTCCTTATTGGTGTCATCAAGTCATTATTTAATATAAGCCTTCTTTGATAAATTATTTCCGTTTGATGGACATTAGACGACACTGCTACGTGCCCAAAAAGTTGCCATGCTTCTTGAGTTTGATTTCGGCTTACTTATTAACTTGTGCCGACAAAGTCAACGTTAACGTCATCTTCAACGGCCCTAGGACCCAACTCGGCATCAAGCAACAACAACAACCACCACCATCACCATCGCCACAACATGCCCATCGTCAAAAGCGCCGCATCCGTATCCTTATCATGTACATCATTATCGTTGCCATCACCGTCATCATTGGCATCATTTTGGCCATTTCGAGTGTTTATTTATGTAATTAATCAATTTTTGGCTGCTGTTCTTGAATAAGTGATAAAGATTTATCACTTAGCTGCCGCCAAACGACTTGGCCAGCGACCACAGGACACAATATTTGTGGCCTAAGCCTTCCAACTAAGTTAGTGGGCGTGCAGCAATTCCATCCTTCCATTCCGAATTCCCATTTCCAGCAAACATGAGATTAACTAAAGCACGATTTGTCCCCTCCCCGACCCCAACAACTTGATATCCCATTACTTTTATTTATTTGTATTTTTAGACTCGTAGCTTCACTATTTTATTAAAGTTGTACAAGTTAAAGTCCTTCGAAAGTTGCGGGGCGTATGGAGCACTTGGCGTTCATTGAACCAAACATTTTGACTTTTGCATTTGAGCGCACATGAAAGTCGTTTGCCCGGCTTTCATTTATTTTGACTAAAAACCGGCGCGGTAGCAATAACAACAACAAGCCGGAACTTGCCGCAGTTTAAAATAAAAAAAAAAATTATGAAAAATATAAATAAAAATAAACGAGGAATGTTAACAGCACGCAAAATCACTCGCACTGTATTCAGCATAAGGGATATCTTCACTTTAAAGCAGAGTTTGCCACAGTTAAGTACAGCTCGATATATCGATAGTAGTTTGGTTAGAGCAATTTATCGATTTATATTTACTATTCAGTTTGTATTTGACTTGAAGTCAGAAACTACTTCTTCATATTGTATGCTAGACTTTTATCAGCGAAGGGATATCTGCACTTTCAAGAAATGTTTGGCACAGTTAGGTCTTGTTCGATATCGATACTAATATACCAATATCGATACTAGTTTGATTTCAACATTTCATTGGTTTGAGATAATTATTCAGTTTGTATTTGATTTGAAGTCCGAAACTACTACTTCACATTGTATGCTGGAGTTTTATCAGCGAAAGGATATCTGCACTTTAAAGCAGAGTTTGCCACACTTAAGTCTTACGCGATATATCGATAGTAGTTTGGTTACAACATTTAATCGATTTTCGTTGGTTTTTGGTCGATATATCGATGTTAGTTTGGTTACAACAATTTATTGCTTTAGGTATGAATGACAATTCTGCATGTGTTTGGCTTGAAATCCGAAACTATTATTCTTTGTATGTTGGACTTTAAAGTGGATTTATAGACTTCTTTCCGAAAAAGTTACTTAAAATAGAACATTTCTGCTGATACACGAGCTTCAAATGAAAATTATAAGATATATATTAAGAAACTGATTCATTCAGAATTGCATAACTTCGACATCTTCTACTTCTATATATGCCATTTAGGACTTCACTTTTTCAGCACATTATTATTCTTTTTATATGCTTAGGGCATCTTACAGTTCTAAAACAGGAAAAAGTTCATTTTAAAAACCTCAATAGCGAATAGACAAAAGATTAGTGGAAATTAAAGTTATGTTGGGCTTTGGACCACCCTCATACATCAAAAAAAAAAGATCTAATACATTGGTTCTTCTAACATTTCTACAGGATGTTCCGAGGCTAAGATTTATATCTCTCTATATTGTATTGCTAATCATATCGTTTTATTAGGCGTAGAGAGACCATATGTGGGGGGCAGTTCACCTTGCAGCATGTGCTCCATAGTGCCACATATGTAGCGCACATATCCGAAATTGATTCCTCTGCAAAGACACGATCCAATAGGTATTGCAGGCAGTGATTTTTCTTGTACCTACTTCCACACCGGCCTCATGATAAGTGGCGCACAAAATCTTGAAGCATCGCAAAAAGCTGTAGAGTCAGTGTACTAGGGGCGAGTTGTGACATCCCTTGCACGACAATCCCCAAAGTGGAAAATCCTTAGTGAGACGTATGTGTCATGTGTCTTGTGATCGTAATAAAAGACACATGGTCCACGATTACATTTCGTTTTATTTACTGAAGTTGGAAATAATTTTTGCAGTTCCTAAATCGGTTGCCAATAGAACTATTTATAATATTACAATTTTGTTGAAAGCTTTTTTTAAATAAAGAAAAAAATGATTAAAATTAAACTTAAAATTTTAGAAGTAATTAAGTCATTTCAATATCAAAAACTTTTAGGGGTTTTTTCCTTCCATATTTGAAGAAATGTGAATCAATACAGAATATCAACATATAGCTTGTATTATAATTTCGGTTTTTTTGAGCATAAATATTTTTTTCAACAATTTGAGAACATACACATAAAGAGTTAGCCGGTTATTAAAGAAATTAAATAAAAGCTTAGGCAAAATCAACACAACTAACTTGAAGAAATTTCTGCTAAATGTGAAGAAAACAAACTAGATCCATAGATCCTGAAGAAAATGGAACCTGAATAGTTCATACAGTATTTGCTCTATTTTCAACTATTCTACTAATAAAGAGTTCGCGTAGGAGGAAAAAATCAAAAATTTATATTATTTATCTGCAAATAAAGCTTCATAATATCCTAGTTCTGCTAGAAATAAAATTCTAAATTAAATATGTTTCAAGTATTCTGAATTAATCCGTAAAAACTCATTTTTCTCAATTTAAATGTTACTTTTGATAAAATTTTAACCAAAACAAATGAAAATGTTTTTTTTTTGATTTGGGAAATAAGTTTTCTCTCATCGCCATATACTAATTATTATTAAAGCTAAACATCTACAGGACGATTCCCTAAGCCAAAAATAAAAGGTCTGATTATTAAGACGCATTCCGTAATGGTATATCGTTTTTCCAATAGTTTTCTCTTAAAATAATCAACAGAGCTTTTTTTGATTTGGGAAATAAGTTTTCTCTCATCGCCATAAACTATTGCCCTGCACTTGGACGAATTCCAAAGCTAGAAATAAACTGTCGGATTATTAAGACGTATTCCGTAATACCACTTATCATGAGGCTAGGATACAATCCCCTACAATGCCTAGTGGATTGTGTCGCTCGTGATCTATACTTTGCAGGGGAAACAATTTCGGACATTGCGCTACATATGTGACACTAAGGAGCACATGCTGCTGAATCATAGGCAAAATAGGGTGTACTGCCCTTCACATATAGTCAGTGTGGTCTCTATGGGCCTCGATAAATCTCGATAAATTTAATCATCCGCATAGTATGGTTAAGGTATACTGCCCATAATGCTTAACTGAATATGAAATCCGTGTGGTCTAACTACGTTTAATGAAACGCTACCATATTTGTAGATATAAATCTTAGCCTCCGTACATCCTGTAAAAATGAAAAACAGAAGAACACATTTAGTAGATCTCTTTTTTGATCAAAAATTGTGATATCTTTTTTGTAAATCGTTTTGCAATAAGTTTTTGGTTTTTTTTTTTTCAGAAAATTTAGCGCATTTTCAAAATATAAACAAAATGTATTTCTGTTTTGGGAGCGTACCTAATTTTAAAATATAAATGTCATACATATTCGAACATTTCAAGAAAAAACACGTTGATTTTTTTACAATAAATTAGAACCTCGGACATATTAAGTTGTGTTCTGGAATTCGAAGTGATCTTTATCAATAAATGTTCTGCTTAATTTTTGAGAGCAACGTGCTTTCTTTTAAATTCTTAAATTTATTTCTGATTTTCTTCGAAATCTTTTGAAATACAAATTGTCACATATATTCGGTCATTTCAAGCAAAAAACCCATCCAAAACGTTTACTTATATTTGGGGAAGGAATTTGATGCAAATTAAAAGTAAATATATGTTTTTATATATAAAAGAAACATGGTTTATATATCATTTATTATTTAATATTATAATAGTTTATATAATATATATAAATTGACAAAAATTATATACAAAAATACTTTATCTCTACAAAGGAACATTGAAAACTCAAATCATTTAAGAATTGTCAGAGTTATGTATATTATAATTTTTATAAATAAATCAAATAAAAGGCATAGAAAAGTTTCGAAAAATTTCTTTAGTTATTTTGCAATAAAATTGTAACTATTATTACAAGAAATCGTTTGGTTTGCCACAGCTAAAAATTGGCGTTTTAATGAAATCGGTCAATTTTCGTTTTTAAATGAATTCCTATTCCATATTTCCTCTGAAAATCGCTACGAGAAATGTTCGCCCAACTATCGGTTTATATGGCCGTCATAGTAACCCTGTAAACTGCTATGAGCCAAGTTATGCATAGCTTTTGGCCGTATACAATTTTTTTTTTCGACTTTTAACGCGATGTTTTATTTATTTTTTTTATTATTGGCAAAAAATGTAATGGCGGCCAGAGCAACAGCAGAGGTTCAATGCACCTGCAGCTTAGTCAGGCGAACAGGGTGAGAGCGAGAGAGTGAGAGAGAGAGCGGGCGAGCGCCGCCACAGCGTGGATGGGAACACAAGTGCGGCAAGGTGCAAGAGCAGCAGCACTACAACAAGATGGCTGTTTTTGTGAAAACTTAGTTGGGGGGAGTGGAGGGGTGACTTTGACACGGGTATACACACTGTAAGGATTTTTTTTTTTTTGGTAGTAGTAGGCGGCGCATTTACGTTTTGAACAGCTTGAACCATTATGTCTTGTCAACAGTGCTCAGCCAGGCAGCGCTCTAGGACTCGCGTCCTGACGTGGCCAACTTTGTACGAAAACTTTAACAGCGTCCCTATCGTCAATATGAGCTGCACTTGTTAGAACTGAAAAATAAAAAACAGAAGTGAAATGCAGGTAAAACTCTTTGACTGCACGTATTCTTAGGTGCAAAAAGTTGCACTTTCAAAAAAACCCCCGAAAAAGCAAAAAAAAAAAAAAAAAGAAAAAGGCCATGTCTATGTGTTTTCGTGTGTGTGTGTGTTTTTTTATGACTAGCGGCACGTGTGTGTGCTGAGGTGTGCTGAGGTGTGCTGAGGTGTGGGCGGCAAACACAACATGCGAAACTTGTCGGTACAATGTAATAAATTTTCGTAGAACGTCCAAGATCTCAATAAGGACGAACGCAATATATACCAAGGCGTATGTGAGGTTATTTTTGGCAAACATTTTGAGTTTAAGTTTAAAGTTTAACGACTTTGGGGTGCGAGTTGGCACTCTCCCAAGTTGTGGTATTGCACTTTTTTTTTGTTATATCAAAGCAACTTTTGAATTGAATCAAACAAAAATGAAATTTGCTGATTCACAGTTCTTTTATGTGTTTTTTTTTTCTTTTAGAAAGAAAACATTTTATTCAAATTCAAACTTAGCGTTCTACAAAAGTAAGATTCTTAACTATATCGCCATCTATAATTTAAAAATTTGACATATTGTTCATGTGGCTACTGGCCACTTCGTGGTCCTCGTTTTGACTCGATTAAGGAGATACAAACGAAATCAAAGAGAGAGCTAAAGGCGATTCCGAAAAAGAACTTTTCTGACTGTTTCGAGTACTGGCAAAATCGCTGTTCTAAGTGCATTGCATGTGTCGGGTATTTTTCTTAAGGGAACGAAAAAGATTTATAAGACTAAATGAAGATTTTTTGAAATATAAACCAATTCCCATTATTTTTTGCCCACAGTAGTATTTAAGAACATACACTAATAATTACAAACGAACTTATCTATAACTCCCAACACAGCTCTCAGACATAACAAGTTCCATCATCTAAAATAAGTGTTTTTTGCTAAAGAAATATAAATAACTCCAAGTATGTAGGGTTTGGTTTCCTAGTTCTTTGGGTTGATGTTATGCATTCCGAAACGTCTGCTCATTTATACTTCGTGTGACTTCTGGCTAATTGCTTAAGTCAAGAAACCACTTTATGATCATTGTTTTGGTTCGAGGAGATACAAACGAAGTCGAAGAAAGAACTGAAAGCGATACCGCAAACTGAAAAAAGCGCTGGCATAAGTGCATTGCATGGAACGAGGACTATTGTATAGGGAAATTAATAGAATTAGAAGTAGAAAAAAAGTTTCTTTGAAATATTAAGCAATTTCCGTCATTTTTTTAGTTTCTATTACTTACTAATTATCCAAGCTTTTTAAAATTGTTTAGCATTTTGCTTTTTTTCTAAAAACAAAGAAACTTCTATCTGTTTCAATGAAGTTAATTTCCTTTGCTTTTAAGTTAGAAAAAACTTAAAAAATTTAAAAATTCATGAATGTTATTCTTAAGTCGATTTATTTACTTATTTAATTTAGAGTAACAACTAAGTGCAGTTGAGCTTAAAATTAAACAATTTGAAAATGTTAAAATTAAGAAATATTAAATAAAAACGAGGAAAATGTAGTATAAAAATGTAGGCCGTATCCCTAGCCTGATAGGTGCATTTTTATAGATACGCACCCTCTCAAATCTGGGGCTAACTAGGATCTAGGAATTAAGAGATGAAAACAGGAAGTAGCCTTAAAGTTTAGGCATTTCAAAACAAAGAAACCAATAGATCAGCCTTGACCCAGTTGGATTTTTTATAGTTCGGTATTGGTCAAAAATGCTCCTTTTGGCGAATTAAGATGAGTTAGGATAGATAAAGAAATAGCTTAGGAAATCGTAAAGGTAACTATAATTTGCACATAAGACTCGTGTCTGCATAATTTAATCTACAAAATAGTAATGCTAGAGGACGAAAACTACGAGTTACTCTCGATGGAATGGTATTTTGTTAAGAAGTGTATTAGAGTCAATGGAATTTTATTAGGCATTGTTTACAAGAATAGAATGGCAATCGAATGTTGGAATCCCAATTTAAATCCCGAAGAAAAAATAATAAAAATTATTTTTGAACAGAATGTTATCAGGGCCAGGAGAAAAAGAAGATTTTGAGGACAAGAAACGTTGCAAAATGTCAGCCTCAAGGATTACAGGATTCGTAATGAAGTTTCAATGAGGTAGATATTAGGGATAGTTAAGTTAATTGGTTTAATAGAATAGGTAGTTTGAAAAAAAGTGGCAAAAAAGTCAGCTATTTCAGTATTGGGAGTGGAAGATATTTCTGCGATGCAGGAAATAGGAAAAATATGTGCTTAGAATTAACGAAAGAGTAAGACTGCTTGGGTTCTCTGCTGAAGATGCCTTAAGCATCAGCGAGAGAGGTAATTTTTTAAATAAAATATATTCCTAAAGAAGAAAAAAGTATAATTGCTTAAAATTTATATCTAATGAGACCTATTTCGGGCCACATAAAAATTCGCATTCTTTTTGAACAAAGTTAGAAGCATCAAATCCAAATGCAAGCAGAAGTTCTTACTCAATTTTCCAATTTCCTTTTTTTGTGTCTCTTACATTCCACTGACTTAATTTTCTTTTATTAACTAACACATATCTTTTACCATCCATATTATTTTTATATTTATTTACTGCATTTTTATCTGACTATTTATTGAGCTCTCTGCAGTTACTGTCAAGCTTTTATTTCTGAGTAAAATCAGTCGGCCACAAACTTGACATCCTTCCAACTCCATTCACTCAATGGAGCAGCTAAGTAATAGGGCAAAGACAAGTAGTCTTGCCTTTTGATATTATGGCACTTTTTGCATTGGCTGGCTCTCCCTCTTTATGACTCACTTTAGGTAATTGAACCTTTGAGCGAACACATTTCGTTTCACAAAATTGCAGTGTCGATTTCTTGAGGGCATCATATTTGCCATATTTTTATAGCTTGATTTTGTGAGCCACTCTATGTCAGACATTCCCAGCGATTATTGATTCAAGAAATGCATATTGACGAGTTTATGCGAGTTTTTAAATACACTGCAAATGCCATTATATCATGGGCTATTATGGCATTGAAGCAGCGGCAGGTCTGAAATCGACAGCTAGAGCCGCTCCAGTTAGAATTACGAGAGAAGTTAGTAAACTTTTTCATTGAATGCAGTTTCCAATTCAGGAATTTTTTGTTAAAACTCGAAGTTGGTAGATGTTGAAAGTGCTCTCAGATAACTTTGGAATATACTGCATCAATGTATTATTAGGAATCGAAGAGCCAAAAATTCATTTTATTAGATAATTAGGGGGCTTCGCCTACTGCTTGCTTCGCTTAGTTTGAAAATTAAGCTTACCAAGCGATGCGAGCAGTAGGTGAAGCACCCAATTTGTAGCCTACTTTTTTGATTCCTAATATTATATTGTTGCTGTTACAGCATATCCCAAAGTTATCTGCGAGAACTTTCAACATATAACACTTTTTTTCCTATTTGTGTTTGATTTTTATAGATTTTCTTTTTTTATTCGTGCTAATAATGGCCACGGGTTTGCTCTCTTTGTTCTAGCCATTTGTTAATTATATTCCATATGCAAGTGCATGCATTGCAAATTTTATGAGCTCTGTGCTGCCGTTGTGCAAATACAATAAAAATTTTAGCAGCCATACCCGAGACATATGTACGCAGCTGGTACAGTGAGTGCAAAAAGTGTTGATACATTTTGTAGTGCAAATAATTATAAAGAAATTGCTTACTAGTTGAATTTTTTTAATTTAGAATCTTATGTGGCAAAAAAGTTTCTTGAGAACGTTTCTTACGTTAGAAGGTGGCAGCCGCAGTCAGAGCTTACCACTAAAAAACAAAAGTTTTTAGAACGTAGAATTCTCGAGCAATAATTTCATATTGTTTAAACTTATGACAAGAGGTTTTGTGTTTGTAGAAAAAACACCTACATCTTCTCTGCTGTGCAATGCATACTGGCCCTAATTATAGATGGCGCTACTAACATTAGATGGTATAACTAATATCGAAAAAATATAACATGCAGACAATTTTGACGCGCGTGTTAATACTTTTTTGATAGACTGTATGAACCTACGGTAGTCAAACTTAAACTCATTGAATGTATTTGATGTTGAAGTATGTATGTACATGTAGGCATAACTTCTATTCAAGTTTGAAAATTTGTAGCATAACTTTAGGCAAACTTGCCTTTCGATCGTTGTTTCTCTACAGAGGTTCCATCTTTGCCAGCCGCTCTATTGACTGCCTCCTGCATTTGCCTAACCTTTGCATGCTGAATTCTATTCATTTTCTTAAGATATTTGCCTAACAAATTGAAACATAAATAAATGAACTTAAATATGCATAAAATGTACACAAAACGCCTCAAAAACCGTTTCGCACTGAATGGGTGCAAGCGAGCGAACAATAGGCGCACAGGGAGAGAGAGAGAAAGACTGTGTTGTAGCTAGCTTTCAAAATGGCCGCTAGCCTTTTGGCATAACTTTGGCGCATTGCTGAAATAAAAGGCAAAATATTTGTGGCATGCCACAAAATGGTTGCATATCCTTGATGGCAGACACCGTTCGTAACACGCATTGATTTCCATCGATACACGGTAGTACGTATAGTGAGGAGAACTCGAACAACAGGAGACGATATTATCGCAAATTCGAATTAGCAAACCAAATGCGAGCAGAAATTGACAAATATTAGCCCGAAGTGAGCACAGTTTGTCACTTGAGGCAGCCTAAGAACAGTCGGGAAAATGGCAAAATAACTTTCAGTTATGTTGGATTGTTGTGCAGAATCTGTATTTATGTATTAATATGTTTTTTATCGGCTTTTTAAAGGATTAGTAGCCAACAGAATGGTTTTGGCACAAGCTGTCTGTTCGACTGTATATATATGGAATATTTTTGTTTCCTTAATCCGCTTGGGAACTTAAGGCCTCTAGTATAACTTTCCATCGAACCCTCTTTTGCGTTGCCTGTTTGGCTTTGTCCTTAGTTTTGCTTGCCTGGGCCAGACCTATTGCGACCTGGAGAAGATACATACTTGGGGAATGTATCTTCTCCAGGTCGCAATAGGTCTTTCAAGCGTTCCAACGTTCCATTGTAAAATTCGTGTCCGTTTTTGAAATGTCTATGGTCGTCATCGAGTTTGTGGAGCCGTTTATATTTAATTCGCTTGCATTGGTTTCTGTAATCGGTTGGGATTTTCGATCGAAATGGTGATTGGTGCAACTTATCCCAGTGGCGGGACTGCCAACTGGCGTTTTCTGGGAGTAGTGTCTACGATTACCATTGTTTTTGGTGTTATTATGAAATAACACGTAGTATTGTTAATCGTGGAAGGGTTGGGCGATGCAGTCTTAATTTTGGCATTATTCATAGCCGGTGTTGTTGGTGCTGTACGCAGAAAAAAAAAACCAATGGCGCTTGGCGTGTGAGTGATGGGGCAAGAGGGTTGCCGAATTTGTTGAATGGCATTGTGCAAATGGAAAAATGGTTTCTATTAAGTAGAGGAGCATTTTTAAGCGGAACGTTAAAATGGCCAGGCGTCTTGAATAGGATTCGAAACCACGACCTCATCTTTAGCAGGCAGGTGCATTACCCGCTAAGTCACAAGGGCCCACTATATGGAAGAAACACAGTATATAAGTTTTAACTCTCTCTTAGTGATCATACTCCAACGAAATAAAAAATATAGTGTGTCTAAGAGCAGAGCATGTGGAAAGACATAGACAGTATGCTACCAAGGCCCACACAAAAGTGCTTAAATATCGTCAATAAGCTCTTGAGTCTGTGCAAAAGTCTTTCAAACTATACAAATATTGTGCTTCTAATTTTAAGCAGAAGATTAACCTTCTACGCCTCTATGGACAATTCTTATACTGCTAATCGATAATTCTAAAAAGTTTACATAATCCTATAAAAGACTACGAAACAAACAGCTGCCATATATGTTCATAATACAATCGATATAGACTTATGTTCGTCTTCTTTCAGCATTTAAAGAAGTTTTTAATTTTTTTATCTTAAAAATCTATAGAAATTAACAATATCTAGATGACTATACAAAATGCTGCTCAAAACTTATGCAACGATACTACTTTGATTGCAAAAGAACTAACTCTTCTTACTTTTTAGTCAGAGGCTACCGTTCAACAAACACGCACGCATAATCTTCAATAGAGATGGGACTAGGAGCGACTCTAGAGACGCAACCTAAGCTTACTTGGCAAATATTTCTGGCAAAGTAAACGTTTGAAACTCCCTCAAACACAGACACTTTTAACCATACGATGCATTTGCAATATATAAAAAAAATATATATGTCTATAGATAAGCTGTATAGGGTGCTTCATGGGAAGAATATTGTAGATAAAGTTATTGATATCCGCATTGTATGATTGAAATAAACTTATTTGAAGTTTACGCAAATCACATGACATCAGTTTTTGATTTTTAATAAGAGAGGAAAGTTCTAAAAGATTAGTAGCAGTAGACCGACGTTTCATAAAACTATGTGGGGTGGTTGATCTGAAAGAGATCTGAGATTTTGAGAACTGCATTAATATTGCAATTGTGAGGCAACAATCTGCTCGTAGATTTGAGGAATCGAGGAGGGATTAGCAATACTAGGATAGTTTTCGATATTGGTTTTGGGAATTTTGTATATAGGAATGATAAAGTATGCATACCAGATAGACGATAAATAAGAGTATTTAAGTGAGGAGCTGAAATCAATAGATAAAGTTGTGCAGAAGGGGTGAGGGCAGTGTTTAAAAATACAGCTGGAAATGCTATCAGGGCCAGAAGAAACGGAAGATTTTGAGGACAAGAAACATTGCAAAATGTCAGCCTCAACGATTACAGGATTCATAATGAAGTTTAAATGAGGTAGATATTAGGGATAGTTAAGTTAATTGGTTAAATAGAATAGGTAGTTTGAAAAAAAGTGGCAAACAAGTCGGCTATTTCAGTATTGCTGGGGGAAGATAATTTTCTATAATACAGCAATGCATAGGTAAGACTTGTGTTTAAAATAAACTGAAGAATAATATTACTTGAGATCCTGTGCTGAATTTAAGGCGACAGCGGCAGAGGTCATTTCTACAACAGCTTGTGTTAAGAGCATCAAGTTTGCTGCGTAAGATAGAAAATTTATGTACAATTCTATGGAAGGTGCAGATTTTTGAAACTTTTTGAAAGAAGCGAACTTAAGGGTTTTCTAAGAGGACAGACTAGCCAACCAAGGTGGTTTTACCGATAGTTTTGGAGTAGAATAAGGCACAAGGGGATCAGATGCGCTGTATAAAATAAATTGAAGTGGACCGTTCAAAGAAAACTATTGACAACAATAACGAAAGAGTTAATAAACAGAATTTTGGATAAAAATTTTTTTTTATTGGGAACTGCAAAATTAGATTTTCTGAAGCAGCGATACCTGCGCATATTAGTAATTGGTGGAGACTGGATATTACGATAAAATGATAGAATTATTTATAATGTCATGTGATATGTATGCTCGAACGAAGAGAGCGAACAGTCCTTATGTTGAGCTTAAGTTGACAGTTAGATTTACTCGCCCACAGATTCCTAGTCTATATGTCTTATTATTGTTTGATATATTTAGTTAGATTGTTTAATGAACTTAGTTTAGATTGTTTTCCTAGCAGCCAGTAGAGTTGTTGGAGTTTGTTTTTATATATGTGGTTTCCATGTAAATTGGGAGTCTGTCGTGATCGCTGGGTACTTTGGATGTAGTTTTATAACTTCTACATTATTTTGATTTGAATGTCTCTGGGAATATCATTGTTGTGACATTTATGTTTTGTCTTTATTTATTTCAATGCCCCATTTTTCAATTTTTTATGAGTTGTAGGTTAGATTTACCAAAAGTCCCCACATAGCTAGTTTATACATCCAAATAGTTCTAATGATTTATATATATTATTTGCTTGTTTATAAATTTGGGTGAGATTATTTTCCTAGTTCTATTGTTGTCCCTATGTTTTCCCTATATACTTTGAGCTTCTATCTTAATTGGAAGTGTATGTCTCTGGAAATTTCTCTTAGTGTAATTAGTAGTTTTCTTAAAAATATTATTAGGATGAAACTAAATAAACGTTATTTTCATGTCAGTTTGGAAACTGCTGTGAGCCCATAGATAGATGTGAGGCTGGCAGAGGCGACAAACACCGCCTAGGACACTCATGCTAAATAGCCCATTGCGCCATTGTGATCTCATAGAGTGTAGTTTTATAATATCTCCTTTAATTTCATTTAAATATCTCTTGGTATTTTTCTTACTATACTTGTTTTAGTCTTGTTAGAAGATATCGGCTGTAATCCTTTAAAGGCTTGTGATGGCCAACTAAGGTAAAGTAAAGTTTCTCAAAAATATGAGTTTTATTTCGAATTTGCAGCTATCGAAGCATGATTTTAGGGCTTTTTGAGATACAAAAGTCTCGCAAAAAATCACCCTATACGTAATAGTAAAGCAGATTGCACAAAAAGACCAAACAAAAGTACACACACACACACAGAAGAAAAAAAAAAAGAAAAGAAAAACCAGTTGTGTGCGTTTTTATGTTTGTCTGCGTGTAAGGCAAAAGACTGGCAGTGAAAAACAAAACAGAAAAAAAGAAAGAAAATGGAAAATATAACTGCAAATATTTTCTTATGTTTGCTATGAAATGTAAGCTTGTAAATATACACACACACACACTTGAGGCAAAAGCAGCAAGACATCATAAGAAGAAGCCTGAAAACAATGAGCTGCAGTTGTTGCCAAAGTTGCCAGACATACACACAAAGGCACATCTCACTCGAGCAGGGCTGCCACCAGGCAGGGCTTCAATTTGCTGGCGCGTTGCGAACTTTTTGAAATATTAATAACAAAAGAATTTAAACTTTCAATGAAGACAACACGCTGTGTGTGTGTGTGTGTGTGTGAGGACTTCTTTTTTCTTCCTAGTGTTTGTATTTGCATTGGGAGAGTGCGTGTGTGTGTGTATGTGCGTGTGTGTGTGTGTGTGTGCGAAAAAGAGTGAGTGTTTGCATGCATTTATATTGTATTTGTAAACAAATATGAAAATTGCTGCTGTCTGTGTACATGGAAAGTAGCTGAGTTACAACCAAGCAAACAACAACAGGCAGTCGGTTGGAGTAAAGCCTGAAAGAAAGCCTGACTGACTGACTGACTGAATGATTGAATGAATGACTCACTGACTGACTGACTGACTGACTGACTGACTCACTGACTCACTGACTGACAAGTAACTTCAAATTCCAACTCAGCCTGTACACTACTTAGCATAAAATGCGTATATATGCGGTAGAACACACATGTGTTACTTTATGTGTGTGTGTGTGTCTTGCATTTAATTTCCATTTCTGCCCACACACACACACTCACACACACTCACATGCTTAACAACAACTTACAGCTGTGACAGTTGATTGCATATACATATGTGTGTGTGTGTGCGTGCCTGTCTTGTTGCAACTTCAGCTGCAATCGATTTGTCTATGACAAAATGTTGCACAAACATATTATTGCGCTTGTCCAACGTCAACTTGAGGCTAAAGTTAAGTTTATTCAAATCTTCTGGCATTGCAAATAAGTTGCAAGTTGGCAATTCGAGTGAAATATGAAAATTTATTATTGTTGTATGCAAATTGTTGTGTGGCCACATGACGTATACATAATCAATTTTCGATATATATATGTATATTTATTTATCAATTTTCCATATCAATCAAGTTTAATATGTTTATGTTATACAATAAAACTTTACTTGTTTAAGTAAATTTAGCAAAAAAATATAAATGTTCAAATACCCACAGGTCATATAAGTTTTGTTTATGTCAAATATTGCTCATACGCTGTGTAGGGTATGATTATGTGTGATATTGATGAGTTTTCTTGAAATTTATAGTTTTTGTGAAAGTTAACTTAAGAATACAAGGCTTTGCCTCATGAGCACTGCATAGCGTTTAGGCAAATATGTTCTTTGGTTTTTTTTATTGCCAACTGGGGTTGCATTTGCGCCAAAACTGCTGTTTTTTAGGCTCTTTGGGCGGCTGCAATGAATTCTAAAAATGTCAGGTTTTTTTATATGAAATTTGTATATTTCCACAATTGTATAAAACAAGTTAATATTAGTTTTTTAATTCTTTAGTATCATATATGTTCCACACATTAGCAGCATTATGTTATCTGTAACTTTTCTGAGCGAAACTCGTTCTAAAACTCTTAATATATTGAGCGGCTTTGAATTAAACAATATTTTTTAGAAAATATTTAAAATGTTTTGAGATAGAACACAGCATTTTGCAAGTAATTGCATTGTTTCAACAAGACTAGTAATGTCTCTAACACTTATTCGACGATTTTCGAGAACAAATTCCTTGATTTCGTTGACATGTTGCTCATCAGTTGACGTGGATGATCGACCAGGCCGCTCTGTATCTACAGCACTTTGTCGGCCCTCTTTGAAGAGGCCTGTTGGCCAGAGGCCTTCTACAATATTCTCAACGTTTCGGTTTTTGAAATATCATACCGAAAACAAACTTTAATGAAATTTCGTTGTTGAATAATTTCAGACATTGTTAAAGTCGAAACAATTTACTTTAGGTTGTTTACAAAACCGAAGCTCAACTAACTTGGGAATTGAGATATTGGCATGAAATTTCACATGGATGTCAAAGACAGTCCTGGCAACCTAAAAATAAATGGATTTGTCCACTATCGAAGACCCAATCCTGTTTAAATTTGAAATTTCCGTTACTTTTTGCCCACAGTGGTATATTCTAAGTTGCCAAATGTAAATTATTTATACATAACAAGAAGAGTTAATAGTTATATTTCTTTCTTAATTTATTACAACCAATTTGTATATATAATTATGCTTTGCAGCATTCTTTTTGCGTTTCAGGCTGTAGCTAAACACAAACGATTTCCTGCTCTCTTATGAACGGTCTATTCAATTCATTTCTCAACTATTTAAGGGATTGAATGTCAAAGACAGTCCTGCCAACCTCAAAATAGAAGGATTATTCCACTATGGAAAACCCAATCTATGTTAAATTTAAAATTTTGCTGTTACTTTTTGCCCACAGTAGTACTTTTGAACTAATTTATCATATAAAAAGAAAACATTTTTTACACAACAAAATGCGCAACTTTGTAAAGTGCAGTTTGAAGAACAACTCATAATTTTATTGCATTTTCAAAGTCTCTTCAATTGCACAAAACGCTGCCATTGACAGGCTTTTTAATTTAACTGACGATTCGTACCGAGAGCTTTGTATGCAAATTATGATTTGAGCCAAGTTTTATTTAGTTTATATTAATAATCCTTTGCAGACTTTGGTCACTAAAGCTGCAATTGATTTATTTGTATGCAACGCATACGCAAAAACATGCGTGCATAAATCCTTTGACAATTTAGCTAAATTTGAAAATAAAATTGTTTTAAATAAATTAATTGTCGGCTGTTTGCGGCAACTTTAAAAATACTTCTATATATTTTATATATATTTACTGCTTTATATAGTTAGGTATGTGCTTTTGCCATGTAAGCACACAAATCAAAGTGCAGTGTCCTGCTGCCTATTCATCTTGTTACACATGCCAACCGCCCTCACTCTCAACATATCTCCCTCTCTCTCTCTCTCTCTTACTCTATCTGTCTCTGTCTCTCCTTCTGTCTCTGTCTCGCTTGCACTCTGCCAATCTGTGTCATGTTTTATCTGCTGCCACATGCACCCATGCTCACAGATATATGCACACACACACACACACACGCTCAAACACACAGATACACACACACACACACACACACACAGCACAAAATGAAATTTGCATAAAGCGGTAAACAAGTGAAAGCCACAGCGAGATATTAAAAGCGCAGCAGGATATTACGAAATGGAAGCCGATCTTGTGGCCAGTAACCAGCTGCACGGACAACAGAATGGCCGAAAAACCCTTGGGCAACATTTTTCGTTTAAACGGCTTCGTTTCGTTTCATTTTTTTTTGTATTTTTTTGTGTAAGCTTTAAAAACATAGCATACTTTACAGGGCTTTGGCAACCAGCTTACTTTGTGTGCATAATTGCGCAAAATAAACAATATGAACAACTCAATGAGTTTGGAATATTTGGTTTTTTTTCCCCCCTCTCTTCTTTTGTTCGCCTCTTTTGTAGCCCGAATCGAACACAAACAGCATGTTGTATGTTGGTTTTAATAAATTTAAATTTGAAGCATAATAAAATAATGGCTGGAAATCAAATGAACTCAAAAGTTCAAAGAACTAACGCTGTGGGATATTACTACAAAGTCAAAAAAAAAAAATGCATAAAATACAAATTGTTTTGGAGAAAACATTTTCTTAATTTAAATTGCAAATGTGTAGTTGGGAGATTTATAATAAAGTGCAATAAATATATGAATTTTGCTAAAGAAGTTTGTTTATTAAATCAGTTGTACATTTTTTATATAGAAAATTAATTGTCTATGAGGGCATTGCATTCCTTGTTGCCTGTTTTGTTCAGATGACTGAAATCGTGCTTGAAATTTGTATTATCACTTCATTGTGTTTTTTTTTTAAGTTGTGTGGTTTTTAGATATTTTGAAATATAACACATATCTATGATGGCCGCTTGGTGGGCTTAGGTTGCATCAGGGGTAGCGCATACGCCTCGAAATCGGAAGATCGTTGTTTCGATGTCACCCTGCAGCACTGTTGCAGTAGGAAAATCTCTATTAATTAAGAACAACGAGAACGCCATTCGAATTCGACTTTGAACTGTTGTTGCTAGTTGTGAAGATAAGTCCTGGTCCACTTGCTCTTTGCATCTGAAGAAGGTCGTTCCCTTCGTCTGCTTGCGTCTTCTTTCGCAAACCTTATTCGCTGTAGCGTCTACGTACAAACGAACGACGATATCCATGTCGTTGTAGTGCCCATACAGCTCATGGTGCATTCGAATGCGATAGTCATGCCCAATTCGAAAGCGATCGAAGATTTTGCAAAGAATTTTCCTTTCGTACTCCATAAGTGCAGCTACATTCGTTTGCGACGCAATACATATAAGACGAAAGGGCAGGATGAGCTGCTTGTAGAGAATTAGTTTTGCCGATCGAGAGAGGTCTCTGCTACAAATTTGCTTATCAAGTCCATAATCTTCAAGCTGATATTGTTATCGTTGTTCACGGCGTTGCCAAGGTACGGAAACTGCTCGACAACTTCGAAAGTATAGCCGTCCCTAGGCGCCGTGCATCCCTGTTTGTGGACAGCATATACTTTGTCCTGTCCTCATTGACCGCAAAGGAAACTTTCGCTGACTCCTTTGCGATTGCGGAAAACGTGGAGGTACAATATCGATCCCAAAGCCCATTGATGTCAATATCATCGGCGTATGCCAGCAGTTGAACAGTTTTGTAGAAAATAGTGCCAGTACGATGCACACCAGTCTTCCGCAACGCACCTTCCATTATGAAATTAAAGAGGTTGCACGATAGAGGGTCGCCTTGCCTGAAACCTCGCACAGTACTAAAGGCTGCGAGAGGCGCTTTGCTACCTTGAAAGAGCTTTTATTAGTGCTCAAGACTGACACTCTGCAAAGTCGAATAACCTTTGCAGGACTACCGAACTCTGACAATGTTTCGTACAGAAGTTCACTTATCGGGCTATCGAATGCAGACCGAGGAATATTATAAAGTCGTGAGCCTTTTTCAGGATTTGGCGACTATCTGGTCTATGGTGCATTTTCAAGGTATGCAATCATTTTGCTGCTATGGTGCAATCAGTGTGTTGGCATACGGCTTCTTCTGTCTTGCACAGAGAATGCGTGATGCAACTTAAGATTAAAAATCTGGGCTTCCAAATGTTTGATAACTTGAAGCCGAAAATTTGGCTGCATGCGCAATTACAATAAATGTATGATAGGCATAACATTGTCCATGCGTTTGAAGCTAAAATAAATTACTCTTAATATGTACTCCTTGACATAAACGGTAATCCCAGTTTACTCTTGCTTAACTACAACATCTGCCTCGTCGATTAGGGACTCCTTTGTCGATGAAAGACTGGCATTTTGTATTCTACTGAATGCTATATCATATTAATAAGCATATCCACCTTGCGAAGTCGCAAACTTGTCCCACACATTCCAGTGAAAACGCAGCTGTTTCAGCGTCATCAATTCCACCGCCTTACAGTTTCTGCAGAAGTAGCGCCGGGAATCATTAGTCATTTATATATGACTAAATTTGACCTACAGCTCGATTTGCATATATTATATCTAGCCGCTACTTGTATTGAAATGGCATGTGGGTAGTTCCCTGTTGTACTAATGTGTCTGTACACCAGCTGCACTTGACTTATCGATATCTAGAGTGGATCGAATTAATAATTATATTGCACTCCGTTTAAATTCTAATAATTTTAAAAACATTTGTAGATTTTAAGTTCTTAGAAGAGTCTATTGAATTACTGCAGCAGACAGAGAAAAAGTGGGCCCCAAGTATTGCCATCGATGTGCAACTCTACCCTGCCACAGACTTCAACCGCTTTTAAAGTTCTCGCCAAGTTTCGGGGGATACTCTTGAAAGAAAAAAATATATATAAATATATATAATTCATTCATAATTCGAGTGGAAAATGAAACACGTGCACTTGAGCCACGAAGGTGTTCAAAACAATTGCCAAGTAAATTGTGTGGCATTCAGTAAAATGTTGTAAGGTACCACTAGGCCCACAGGTTACTTGGCTATCTTGAATCGTCCGTTGTGTCCTGCCCAGGTGCAACTATTTAGTGGCTCAGTCTGCGGCCGGGCAAAAGTGTAATTAAATATCCATTTAGTGTACATTAGGTTGCCTTTGGCAAGGAGCTACTCATAGCTAGACTTGGTGGCTGGCAGCTGAGCTGGGTAGACGACAACAACAAACACATTACAGAAAGTTTGAAAAGGGAAACAAGCTAGCCAAAGCGACTTCTGGGAACCCTTAAGAAAAACAACAAGCAGCACAAGCAAAAACTAAAAACCAGGCAAAAGTTTAAAGAGCTACTTATGTCTAAATTAATTTAAAAGTTCGTTCACTTGAAAAATCGTGTGGCCAAGGCGACCAGCTGCCCAGCTGCTCAGCTGCTCCATGTCGCCCCCTACTCACCGCCAAGCACATTGTCTACTTTGCGGCCGCTTGAGAGATGAAAGTTAAGTTAAAGCGAGTTTAAAAGGAAGAGACAGTGTGGGGACAGCTTTGCCCGCTGGCAAAATAAAACTGGACAGAGTCAAGGCACTTCCCGGCGCGAACACGTTTATTAAAGATTATGCTTATAACGACGACGACAATGACGACAAGCAAGCAGATTGCTGCGCTCAATACGGCTGGCATACCTTTCAAGCGTTCCCTGTTCCCGGGTAACTCCTATGCTACACTGCACCCTTGCTGTTGCTGATAATGCTGCAGCTGTTGAGGATGATGACGATGATGCTGATGATGCTGCTATTTTGCCAGCAACATTTTTCTGCTTTGTATTTGGCTCTCGCTGTGCGCATTATTTTATTTCATTTCATGCTCTTCGGGCGTTTTACTTTGCGCCTCCCTCCCTTGCTTGTTGTCCTTCTTTTTATACCATTCTTTTGGTCCTTTATTTTTTTCTATGTTTTTCCCTACTCTTAAACATTAAATATTGTTGTTGTACTAGCTGTAGTTGTTTTTGTTTATCATCGCTGGACGAATCCTGCCATGGCAATGCCCCAACATTTCGCTCTCTAACCACCAAACAGCCTTTCCCTATTTCTGGCGCTAAGAACATCATAGCTTCGAACCCTCTGCCAGCGCTGCCAACCTGCGTTGAGTGAGACGTGATTTGTGTAGCAGTTTTCTGCTTCTTTCACTTTTTTTTATCATATTTTTTGCTGGTTCTTGCCACTCTTTTATGCCACTCTATGCGGCACTGCGTCATTGTGCTGCCTGTGTGCCTAAGCCCTATCTGCCACAGCTCCTCCAAGCCGAACATAAAGAAAACAAATGGCACTGCTAAAGTCGAGTCGAGAGTACCTGAAACTTTGATACGCAGAGTAACCAACTATTACAGCAACAACAAAGAAAAAAGGCAAGAAAAAAACTACTTTAAGTAGAACTTAAGCGCATAATTCTTTAAACTTGAAGAACTAAAATTGAAAGTTTTGCATAAAATGCGTTTATCGAGTCTGTCAACTTTTTTTAGAAGAGCTTTAACTCAAGCGTCGTTTGATAAACTGCACATTGAGTAATCGATGGTATACCTACAGTATTAGCTTTCTTATAAGATACATCAGGGCGGCTTTGAAATATGTTTTTTGTCTTTATTTCCCTATTTTTCCGCTTGGGAACCTGGGGCGTCTGCTAGAACTTTCCATCGAACTGTGTTTTGCGCCGCCTGTTTAGCTTTGTACCACCTTGTGTTCGGCCAGTTCTTGGAGGGTATACGTATTTCAATTCGTCTTAGGTCTTCCGATCTGTCTGCTACATTGGGGATTCCACTCCAGTGCCATCCTGACAATACTGCTTGGATTTCTTCTAAACGCATGCCCAATTCTAGTACTTTTTTTCTTCCTTAATTGAAGGTGTATAGGGGGCTTACCTGTGACACGAGACTGCTCTGCATTGGATGGTCTATTTTGTCCAGAATATCACACATATAATCCTCAAGCATTTGTTGCTGAAGACTTGCAGTCTCTGTATCATTTTTTTGGTGGTGAGCCAAGTCTCACTACCATATGGACACGCAGATCCGGAGCTTAGTTCGACTGCTTATTTGTTTATTGTTCCAGATGCGGTAGCTTCTCCCCAAATGCTGCTCGGGCTTTGGCAAGTCTGTTTGCGACATCATCATCCATGCCGTCATAGTTGAAGATGGTGCCAAGGTATGGAAAGCTAGTGAGGAACTCTATTGCGTTCCCATAGATGGTGATGTTGCCTTAGCTGGAGTGGTTGAGTCGCATTGCCTCTAGGCGTTGCAGTGCCTATTAGACTGAGCTCAGACAGCTGTCGTCTACGTAATCTAAGTCCCTGAAGTGTATTTAACCAGAAATGCTAATTTTTATCAAGGAAAAAAGGATTATTATTCCACAAATTGTTGACGGAATTGAAATTCAGCTGACTTAAGACATTTTCACGGAGTTTTCGGAAAGCAAAGTTTGAATAAAAACATCTTCAAAAACCAAAAAACTAAGTAATTGTTTCAATTTCAGCAATTTTGAGCCGAATTATCGATAAACTTTTGCACTTTTCAGGCCGATTTCACTTGACATGCCAGCTTTTAGAAAATGTCTGAGAGTATTCGGTAACTGAATGAACTAAGCAAATGTTCCATTATTTTTCAATTATTAAATATGCAAATTTGAAGTTCGGTTAGAAATAACACGTCAATTTATCGATAAACCTTGGCTAGATTTTTGAGATTGAGCTATAAATCAAATTTTATAAAAGCTTCTAAGTATTTTGCATGAGCAACTGTATGGAGTATGTTTTACCGGCATGCACTATTTCAAATTCCTTTAATTTACTGGCTTTCTTTAGTCTCCTCAATTCTTCGATAGCTGGCCTCGCTTCTAAATCAAAAGGTTGGTAAATCGATTTCCCCTTGTAGCGCTGGCACAGCTAGCAAATTGCCGCAATTTGTCTCTGTAAATCTTTGCAGTTTGGATTCTCTCTATAGAATTTAACTCCCTGTTCTCTTTGAACAGCTATTTATATAGACATATCCATACTCTACCTTTGGAGCGATGATCAAAATTAAGGGGAATGTATTAAAAAATAAGATATTTTGTAGGAGCAACTGTACCAAGAAACTGGCCTCCATGAGCCTCAAATGCTTCTTTAGTTTCGTGAATCGTACGTTAGATCTCTTTGTCACAACTTATATATTTTTAATAAGTTCAATCCAATCCCGCTAAGTCCAAACAAATATCTAAAAATATGCCACAATAATCACATTTGAGCTTATTTTAATTTCCACTCCGATTAAGTATTAAGTATTCTGATTTGATTGTATTCTTGCTAAATCAAATTCAAAATCTGCCTACCTAGCTTCTCGAAATTATCTAGTGAAATTGATGAAAAGAATTGTAGTTATTCGAACTAAACTAAATACCCTAACTAACGAAAATATTTAGTGAAATTGAAAAAACAGAATTGCAGATATTTAAATGCTTCAGTAGATTTTTAGCTACCAACAAAGATCAGTTCTACGAACAACAGCTAAGTTTTGACCGTAGCAAATAGCCAAGTTTTCATTTACTAAATTTGTACTAGGTAGCAGTTGTTTGTACATTTCCCTGCCATCTTCCGATAAGTTATTGGAACACTGTATGTTCTCACAATGTTTTCATGTTTTTGGGCACGATATGCTGTGCCTGCTTAGCCGATGTGCTGACAACATATCATAGAATTTCAGTTGTTCTTTGTCAAAGACGAGTAATGCCTCAATTGCGCATACGACGTGGTGTACACAAACATACGCATGCTTATGCAATGCATTGTTGCTTGCATTGTCTCTCTACTCTGTTTCATTTCTATGCCATTTCCGTTGGCTTTTGGCTTTGTATGATGACGTGCAGCGAGTAGCCGAGAGAGCAAGCAAGCGACGTTGCCGCATTTCACAGCTAATTTCAACGCAAAATTTTTGGATCGTGAGATAAGACCAGCAACAGCGCTGACAATGCCAACAAAAAAAAAATATATATATATAAATATATATATAAGCCAAAGCAGCGAACCCAACGATGACAAGGCTGAAGCGTGGACACGCACTTGGAGTGAGACTTGCTGGTAACGAGTGAAGACTACAGACCGCCCATAAGTCATCCGTTGCTCTGGCCGCTTATGCAAATTTGTGCCAGCTGACAAATGGGACAGCATTTGCACAATGCTTCAACTTGGCTCTTTGGTTTACAGTTTTTATTTTTTATTTTTTGTTTTTTTTTCGAGGGTTTTCATTTTGGTATTTTGTTGTATTTTTTTGGTATGTTTTTCTGCGGGTTTTTGCGCTAGGGCATGTCTATATAAATGTCATTTGTATTTTGTTTTTGTTGGCATCAAACCCATGCTGTGGTAGGGAAAGGGGGGGCAGGGTGACACTATGACTAACGCTTAGCCTGACATGATGATGATAAAGTGCACATTAAAAAATATTTGCCAGCATGCTTTTGTTTTTGTTTCAAATGCCATGCGTTCCGCTTGCATTTTTTTTTTTTTTTGTTTTTTCTTGAAGCGCTAGAGTCGTAATTTATAAGCTCGCCTACTTGCTTTGCTGCTTTTAGGCTCAAAGTATGGCTTTGAATTTTAAAAACTGTAAATAGTTTGGGCCAGCTGAAAATCGATAGGCAGGCGATCGGCGTATGTGTGTGTGTGTGTGTGTGTGTGCGTACCAAGGAGCAGCGAGATGAGCGATAAAAATGGCAGCAAAATAATGCCAATAGGTTTACAAATATAAACAAGTGTGTGTTTATAGAGTATATATGTAATCATTATTATATACTACATAATACGCCATTTAATTCACTTATGCACACACTCACACACACACTGGATCTCCTACACACACACGCACACACGCAAAGCTGCTGTGGCAAAGAGCATTTGGCATTCTTATCAGAATGCTGCAAGCCGCCGCACAAATAAAGTCTTCGCTTTTAATTTTTTTTTTTTTTTGCCAACAGAACAACGCACAGACAGGCGATTGAGATAGTGTGTGTGAGTGTGTGGGTGGAGCGAGAGAGCGAGAGAGTTGTAGTGTAAGCCGGCAAGTGTAAGCGAGCTGGCTGCATTGAGCATTGGCATGACAGAGCGAGATAGACATAACATGCACGCACATAAAATTATTTTCTTCATATAATAAGTGTAATAACTTTCATGTGTCGCCCGCCATTGCTCTAGCCGGTATGTGTGTGTGTGTGTGTGTGTGTGTGTGTGTGCGTCTCACTGTGTCTGTATAAGTGCGCCATAGCACTTAAATGGAATTGAGTGCGGAGCGTGCAGTGCGTTGTCCTCATTTAGTGCTTTTGCACAAATCCCCGACATAAGACAATAAAAAATAAAAAAAAAAATCAAAAAGAATATATATATATATATATATATATAATATTTATGGGAAAAAAAAAGTTGTTATAGTAGTTGAAGTGTAGACAAGTGCCCAGCTTAAACTGCATATACAATATCATATTTAATAGGCGGCTATCCTGCGTATGAATATTGCAAAACGTAAACGTTCGCTTTAAAAAATGTTTTCTTTATAATGGGTGTTTTTTTGCGAGCTATAAAACTTTAAGTTAGCATTACTCTACAAGATGGCCAACGACTTAACAGCTGTCAAGTGATGTACTCTCAGTTTGGTTTGGCAATTAAAGTATTGAAGCCAAATGATCAGCAAGCAGAGCAGACTTTATTAAACGGCCTTTGAAGTCCCCTTATTCTTGAAAGCGTTATGCTGATCATGTCTACATCATAGAAATCGTAGACATAAATTAAGCTGTGTTAGATAAAAAATTTGCCAGCATTAGACCTGCTTCTGTTGCGGTCACTGCTGCACCTAATCAGATGACCAACCTTAGCCACCAACCTCATGCCATCAGCCACAGAAAAATCACGATTGTGAGAAGCTCAATTTTTTCTCTCCAAATGATATCTAAATTCAATTTTAAACATAAGCGCGATATCTCAACGTTTAAGATAAGCGTAACTTTATCTAACTTCACAACCTTAGTTAGTGCGTCTTTCTGGCCCATACACACAGTAGTGCATGAATTTATAAAAAAAAACCTAAAGCCAGTAATAATACTAATTCTGTGACTAATATCAACTCAAAAGACTAATTTCTACAATTTCTATCACGTACCGAAATGTTCGTGGACTTCTTTTCAAACTAAGTAGACTTTATACTAGTAGCGTAGATTTTAATTCTGGTGTTATTGCCTTTTTGAAACCTGTCATCAGTTATTAATTCTAAGATCCTTACTAACTCCTTTACAAACTAAAGACTCGACCGATCTACCGGCTGTAAAATTATTAATATAATCTCATTTGCTCTCTCTTAACTTTCCCACAGATATTGAATTTATAGCTGTAAAAATAAATTTAAACAATTTCATAAATTACTTAAGCTGTCATATGTACCACCCTGTTCTGACTTGAGTGTATATATGAAGCATCTCGTTGCCATTCGTATGATGTCTGATCTTGTCCGTACTCAGGATCAAATTGTTGTTTTAGATGACTTTAACCTATCCACTCTATCGTGGCTTAGTTCTATGAGCTCCAACTATCTTTTTCCTGCAAGCCATCATGTCAGTCGTCATCCGTCGAGTTTTACCATCGCAACTTTTCATGTGTATCTTAAGTTAATCGCTGCGTTTCCTTAAGCTTCAAAACTTTGTTGTCTTCTCCGTATATGCTTTATATCAATGCTCTTTTGAATCTTTTGAAATCCCTGCTAATTAGCTTTATTACAAAATTCACACTTTCAAAATCATTCGAGAAAGCTGATTGGAAAAAAATTATTTGAATTGTGGAAGTAAAAATTTTTAAATGGAAATTGTTTATGGGAAGTAGTAGTAGCTGCATCCACAGCCATTATAAAAATAGGTTGAGAAGCAAAATATAAAAATCTTAAAAATCAAAATGAACTGGAAAATCTGAACAGTTTCAGTATCAAAATTGGAAATAGCGTATCGAAGCGATACACTTGGTATTCATAAAATAAATTATTTATTTGTATGAAAACGTAAGAATGTAAAGCTGCATTAAATGTCAATTATGTTCAATCGTTTCTTGAATATCATCTCAATCACATTACGACGTTTGGTTAAATTTTGAATATTTCCCTGTGCACATGTGCTATGTAAATTGAATACTTGTGCATCTGAGATAGAAGGGGGTTGGCAGTGCTGGTGCAGGCCTGGGCCTGCGTCGAGTCCGGTATGTAGCAGCGTCTGCCGTGGGAGCCGATCTTAAATTAAGTGACTGTCACTGTTTTACTTACCTATTCTCATTCTAAATGAGTTTTTCCTTTAAATGGATTACTTGCGAAGGATTGCAAACTTGAGCCTTTACTGACTTTCCTAAAAAATTGTAGTAAATTATGCAACTTTCCAAAAGTTTTCCTCAACTTAAAAGAAGTTATATTTGTCCTATTATTTATTATAGCAACATAAGAACTTCTCAAGTTAAAAAAATTAATTCGAATTTTTGAAATTCAACGTTACTTACGTTTTCAATGCTTTGGCAGAGCCAAACAAACGATTTCCAGACTTAAGAGTATTTTGCAAAAATGAAACAAAACGCAAAACTAGAATATTCAATACATAAACTAGGGCAAGGTATGCATGCAAAAGTACAAGACGACAGACAGCAGTGGTTGAGAGACAGGGGTGAGTGGGGCCCCAAGAAAAAAAAAAGTAGTTCTTGGCAGGTAGCATGGTCTAATTAACAAGGAAGCAGGCAAGCAAAAGCAAGTGCCTTGCCATGCAACAATCGAAAAATGCTCAAAGAAACCATAAAAATTACCAAGTCAGTTGAGGCAAAGCCAGTAGAAGAACTACAGCAAAAAAAAAAAAAAGAAAAGGACACAGATAGAATGGGGTCTTAGGGCCAAAATGGCGCTTGGCCGACTAAATCAACGAAAGGAAACGCTTTGTTGCTGCTGTGCTGCTTGTTGTTGTTGTTGTTATTGTCTTTTGCATTCTAATAAATTGTGACCTACTCTGGCCCAACAAACGAACCGAACTCAAAACTGAACTCGTCGTCATTTGAGCTGAGGGTCGTCGTTGGGGCAGCAGCAACAGCAGCAGCAGCAGGGGTGAGGATTTGCTGCTTGCTTACAAATAAACCAAACAATGGCGGATACAATTCATACGCCATGTGTTCGTTCAGGTTGGGGCTTCTTTTGTTGCAATTGTTGCAGTTGCTTGCAACAAATTTTGTTGTTGTTTGTTGACCGCTATTCGCTGTTGCGGCAAATATTGGCAATGACAATATACAAAACTCTAGCTGCACGTAAATAGCATGTCGACAATGATAATGATGATGATGATGATGGCGCTGATAATGATTATTATTACAATATATTATTATAGCCCATTATTCAAATGCATTCATTCAGACAAATCGTCATTTGTAACAAGGCTTTTGTTGCAAATTGCACGAGCTCTATTATAAAATTATGCACAATTATTTTGGCCATGGCTTTTTGTGTTTTTTTTCTGTTTTTTTTTTTGTGCGGTACAAATAAGCCAACTTAATGAGGCCAATAACAAAGGTATTATACAGCTTTTAACCACAATAATTTTTGCCACGTTTATTAAAATCATTTTGACTTGTACAAACTGGGCCAAGTTAGGGTTACTTGTATTTGATAATTTCAAATGGCGACAAGTGGCAAAAATTATACATTTTCACAGCACTTATGACATATATAGGGGTGTTTTTTTAGAGGTATAGAACTGAAAATTGCAGTAAAAAAGCGTTGGATTATTCGATTGACATTCGATTTATTTATACGAAAGATAGATAATCTTGTGGGCCTTATATTTTAAATATGATTTCTGGCATATGAGCCCCGAATGTAGTCCAATATGAACGTGCAATTTTCGTTGACTTTTTCCAATATTTGTGGCCGTATATCGGCAATAACACGGCGAATATTGTCTGCCAAATGGTGAACTTTTGCACAACTTAAATTCAATTCAAGTTTACTAATTTATTCAAATCAAACATTAGATGTTTTTTGCAATTGGTTGAAGGCTTTCTAGTAAATTCAATAATAGTAGAAATTTATTGGAAAACATTTTTTTTTTTATTCCAAAAACTTAAATAATTATGATTTCTGGCGAGAAATGTATGCTATTTGGAAACTACTAAATTGACAGTGCTATCTGTATGCAGTCCAATTGCAATTTCTTGGAGTTGATATACGTTTTATTCGATGCTGTTGACCTTAACCTTCTAAAGTATAAATGGCACATTTCATCAATATAATAACTTCGTTATTGTTTACAACAGGAAACATGTAATCTTCGACCTCTAGCACTAACATATTGTACATGCAATTATATATTGCACGATAGACTAGTTATTTTCAAAAATTTTTTATAGAGAACTCGTTGAATATTATTATCGTTATCGAGCTACAGCCGACCTCACGGCTTCTTTAGAAGGTCAAACTAAGTGAAGAACTCGCAGCTTTGATTTTAGTATTTTTTTTTTGGAATCCCTATTTTACGAGGCGGGAAACCAATCTCTGCGCACAATCATTTATTGTCCCAACGACAATCGTTGCTGACATAAGCTTAAATGGTAGATGATGCCAAGATAGTTACCCAGTTGCAGCCATATGGAGGCTGTGCGTCAACATGCATCATTTGAGACAGCGATTGCTTTGTCTGCCGTTAAATCAATTAGTTTATGAAAACTTCTTTGTAATAGAATAATAATCTAATCATTGCTCTAAAAAGCTCAAGCACTGCAAATAAGATCTCACTGATTTTAGGAAACGAAGAGAGCTAAGCAATACCAAATTACTGCTCGATATAAGTTTTGGAACGGAATGATATGGGGTTTATGCCAGACAAAGTATTTAAGTTCGATGCTGCGAATGAGCAAGCTGTTACAAACTACAGATTCGCCACAAAGTTTGATTGAGCTTGATTATGAGTCAATAGCGAAAATATTGTTTGGGTGAACAGAATAGTTTGCTTGAATAAAAATTACAAACGAATCAGCTATTTCAGTTTTGTTGAAAGATAGCGATGCTGGAAATAAGAAACATTTGCGTTTAGAATTAACAAAAGAATCAAATTACTGATGAGGTAATTTTTCTGTTAGGAATATCAAGTTTAATAAACAAAAAAATTGTGATATGAAGGCTTGGAGAGCAGAGTTTTTTGATATATAAATTTTTAACACAAAAAACTATATACATGAAGCTTCAATTAATAATTCAATGTTTACCGGCTGCATATAGCATCCAATTGACTTGACTGCAAGCGAATATACAATAAGACAGACACACACATATCTTTAGCTCAAAAAATCCAATCACTTGCTTTTACTTATTTAAGCCTTTCAATCACAGCCTTTTTGCAACGACTCGATGTCTCAACGTTTCACTTTATCTCTTTGCCGTCAACGTTTTCTTTGTTTTTTTTTTTGCTTATCTTTGCTTGGGGCCACTTCAATTTCCATTTCCATAAATATTTTCCTCTACTTTTACGCCATTTCATTGCTCCGTAGCATTCCTAATTGCTCTTATTACGCTCAGTGCAGCTCAAAAGCGAATCACTGTGGCGCTCTGTAGCCGCCGCCTTTGGTAAATCTCAAATGTATATAGCCTGTCTGTCATATAATATATATATGTGTATATATATACCTATGCTTATAATAACAATTTCACTGCAATTTCATGTCTGCAGTCAAAGTCGTCTCTTGCCAAACATCAGACAATTTCCGAGCCATTCTTTTCCGGATCTCTGGTTCCCAATCCGACACACACAGGCATAGGGCGGCACGCGTTCAGTGGTAACGGCAACGTTTCATTTTATTTCGCTGTCAAACAGCCGCCCGCCATTGCTGCCACGCCCAGCAACAGCCCATACGCCTTTTGTTGCTTGTTTCATTGTTTTTTGGTGCTTTTTTTTTGTTGCCTTAATGCTTGTTATTGCATACTTTCGGGAGCGCCATGTGCGGCCCCAAGTATTTTTGCGCCATTTTATGTTGCTTGTTTATAGTGCAGTTACTTGCTTGTGTGTGTGTGTGTGTGCTCGTGTGTGTGAAATTATGCCCGCCCCCTGTTTTCACTTTGACTTTCACAGGACACGTGTATCCTATGTGTTCACACAGAGCCTGACGACATTTCATTAACTGTAGTTTCCAGACAGTTTCTGATCGCATGCACATTTATTTTATTTTTTTTTTGCGTTTTTTGTTTTTTCAATTGTCTCATTCAAGTGAGCCCAATTATCGGTGGCCTAGAGTTGCGTTTACGGTTCTGTGACCAGCACCGATGTGCTGCATCCTTTTGCAACACGCGACACGCTCATTAAATATGCAAAACTATTCTTTTTCCATATATTGATTGCACTTGTCACTCACTTTTGAGTTTTTTGTTTTAAATAAGTATTTATTCTTGGGATGCTTAACTTTTTAAGATAAATTTTTTCCATAATGTTGATAGCGTAGTCGCCTTTAAGCACGCAGATCGCTGGCAAGATTCCGCCAAGTCTGGCACTGACATGGCTAGCAAATAGATGGATGCGAATTGCCTACATAAATCTGTAATAATTAAAGACACTGCCGCTCGGGATCGGCTACAAACTCCTTGTTCTTCACATAGCGCTTCAGAGATATATATCCATGCTCCGCCTTTGGCGCTATGATATCATAGACCTGTTTACTGTCATCCATTTGGCTAGGTTTATTTATTGTATCTTCTCATATAAAAACTAACAATAAGTTTAAAAATCTACGTTTTGTTCAGTTTTGTTTTCAAACTGATCTGCGATTAAATGTGCCTCAAACTGCATTCGCTGGGTTGGTAGGTCCTGTCGGCAAAGACGGCATCGAACTGCGTGAGACCGCTCGCTAGGTGATTAGAATGCGAGCAAAGCTTGCTTAGTTAGTTTTCCTTGAGTTCCGTAATTGATTTCATAACTAGTGGAATGTTTAAGTCTCTTTACTTCATTTACTTCATTTCGAACGTACCAGGATGCCCCAGTGATGGTTCTCAGAAACTTTGATTGTGCTCGCTGTATGATGTCAGTGTTGCTGTTGCTGGCATTCCCCCTATAGTTGCGAGCCGTAGGCCCAGATTGCTTTCAATACACAATTGTAGAGTAGCAACTTGTGGTCCAGTGTCACCTATTATCTTAATTCAAAACGCGTTTTATTTATACGATCATGAAAGTCAGCATTAGCATTTATCGCTCCAAAGATACATTTAAGGAATTTTCTATCGTATGCTACTACAACGAAGAGATGAAGTCCTACTCTTAAATTTCTTATTGAGGCCTTCGAAAAAACTCAATGAAAACTCTCATTTTTCGCAGAACACGTCTGTGTAATCAAACCGTGGTAACTTATATAATATTTCAAATAGAACTGCGTTTTTAATGTACAAAAGCAGACAAAAGTATTTTGAGTAAACCTTTTATATGTCCTACTTGGCACTAGTGGTTTTTTTTAGTTCTTCTTGGGAAAATAACTCTTCTAGTGTATCATATCTGAGTACTCTTGCCATAGATACAGCGTAAATTGGCGGAATTACCCGCAATATGGCTCAGGCAAATCAGTGTACTGCTCTACTGCTTGTTGAACATAGAGCTTTCAATACAGATCAAAATCGTATAGAGTAGAGAGCATAAGTATTATTTGCCCAGCACTGGCATAGTTAGCAATTTGACGCTATGTACGTAGGAAAATCTATTTTAATTAAAGATACCGCCGTTCGTATTTGGCTATAAACTGTAGGCCCCTGCTCCCTTCGTACAAATTTTAATAGAGGTATTCGTAGGCCCAGCCCGGTAGGTGAAATTTTTATATGACATTTGATATACACCGTTGTACATCTGGGGCTGGCTAGCAACTTGCATATACAATGTGAAAGTTGAGCTTAAAATTAAACAATATTAAAACTAGGGAACCTTAAATTACAACGTGGGAAATATAAAACTAACTAATACGTTTCCTTAGACTTGTGGAGAAAATTCCATGCGGAATCTCAAGTTAAGACACAAACTGTGCAAATGAGCAAAGAAACAAAACAGTCAAAAAAGTTCTGAAAACTTGGTTAGATTCGGTTGGCCAAAACATCCGTGAGAGATATTGCATAAAATTACTAATATTGATTGACAGTTTGAAAAGTTAACTGCAGCTATACATATTAGATGTGGGGTAATATCATAAAAGACTTAAGTCGTCAGCAGAGTTATAATATTATTGTAAGTGGCGCGACGATTCTAGTTGAATCTTGGTCTGCCTTTTTACTCCATTCTACACGATATAGAGCTAGCATTCTGCAGTTTCTGCTTCACATGTCTATCCAACGAGCAGTTGGACGATCTCTTCTTCATCTTGCTTCGGATGTGTTTCGGAAGTCTTTTCAAATTGAACTATTGGAGTGTATTCTTTGGGTATGAGCAGCCCACTGCAGTTGCTTGAGATTGATACTTTTGCTGATTGCTGGTTCACCTAGTGCTTACGCGCATTCGCTGTTATATCAAAGGCGATAGGAACCATCGTTTCTTTGCACGGAACCAAGTATACGGCGAAGCAGAATATTTACAAAAAAAAAAAAAAAATATAAAGTTAATTAAAATATTTTATTTTTACATAACTTTTAAACAACTTTATATAATACAATAGTATTAGTTGATAGCAGTCGTTCAAGTTTTAACTCAAAATGATTTGCCTTGCAGTGGCGTACCACAAAATAGAGCCTCTCGCTAAATTCGCGCCACTACAATCTACTGCTTAAAGCTGTTCAACATGTTTCGCTCTGCCAAAATCATAGCAGTCCTAAGGTTCGCATACCGAACGCACCCCTAAAATTTTCAAATTTTTATTTTTAATATTTTACAATTAATGTAATGTTTTAAATCAATTTTTTTTTCTAGAAAATTTATTTTTGTGTAAGCGAAATATTATTTAAAATGTTACAAAAAAAATTGAGGCAAATATAATTTATTAAGTTAATTAATATTTGCCAATGGGCAATATATATAAATTCAAATAAAGTGACTGTGAGCTTTATGTTCAATTCTTTGCAAATTACATTATTTGAATTTCTTTATTAATAAAAATAAAAATAATAACAAAAAGGCGGTGATCGTACTTAAACATACTACTTAAACACATTATCATATGGCGCAGCCCCGTCTTCCCAGGATTTTTGATGCCACTAACTCTAATATTTTGCCAACAATTAATGGGATGTTGTCAACCATGTGCATCAACCTGGGGACCACCGCCGACAAGAGTGTTTGTCAATTTCCTTATATACTCTATAAATGTGCGAAAGTAAGTTGTGAATTATAAGCACTAAAAAATAGAACTGACAATCACAGCAAAGTAATCACACTTATGCACAAAACAGAAGAAGCAGATTTTATATCTAATTTGTTTTTGTTTATCGAATTTAGGGAAACATAAGACCTCAAAATTTACAATGTTAACATTGAAAATATTGAATTAAGGCGAGGAAAATGTAAAATAAAACTAGTCGCTGGCCTGATGAATGATTTTTTTTTATAGATACGCAACGTCTCTCAACTGAGGCTGAATAGAAACTTGAGTTTACAATGTAAAAGTTGGAAACAGGGAAAAATAACATAAAATTTTAAACGTTTTTGAACAAATGTGCCAAAAGATAATATTTCGCGGAAGATGAAAGATGGCAAAGATTTAGCAATATCAAAATGAGCTCCGATGCTGAAAGAGCTAGATTGAATGGACTGTTAAGAGAGAAACTCGTACAGGCTATTATAGTTTCAGCCCAAGACGCAAAATGGTTCATGTGAAGCATAATTAGATCCACAAAATCGTAATACTAGAGGTCAAATACTGCTAGTTATTCTGGAATGAAAAACAAAACTTACGTTTGAGTGAAAAAGTCCCAGGTCAGGCAATTGTATAAGGCAAAGTCTACAAGAGTTTGGTGGCAGTCGAATGTTAAGATACCATTTGAAACCCCGAAGGGAAAAATTAAAAATCTGTCTGTCTAGACTTAATTAATTCCTGATACATTCCCAAATTGCACCTACGAGTGAAACATATAGCAGTTTAGTTTTATAAGCGCCACTAAACTTCTTGGGCGCATATGTTTCCCCTGTCCTGAAAATGTGCCCTCTTTATTTTGGAAGAAAACGAACTTAATTAAAAACCAAATGCTTGTCTTTTTTCAACTGTATTATTTTTGCACTTAATATGCGTTTGAGATTTTTAAAGAAGTTGTAAAATATTTCGTAACTCTTCTAGCAATATGCGTCATCACAAATATTCCCTTTCTATCTCTAATTGGATCCTTATTGCACTCAGATATAACACACACACACACACACACACAAACACAAATTAAGCTGTCTTACACACACACTGAGGGATTCACCACACTTGGCTTGCCAATTAGCAAGGATTAAGCAGCTAGTGTAGGGATACATGATGTTGCATATGTAATATACAGTAGGTTCCAAACGTCTTTGTCTCTGCTATTTACTTACCTGCTGCTAGCAGAGCAAGTCAGTAAAGTTAACTTTGTAGTTTACTTGTACGAGGGTTGTTTCAATAATAGCGGATTGTGTAATAATCAAAAATTAATTAAGAGAAATGTTAATAGAAACAAGTGAGATGCTCGTGAAAGGAGATCTACTCTGTAGGTGATTTATCTTTAAGTAATAAGGCGTTCCACGTTAAATGAAAAACAATTGAGAAATATTCGATACATTAGGGCGTTTTCTATTAATTAATTTTTTAATTTTGGCTATTCTTTAGGCTTACCATTTCGCGCTCGCCTTCTCTTATACAAATTTTCTTATTTTTCGCTACTTTAGGAGACGCAAGATCTAAAAAAATTTAAGCAATATTTCTTTTATGTCAGAAATGAAAAATATTAGCAAGTTTTACCGGTAAATGGCCAATAAGTTGCAATGAGCGCTACAACACTGAGAAAGCCGAAATGGAGCTTTTGGGGCTCATCAAGGGTTTAAGTAGCTTCAAGCCAACTGTTCAGAGTTAAATCAGAAGTTTTTGTTTGAGTTATTTTTGAGATGATATTCTAAAGGTGTAATGGCCAGCACTACAGAGTTTAAGATACAGTGTTTGAGATACACTATTTGAGATACAGTGTTTGAGATACATTTGAGATGAAATTCTACAGATATGATGGCCACCACTACAGAGTTTAAGATACAGTGTTTGAGATAAAGTTTTGAGACACAGTGTTTGAGATACATTTGAGATGAAATTCTACATATAATGGCCAGCACTACAGAGTTTAAGATACAGTGTTTGAGATACACTTGAGATGAAATTCTACAGATATAATGGGCAGCGGTACAGCGTACACGCTTTCTTATTTAATATTTGGTAGTACGACTTTTGGAGAGGTACTGATACGGTGACCTAGCAATGACTTTGCTAGCAAAAATATTCCCATAATTTAGTTAGAAAAACTATTAGTTTTTATTTCCTACAAGTAAACATTTAGAACCTTCTGTTTCGAAACAGCCATTACTTAGGCTGCAGCAGTAGATGAAACAAGCCGACGACTGAAATCATTCCATTTTCAAGAGTTTAAACTATTTGTATTAATTCTTGTCGAGAGCAGTTTTATACGAATTCCGAACAGCTGGGTATGGTATTTTATGCAAATAAAAATAATTTAAAGAAAAGAAAACACTATAAGATTCTTTTTTAGAAATAACATAACTAAGATTGTGATTCATACAACTAAAACAAATTTATTAGTCTTGACTTGATGTGATACCTCAAAGACGAAGCATGGAGGCCAGAACGCTCTTTGTCTACGACACTGAAATACCACGACTTATCGGTTGGAGCATATTCACCATAAGCTTTTTTTATTAAAAGCTTTTCGAAGGGAACAGCGACCTACACCTTACAGCTGAGTCCCAAGAGCTAATACAGTCTTATAAATAATAAATTATCTATACTCCTTCTAGGAGCTTAAGGTTTCAGACTTTACACATGCATGGAATATTTTCATCATCTTCGCGTTGTTATATTTATGTTCCCTGCTCGCCATATATTACGCGGCCAAACAAGAAGTCTCTAATCGTATCTTTTTTGGCTTCAACATCCGTAGATAAGACATTACCTAGATAGATGAAATTGCTGACATCAACGATTGCTTAGCCTCTAAATCGAACAGCTATATTGTTGACAGTTTTGACACGTACTGCTTCTGTATTAGGCCTTCTTTTGAAGATTCTAAAAAGAGCTGATCCAATTTTGACTGCATATGTTGTTTGGAATGCAAGAGTAGGACTATGTCGTTAGCAAACTCAAGATGCTCGAGATTGTGACCCATTCTCCACGTAATGTCACGATTCCCAGAATCACAAATCTCCACTACCCAATCCAGCACAACTATGAACTGAAGTGAAGAGACCACTTAGAATTGCTTAACGCCAGACTTTTCCTTAGAGATTTACTTAGTCATTTACTAGCTATGCCAGTGCTAGGCATACTACTGCGAATATTGCAAATTTTTCGGGCAACCCTCAACGCAGTCAAGTAGCAAGTGGTAGTACCATAATCAGCTGTCAACTGACAAAAGTGCATTGCCAGAGTCATAAAATTTACTTGGCAATCCGAAGTGCTTGTCGCACTGGCAAACATTTGAATTCGAGTTTATGTAGCTTCAGCTTCACTTGCAGAGCCCGGATATGCTATAGAGCTGAATCCATTGCCGGCTGCTGCATGTTGCATTATGCAGACTTGATATGTAGCATGCAGCCATGCTCTTTGTTGGCATTTGGGGTGGTACTGCAAAATACAAGGATTTGGCATCATTTTATGTCGCATGCAAAATTGCGTGACATTTTTAGTTGGCAGCACTTGATAAAGTGCTTACTTCAGATGAGAAAATTATAGCATTATGTATGTACAAGTGTCATAAAAAGCAAGCAATCCAATTTGTACATTTGCTAACTAATCCTTGACTTATTATTGATGAGCTGCAGCTGTTTACATGTAGATTATATGTAGAAATATAATATGCATAAGTAAGAGATTTGCTGTACAGTACGGGTTTTGGCATTTTATTAAGACATTAACAAAAAACCAAACTCATTCCTTTTCAATATCTGCATATATAGCATATACTTATCGCAAACAGTAGCCTACATACAAGGTATATACGTAAACTCATATGCAGATAGCAGCCAGCAACTGTCAAATTGAAGCAAAAAAAGTAAATAAAACCAAAGCTGCAGATGAAGTTGGCAGGGCCACCAGATATAACGCACCGCACATTTCCGTTTCCTCAGGGTTAATTTATTATTAATGAAATACTCGCTGGCAAGCAGTTGCTCTCGGTGTGTGTGTGTGTGCGCCTCTGCAGTCCCAACTTTGGCGCTTGTTTGCACTTTGCACTCAACCATACAGCAGTCGTACACCTTCAATACACTGAAACACATACTCGCACATGCCTGCGAGTTGATTATATTTAAGGCAATTGTTTTGGCTTTAAAAGGGCACTCACACACACACACACACACACACACACTGCTGTACTTGCAATACCCTCTTTCCTCCTTCTGCTCTCTCTCTCTCTCTCACTCACCACTCCGTTGACCTATTGACTTTAACACCCCCAAAAGACGGCAAAACGGCAAAATAAATACTTACATACGATAAAATGTAAAGGCCAAAAAGTAACAGCAATCCGAATGGACCACCAGCATTCGAAACACACAAAAGGCACTTACCGTGCGTTGGGCCAAAAATTTGGCGGATTTGGTGGGGCCAAAATGGTGTTGCTGCAGACCGTTGTGGGCAATGCCAAAAGGCGCTCAAAGTAAAAGTACAAAATGAAAACACTTAAGCGCAATCGGTGAAAATTTTTGGACTTTTCTTAAGCATTATTTGTTGCAACACTGTGAGAAATAGTTGTGTGCTTAATGGCTGGGTCTAGGGGTGGATTATTAAACGATTTTTATTTTACTTTTTTGTTACATTATCTTCCCTTGACTATGCTTATCATCTTTACAAAGGCTGTGAAATCTTTATTCACGTTTGTTCGTAAGAAACTGAAACCAACTACAGTGTATAGTCGTTTGCTAGCGGCGGTATCTTTGATAGCGATCTACTATACTTGAGCAAATCCCGTCTTTTTATTTGCTAGCCATGCCAGTGCTGGACAAATTTCAACTGGCAAATCAAACCAGCATTCTTCCAATTCCTCCGAGGCGAGTGCGTTACCACTACGCTATCGAGGACCCTACATAAGATACTTTTTTTAAATAATCAAACTTCCTACTTCAATCTATAAGATACGTGTTAACTTCAGCTTGTCGAATGTAACAATTTGCGCTGATTAGAAGACACAACAGACAATTAGGGCAATAATTTGAATTATTGTTATAAAATTAAAAAAATAAACAAACTAATTGCAATTTGCTCTTTTGTCAATCCGTGTAAACTATGTGAAATGCACTTAAGAACTAAATCGTCGCCAACATCTTTATTTTAAATATAGTTCGGCTTACAAAAAAAGCATAAACACAAAGCTCACTTCCAATAAAAATATTCATTCATCATTAAAAATATTTAAATAATATTTCAAGTGCATATCATTTACAATTTTCAATATGGCAGAAATTATTCTCCCCTGAACAAAACTAATGACAAGTAGCATCTCATCGTATCTTTTTTGGCTCCAACATCTATAGATAAGACATTACCTTGATAGGTACGCCAGACTTTTACTTAGAGATTTACTCATAAAAAAAAAAAATTATGACGGGTTAATAGTCAAGCTCAGGGGCACAATAGACCCATGGGGGCCACAGTGCTGAAGGCCCACCCTCGTACAATAGTCCTGCTCGTCGAATCTTTCAATATCAAAAAATTTTCGCTCATTATAAGACAGAAAATAAAAGTTGCAACAAAAAGTAAGCAATAAAATATATAAGGAAATTACCTCAATTATTTATTATAAAATAAAAAATATAAACAAAGCATTTTCGTTACGTTCTCTTACGTTCTGTTTATGGATCCTGAAGTGTATAACCTATAAAAGCAGAACAATTAAACCAATTTGTCAGAATTAATACTGCTATCCTAACACTACGAGTTGGCCAATCTTTCCAACGTACTATGAGTCGCTCAGTTCTAGTTTCAAGTATCGAGTCCACTCTATTCTAACTTCACATAAGCCCGACAAGATGTAGATGATCTAATCTAATAGTGCAAAATATTACAAAAAATCTGCCTAAAAATTTTGCTGCTAAATTTATACCCCTTGCTACGCTGCAATCGCTCCTGCAAATATCTCTATTAATAGTTGTTCGTAGAGAACAGCCACCAATAGTTTATAGCCGAATCCGTAGGGAAGGTATCTTTTGTTAATATGATTTTACTTCGACAAATAGCGCCAGAAATGCTAGTGCTAGGCAAACGCACCAGTGCTGCATCCAACTACCCCAAACTTTGTTTTAGGAGGCGAGTACAATACCACTAAGCGGCCGAGGATCTTTTAAAACAGAATGAGATATGCCCGATTTAATAAAGGCATAATTAAGTGCAAAAAATTAAATATTTTTCATTTACTGATACATTTTAGTAACTTGGTGCTTGCTCACTTAGTACTTCAATTCTAGAATAAGAGGTATCGATAAATTTTTAATATAAATAAATGAAGCTAGCAGGCCCCCTAGACAAAGGGCGGACCTTACATATATCAGTGTAATCTATAGTAAAATAATATCGATAAAATCTAACAAGTAGAAGACAATTCAATTTAAAAACAATGCGTCTGCCAGATACAACATATATAGATGAGATAAAAATTGTATCGTGGTATAAAAATCTTTCCTAACGCCTAATGGAATTGTAGAGTTAAGTGATTTTTAAGAAGTATTTTAAACTGTCAATATAGCTCGATACTTTGTGGTTGTATATTTCGAAAATTAACTATTAAAACTCACATGGGAAATCTTTTTTTTTTTTTAGAACTAACTTCCCACCGACTTTGGAGCTCAAATGTTCAGTAATAAAAAACTTTTCTAAACACAAAAAAAAAAAAATACCAAATTATTGTCTAGGGAATAAAAAGATGAATGAATAGGTGTTACTCCATGCCAAACTGTTGCCAATTTTACGACTGAAACGTTGAACGTCATTGACAAGCTCATCAAAACACGGTTACATGATTTCCGGTTGCCCAACTTCCACTCAATGGTCAATAAAATTGTGGTTTTCGATTTGACTTTTATTTTTTTCGAAACATGTGCTCTATGCTTTATTATGCGTCTGAAGTTGCAGAAGTTCTCCATTTCTTGTTACATGGTGGAGGAGGGTACATCAGAGAAAATACAAAAAAGTGAAACAAACAACTTTTGGAAGGATCGTAAATTCTGGCAAATAAAATAGCAATAAAACAGGTATTATTGCTGTATGTTAGTACATTTTGCAATTATATGATTACTTTAAACATAAAAAAATAAACAAGAAATTTATTAGCCAAACAAGCATGGAGCAACACCTATGCACCGCACACAAGTCCTCTTACATATATGGCCGCCATTTTGATTGACTTGCGTGTGTAAGTTCTTTCAGATATGGAAACATACACCCCCCATTTCTGCCACACTTAAGTTGACCTCTGTAATATAAAATAAAGTTAAAAAATTTAATTTAGGCTTTTAATTTAATTTAATTTTAATTTGTTCCCTTTCACAATGCGGACATCGGTCCAAAGGCGCAGCACGCAGATATCTCTATTAATAACTGAACAAAGAGAGCAGGGACCTACAGTTTATAGCCGAATCTCAAGGGCGTAGTCTTTAATTAATTGACATTTACTTGGAGCAAAAGCTTAAATTTATTTGCTAGCTTTGCCAGTGCTAGACAAATGCACCAGTGCTGCGGTGTGGAATCGAAACACCGACGCTAGCATCACGCTACCAAGGTCCACAGATTTATACATAAAACTTTGGCCAAATTATTATTATTATTATACAAAATGATATACATATTTTTTGTTCCCTTATTATTTTCCATTTGCCAGCTTAGAGCCTCTACGAAGGCAGAGTTTCCACCGAACTACGTTTTGTGCCGTCTGCTTAGCGGTATTCCACGACGAGCTGATCTTAAAGAACGGTTCGTCTCCAAGTTGCTTTTGGCCGTCCTGTTCGTCTGTTTCCTTTAGGGTTACAGTCTAGTGCCATTCGGACAATGCTTCCTGGGGGCTTTCTGAGAGCAGTTCCATTTTCTCTTTGTGATTTGAAGGTGAATAGGGGAACCAACTGTAGCGCCCCACAGCTCTGCATTTGACATTCTGTTTGGTCAGAATATTCCGCATATAATTCTCTGGCATTTGTTGCTGAAGACTTGCAGTCTCTCTGTCATCTTTTTGATAGTGAGCCAAGTCTCACTACCATATAGTAGTATGGACTTTACACACGCATTGTAGATCCGGAGCTTTGTTCTCTCTGCTTATTTGTTTGTGGCCCCAGATGCGGTAGAGTCTTCCAAATGCTGATTGGGCCTTGGCCAGTCGGCTTGTCACGTCATCATCCACGCTGCCATTGTTGACGATGATGGTATGGGAAACTAGTGACGAACTCAATTGCGTTCCTATAGATGGTAATGCTCCCTGGAATAGTTGAAGCGCATTGCCTCAGTCTTGGCTACGTTTATTTCAAGTCTAGACGAGGTCATTAGTTTTGCTCTGGATGTCACAGCACCTACGAGAGTTTAGACAGATATCGTCTGTGTCATCCAGGTTCTCAAGGTGGCTGAAACTGCATGTAATTCCACGCTTGAGATTGCATACTTCTTACTCCGATGGTCGTCTTTCTTGGCAAGCTTTACAATGATTCCGCACTTCCAAGAATTTGGTACCATCTCGCTTTCCCATAAGCGGTTTCAACATTTCAGCCATCGGCTGCGTATCAACTTGTAGAAGTTCAGCTGGTATGTTCCAGTCTTCTCCAGCTGCTCTGTTGTTCTTCAGCTTTTTTATTGCATTCCCGATTTCTGCTACAGATGAAGGCGAAGATGATGTCCCGATGCTTCCACTTGATGCAGCAACGTTGCGGAAGTCTGTAGCCTCAATTGTTGTTGTCGTGTGGCTGATTTCCTTGCAGTGTTGCTGCCAGCTCCGAATTTATGCATCATTGGATGTGAGCTTGCCTGCCAGATCTCTGATAGTTTGTTGTTCTAGCTGTTTCGGTGCACCAGGTATAGTTTGGGCTTCCGAAACAGAGGGGATTTGGCAGGCCGGGCCTGCGTCGATCCGGTGTGAAGGACCGACTGCCGTGGGCATCGATCGCTGATAGGTTGGGGCTGTTTGTTGTATCTGCCAGGCTTTTTTGTATTTAGTTGCAGTAACTTAAGTCTTTCCTAGAAACGTTCTGGAACTGCCGTAGCAGCTTAACTTAATAGACATTTAAAAAGTTCGTTACTTATGAAAAATTTTAAGTAAAAGTCTCAAATTCAACAGCAACATTTAAACTAAGCCGCTGCACTCATATTAACTAAGTTAGTATAATTTTATTTTTTTCCACTAAAGTTTGAACTTCAAAGTGCTTTGATTTTTTAATTTTTATTTTGCTTAGTGTATGTGTATAGGGGGGAGGTGGAAAGGACATACAGCCTCGAGGCGTGCGGTTGTTGTTTGTGTAGCTTTCAATGCGCCTTTTTTTATTGAAATTACTTGACCTTTTTTTTTTGTTTTTCATTTTCTTATGGAACGGCTGCTCGCGCTTTTAATTTATTATTATTTTCTTAACCGCGTAGAGCTTTACCATTGCTTCATTTTGTTTTTATTTTATTTCTAAGGATTTCATTTTGAATTTTTTTTTGGCTTTGCTTTGTTTTGTTTCATTTTTTTTGTTTTTCCTGTAGAAGCGCCGTCGTCGCCGTCGTCGTCGTCTTCTGCAATCTCCAAACGATTCCGACAGGCAGAAAAAGAAATGTTAAATTGCAAAAAATAAATCTTAAAATTGACTTTCGGCGGGCCCAGCTTGTTGTTACCTTTGGGGAAGCAACTGTTTTGTTGTTGTTGTCCCCCATCCCCCTCCACACCAACGACCCACCCAACTGTTTGTTACCTTTTTACAAACTGTCGCCTTTTTGAGTTGTTGTTGACAGCGTGAAAATCGAGATAAATGTGTTTTGCGGTTAAAGACCAGTTTATTTAATTTTAAAGAAACAACAAAAGCACAAGATGGCGCACATAGTGGGTGGAGCATCAGGAGCTGTGGAAAAGCAATGCCAAAGCAGAGCAAAGCAAAGCAAAAGATGCGATAAAAAGGTAGCAAATGTTAACCACAAAAAGGGCAAATGCAAACAACGTTGGGCATACGTAAATTTATATTTCAGATACAAATCTTTAAGTTTGCTTTTGACACTTGTCTTGTTGTGGCGCCACAACCCAACGTGGCACTCCACCCAAGCACTGTTCGTTTCTTCAACGGGCACGTATGTTTCCCCTGCATCGCTCTCTTACTTTTGTATTATTGTTTTTCTTTATTTATTTATTTATTTTTTTTTTTTTTTTGTGTTTTTCTTCTGTTTGGTTGTTTTCCTTTGATTGTGTCCCTCGGTAACAAATTTTGAAAGTTAAAGTTTTGTGTTGAACAGCTGCAATTAATCGCGATGCTCGTTTAACCTTGTAGCTTAAGGGATTCCCTTTTTTTTCTGTGCAGGACCCTTAACTAAGTAGCAAATATTTTACATTTATTATTTATTTTCGTACAAGTTCGAAGTGATTTGGGTATTCTCCACTGTTCAGTGCATATATATGGACTTTTGTGGGCACGAGTAGCTAGATAGATTGCTTTGTCTAGTCGAAGTTGAAGGATTTGGTTGTACTTAAGGGAAAAAATATTGTTCATGATTGAAAATAAACGGTGACGTTGAGGTATTTGTGGGTTTTCACCAAGACTTGCTGCGCTAAGGATTTTCGTAATCAACAAATTATGCATCGCGAGTTATGATATAATGAAGAACTCCCTTTGGCAAAGAAACGCCTTTTAAAATCTCTCGGTTGCATCCCATTCATCTCCATGGTTTTGAGACATTTTGATATGACTTCCGGAGTCACTTGCAATGTAGCTGCCACAAATGATTGGCACGTGCCTTCAACAAGTAATGTTTCCAATTCAGCATCTTCGAAAAACTATTCCCTATTCGCCAATGTCTCAAGACTTTCTGCGCCTCGAATTATCATAATGGACCCATTTTTGACTTGAGCATAATACGAAAAGCTATAAAAATTTTTAAAACTTTTAAGTTTTGTTCAAATTTTCAGTTGATTTTGCCATACACTTTTGAGTTGGCAAGCGCTGTAGCGGCAATCTAATAGTTATCGCAATTCGGCAGTTGCTTTTTGTATCTATTACCTATATATAACTTCAACAAAAAAAAAAAACAAAATACATATAATTTCTTGCGTTTTATACAAAGTTTTCTGTCAAAAGTCGAGCTGCAAGTAACATGAAGTTTATGATAAACAACTGCTTAAAGTCTAGTCCAATGGAACTTACTCCATTCCAAATTAAGTAAAAAGCTTTCGTCAATCATCGCTGGCAATTGAAAATTTGACTGAACAAAATGATATATTATTATGATACAACTGCTCTATTGCGATATTCATTTTGGGCATCTGAAACTTCAATATTTTTTCGAATGGCTTAACGAAACTTTATTCAATTGATTAGAAATCTTGAGAAAAAAATCGTAACTTGGTCAGCCGCTTAGGATTTAGACATGAGATACCCATATATGCATAAGTTTATATAGAGATTGATTGCGTTCTCGCATGTGACCCCGCAGGACGATGATTCTCGATTACAGCCAGCACCACTGGTGCATCTGTTTGACTGTCAAATAGGCGCTATTTATCCAAGTAAATCTCTATTAATTAAAGATTCCGTAGTGCAGACTCGGCTATAAACTGTAGGTCCCTGTTCTATTCGAACAGCTATCAATAGAGATATGTGCATGCTCTGCCTTTCGAGAGATGATCGCACAGTCAAGGGGAATAAATTTATTTAACTGTTTCTAAAGCTGTTTTCTTAGAGGTATAGAATCTTAAGTTACAATTAAGCAACGTTGGATATGTCAATCGACATGAATTTTATTTATCCGAAAGATAAACTTGTGGCATTACATTTGAAATAGGATTTCTGGCACATGACTGTCATGGCTGGCTCGTATGAGTCAATCTGGAAGTAAATTTTGCGCCGCCTTGTTGGATCCACAGCTCTTGGACATCATGTTTGTTTAGTTCTCGTGGCTCTATACGGATCATTATTGACTGTAACGTTTTGGCTATCATAGTTTTTGAAGAAGTACGGACCAATGATTTCACCAGCCCACAAAACGTTTTTCTGAATGTAATGATGTTTCGATATACACTTGAGGATTAGCTTCACTTCAAATGCGGCAGTTTTGTTTGTTGACGTAGCCACTCAACCAGAAGTGCGCTTCATCGCTACACAAAATTCGCTTATGAAAATCGGGAACATTGGCAAACTCGTTTTGGGCCCATTCGATGAGTCTACGCCTTGCTTGATGATCGTGAGAATAAATCACTTGACAGCTGTTAAATCGGCCGCCATCTTGAAGAGTACTGCCAACTTAAATTTCTATACCTCCAAAAAAAAACACCCTTTATTTAGAGAGAGAGAGAGACACCAAAAAGATAAATAAAGTCCTGCCACTGCTTAGAGCTTCTAAAAAGGGTTGTACATTTTTGTACTGAAATCGAAACGGAAACTGACTAAGTTAGAGCTTTGTCATGTACTGAACGTTCGATTACCCATTTCACTTGCAAGCTCTGGATTTCAAATAATTTTAAATTCTAATAATAAAAATTAATTGAACCTATTTACTTCTTCTTGCCCTTCTTTTCAATAATTCATGTTAGAATGGAATTTTCAAACACGAATTGTACTAGCTTTTCATTAAAGTTTATTTTATTTTATTTTTGCCACATTAAACAAAGGATGGCTAACGTCACCCATCGAATAAACTTTGTGTCGAAAAGCGTTTTGGTGAAATAGTCAAAGGACTTACTAAGCAGCAACATCTTGCAGATATAATCAATCTATAAAGTAACTGCTAAATAGATTTACTTTTTTGTACTTCATTTTCTGTGGCTGGCTTGTGCAACTCTCAAGCTTATTTGTTCTTAAAGGATCCACAATCATCGCTCACCCACACACACGCACCCTCACACACACACACACACACACACACATGCAGTGGAAAATATGTATAGAATTTAATTAAATACGCTGCTAATCCGCATAAAATCAGGGAAAATCTCGCGCCACAGCTTAAGTCAATAGCAAAGTGTTTGGTTGGGTTGGCTATATGTGCGTTGCGTGCTGCGGAGTGTGGGGACTGCCCGGGCGTGCTGTCTGCTTAACCAAATGAAACGGCATTCCCGACAGCTGACTTCCTACTGTGCAGCTGGGAGTGTGTGGGAGTGCCTGTATGTGTGTGTTTGCGCTGGAGCAAGTATAGGTCTTAGCTTGACTTGGTTGCTGGGTAAATTCGGGCGCCCTAATGTCGCCCAGCCGCAACTCAGCCTTACGGCTTGCCCCGTTACGTATTTGCAACATTTAGCCTTGTTGCCAGCTTGACGAGTTGGCAGTGAAGCTGGCTAAAATGTACGACTTCTTGAATGACTCGCCGACTGTGCTGCTTGGCTGTATACATATACACATATACACATATATATATATATGAGTGTATGACTGAATGACTTCCTGACTCGCTGACTGACTGAGACTCCCCTGACCTCTCTCTCTATCTCTCTGTCGCTGCCTATCTCTATGTGTCTGAATTGTTTATCATGACTTAAAAGCTTAGCTAATAAAACTCAAATTATGCACACTGAGTGCGTATGTGCGTCTATATGAGTGTGTGTGTGTGTGTGAAGTGTGTGCGTAAGTGCGTGGGTGTGTGTGTGGGTGTGGGTGTGTTTGGTGTTAAGCCAGTCAGTCTAGTCAGTTAGCTCACACATGAATTCGCAAATGCCAAATGCACAGTGGTCCGAAATAGTTGCGTCAATGTGCTTGGCAACTTATACCACTGCGGAGATATTTTTCTTGAAAATTGTCTATATATATACATAGGTTGTTGGGGTAAACAGGGCCACCCAATGTTTCATAGAAAACGCAATTAAAAATATCGGAAATAATAGCACTTCAGCTATCAAAAGATTCCTCTCATTTAAGTTTGAGTTTCAAAAAAGATTAATATGTCACTTGGTTTGGGGATACATCCTTGTTCATACATGTGACTTGGCTAATTCCATTATCAGTCTCTCTCAGCATTCTGTCTTCTTAAATATTATATGGTATATTATATGGAATATTTAGTATGGTATTTAGTCCAAACGAACATAGACAGTCTTCTTTGCTCTAACATTTTGACGTATGAGAAAATTTCTGGTTTTTGCCGCCCTTAACTACTTAAATATAACTTCTGCTTGTTATGGCTCAAATTGGTATGCCATCGTAGCACTCCCATCCTGTTCTTGTAGATCTCGCCTTGTAAAATTAGTTTTCCCTTACGATAGCCACGGCATGTTAATTCTGTTAAAGATCTTAGTCGGGTTTATTGACTCTGAAACATTTCATAAAAAGTTTAACTCTTCAATTCATACAGAGTTACTCGATATATTTGATATCTAACACTATCATTTTGTAGTTCCAATTACGATCTTTTACTCTTCTAATGCTCGAACTATAATAACCTTTATAATATCTGCTCTTATAAACGTTCTATCTTGCTCTATCCATAATTCAATTTGATTTACCAAATCCAGCATGTTTGACCAAACAAAGACTATGAATTCCTCACGCGATCAACAGTGATACTTTGGCTTCTCTATTTAGAAATGTTTCAAATTTTATGTTGTTTTTCCACTTGTATATTGTAAATCCAAGTTCTAAGCCAACCCCACATATGAGACGGTGCAGATAATTCTTTCATCAGACTAGGTATAGAGTTTGTTTTTATATTATATTTTCTTCCCTCTTCATAACATTTAAATGTTCTAGTGATTCTGCTCTTGATGCACCTATATTATTTAAATAAAACTTAAGTTATATTATAATTATAATTATATTATAATTGATTCTAAGGTACTTGGTAGGGTTGCATTTAGAACATTGGGACCCATTGGGACCCACCCGGCTATGAACTAGTGGGTGTAGGCGCTGTAGGCCGATCGTTGTCCTAATAGTTAGGTGACTATATTGTAGGAAACTGGCGATAGAGTAGCGCCTCACTCGCGGATTGATTATGGAAAATGTCATACTCTAGGCATTAATGTTCCAAGCTAGCAGCGCTACTAACGAGCGACGAGTGCAACTCCTTAATGGAGAGATAATAAAGAGAAAATTGTAGTCCTCATAGGCTCCCAGCATGACAGCAGTTATTACAAAAAAGAACTGCACAAGGAAACAAGCCCGTCAAAGGAAACCTTTCTTCCTTGCGACTACAGAAATTTATTTCTCTTCACCTTAAGCTTTGTACCACTGTGCTGTGATTTTTTGGGTTTTTTTTTTGGCTAGCTCAAATCCCCACCAGTGATTGGGACTGCTGCTGGGCTTGGCGCTATTAAACGATTAGTGAAATCTACGGCATCAATTCGCTGTCACAGTCAGTAAACGCAGCATTGGTAACACCAACAGCCCTAAGCCAGACGAGAAACTCATCAGTGGCATTTTTAATAAGCCATTATAGCGTGGACTTGCCACATATTTCATGAGTTGTTGTTGTTGCTGCTGTTGCAAATCTACATACACGCCTACTCTTTATCTCTCGCAAAATGCATGCAACAAAGAAGCCAAAGCCACACACGCACATTAGTGGAGTGCAAACCATGTCCTTGCTGCACTTGGTCCACTTTGGCATGCTTCCTGCCGCTTTATAAAGCAACTCACTCTCTCGCACAACGCCATTTTACCTCCGGCTGCCATGAGTGCTGGCAATTAACACAGCGGCATTAAGTAAGTGTATACAAAACTGTTTCCGTTTAGTAGGACGGACGGGCGTCAAGTGACAATTTGACATGGCGTTGTTTAAATTTAGACGCGGCGGCCATTGCATGCTTTCCACGATGCTTGGCTGGGCTTGGGTGTGTCGTGTGAGTGGTTGGCTAAGTGGCCAGAAAGTGGCCAACATGAAAAGCGACGACCATGAGACTTGACTGACCTTAAATTAAGCCCTTGGCTAAATCTCAACATTTATGTGCTCGGAATTGTATAGTTTTGTTTTCAGGCTTAAGGAAGGAAGTTCGCATGCAAAAATAAACGCATACGATTTGGGTTGAATCCTAGTTTTAAGTTGAAATATTAAGTTAACATATGATAAACAGTTTATATATTACGGCTAAGCCCTAAGTGGAAGCGCACTTACCTCTAAATCCGCAGCTCGGTGGTTCCCTTTTGGTAGCAAATAGACGACACACTTTGTCTAAGTGTTTCATTATTAATTAAAGCTTTCGCCGCCATTCAGATTCGGCTAAAAACTGTAGATACCTGCTATTAGTAGAGATATCTGCATGCTCCGCCTTATGAGCGATAGTTCGTGATTGATCAAAAAAGCTCGATTTGGGGAATCAAGATGAGATAAGATAGATAAAGAAATGAATTGGACAGACCGTTCAAAAGAGCGCAAATCATAGAGGTCATTATAATTTACGCATGGGACACGAAAGGGATCGTGTAACGCATAATTAGTTCTACAAAAAGTAAATGCAACAGGTCAAAAATTACGATTTACTCTACATTGAATGATGAAAGAAATTTTGTTAAGGAGTGTATTAGAGTCAATAACATAGAACTTCCACATATTCCTAACTCTAGCAATTGCTGCAAGCTCGTTAAACGATTTGACAGTTAGCTTCTGAAACATCGATCCTCCAAACATCAATCTGTAATTGGAACAGATTTCAATTAATAGCTCATTATTTTTATTCCTTTCTCCTAAGCCCTATTTGCCAATACATGTGCTTGATTCTGGTTCCCGTTGTCAATTCTGATATTAAAATCTCCCATCAAAATAAAGATATCGTTTCTGTTTATGTGCCTCAGAATGTTGTCTAAGCATTCTGCAGATTTCCATCTTTTGCTCCATTTCAGCGTCTTCAGTTGGGGCATAGCATGGAACTATCAATATATTGCGGCTTTTTGAGGCAAGGCGAGCAGTGAGATGTTTCCCTTGCAAAAATATAAGCCCATGCCAATAATGTTGCTTAATATATTATTAATTTTTCGTTTAACGTTCGAACTTTGCCACTGATATTCCAACTCATTTCACTGATACCTGCCACATCAATGCGTAGCCTTCCCAATTATTTTGTGCCAGCTTTTCTACTTGGTAGAGGGTTCGCACGTTCCACTGGGCCAATCGAGTCCTTGTGCGTAAGCCATTTTTCGTCATCACAAAGGATTATTTCCGGTTTTTCCGGTAAGCTGATTTGCGTGCACCATAAGTTATCAGCCATTTGGCGCCTTATCCTGGTGACAGGGCTTCGGTGGGTGTTTGACCTTCAGGTCTGCGAAGCGGAATCGGAATGTTATCGCAGTCATTTCCTACCACGATCTGGTACCCTGGTTATTCCGCCGCTACCTCGGTAACCATTTCCCCATCAGTGTAAGCAGGATACAACGCGGGAAGGTTGGCATTTGGCTCGCAGAGCCTTTATATGACGCGTGTCAAGAGAGATTACCGTATACTAGATCTTCGCAATGCATTCGATCAGGACGAAGTAACAATATTATCGACAGCACTGACTATTTTAGAGGTAGAAGCATTGAGGAAACTTCCTGCGCAGCTTTGAGGCATTTAGTCGGCTTAGAAAAAGGCCTGAAAAAATGTTTAGCATTTTAGAATCTTAAATGTGTGGCTGGGATAACGCCCAGCACAAGGTGTTGGTAGAAAAATTCGCCATATTCTACTGTTCAAAGCTGAACAGACACTTTTGTTTGGTCGTGTTCTTCGCCTTTAGTAAGAATCGAGATCTATCTTAAACGATTCTATCAAAGTATCACAAAGCCCGATTGATTAGTTACAACTCCACGCCAAGCTCGAAAACTTTACATGTTTTGGCATAATCAAAACAACTACCACAACGACTGCCCGTGGAGCCGTATTCCATGGTCAGCACAGAGTAAACTCTGGCACAATGGGCTATTTAGGCTGAGTGTCTGAGATGTGTCTTTGTCGCTTCTGCCATCCTTACATCTTAACTCTGTGGGCCATCTGATAATCCGTGGTAACAAATTGACCACTGGTAGGGTTTTCCTGCCACAGACACTCCCTATTTAAACTGCAAGCAGTTAAGCATAGAAAAACACCCGTATGTCGTCGAAGTGTCTTTTGCGATACACCAGCTAATAGTTTCTAAGTCGCTTTTAAGATTCTTTGATGCGAACTTTAGTATAGGCCACACACTCCTTCTAAGACAATAAAAAGTAAACACAGCTAATTCCAAGGTCGGCTATATTCTCCTGCAGGGATGGGATTCTGCTGCGCAATCGATACACCATCAGCACTTGGGGATCTCTGCAAAAGCACTGCTGCTTTTGTCTAGCACTAGGCATGACTAGCAAATTTGCGCTTTTTCCATAACTCTATGCGGTTGTAAACTTAAGACCCCAATGCTCTACGAACGTTTGGTATACGGATAAGTTGTGCAGGTGCATCTAAGGCCTCAATGGTTCAGGCTGGCACACTTTCAGTGAGCCAAGTTCAGCAGACAAAGTTGACTTCAGTTTGAATACGTTTTATGTTTCAAATTTTTACTGAATTGTTTTTTTTTTTTTGATCGTTTGACGACACATTGCCAAAATTTTTAATACTTTAAGCTGGAGTGCGCCTTAATTTTAAAGATAAGTTAGAATATAAACTAATACTAAGTGTTTAAGTTGCACTTGAATCTAAAACTAAAAACTAATAAAACACATTTTTTTATGCACTATTTACAGCGTCTTATCGCGTAAGTTAAAACCACATATTGTTGCCGATACTGTCAAACAATATATCAGTCGGGCACAACGCACAACAAAGGGTTCTCAAGAGCAACAAAGTAACATGGAGTTTTTACGTGGTGTCTATGCGTTTATGCAAGTGAGTAGATCATCGGTGAGTGTCAATTGTTTCCATTTTAACAAATGTACTAATCCATATGATATGCTCTATATATTTTTTTGTATACCGCCGTTTTGGTTCTTGAGTTATCTACTACTCTATACAATGTACTCCGTTCAATTTTCGATTGAACGATTGCAAACGTAAAGAAAAAGCAAACAAAACTACAAACAAATGAAATCTCGAGAAAAGAAAAGAAAACTTAAAAAAATATAACAAAAAGGCAAAAATTTCATATATATTATGTAAATACAACTACTACATATACAACTATCTAATACTCTACCAATTGCTTAATGTAAAAAAAAAAAGTAAGCAGTTGAAAAAAAATAAATAAGCAAATGCAAACCCATTGTTAACGTCACATGATACCCAACAATACTTATTACACTATTTTAAACATATATTAGCTTTTTATATAATATATATATATGTACAAAAACGTATATATATGTTTATATACAACTCTTCTCGCCTTGTACGGGTTTGCCCATGTAAAACCTATAACAAATTACTTATAAACAATACAAAAACAACAAAAAAAAAGAAGTACAACAAATATTATAATAAATAAATAAATCAAAAGCTACATAACTAACTATATATTTATACGTACATGTAAAACCATTTAAACATTTGCAACAAATATCAACGTGCATATAATTATCATGACTAATTAACATAAATCCCATTCATACACATTTCGCCATACTAAATGAGCTAAAGCCATAAAAACAACAAACAACAGCGTCGTTTTAGCCAAAGTTATTTTGCGAAAAATTTAAAAGCGTTTACGAAAATCAACAGCTTTAGGCTTTATGTAAATAAAGTTTATAATTTAAATTATAAGCAAATCTCAGCGTAGTACAAAAATAAAATAAAACAAAAAATAAATTCAACATGGCGTATACGTAATACAAAAAGGCAAAGTAATTTGTAATTAACTTTTTTCTTGTTTTTTTTTTATAAAAATAATACAAAGTACTTTGAAATAATTGTTAATGTTGTAATTATAAATTAGGGCTATATTTGTAAAAAAAAAATATATTTTTTATAAATTAAAATATAATAAACAAATATTTATATCTACATTTGAGGCAGCAAATACAAACGCAACTGCATAAACTATTTTAAATCAACCATTAAATTTAAATATTTATAAATAAAATAAGCAATTAAATGAGCGCGTAAGCTAACAGCAAAATAAAATAATAATTCTACTTAAAATAAAGTTTATAACAAATATGTGAATGCATAAACGAAATCTGCTTATAAATGGAAAAAGCACAAAATTAATTTTTGCGATATATTTGAACATTTTAAAGTTGTAAACAATTTCATAAATATTAATTAATTATTAGTGACATATTTATTATTTAAAAAAATAGAAAAAAACATTGTCCAGATTACAGATTACTACCAACTCTGCCTATCCGGAATTCGCTCATTGATTTCGGAGTTTCTTTGGCTTTTTTTTGTCAGCCTCTAACTCTGCTGCCTTGAGGATTCCACTGCAGTAGTGCGTGGGGGATTTCTTTGGAATTTTTGCGTAGAGTATGACCAAACCATTTGTATTTGCGCTTCGCGATTTCTTTTTCAACGGACTTTTGCACGCAAACTTGCCACAGTCGTTGGTTCGATATACTTCTGACAAGAATTCATAAAGGTTTGCAGTTTTTCAGAGAGAGTGTTGAGCCACTTCTCACAGCCATACAAGAGGACAGTTCTAATACAGACTTTAAAAATTTGAATTTTAGTCTTCTGTTGGACGAACCGTTCACCCTCCATAAGTTTTTAAATTGCCCGAACGCAGCTTTGGCTTTTTCTATCAATATCCGCTACAGTTTCTCCATTCTTCGCTTATTGGCTGCCGAGGTACTCGAATTGATCTACTTCTTCAATGTGCAACTGAGTACGATCCTTCGCATTTATCCTCACACTCTTGGTTTTAGAGAAATTTATGTGGAAGCCGGCTTTTCTGGATTCGGTGACAAGTTTATTAAGTTGATTTTGCATATCACTACAACGATTCCTTAACAGAGCTACATCAGCGGCTTAGTCAAGATCATTTAGTTTGCTGTTTAATTTCCAGTTACAGACAATACTGCTTGGATTCCTACTGAGAATTTCGGAGGTGTCTAGGGGGCTCAACTGTGACGCGAGACAGCCTTGCATTGGGTATTCTTTTTGGCCAGAATATTCCACATATAATCCTCAAGCATTTGTCTCAGTCTCAAGGACTTCCACAAAGTAAACAAATACTGCTTACTCACTTCCAAAACACAGACTACTGCTTAAGGTCGCTGTACCAAGGTGGAACCATATAGCAAACTGTTTGAATCTGCTTTGGTGATGGAAGACTTTGCCTCATAAAGTTTTCTTCTATAAATGATCGTAGATCTTGCCACGGCGTGTTATTTCTGCTAAAGCACTTACTTGGGCTTACTTAACGAACTTCTTAACAAAGTTTCCTATGTGTTTCCATAGAGACTAATTTTAAATCTTCGTACTCTAGCAATATCATCTTGAAGATACAATTAAGTTTGGCAAGATGCTTTTCACGTCTTATGCTCCAACTACGACTTCGACACTCACGAATGGTCAAATCTTTTACTTGATTTGCAATTTAAGCAACTTGGGCAATTACGAACTATGATCAACTCTGATCTTTTGGCTACTACAACTTTGAAGACTTCTAAAGCTAGCCAGACCCAGATGTGAGACGTTGCATATCTGTAGAAGCATGACCCATCGGGCTAGGAATACAGTTTAGTCTGCCGAATTATATTTTCTCTTAATGAGTGAATAAAGCATACGGATTGTTTTGTTTAATGATTGTTGATCAAGTTTGTTGAGCAAAAATAAGTTTTTTGTCCAAAATTATTGCTAAGTATTTAAGTTTCTCAACCTTTCTATTGCAAGATTATTAATGCTTAGGAGGAGTAGTAGGCAAACAACAAGGCTTTCTTCTTCTAGAAGAGTATACGGCATTTGTTCTTGCTGGGCTTACTTTGATCTTCCATTTATTATAATATTGTTCAAGATGTTTTATAGACGATTTTCAACTGGCTTTAAGCTAAGGTCTGTACCATATATTGCTGTGTCTTCCGATTTGTTTCTCTCGTTCTAATTTGACATTTTTAAATTTCAAACTAGTTTGATTAAAAGTTCAATTGTATTAGTTGTACCTTAAATTAATTATAAATAAATAAATACAAGTATTCAATATATAACTTTCAAACTTAATAGAAAATTAAAAAAAAATTAATAAATGAAATATAAAAAATGTATTAAACATAAATAAACATTTCAAACACCTAAGCTTAAATCTTTTTCACAATTGCAATTAATAGAAAATATAACATTCTATGCAAATAAACTAATATAAAAATAACTTTTATGCATTGAAGCAGTGACATGCCTTGCAACTTTATTGCTCGCAAATTTTTGTTTTATAACAATAATAAAACTTTAAAATGTTTAGGGCAGCAGAACTACTTAGCCTTTTTCAACACATCATAATATAAAACTTGACAAATAAACAATGCTATTTTTGTGGCCCATTAAAATAATATAAATGTAAGTGAGCACTTAAAGCAGAGTCCTTCCGAGCATAAATATAAAAGTTCCTGTGTACCAAATGTCAAAACAAAAGCCCACTCTAACGCAAAAACCAAGCATATTAATACACACTCGTTAATCAACTGAGACTAGCATATAAAATGCATATTTAACAAAGATATAAAACAAAAAAAAAAAACACAAAATATATATATGAAAACATAATAAAATGCCTCTTAAAAAAAAAACAAAAACTCAAAGCGTCAAAACAGTGCCAAATGCAGCAACAGCAACAACAAAACAAAGAGCAAAAATATATAACAAAACATTATAATCATAATAAAACAGGAGAACAGTACTGAAGAAAGGACATTCTCAAAAGCAGTAGCAAGCCAGCAAAAAAGAAAAAGAAAAAGAAAAAAATACAAGAAATCCCTAAAGAAAACTGCGGCAATAAAAAATGATGCCCCAAAAAGTAGGCAACGGCAAATTTTTTGTGTGTGACAAATTTCGCGTATAAGTTATGATGAGTGTGTGCGTGTGCCATAGACCACTTGCCCATTGACCATGCCCATGTTGCCCATAGTGCCATTTACCATGTCCATAAAACCATATAACCACGCCCACAACGCCCACTACGTCCAACAGTACCAACAACCAACATATTGTAAAACTAACAACTACTTACTACTACTTACCTCTCTATGCATAGTCTGCAGTCTCTCTCTCTCTCTCTTCAAGTTATCCATAATAACTATTCAACTAAAACCACGTGCCAACTATCTATTAGCGAGTTCAAGAACATACTTTCACACACACTAACACCAACACCAACACCAACACACACACATACGAATAGCCATACATATAGTTTATAGGTTCTGAGCAGTGGAAGTCGAAAAAATCGCCATTTTATGACATTTTTTACATTTTTTTATTTCGACACTTTTCAATTTTATGCCGTCTCTGTTTGAAGTAAAATTTTTACAACTTTTTTTATTTTTCTTATATATGTTTCACTGTTTGTTGCTCTAACAGACAACTTAACTCTATTATATTGTATATTGTTTATGTAAAAGTAATTGGCTGTGAACATATAAATATGCTTATATTGGAAAAATGTTGCTCGTTGTCTGTGTGTATATATATATATAGTAACGTTTGTAACTCTGTGTCTTGTCTAAACGTTTTTGGTAGAAGCTCACAACTTAGCAAAGAAGAAAATTTAGTTAACTGAAATCACTTTAATTTATTAACTTAGCTGCAGGTAAGTTAGAGTACATTTTAGATTAAATTTGAGGTTAGCAGAGGCGACAAACATCGCCTAGCATACTCAAACTAAATAGCCCATTGTGCCTTAACGGCAAGAGAAGGGGTCAGACAGTGATTGGTCAGCAGAGAAAGGGAAAAAGTCAAAGAGGAGGAAGAGAAACTCACAACACGAAACTGCAAGTCCTAACTGCAGTGGTAATTTGTGTGCTCCATCGAGCTGATGCATAGGTAGTGCTAGGCCTTGTCAGCCTCTACGAGATAAGCCATACATGTTGCATCAGTTCTTAATCTCAGGTCAACCATATGTAGGCCACAAGGGGCTGCACCAAAGCTTTCAGATCGCTTCCTCCAATTTGGAGCTAGAAGTCTGCAGCTTTGATTGGGGGTGCTTGCACAAATATTTTGTAAGTCGGCAACCTGCTGTAAGCTCTCAGTGGTCCTTACTTTCGCTATGCGCCTCACAGTTGCTGCCTAACTGATAGATATGAATCACAGCACAGACTGAGGTGGCCAATCCTCGATTTGGTTAATTCATCTGCTATCTCAACTGACTGTCCAGGTGGACAGAGTGGACAGACCTTATTACGACATGAAATCGTGTGCTGTCTGTGCTTGCACTTCATTTTTAATGAAAGGAGCATATACAGGGAGCAGGATATCGAAGGCCGCGCAATGCAGCTTTGGCTGTCACCATAGTTGCCGATCGTCTCTGCTTTCCACTTCTTCTCAAAGATCCACTGAGCAACATGAAGCAGGGTCAGAATCGCTGTTTGCAAAACCGTGACCTTTCCCACTGTTAAGTGTTAGAAGTTGGTATGCGCCTCAAGATACCGCCCCAGACCAATTCTGCAGGCAGCTTTGAGACAACTGTGTAGAAGACTCAATCACGCCCATTCAGTTCTCCAGGTCGTTCAAGGACATACTTGTACAAGAAGGTCAATAACACCAACTTCAACTTAAAGTTGTCGAGCGTAAGTTTGATAAAAACTAAATGAACTAAATAAACTAAACTATTATTGACATGTCTTAGTATTTTAATATTTGAAAATAGTCTACGGATATGTGTTGGTACGTCTTACACGTACAATTTTGAAGTTCAGCTTTAGTATTTTAGAATCATATTCTTAGTCATATCCTTTTCTATGAAAGCCCAACTACTTAAGCTCATGGCTTTTGTACCAAAAAAGAAAAAAAAATCTTATAAGAATTATACTTACAGTTTTTGAAGCTAAAATTTGATTAGATTTTTAAACGAAATCGAAAAATTAAAAGAAATGTTTTCTCTTGCAATAAAATAAATTTGATCAACTCTTTTTTTTTAAGTTAATAGAAACTTTCAGCACTAAGCTCATTTTATGTCGATGTCTACTACAACGCCTATATCTTTCTATATGTAGGATCTCGGAGGTGCTACAATCATCTCAGCGTACTAGTCAGAATCAATGAATTATTTCCTACTCGATCTGGAACACATTCAGCATAACTTCGATACAGTAAATGAGCAAGTCGCTTTAAAATATAGTTGCTTTTCCACATTTGTTTTTAGATTGATCTCTACAACAGAGATATTCTTTTCGTCATATCCATTGTTAATAGGTTTTATTTTTGTTGGAAAATAATACTCAAAAATAACCAGAAATCTATACAAAGTATTCGCTTTCAATGAGCAAGTTTTTAAATTATATATTTTTCAATTTATTTTTAAACAAGTTATTTATTTATTTATGGGCCTTGGTTACTAATGATAGCGTATACTTCCTACTTCCATCTGCAGTATGTCAATCGTCAATATTGTCAATTAGGCGCTTTCTTGGTCGACCTCTGCTGCTTGTGGAGAGTGGTGTGTATGCCAACACAAGCTTTTGTGCTCGGTTCTGGTCTATACGTAGCACAATTTACTCGCTGAGAATTTAGTTTAAATAGCAAACAAAATAGCTTAGCTCTTCTGCGACTAATTTGTGAGTTTCTGCTATAGCAATAATTTGCATCAAATCTTAAACACATGCTTAATTTTATTATTTTGCTTAGCCTATACCTAATCGTCATATATTATTATTAAACTGTGTTAAATGTTCAATGTTTTAGGTTTTGAGTTCATAGTTCTCTACTCAAACACATATAACACATACATCAATTCAGACATAACAAACAAACAGGCTATTGTGGCAAAAAAAAAATGCAATGAAAAATAAAGTTAGCTTACCAACAGCTGCTGCCCCCCACCTTAACCCCAACAATTTTAGCAATTTATTTTCAAAACAACAAATCGAATGCAAGTAATTTTTCTAAAAATCAAAAATAAACTACTTTATTAATGCGCACAAATTAAGGTTGACTACGGCAACAGCTACAACAACGGCAATAATAATTTTAATGGAAACCTAAATGGCTATGGCAGCAGCAATTGCAATAGTGACTATGATGAGTCCTTAAATTTGGCCAGCAATGTAGCGGCCCGTGCGGCCATAACAGCGCCTGACATGATGTTGAGCAGCACGACAACAACAATTACAACAACAACAACAATAACAGTTGCTAAAACAAACATTACAACAAAAGCAAGTACAACCAAAGAACTTGGCGCAGTGCAAGAAGCTACAGCGGCAGTGGCAGTGACAGCAACAGCAACAGATGCAGCTACCAAAAAAGCAGCAACGCGTCAAGTCTGCAGTTATAAGCAAAATAAAAAACTGAAATTAAAGCAAAAGTCAGCAAAACAAACACAACAACAACAGCAGGCAGCCAATAAAAAAACAACAAGTTGAAGTTGAAAATATATATACATATTAAAATACCCAAACAAATGCCATGTAGTTGAAGACAAGATACTTTCCAACAAACAAATGACTTTAAAACAAATCAAAAGAACAAACAAACAAAATAACAAAATTAATGCTAAAAATGTGATAATAAAACATGTCTATGTGTATATAGTATATGCTAATGTACTTATGTACTATATTATTTACAAACAATTATATAAACTGCAAATCAAAATAAGAATAATTAAAAATTTAATCAAAGCAATTAAATAATAAATATAAAAGCAATTAAAACAGGTTAAATAACAAATTTAAAAGCAATGTGTACTACGTGGCCTTAGCTTGGAAACTCAAGCTTCTGCGACTGATCTTTCGAACAGAAAACAAAAACCAAAACAAAAACCAATAATTATTAAACCAAAAGCAACAGCAAGAACAACGATTACGAAAACGATAACGACTACAACAGCAACAGCACAAGCGCAAGGAGTGCTGCCAACTGCCGCTAAACTGTGCCTGCCCACTCTTCCATTGTTTAACAGTAACACGCGCAGCACGCACACACAAACAAAAGCCCACAAGGCAGCCATTTCGATAAAAAGAGAGAGAGCCTAGCTGCAGCCAATACAAAAGTCAAAGAGAGTGCGTCGCACGCTTGATCAGCGTGTAACTTGTGTGCGTGTGCGTGTGTGTGTGTGCGCGCACGCGCGCGCGTAACGTTGTGCGTGTGTGAGAGCGCATACAGCTGAGAGCGTGGCGGATTTGTGGTGGTTACCGGCATTGAGAGCACGTACCCCACTAAGCCAGCGCACGCGAATTCTTTTGGGTTTGGTACGCGCCATCCCAAAATCGCAAAGTGATAGAAAATGGTAATTACAACAACAATTAATAGTCATTAACATTACATTTGTTAACTGAAAACCCACACAATTGCAAAAAAAAGAAATTTACACACATACACAGTGAACTTACTTCAATCAAATCCATGCCCACTTACTCGCTCTCTTTCGCTCTCGCTCTCTGTCTGTTTCTCAGCTACAGACTTGTATATACCCTTACTTTTTGTTAGACTTAGCCAATTTGTCTTAAATGTTTTACAAGTTTCTACTCATTTGTATTAATTGGGCTTAAATACTGCTTGTTATTTGTTTTTTTGTTTAAAAATTTTTAAAATTTTTTTCTAAATTAATTTGTTTGTGCTTTTATGTTTATGACGTATACGTAAGCTCAACAAAGCCACAAAAAAAACATTTTTTTTTTGGTTTTAAGTAGTTGCCATTTAAATGCGTAATAAATATACATATACCAACAGTTGTAAGGGCATGCAAATTCACGTACGCAAATCGATATTTTACAGCAGAACAACAATAAACTGTTGAGCAGTGTTTGTAAGAGTATCAAAAAGAAAAGGCAGATGTTAGTATTGCTCGGCTGCTACCAACAAAAAAAATCAACAAAAAAAACTGTAAACAAAAAACCAAACGTCATTTGCTAAATATGCTGTCAACGTCCGCGTCGTACAACAACAACAACAATTAAATTATTATACAAAAAAAAAACTATAATATAACTAAAACTACATAAACTCATAAAATATTAAACAACTAAAGTCAGCGCAATAATGTTTAAAACAAATTTAATGCAAATGATAACAAATATTTAGTATTTTAAGTGCTCAGCGCTTAAGGCCTACGCTGTAACACCAACAGACACACAAAAACACATATACACACGTTGTAAGAGTATAGTAATGTGTTGCTAGTGCCTCAAAAAATACAGAAGAAAGCAAAAAAAAAAGTTCAAAACCCCCCGTCTCACTCTCTCTCTCTCTCTCTCTCTCTCTCCACTCTCTACTTTAAAGCAAAGAAAAAAAAGTACCAAGTACAATAAACAACAAATAAAGCTTATAAATGGCCTGAAAACAAGTTTGATTTCATTTAATTTTAATTATAATTTTCCACATCTATCAATAACGATGACTATTTAAGCGTATCAACTAAGTTTTAACAAAAAAATTACAACAAAAACTACTAAATATTATTAAATATTTAAAACAGCGTACCGCAAACTGCAGCAAAATAAATACTTATTTGTTTTTGCTAATATTAAATTTATAATAAAATAAAACATTTATTAGCCATAAAATAGCTCTATTGCCGCGTATATGTTGTTCTGTGTAAATATTTTGCGCGAAACGCAACGTAAGAGAACAAACAAAAAAAAATACTAAAAATTTACTTTACCTTATGAAACACACATAAAATATTTAAAATTGAGCAACAAACCAAACCAAAAAAAAGGGAACTGTCCAAAACTATGCTAAACTCTCTCTATAACTCTCTCACACTCTCTGTAAACTCTTTATCTTTCTCTACTTATGCTATATATAAATATTAAAAAAAATTCACACAAATAAAATTTTTTATTTTTTTTTTAAATTAATTATGATTTGCTGCCAAGTTAAAAAAAAAAGATTATTATTTTACTGAGCTTCAGCCTCAGTCTCAGCCTTTAGCCTAAGCCCTAGACATAGCCTAAATATATCTCCCCTACACCCATGCACAACTTGCAGTTTATTATTGCAGTTTTAATCAAAAAAAAATTAACAAAATTTGCAAAAAGCCAGTTTAAGAAAATTACATTTTAGGCATTTTTAGGTCCCTGCAATTACTCTAAATGGCTCTACTTATTGGATTTTTTTTTAAGCAACATTTTTTATTTCAACATTTGTTTAACTTTTACTTTGCTCCTTATAAAACTTTAAAGTAGTTAAAGCGACAAAGCAAAAACAATTACAAACCAAAATTTAAACAAATATCAAACAAAGTCTAAGTACTTCAAATTGCACGTGTTTTAAGCGTATTGAAAATACCTACAACTTCCTACTAAACTTATGCTCTTATTATTTACTTTTAAGTTTTTGTAGCAACAAAACTTTCACACGGAAATGTTAACAGCTGAAAATGCAAACTATATCCTATATATATATATATATACAAAAATATATCTCTATATATAAACAACTTATCTTATTGTCTATATAACTTTAAACTATTATACGGCATATGTGGTACTTTTTCTCTACAAATTTTAAAACAATACAAACTTAATCTATACATACTTAATTATATATTAACTACATAATAAACAATAAATTAATCATGTATTTTATATATAAGTTGCAAGTTGTGTATGTTTAAGTAAAGTAAGTGAAGCAATATGGTATACTTAAAACGCATATTGCGCATACGCAGTGTTGGCAGACGCGCACATGTGAAAATTGTCAGTTGTTTCGCAGAATAAACATTTACATTGAACTAATAATATTATTTAGGCAGAGTATAGTTTGTGCTTAAGTGTTCAGTGCAGAAAGTACAGGGTAGTTATATTTTAGGTTGTACCTATATTTCTACGTTTTGCGCTCACTGCAGCCATGTCTGCTGAAGTAGATGGTTCTTCTCTTTTTATTTAATTAGCCATAAATTTTTCTATGTTAAGCTCCGCAATCTAAATTATCTTTTTTTCTAAACTGCGAGCGTATATACAGAATGCAAGCGATCACATGGAATTTATTAAAAATCAAAAAAATGTTTGTACTTTTTTTTAAGATGAGTGAGATGAACAAGATCTTCAGCTCTTCTTATTCAAGTCCATTCTCTGATGTTGCGTAGCCAAGAAAGTTGCTTCTGCCCTCAATTTTACCTTTCATAATGAGTTGAAGTAGTTGATATTTGGGGCCACGTTCTACATGACCAAAAGATGCTGCTTTTATGCTTTTGATGGTTTTAAGAAGTTCCCTGCTTTCATTGACTCTTTGAAGGACTTCCTCATTAGTGATGTGGTCGATCCAAGAGATTTTAAACATTCGTCTCATCATCGTCATCTCAAATCATTGCCAATATATTTACGGATACTTCTTTGTTTAAAAGAGCTTTCCAAATGGCTGGTCGAAAAAAAGTTGGAAGTCGATGAACAGCACATTCATTCTGCTATTGACTTGTTTCAGCTTAGTAATTTTCTACCTTTTCAACTAAAAAGATTGTACTCATTTGCCGCGGTTTTTACTCTTTTAAGATAACTAATGCGGAACTGCATAATTATGAAACTATTTTGAAATGTTTAAAAAACTGACAAAATCGTTAAAGAAAGTATGGGGGTTTATTTTGAACGGTACGACATGGATTTAGGTATATGTGCAATCAATTTGAAAAAATAAATAGGTAATTGAGCTCGAAAATTATTTGAGCGACAGTAAAGAGCAGCAGTCAGCGCTTAAGAGCAATAAAGAGAACTGCATATGACGTCACTGCTGTTACATAGAAGCCAACGGGAACTTCACTTTATGCAAGTCTCTTGGCGTTGGTCCGTGAACTTACATGCACATGAGCTGCAGCAATTGTAAGACGAATGCTGTATTTTAAATTGAAAAAAATAAATGCTATATAAATAGAACCTCATGTGTGATATATACCTGTCTTCATGAACTTCTGTAATCCAGCGAGCCTCAAAGCCGCGGTGAATGGTTAGTCATATTTGGTTTTGTGTTGATTTTGCAAGCGTTATGCAACAAAAATATATATTTTGTATATATAATTTTTATATAAAACTTGTGGCAGGTTTAGTTGTACACAATCCAAAGAAGAGAAGCATAGTTTGCTAAAGTTTTGGTAAAGTAAATAGTTTATATTTGAATTGTTAGTTGTTTTTGCAGTTGACGACGCTCCAAAAATTAAGGCAATTATTGAGCTGAGTAGAATTAACATAACTAGTTGCTATAGCCGCCAAATCAGCGAATCAAAGTTAGTCTGTGTTCAACACTGCGTATGCGCAATATGCATACTACACTGTCACAAAAAGGTTTGTATGTTATCTGAATGTATGTATGTGTTATATACTGTACTTACATTTTAAGTCCATGTATGCCGCTGTGTATGTTTGTCTGTGTAAAATTGCATTGGTGTAGTCGTAATTTGTATTTGTATTATATTTGTCAGCAAAATAAAACTAAAAATAAAACACAAAAATTTCAAAAAAAAAAAAAAAACACACAAAATAACACACAAACGTAATTAAATATTGTGTCTCTATATATAAAAATATTATAATTTTATTGTGTCTTGATTTTATTTTTAGTATAAAGTAATTAGAAATTATTATTTTTATTATTTGTGCTCGATGCTCTGTGAGCCAACGTTGGGTATACGTCATATGGCGAGCATAAAAAATACAAACTATACACACATAATATCTTATACAAATACAATATTTATACATATATATATCTATATATTTATATATACATATTGAATTATATATATAATATATTATATATAATAATATATATATATATACATATACCTTATAATCGTATCTAACTACAAATATATATATATATATCTATATGCATAATTGTTATATATACATATATATATAACACATTATATATATATATATACATAAACTATATCTCAAAAAAAAGAAACAATAATAATAACAATAATTATTATATATAATACCAAAAGTAGTTGTCGTTGTTGATGTTGTTGAAAATGTGCAAACTAATTGAGCAAAAAACACAAAAAAAAAACTAACGAATATGTGAAGAATTTTTTTTTTTATCAAAATGCCAAACAAACCAAAAATAATTATAATAATAATATACGCATATAAATAAATATTAAACATTAACTACGCGTACTTAAAAGTAGAGCAACAATATAACTAGTATGCGAAGCGTTCATTTTTGTATTTAAATTTCAAAACAAGTTCGTCAGCTGTGGCGAACAGCTGTCATTTTTTACGCCAAAACGCTTTGTTTTTGTATGTATTGACAAATAAACAAACAAAAAAACAACCCCCAAGCAAAACCCCTAGCACTGCCTACGTATGCAAAAAAAAAAAAAAAAAAAAACACACAATAACCTACTAGTTCCAGTATTCCAAGTTCCAAGATGTTACGCGAAAAATAAACCCAGAGGTGCCATGCAAACTATACAACTAAACACATGTGTATGTGTAGTGCATGTGTGTGTGCGGGTGTGTATGTGTGTGTGTGTGTATGTGTTTTATAGTATTTGTTTCAAAAAATAAAATTAACAAAATTTCAATGTTTTTGTATATGTATATGCGTGCGTGTGCGTATGTGTGCGTGTGTGTTTGCCTGTATATGTGTGTTAAATATTTGTATTAAATTTGCTTAAAACTAAACAGATAAACTACAAAAAAGCATAAAAATTTTATATATTTTTTACATAAAAAACAAAAAATTAATATTAATTAAAATTACGTACCGGACAGGCAGCATATATGTTGGCAATCGAGCAATTTATACAACTTAAAAAAAGGGCCCAAAATAAACAAAAAAAAAAAAAAGTAAAGTGTTTTTCAAAAAAAAAAAACAAAACAAGCCAAGTTAATACTTAGACAGTCATGCAAGTTTTCCAAAAAAAAAAAAAAAAAAATAACTATTTATTTTTTATGGTTTTCACACACAAACTGTCAGCTGTATATTATAAATTTTGTTTTTTGTTTTAACATAAATACAAAACAATCATTTATCAAATTTAATATATATATATATCAATAAATTTATATATTTTTTGTGTACTTATGTATGCCACGAAGCGTTTCATTTGAAATTTCGATAAAATGAAAAACACAATGTGCGCCATTTAAAAAAAAATAAGAATATATATACCAAAAACATCAAAGCAAATTCATATACAAAATGTATGCTATTCAAATATTAATATATTAAACTACCAATACCAATACCAAATACCAATACAAACAAATGCAAATTTTGAAAATACATACAAAACTACTTATACCTAATAATACTTATTACCAAAAACTAAATAAAACTAAAACTACTGCTATTATACTCGTATATAAAACTAACATATTTACTACACTAACTCTCTCTCTCTATCTATCTCTCTATCTATATCTCTCTATATATATATATGCAACTTGTGTGTGCAACAATTACACCCACAACCACACACACACCAACCACACACACACACACATAGTCGTACACATAAAATATAATTACCAAAACCAAAAGCAATTGTTTTATTAAGCTAAGTACAACTATATAGAGTATATGAAACACACTAGACGCACAGCGCCAATGTCCTTTGATTCAAAAAATAAAATACTTATATATCCTTAAGCTGCTCAAACTAAATTGCTTTGCTCTAGTTGACAATTTGCTTGATTTTTAGTTTTTTGGCTAGCAATTTCTTTGTTTTCTTTGTTTTTTTTTTGCTAGCCTGACAGTGTTTGCTGCTTGAGCATGTTTGAAACGTTCAACAGCTCAATTAAATTACAAATTACAGTTTTTACACACACACTCACCCACACCCACGCACACATACCCACGCACACAGCCACACCCACACACACACCCGCTCACACTCGCATGTTGTGCGTGTTAGCGCCTAAATGTATGCCTTGCCAGCTTTGACAACACTCAAGCTGTTTTTACTGCAAGCAAATTGCCTTTTGTCAACAAACTTAAGCACATGATACCCACAAATGTAAATAGATCCATCGCATCAGTGCTCACAGATACACACCCATACACTCCCACACACATAGATACTTGCTTGCTATATAAAATAAACACTCAGTTGAGATACAAGCATGTTTAAATAATTGTTAGCACTTAAAGCTTTATGAGTTTACATGTCATCATTAAGTTTTAAATTAACTTTTACTTAGCTTTGGGGGGAAGGGGGGGAATAGAAGCATAAAAATTGTATTTCTACCCAATTCATTTATTTACTTAGTGCTTAAGCGTTTTTACTTTGATGTAACTCAAATAATAATAACTACCAAACGCAATTTGTACCAAACGTATTTTAAAAACTGCTTACTTATAATTCACAAGTGTCAAAGTAAGTGAATTCGATTCTTTGGGCAAAGTTTATAGCTTCGTATCTCTTACATATTTTGGCTCACGTCTTATTAGGTGGAGCATCGGTTGATATTCCTAGGTAAAAGGACTGGTAGACCAGTGCTTTTACCGCTTTTGGAGTGAAGCTAATCCTCGAGTGTATATCGAAACACAGTGACATTCACAAAAACTGACTTTTTGGTGCGCTTTATGGGCTGGTGAAGTCATTGGTCTGTACTGCTTCAAAAACAATGATGGCCCGGACGTTACAGTCAATGGTGATCGGTTTAGAGACGCGATTACTAACTTTTTCTTTGCAACATTGAACAACCATGATGCCCAGAAGCTGTGGCTCCAACAAGACGGGAGAGATTTATTAAAAGACACGTTTGGTGACCGCCGCCTAATTTCACGTTTAAGACATCTGAATTCTAAGCTCAAAGTGCACCTACCATTACTTGCTGAAGACATTAGCTTCATATTTTGATCGCTGTTGCAGTTCTAAATGTATACTTTTTGAGCAGGCTGTGGATCATTAAAAGCATTCCATGTTATGTAATGTATGAACGAGGGTGGGCCTATGCCCTTCAGCTTTACGACCCTCATGGGTCTATTGTGTCCCCTTTCTTCTAGTTTAAGTTTAATGTTCTCTGAAACTAATTTAGAACAGTCTGCTACATATATATCAGTTCCTTCTCACTGAGTATGTAGTTGCCTAGCAGCTTTGCTCTGCTTCGTGCCAGGGCTAGGCAGTAAGTGATTAGGTGTGTCATTGACTCTAAAATTACCTGTCAACGCTTCACAATAGGACATAAGTTCTATTCTATTTAAGGATAGAGCTTCCTTGGCACTTGCTCCAGCAGGAAACACAAATCTTGTTCACTCAAAAAGAGACCCTCTACATTAATTCAGTGCCTAGCTTTCTTGTCTTCAATCCATATCTTAATGTCAATTTTGCGTCTGTTATTGAAATAACCAAACATCGGACTTAGACCTACAAACGGGGCTTCCCCCACTGACTTAGCCTTAACATCCGCAGCCTCAATACCTGAGGGACCTTCATGCCCTGGTACCCATACCGGAGAGAACCTGTTGTTGGTTGCCAGTTCATTAAGCCCACAGTGGCATTCATATATGAAGTTTCGTGCTTTGAGAGCTGCCTGACTGTCGAAGAGTATTCGAATGTTAACTCCAACCAACTGTCTGCTATTCAGTCTGTATACCGCCTGTAGAATAGCGCACAGTTCCGCCTAGAAGAGGATCCATTATGCTTGCTGCTACCCCTGATGCTATTCTGCATATATCTGTGAAGCATTTCTGTTCATCGTCATTTAGCCAAGATGGTTTGGCAACCCATTGCTCTCTTGTTGGAAAAACGATATTGTAGTTTTTCATGAAACTAAGTACAATTTCCCTTTGGTTTAGGTTTTGGGGTTGCGGAGCCCATATAATGCTTAAAAATGTTTACAAGACTACAGACAGCATTCTAACTTTGGTTTTTCTTTTTAAAAATTTAAGTAATGATATTAAAAAAAAATTTTACAAAGAAAGATAAAAGTTCATATTTGTCGTTAATAATTTTATTATTTTGCAGTAAATTGCAAAATATCTAGCAAACAAATGTAATAAAAAATATCAAATTGTTTAGCAAATAAATTCAGCATTTTTGAATTATTTTATAGACTTTAATTTATATATTTTTTGAAATATTTATAACTAATAGAACAAAGCATATGTCATAACTTCATAATAATCGCATTATAATATAAAATAAATATATTCCCTTGTAGATTTAGTTCACTTCATGTACATTATTGCTTAGTTCTTAAATATTATTATAATAATAATTATAACAATTAAACTTCCCGCTGCACGTCTATAAATGTTTGCACAATTAAACTTAATTATTATTAAAATGTTGATGATACAATTAATTAAACAATAAACTGAAGTGCACGCAGGTTTGCTATAAAACAATTTTCAAAATGAAATTTCTTCTTTAAGAGTTTTCAAATTAAATATTTTATTTATGTTACGAAACTTTAAGCGTAAGTTTTATTATTATTGCTTCTCGAGTGAAATATTTCCTTTTTTTTTTGTTATTTTAGTATTTATTAATTTTTTAAATCATTTATAGAAACTTTATGCTTAGTACTTACTCACTAGGGGGCGTGGGGTGGGGGGCGCAGTGGGCAAGCAACTTTCAATGAATGATTGATTGTCGCATTGGGACTTCACGATATTACCAGTAGTTGCTGTTATTACATGGAGTAAGACTTGGTTTATTGCCACAATCACTTGGCGGTTGCCACTTGCTGCTCGACTTTAGCCGCCACTTACGAAATTTATTATTGACTTGTGTTGCTGCAGCCAAGTTCTTAGTCGCATCCTAATGAACCGTAAGTGCCACAACCAAGGCCAAGTGAAGCCCATGGCAGGCAAGAAAAGGAAAACAACATGACTACTACCACTACTTTCAGTCCCATAACAATAACACAGCACACAGAAAAATGGCAATGAAAATGCTCTTTGGCAAAGCCAATGGCGGGGATATGGGCGTGGGGGGTATGGATCTGGGGAAACGGCAAGAAAACCGCCACTCTGTAGGCAAACACACAAAGCATGAGAAACCGCAGACAATTGGCAATAGTAGCAGTCCTGCAGGTTCAGATGACGAAGTTGGCATGCTCTACGATTTTGCCTCTTTAGTGGAGTGGTATTCTGCTGTTTATAGTTTTTGAGTTCCGGGATATAACTTCAGAGTTAAAGATATGAGATGACAGCATTTTTGGGCAGGCATTTTAATCGTGTATCTTGGTCATTGTTATTATCAGTCAAAGTTTTACCTTCAAAGTTTAAATATTACTTTGTTAGCAGAACGAATAAGTTTTTGAGCTAATCGATTAAGATATCCACTACATTTAAAAAGATTTCATAAGATGAGCCTCTTACGATCTATTTCACAAGAATACTTGAAGAATATCTAGAAGTAAAGAAATCCTTACTAATATAGACAGCAGTGTAAGTTCTTTGTAGGCTGCAAAGATCTATCTTTTCAAGTTTTCAAGTATCAAGACACATAACTCCACATCTATAGAGCGAAATCCTGAAATTAAAATGATATACTTTTCCCAAGATATTCAAATTTAAAGTTCTATAATTCCACATGTAACTTTCGAAGGGAATAACTTGAAATTAAATCATTCATACTATAGAGCGCAATCCTGAAAGTAAGGTGATATACTTTTGCCAAGATATTGAAGTTTAAAGTTGTTCAACTTCACATGTAACTTTCAAAGGGAATACTCTTGAAATTAAATCCTTCGCCTTCCTATATAGCGAAATACTGAAAATAACATGATATTCTTTTTCCATGATATTCAAGTTTTAACTTTCGAAGGGAATAACTAGAAAACAAACTCTTTATACTAAAGAGCGAAATCTTGAATGTAAGGAGACATTCTTTTAAGTCTGCTTTTGAATTGTTTTCAACGATATTCCAGTTTCAAAAGGTATCACAATTCAACATGTAGTTTCAAAACAACTTTTTTACAAAATTTTTCCAACTTAAGACCGAACTACGCAGAAGTTTTGCGGCAAAGTTTAGAAGAAACTGAAATCCCAATTGTCGCTCTTTTGTTCAGATGAGTGTCTGCTTTAAGGCGTTGCGAGCATAGATACCAAGCATTATCAATTTCGGTGCCAAACTTATAATGCTACTTCGCTTCACTAGAAGAGTATACATAGACATATAGACAGACAGTCAAGTCAGTCAGACAGATAGACAAACACAAAGCAATGCCAGTCTATGCGAGGCAATGCGAATTGTAACAAAGCTTATTTTTATTGCCCAAATATATTGCCAATGTTGTTCTAATAGCAACAAGACAAGAGCTGCAGAGACAAATGGGGCTGGTGTTGTGTTGTGGGGGGTTGGGGGATTGTGCTAGTCACTCAGTTGGAAGCCCTGTGCTATATATATGTGTACATAGTTTGTACTAGTTGGCTTATGGGTCGTTGCCAGGCACTCATACACAATCCCATAGACATTTTCATAAGGAAGTCTTTGTGCGAACGCGCATGAAATTCATTGTTATGGCTGTTGGGCATAAGTCAGTCAGTTGGTCAATTGTTCAGTTGTTCAGTCAGTCAGTCAGTCAGTCGGACGTTGGTTCGGTGTTTCGGTTTAGTCATTTTGTTAATCAGGCCGTAAGTCAGTCCAGTGCACATGATGCTCATTATACATACTTATAGCTGAAACTGAAACATTGTATCTATGGTGGGATTTGGCTTGGTAGCTGGGTGGGTGGGTTGTGCTTCTGTACCTATGCCAGGCTTGTGGGCCACTGACCATTAAGCAAACTGAATGCAAGTAATTTTTTGGTATGCCAAACACTTTTACGTTGCTCGATTTCTCGCGTCTTTTATTATTTCTGTTACTTTTCACAGATTGCCTTAGTATTACTGTTACGCTTTTTGGTTACGGTTTTCGGTTTCGGTTTCGGTTTCGGTCTCTGATCCTGGCCACTTGCTAGAGAGATTTCATTTCAATTTGTGTGCTTTGTCAGGGGTCATCGCATACAGTTGCTCCCACTCGTTATGCATTGGCTTTTTATGTTTTATTTTTTTTTGTTTTGTCTGCTTTTAATGCTTATAGCTCATTATTTTTATGTGATTTTCGATTTATTTTTATTTTGTTTTTTTGTTTTTTTTGTTTTTGTGCAGACTTAGTTCTTGTTACTTAATGCCACCAGTGCGTTCGCCAGTGCTGCTTGAAACATGAACAGAAAAAAAACTCAGTAGCAACACACACAGCCCAGGAAAGACAACTACAACAAAGCTACAAAACTGTTTTAAATAAAAGTAACACAGCCGATATAAAATTTGTAAATAAAAACCAAACCAAAAAAAAACATTGACTAAACCATAGCGATATTGCAGTTGATTTGGCCCCATCCCAAAGCAAACAAACTAACTTTAACTCAAAAAACTTAAAAAAAAAAAAAAAAACAAAACAAAACAGCTAAAATCGAAAAACATTTTGTGTCAAACTCAGTGCAACCAAAAATAAAAAACAACCAAAGCCTTTTACCCAAAAAAAAAAAAAAAAAAAAATACACACAAAATTCTGTACTTCACAGAAAGTCAAACAAATGGCGCCCAAAAACCATTGAAATGACACGCCCGCAAAACCAAAAGACATAACCAAAGCAAATTAAATAAATGGAACAACACCCACAAAATGCAAATATATATAAAAAAAAAAAATTATAATTGAAAAAGCAAACAATTGCAGCAAATCAGAATGTGCCAGAAATTACAGTATGAGACACATGTCCGCATGTCAGCATGCACAAGGGCACACACACGCCACATGTGCCAGTTTAACAGCAGCAACAACAATCACAAAAATCACCAAGTCACGTTATCACGTTCTCACGAAATTCTCACGATTTTATCACGATATTAACATTACAGCCTACAGTCTACAGCAATTAGTTAAAGCCAAAAAGCAAAACGTTGATGTAACTTTAGCCGCAAATAAAAAGTTACATTTAGTTAATGCTCCACACACGCACGCACACTCACGTTCCACGCTGCGTGACACGCTCCATACGTTACACACCAAAACGTATCCTTAGCTGCAGTTTAATCAATAAAATTTACTTTTTCAACTCATGTGCCAAACAAAAAACAAAAAAAAGCTCAGCACTTATCCCCAAAAAATACTCATGCACCCCCCCATACACCCTAGTATCATCTAGTATTTTAACTAATTTCTTTATATTTTTTTTTGTCTACTCTCATCTAGTTGACTTTACCCTATTCATGTTTATAGCTTAATTACGTTCTAGACTTTTTTTATATACAAAAAACTACACGCAACAATTTTTGAAAAATCTAAAATAGGTGCAGCTAAATGGTTCAAGTTACACACAAAAAAAAACACGCCGATCTCACGTTAGCTAGTCACACTTGTTCACCACTTTCAAGTCGTTTGCGCACTGACAAAACTCACCACAATCACCCAACAACAAAAACTCACCACTACTCAACGACAACAACAAAAAATTTCACCAAAACTCACAACTTTGGAATGGCTAAGTACTTAGCACACGCTCGCCGCAAAACTATTTTTAAAATCCCAAATATTATGATTAAAATAAAACAGCAAAATGGCTGCAACGCTCAGCAAGTTAAAGACAATTAATTGCCTACAACTAAGTTAAGTGTTCCAAAAACATAAAAAAAAAATTACAAGTTCAACAACAGCAAAATATGTCCTAAAAAAGTAAGAAAAAACACCTGCCAACTTAACAAGCAAATAACAACACGTGCTCTTAAATAACTCTTGCTATAAGCCTGAATTATCTCACTTAATCACTCACTAACTCACTCAATCACTCTCACTCACTCACTCAGTCACTGTGTCTCTCACTCTCTCTCTCTCTCGCTAACTGTATTAATTAATTGCTATAATAACAGTAAAACACTTAAGCGGTTACTTAACACTGAAAAGCAGCTAACAACAAGCTGCAGCTGTTACTCAACACTGAATAACAGCTAACAACAAGCTGCAGCTGTTACTCAACACTGAAAAGCAGCTAACAACAAGCTACAGCTGTTACTCAACACTGAAAAACAGTTTAAACAAAAATCAAGTTCTCTAAAACAAATGATCACACATGCTCCTCACTTACCCGCAATGCTCACAGTAAATGTAACTCACTCACTTTTACTCTCTCTCTCTCTCACACACACTCTGTCGCTCTCTCCAACACTATAAATAATTAACTTAAACTGTAATAAAAGCTAAACTTTACACAATTATTAATAATAAAAGCAAAAATTTTTGAAAATATATATAAAAAATAATAATAATACCCTATAAAGCCCAAAATCAAAGCAAAAAAAAAAGACCACCCACCCGTCAAGACAGCTTTGAATCAAACTACAAATTAGGTTGGCAGCCCCAGTCCAGCTCACACTTATAACAACTACTAAATACTCAAACAAAACTATATAATTACAACAACAATAAACATTACAAATACAATTACAATTACAGAAATAAACAATATATAAAACACACAGTGTACTCAATGTATTGTAATTTGTAAATATTAAAAAGTGGGTTTTGTTTACTAAAAAAAAAAAAACCAAAAAAACCGCATAATAAAATGAAACAAAAAGCCTAAAAAATTTACCCAACACTTGAATAAATTTATATATTTATTTATACGTATTGCCTAAACACAGACTAATTGTAATTTGGCATTAAAAAAAGAAACAATTAACTTAAATACTTTAGCATTTATTTAAATATGAATAACAAAAAGTATTACTGCTAAAAAAAATATATTTAAATTTTGTGCTCTTGCAGTTGAGTGTTATAGAAACAAATAAAAGTCAATAAAAATATAATTTAAACCCTATTGCATTTATTTGTTTTGAGCACTTGGCTAAAATATAAATTAAAAAAAAATAAACACACACTAAAACAAGGTCCCACACCCCCCAGCGCAGTTTACTTAGCGCGCTCAAAGTGTTCCGCTAAACACACACACACATACACACTCTCACTCTCTCTATCTAACGCTCTTGCTGTCTCTTGCTAAACTAAATAAATGTATTGTCTTTGTTTTAATAGTCTTAATGTAACAAAAAAAAAAAAAACAAAACAAACCAATTCAATTAAAATTATATCACTTAGTAGTTCACCGTATAAACTATTATTAATTAATTCATATTGTATACATGTCTTTTATTTTCTTTATTATTACAACTTTTTTGTTATAAATATAAACAATGTATCACTCTCGCAATTCTCGCTCTCTCTCTCTCTCTTTATATATATAAATATATATAAACATTTGTGTAATTCACCAAAAAAAAAAGAAAAGTCTCGTTAACTAAATTCACCAAAACTCAACACACGCATCACTTGATCGATAACTTTTGATCATTTGCTCACCAGTGCAGTGCCAAGCAACAAGCAACACCAACTTCACCACACAGCCAGCTAATTCACCATGTTACAACACAAATTCAAGACACCTTATGCCAGTGCCAGCGCAATTCACCACAAGTTTGACTTATTGCCACACATTTCTCTCACTGTACCTGTCACTGTCACTGCCACTGTCACTGCCACTGTCACTGTCACTGTCACTTTCACGCTCACGTTCACTCTCAACTTTGTCACTCTGCAGGCAAATACTCACCTCAATGTTCACCTTAAAGCTCACCTCAGCTAATTTTTTTTAATTCGTTTTGTAATACAGACGACCACTTTTACAACAGCCACCCCCACCAAATCAATCTAACAAACTCCACCAAACGATAAACAGCTAACAAAAAATCCAAAAAAAACGAAAAAAAATCAAAAATTCTTAACGCAGCAAAATGCAGCGTCTGCATTCATTCGAAATTGATAAGTCATTATCGAAATTTCATAAGATCTTCATGAGTTTTGGGCTCTTCAGTAAAACAAAAAAAAAATAATAGAAATGAAACAGAAAACCATTTTATATTTTAAGTTTACTTTTTAACATAACTAACATGCGCATAACTATATAGTTACATTTTTTGTTTTTGTTTTTAAATTTTTCTAGTCGTCAGCAGTTGAAAGCGTTAAAGCATTTTTATAAAATATCGATTAAGTGGTCATCGTTACAAAACCAAGTCAAACAAATAGACTTATTGGTGAACTTCTACGGCGCTTGGCAGCTTAAATTCCAAATTTTTAAATTTCGCAAAATTTCACTTACTTTTCAAATCGGCAGTTCTATAACTCTACCCAGCGCCGTCTGCATTTCGATACATTTTCAGTCTATCAGAAAGTTCAAATTGCAGTTACAAAATTCAAAATAGCCTTGAGACAAAAATCAAAAACTCAAATTTGCATTCCCAACAGTTTCATCGTAAATTATTACAAAAAAAGCTGGTATTTTATTTAACATTTTATTTAAAACACAACTTAGTACATTTTTTAATTTAACATAATTTTTGAACATACTTTTTTTATTTGCAAAATTGTTGCGCCAATTTTAAAGCAACAGAGCTGAAAAAAAATACAAAATTAATTACTTACTGTGACACCTTACTATACTTACATAATAATTAAAATTAAAAAAAGAAAATTCGTTGTAAAAAAATAAAGCAAACAATTTATACCAAAACCCAAATATGTGCGCAAGCAAGCACTTAGCTACAAAAATTATACTAACTTCAAATTTGTTTTTAAAAAGAGTTTTTTAAAAAATTATTAATTAAAATCAAACATTTTTGTAGCTGTTTTTGTGCTTGCGCCATAATTATTATGTAACAAGTTTATAGTATTTTTGCCTAGGCACAAAAAACACCAAATATTTTACCAACAAATTAACATACTTCCATGTAACTGTTTAAAACTTACTAAAAACTAAATATACCAAAAAAAAAACAAATTTTAAAAAATTTACCTACGTCTAGAAAAGTTTTTTCTCTATTTATTTGCCTAAGTCAGTTCAATTTAATTATAAGTCCTAACAGTTTTTATCAAAACCAAATTGTCAAACAAGCAAATTATGCTCTATTCTCAGCATAAAGCACTACTGAAAAATACCAAAAAAAAAAAACAAAAACCAACAAAACAAAGCAACTTTTTAAGTATTTTGTGTTGAAATTTTTAATAATATTATAACCTTTACCCAGTGCCAATTCGCTTAATAATAACCATCTCTTTTTTCACATACGCGTCTCGTCCGTGTATCAAAAAAACAAACACAACTCTAACTCTAACTCTCAAAAACACAACAAACACCACAAACGATAAACGCCAATACGATGTCTGCAGGTGTCTCATGTCAAAATCGATTCACCTGTTTTTCGCCTGCACACAAATGCCACGGTTATTTTACTGATAACATTCTCAATTGCTGTGACGACGCGGCAGTACGTAGGAAATCCCATAGACTGTGTACACACAAGGTATGCCAAATATATCTATCTAGCATTATATCGATAAACTGCCAATATTATATTTTCCATTTCCCAATGGCAGAGACATTCCCGAAGATGTTCTCAACACATATTGTTGGATACACTCAACATATACAGTGGTGGATGCATTCATGAAAAAGCAAGGTTCCGAGGTGCCTTTTCCCGGAGTTCACAATTCACAGGGGCGTGGACCTCTAACAATAAAGCACACAAAATATTATCAGTGGGTAGCGTTTACACTATTTTTTCAGGTAAGTCTCTCAAGTTTCATCTTATATATATTAAGTTTCATTCTCCTTGCTTTGCGCCTACAAGTGCTTCCTTAAGCAAGCATACTTGTAATCTCTTGGCAAAGTTAAAGCTGCACTCAAGCGGCATTATAATAATTGAGGCACTTCTCAAGTACCGCCGTCTAAGCTAATAAACAGGACTAAATACTGTGTGCCTTGAACTTCTGGCCAGAAGTGTGTGTAAGGTCGTGAAAGCACAAAAGCTAAAAGTGTCGCCAGCTTTTGCGTGTTACACGACTAAAAGTTTGGTAAAGCTTTGCACAAACTGCAGAGCTTTTTTGGTAAATGGTTTTTCCTAGACACATACCGTTAGAACTGAAAACTTTTGACGGAAAATGCAAAAAACTTTTATTGTCTGTAATAAACTTTCAAGCATTGAAGCTTTTTTTTTTTCGAAAAAAATAATTTTATTCTAAATTTCTATATTAATTTTTAGAGATTCAACGGAAAATTTAATCCTAAAGGAATAGTTCTAGCGGATTCGTATAATTACGAACGAACTGTAAGCATCCTACAATGCATAAAGCAGATATAGATAGCAGATAAATGTAATATTGGGTGGCAACTCCCATAGCATTAGGGCAGATCCTTGTAGTGTCTGAACAGGGGTAAGGGGCCTACGCCCTATGGGTCCTTAGGTGAAACCCTTTGTATATTATAAAAAAGAAGAAGTAAAGAAAGACGAATAATTTTCAATAGCTGTTGCTTTTTATACGCAACTTTGAAGAAGTTATATATCCATTTAAATGAGAGGGTCTTGCACTTTTTTTTGCAAATTAAAAGTTTAACTTTTTAAAATGTTTTTTAAATTTTTTAACATATTTTTGCAGTTCTAATATTATTATTAAAAAAATTAGCATTAATATCTTCGAAGCGGTAGTCGATAAAACAATACCCTACCCAAGAAAAAGAAAAGTTTTCTACTCCTTGATGAAAATAAATAGGCAATAGTTAGTAAATTTCAACCGATTTCTATGAAATTGGAAAAATAGAAATAGAAAGTTGCAAAAAGTATGATTAATTATAAGACGTGTGGCTGGAAACATTGTTAATCTGTTGTATCGCTAGATTTGATTTATAGATTTGTTACTTTAAGCCTGAAAAAACATCTTGCCAAATTGTCAGATTCTGGGGAACCTGGTTCTATAAATAAATACTCAGCAATATAATTGATTAGTAGATTCGGTTCTAAATTGTTTTTTGGAGAAACGGGAATAGATATGCACTAGCATAGCTACCAAATTGAAACTCTTCGAACATCTATTAATAATATATCTCTCCCAACCGCATGTCGGTTTAGATGATGTTTTACTCATATGTATTTTTTCCAAGAAAAAGATATAATTAAGAAAAATATAATAAAATACTTGATTTTATTTATAATGTAGAATATTTTTTAATAGAAACTACTCAGTCATCAAATGAATATTCGATTTGCTGTCCAAAAAGTATGCTTTCGTGATTTCACTTTTAGCTGAAATTTGTTTTGGCCCCTACTGCGTCATTGTTACTTAATTATGGAAGTTCTGGCGAAAAAAAGGAAATATTAAAATAATAAATAAACTAAACTATGTGTTTAATATGCTGATGGTGTTCATATTCACTCTCGCTCACCGCTTACCCAATATCCATACTTAGAAACAGAGGCAATTTCCTCACGTCGTCTTATATTATATCGCCTAAGTAGATGTTACTCTGAGCTAAGATATTTGTGGATTTGGTATAAATATATATATATTTTTTTTTCTTTTCTTATTCCACTTGGAAACGTAGGTCCCCTACGTAGGCTTTTCACCGGCTTTTGTTTTGTGTCGTCTACTTAGCGGTGTCCCACGACGAACTGATCTGATCTAGTTCCTTTGGTCGTCCTGCTTGGGTTCCTTCTGCGAGCATGCCCCATCCGGGTCCATAATCTTTTCCACTTGGGAACTTAAGGCCTCTACGAAGGCTTGCCACTGGCCTCTGTTTTGTGGCGTCTGCTTAGCGGTGTCCCACGACGAGCTGTTTTGACCTAGTTCTTGAAGAACTGTTCGTCTGTAAGTTGCTTCTGGACGCCCTGTTCGTCGGCTTCCTTGAGGGTGCCATTCTAGTGACATTCGGTCAATGCTGCTTGAGTTGTTTCTGAGAGCATGCCGTATCCAGGTCCATTTGCTTTTCATGATTTGAAAGTGAATAGGGGACTAACTTATGGCGCTCCGCAACTCTACATTGGATATTCTGTTTGGCCAGAGTATTCCGCATATAATTCTCAAGCGTTAATTGCTGAAAACCTGCAGTTTTTGACCTATTTCCTTTGTGGTGCGCCATGTCTCACTACCATCTAGCAGGATGGACTTAACACACGCATTGAAGGTACGGAATTTCATTTTCCGGCTTTTCTGTCTCTCTCCATATGCATTTCAATCTCCCGAATGCTGCATGAGCTTTCGCAAATCGGCTCAAGGCATCCTTCCTTGGTTGGAGTGATTGAAGCGCATTGGTTTTGTTTTGGTTGCATTTGTCTCGAGACTAACTCTGCTGGCTATTCTGACGAGATCATCAGTTTTACTCTGAATACCACGAGTCTATGCGAGGTTCGACATATGTCGTTCGCATAGTTCAAGCCCTCAAGGTGTCTTCAGAGGCTCCACGTGATATCACGCTTGGTTTGGCATACTTGCCTCATAAACAGGATGCTAAATCCTGCCTGATTCCTCTGTTTGTCTTGATAGGTACACTAAGAATTGGCTATATAAGTGGTACATTTTTCCAGGCTATTATTATGCTCAGTAGTATATCGAAATTCTACGATATTTGGCTAGGTATATCGATAATTGTTCATATTACTGTATATTGTTCTTAAGAGTTTTTGAAGTCCCCCTCCTTACAACTTCATTTAATATTAGAAAAGTTCCACGGAACTGAAACCACAAATTCCGAACTTCAACGAGCAATCTAAAATATTTAAATATATCCGATAAACATAAAGAACATAGTTATTTACGGTTCAGTCCGGCCACAAATCCAGCTAATAGGCAGAATCATTAGATACAAAGAGTTCTGATAGGGCAACTGACAGCTGCCATTGCCGTTGGCGTCGCGACGCGTTGCAGCTATCATCATGGCCATAAACGTTGACGTCTCTGCTTGCAACGCGGTAGCGCCTCCAAAATAAACTCATGCCTCAATGCGAAGAACTTTAGCAAAGTAGCCCAGCCACACAGTTGGACACACAAATGATGCCCAAGATGAGGAAGTGGCTGCATGTGCATGTGTGATAAACTCCATTAGGCTGCCAGCGACGAGGTGTATGAGTAAATCAGCAAGTCTATCGCGTCTAGCCAGCGTCAATCCCGCTGGAAGCGGCGGTTGCTGGTATCAACAATGACCTTTGGCTTTGGGATTGCTTCCATTGTTTTGCCGCAAATGCAAAAAAAAAAAAATTTTGATGCATTATTGCGGCACAAATGCAAGAAGAGTTGTTTTAACGGAAATAATTTGGCTTAAAAGCCGCAACTATTTTTGGGAAATCACGTCTAGGTTGAAACTTTCAATCTTTTCTATAATTTTTCCTCAACATAAATACTTTTTTTTCTGTTTTTTTGTTTATTTTTGTTGTTATTATATGAACGTCTGTGGGCATGTATTGGTGTGGTGTGGTGTGTTTGTCTGTATATGTTTGTGGTCTATTTTTATAGAGTTGAATTCGAGGGGGAAACGCTGCAAACGCTTGACCCCGTTTAAACTTGCCACACCAGAGCACAGCACACCCCACCCCTCAGAGGCACTACATATATTTGGTTTCGAACGGCCTAGTTAATTGTTTGCTGCATTTTTAGATGCGTTAATTTGAATGTCTTTTATCAATTTTATGCTCGAGCTGTTTGATTTTTCTATTAATTTATTGAAAGGCGCTGCATGTTGTCTCAAACCCCGGCCCCCGAAAAAATTTGAGGTTTCGGAAAACTAGAAAAAAAACATAATGCTGAAGAAAATTATAATTTATGTTGTAGGTGTGCGTGTGGCCGTCTACCGCGGGTGTGGGTAACTAGGATACTCTAACAGGGGTTGAAAGAGATTATAGATCTGTACAAAGTATTTGTTAAAAATTAATAGCAATTTTATACAAATTTTCTACAAATTTCGGTGCACAATATACCCAAGGGGGTCACAGTGCTGAAGCGCGTAGACCCATCCACGTTCCATCCAAGTATATCATTTTGAACATATTTTGGAAATGCAAAATAATTCTGTTTGGTTTTTATTTATTTTAGTTTTATTTAAATAAATTATATAATTTAAAGTTCACAATTGTGCAAATGTGATGCTTAATCTTCCGCTCGACTAACTTTTTCTTTACGATTTCTTTTAAATAAGAATTATTTTTTTTTCGTTTTATATAGGGACGAGGAATTACAGCAATTTCTACATAAAAAAAATATTTTGAAAAAATAAATCTTTTAAAAAAAGAAATCTTTTGACAAAAAAATCTTTTCAAAAAGAAAATCTTTTGGCAAAAGAAATCTTAAAAAATAGAAGTCTTTTGACAGAAGAAATCTTTTAAAAAAAGAAAACTTAAAAAAATAATTCTTCATAAGATTTCCTTTTTTAAAAGAATTATTTAAAAAAAGAAATATTTTGATTTCCTTAAAAGAATTCTTAAAAAAAATAAATATTTTGAAAAAGCAAATCTTTTGAAAACAAAGAAATCTTTTGAAAAAGAAAAAGAATTCCTTTGGAAAAAGAAAACGATTCTTTTGAAAAAATAAATCTTTTGAGAATAGAAATCTGTTCAAAAAAGAATTCTTTAAAAAAAGAAATCTTTTGAAGAAAGAATTATTTAAAAAATAAATCTTTTTCAAAAGAATTCTTTAAAAAAATAAATCTTTTGAAGAAAAAATTCTTAAAAAAATATAAATCTTTTGAAGAATTCTTTTGAAAAAGAAAATATTTTGAAAAAAAAAATAAATCTTTTGAAAAAGGAAATCTTTTGAAAAAAAGAAAACTTAAAAAAATAAATCTTTTGAGAATAGAAAGAATTCTTTTAAAAAAATAAATCTTTTAAGAATACAAATATTTTGAAAAAGAAAATCTTTTGAAAAACAAAGAAATGTTTTGAAAAAAGAATTATTTGGAAAAAAGAAAAAGAACTCTCCTGGAAAAGAAAAACAATTCTTTTGAAAAAAGACATCTTTAAAACAAAAAAAATTGAAAAAAGAAATCTATTGAAAAAAGAAAACTTTTGAAAAAATAAATCTTTTGAGAATAGAAATCAGTTGAAGAAAAAATTCCTAAAAAAAAAGAAATCTTTTGAAAAAGGAAATCTTTTGAAAAAAAAGAAATCTTTAAAAAGGGAAATGTTTTGAAAAAAAGAAATCTTTTGAAAATGAAATCTTTTTACGTAGAAATTGCTCCAAATCTCTCTACCTATAATTAATATGTCAAATATTGCAACTGCCTTTTTGCGCAGAATATTATTAACCCTTTTTTTGGCTGGATCTTGCAAAACGAAAGGCGAATAAATTTGTTCAGTTACGAGTTTACGAGTAGTTACCAGTTTCCTTGGTAATATTATGTCGTATACGACTTACTCTATGTACTTGGATTGAAATCAATATCGTCTGAGCCGCAATATGAAACATTAACTAGAAACGTGCACACTTTTTGTATGGAAACTTAAAAACATAAATCGTATACATATAAAACCCGAAATATTTAGGGTTTAAGGTTTCGTGTTCAATTTTGTCTATCCTGAGCTAAATATTTTAATTACTTTCTTGACTTGTTGGTTTTGTTCATAAGGGTACGTCACCACGTAGTTCTAGTGCACCCCTGCGTTTAGTACCAATGGGGTTCCAGTTAAGGTCGGAGTTTGCAAGAATTTCCTATTCTCTATGGAGCGTGTGGGCTACCCATCTGTATTACCGTTTATTGATGTTACTTGGTAAAACTTTTTGTCCACTTAACTCCGATAAACGCACATTGGAGATTAGTCTAGGCCAGTATATACCGACTATGCGCCTGAGACATCGGTTGACGATGCATTGTAGCTGTTGTTTGATATCATTCGTCATATACCAGATATCGCTACCAAACAGTAGTATCGTTTTAAGGCCAGCATTCAAAATTTGCAACTTGGTTGATTTTCCAATGACGGCGGATCTCCAAACTCGAGAAAGCGCAGCAAAAGAACGCTTAGTTTTCTGTAGTCGGTTCTGTACATCCCGCACGGTATCACCATTCGGAGTCAGCATACTACCCAGGTATTCAAGCTCGTCTCTTAGTTCTAAGTTTAGTTTGTAAACAGAGTGTGGAGTTCGATAACGAGAGCTTACGTGCATGGTTTTCGATTTGAATCGAGAAACATCAGATAGGGAATTGATTATACTTTGCATCTCACTGTGGTTCTGTGTGAGCAAAACTATATCATCGGCTTAGGCAAGATTATTTAGTTTTCCCTATGCTGTAATTTTAATGAGTCTTACTTGTCAGTTGATTAGTTCAATAATTTCACAGAAGTCATTTAAATTTCACCAAGGTCAAAAAGTTGTCTTTATGTGAATTCACTTTTAACAAATCATGATCATATTAAATTTGTTCAAGTTGAAGAAAACGAAAGACACTCAATGATTGGATCAAGATCAGAACAGAAAAATGTATCGTTGGCATACGAAAATTGCCAGATATTTGCGGAAAACTCAACACTTCCGATGCAGTTTGCTTAAATATAATATAACTCTATTTGTGAACACAAAAATACACCGTATTTTCACTCCATATAAAATTAGACTCATTAAACTGTTGAATTTGCATACATATATTTCTATCGATTTCAATTAAATTTCTTGCATTTTGCACCAAACTATATTGAACATTAATTCATCGGAATTCAAATCGAACTCAAATTGTTATTCCTCAACAAAAACAACGAAAAATCTAGAAATTTGTACAAGATAAATGCGTCAACATAGCTTTTTTCCGCTAAAGAGTATGCAAAATTCCATATACCAACAGCTGCAGTAGTTTTGCTTTAATTTTATTTGACGCGCCCAGGGGAATACCCAAAGGCATGCCATAAAATTTTTACTCTTTTCAATTTTACAAATCATATTTCTTGTTGATTTTGGGGAAATCGGAAAGGCAACTGATGCAATCGCTTAACATGTGTGCTTGGCCCAGGTTTGCTGCAACAAGAACTGCTTGCTGCCCAGTAGTCGTAGTAGTAGCCCATTTCTTGTCGAAGATTTGTGCTCGTGCGGCGCCATTGAAGCAGCATTGTGTGACAAGCAGCGGTGGGTGTTGAACATTAACAGCAACAGCAACAACAAAGGCAACAAAAGCTAATGCAGCATTTGGCAATGCGCCCAAGAGTTCCAAAAACAGACGCGACTAGACCAGAAAACATATAATATTGATGCACTTTTCCGCGACGTTATAGCGCTGAGAAAAACAATAGGAAAAGTGCCGGCAAGTCATTAGGCAAGCAGCGTGGCTGCTGCATTTGCAATATTTAATTCCTCAAGACTTTGAATTCTCTCCCTCTCTTATGTTTCTTGTTTGTTTGCTGGTTGTTGTACAAATGTAGCGCCCTTCCGGCATAGACAATATACACGGCATGCCATTCCCTATTCTTGGCCATGTCTGTTGCTCCACTTGGTAATGTCTTAATGTTTATATTATGTACCAAAACAATCTTTTGTTTCGCTGCGAACCAAAAAAGCAAAAAAAAAAAAAAAAAAAAGGCAGCGCACGTCGTCGGCTTTATAACAAAATCCAATTGAATTTTGATGTCTTTTTGGCAAAATGGCAAAGTGTGGGAGATGTGGAAGTTATGGGGCAGTGTGGCTGTATGGCAGCGTTGCTATAGTCGCAGCTGAGCAACATTGCGCGTCATAACTATAAATGCGACATATGACAACTTCATCAAATCGGCAACGTCTGCATTCAGGCAGACATTTCATATCACTTTTCATATTTCCATAACTCAGGCTGCGCTCCCATAACCATCAGCGCGCTATCTATTGACTTTGCCGCATGCCGTTTAGTTTTTGCTCCAAAGTCCGTGAGGCTGTCTAGGCGCACAAATCCGAATACGCATAAATTCATGCCACATGCAACATACAATATATGCGAGACAAATGGGAAGCCTTTTGTCTATTTGCCAGACATACGGCCAGACAGTCCAGCAGGCGCAGCCATCCACCCAGCCAGCCAGCCAGCCAGTCAGTCAGTTAGTCAGGAGTTCCGGGCATGCCTAGTAAATCGTGTAACGCGTCCTCGTGTTGATTGTTGTAATAATGAGCGGAAATCGCACAATCTACAACAAATATATCGCAAACAATGCAAAGTATCCATGCGACACGTACTCGCTGCCCCCGAATAAGCCCCAAGCTGCAAGTTCTCAGCCGGGTTTGCCCTTTTATTTGCATTTATTTTGCACATTGTTGTTATTGTTATCCCCATGATAGCCGAGAATATTACATACTCCACGCTAGGACGGACAACTGATAGTTTGGTTACTCCGCGTGAATAGAGAAAGTGACCCACAGTGGCACAGTGGTTGCAGTGGCATTAATATTATAGGGAATACTACTCTACCTTAGGAAAAAGGTCTATTAGGTCAATTTTTTTTGTTTCTCTCTGTTATTCCGCTTGGAAACTTAGAGCCTCTAGTACAGCCTTCCAATGAACCTTGTTTTGCGCCGTCTATTTAGCTGTGTCCCATGTTGTGTTCGACTGGGCAAATTCTTGGAGTATGGATCTTCTTCAGGTTGCCTTGGGTGTTCCCAACCGTCTGCTGCCTTAGGGACTCCAGTCGAGTGACATTCTGACATTACTGCTTGGGTTGCTTCTGAGATCATGCCCTATCCACGTCTTTTTATTTGGGCAAAAATTATTAAAATCCAAAGCTAAGTTTGTTAATTGAAATAAAACTAGAGAAAAATGCCGAGGTTAGAAGCGCGGAAACAACATGACGCGGATTTGTTAACGCTTCACTCTAGGTTTAGTTTCTGTTTCCGTTTAAGAAGTCTGAAAAATGATTAATACTTTGTTGGTTAAAAATTGTAGCAGCTGACAGCAGCTCTCACCAAGAAGAAACCGTAAATTGTTATTATTTTTGATGGAGAATATTTGCACCACGACCTGTACTTCTCTGATGTTACCTACTTTAATCTAAGAGAATACCTCAAAGTCAAAGTCAAAGTCAAAGGCTTTGCCTAGATTGATTTGGTCTAGTTCTTTGTATGATATTATATCAGGTTCATAACACTGCTGCTTTCATGAGTCAGCGCTGGTGTTTCGTCATACTGTTTGTAAAGAGTGTTTTTTTGAGATGTATAGAACTTTAAATTGCAACGATGGATTATTCGATTGATAAGAATTTTATTTATGCGAAAGATAAACTTGTGGCATTTCATTTTAAATATGAGTTGTGGCATATGACCGCCACGGCTGAATACAATTTTCGATGACTTGTTCCAACATTTTTGTTGGAATCCAAATATCTTCCAAATGGTTAAGCGTTTGTGGTTTCTCCATATAGACCAATGACTCTACACAGCCCCTACAGAAAGCAGTCTAGCAGTGTTAAATTACAAGATCTTGGAGGCCAATTCACAGCTCCAAAACTTGAAATTAGGCACCAAACGTGTCGTTCAATAAATCGATTGTGGCACGAGCTGTGTGACATGTTGAGCCGTCTAGTTGCAACCACAGCTCCTGAACATCATGGTTGTTCAATTCAGGAATGAAAAAGTTAGAAATCATGGCTCCATACCAAACACCATTGATTGTAGCGATCTGGCCATTATCGTTTTTGAAGAAGTACGCACCAATGATTCCACCAGCTCATAAAGCGCACCAAACAGTCCGTTTTTCTAGATGTTTCCATGTTTCGACATACACTTCGGGATTAGAACGGTAAACTCGTTTTGGGCCCATTCGACGAATCTACACCTTGCTTGATGATCATTTGGCTATTCATGATGAATTGCCCAACCAAACTGAGATTAAGTCACTTGACAGCTGTTAAATCGGTCGACATGTAGCATTTTTGCTATTATTTGTTAAAACTATAGTCCTCGATTGCAGTCTGTAGAAATTGTAGGTATAACAGCAAAAAAACTTGAATTTATTAGTTATAATAAATTTAAAACAAGCAATAGTCGTGTACTCCACTTCAGGATTTAATTGAAACTACACTACTGTCGCGTTCTGTAGCTCTATTTTTATAGATTTCAAGATCTTTATAGCTCGGCTTACCAAAAAGCTTAGACTAGGTTGAGTATAGTGCAAAGCCCACTTCCAATGACTGACACTGCTCATTATAGGTATTTTTCCAACATGTAATTTTAGAATTGCTTAAATTATTTTCTCCCCGAATAAAATTCTTTATAGAATTAAACTAAAAAAATTTAAGTATGTTTTGAAGTTTGCTTGTTTTTTGCGATTCCTTTTGCCAATCAAAAGTAGCTTTGGTTTTCCTAAATTCGTCAATAAAATTGTTTTTGATCAAAACAAATCTATTTTTTCACCTAATAAACAGCATTGTGTACCACTGTGCCGAAAAGGGCTTAATGGACAGGGTTGCAATGGACTTGTAATGGGCAACATATTGTTGTTGTGGTTGTTGATGTGATTGTTGATGCAACAACTACAATAAGCGTCAAGAATGTTTTCGTCGTCCATTGTTGTTTAAAACAAACATTTTGAAGCAACAACGCGCACTCTCTCACCGGCACAAACACTCTCTCACTCTCACCTCGGAAATGTTTATGGCGCGCAAGCGAGATGACAACTCTGCAAAGAAGAGTGAAAGATAGCGTGTGCATGACAGAGAGCCGCATCCAAGCAGTGCCAAGCAGTGGGATCTGCTTTGGCTACTTGCGAGCAGCTGCTGCGCGAACTCATTAACTCAAGCACTCTCTCTCTCTCTCTCTGGCTCCCTTAAGCACGGGCCGCCAGCGGCAAGCAGCATCAAGCAGTGTCAGCAGCAGCAGCAGCAGCGGGCATCCCAATGCAGAGGAGGCCACTTTTGATGGTCATGTCGTTGCCTTAGCCGCGCAGTGTTTGTTACGTTGGCAAAGTGAACGCGCGCTCATTTTTTGCGGTGTGATCTCGTCTACGGGAACGGCAATCGTAGCACGTCCAGCTTTGGCAAAGCAAACACGCAGCGAACAACGACCAAAGACTTTCGACGCGAAGGAATAAATTGTTTTCAATTCTTATGGATTTATTTATTTTTTTTTTTAAGTGAAGTGTTTATTTTTGGTGGCTGAATTTATGCAGCAAGTCCTGCGCGAGTGCAGCACGTGCTGATTCGCAATATGATCTTAATCAAACGCTTTTGGACATTGTGTTTGGGCGCGTGACGCCAATTTGCGTAAGCTACGCCAGCGTCAAAAAAATGCTCTTTGAATAAATTCCCAAAAAGAAAACTCGTGTTTTTCAGTTCTACACGATTTGTTGTGTGCACTCTATGTTGAATAGCCTCAATTTGTTGCTACTGTCGGTTTTGTTATATTATTATTATTTTTTTTATGGTGTATTATTTATATGCAGAAGAGTCATTTGGTCTGACGCAGAGAGATATGGACGCCAACGTAGCCATTCTTCTTGTTCATAATTAACCTTACAAAGTAAATAAACGCGCGCGCGCGGTATATGAACTGACTGCGGTGGCCTGGTCATGTGTGTTTATACGTTCTGTGGTCAAAAGCAACCAACAATAACACACGTTCTACAACAGTTTAGCATGATTTTTATATTTTGGCTATGCACAAAATATATCTCAATGTTCAATCAGCCAGTGTTTCCCGCTACTTTGGCCACGTTCTCGCATGCTTATATAGTTTCGGATTTGGATTCATTTTCCACCACGCCCACCCGATTACTAACTAACAAGAACTGTATCGCTGATTTCACATCAGCACAGATGTGATTGTAGAAATGTTTCTATGTACAACACTTAAAAACAAAAAACAAAAAAAATAAAATACAAAAGCTACATTAACTCGAACTGTGTATGCTCTAAAGAAAACGAAATGAATTCGTGGCATTACAGCAGAATACTCTATGAAACTTAGTCGGAAACTCCGTATTGTCACTTAGACGAATCAGTGATTCTATGAATTCTCGATATCATCATCATCATTCATCATTCTACAACCCGGGGTGGATTTTGGCTTTTCCCCACAATTCTCCATTCGTCTCTTCTGTTGCGCCTTTGCAAGTCCAACCTAAGATTTAGAACTATCAAATCCTTCATGAACTCTACAACCCCTAACAATAAATTTGTACACCTGAACATATATTTGTTCGAGAGCCTTATCTTTATTTTTGAGGCATTAATAATATCTCAGCAAAATCCAGAACTAACAAATCCTCCATGAACTCTGTAACCCCTAACATTAAATTTCTACACCTGAACCTATATTTGTTAAAGAGCCTTAAGCAGATCTTTATTTTTTGAGGTATAAATAATATCTCAGCAAAATCTAGAACTATCAAATCCTCCATGAACTCTGCAACTCCTAACAATTTCTACACCTGAACATATATTTGTAGATCTTTATTTTTTGAGGCATAAATAATATCTCTGTAAAATCTAGAACTATCAAATCGTTCATGAACTCTGCAACTCCTAGCAATAAATTTCTACAGCTAAACATATATTCGTTATAGAGCTTCAAGTAGATCTTCTCTTTGAGGTATAAATAATATCTCTGCGAAATCTAGTACTATCAAATCCTTCATGAACTGAACTCTGTAACTTCTAACAATAGATTTCTACAACTGAATATATATTTGTTCTAGAGCCTTAAGCAGATCTTTATTTTTTGAGATCCCAGCAAAATCTAGAATTATCAAATCCTCCACTAACTTCAGTTTACCATTACAAGAACTCCCTAACGTATACGCAATATTCAAAAATATATAAAAACCATATAAAAGTTGTATCCCAACGCCTAGCACAGCTCATTATCTAAGCGAAATCTTGATATATTAAAAATCCCTAAACTCTGCAGTAAAAATTAAGGAGAAAATTAAGACATCTTTTATAAAGCGTATCAAAGCGTATACCGGAAGTACCTTGAATTCTATAAAATCTGCACAATGCGTATGCGTAATTTCTAAGCGAATACTGGCAGTATCTTAAATTCCATGAATTTTGCAGCTTAGAGCTATAGCTTTACAAAAAAAAAATAATTACAATATTAAACAAAACGCCTAGCAGAGCTCATTAGCTAAAATCTTGAAACATCGAAAATACCTTCAACTCTGCAATTCTTCGCAAATAAACATATTTTTATTCTGCACTTTTTTTACTCAGCCCACAAAGCGTATACGTAATTTCTAAGTATCCTAACTATCCCAGCAGAAATTATTTTAAAGTATTTTGATTGCTTTTTTGTTTCTCTAAAGAAATCACCAACAGTTCCAGTTTTCACGATTTTCGTTACAAACTGTTTGACAAAAGTAACACATTCGCTGCATATCGCTGCAGTGTATAGCAACAGAAAAGCCAAAAAAATACCTAATTTTTAAATTATTTTTTCTGCTTAGTTTTTTTTATTTTTTTTTTGTTCATTTTCATTTTATTTTTATATATTTATACAGAGCGTTTTAGTTGCGTTTTTTTTATTATTATTATGCCCAACTCTTAGTCGTCATAGTCTTGCTGTTTCTTTTCCGTATCGTTTTGATGTTTGCTTGTTTTTCAATTTTTGAAATTAAAATTTACACTGACTTCGTTTCATATGGTAAAGTTGTTGGGCCTCCAGTTTCGAAGCTTCTTCAGCATTTTAAGTAGCAAAAAAAAACATGAAAGAATTACAACAATAAAAAAGGAAAAATTAGATGTTGTTGAAAATAACTTTGTTATATAAAGTTATTTGGAGCGTGATAGTTCTCAAGTCATACTTTTTGAGAACAGCCGCTAATTCGAAAGAAAGATGCAAGTTTTATGCAAATGCACCTGTGCTGCAGATTGGTATCGTATCACCGACATGCCGGTTTGGAGGCGACTACGCCACCGAGACCCATATCTGAGCCATCATAAGCTCTTTGAACAAAAAGTAGGAAATGCTTTCAAAGTAACCATGCTTTTCATTCTAAATAAAAGTATGTTAATTATTTTTTTTGCTTGTTGAGAGTTTGTTGTGAGCTTGGGAACTTAGGGCCTCTATTAGAACCTTCCATCGAACCCTGCTTTGCGCCTGTTTAGCTGTGTACCATGTTGTGTTCGCCTGGGCCATTTTTTGAAGTATGGATCTTCTCCAGGTCGCCTTAAGTCTTCCAAGGGTTCTAAAGTTCCATTGTCTAATTCCTCACCAAGTTTTGATTCATTCTCTTGCATTGGTTTCTGTAAACGTTTGGGTTTTCGATTGAAATGTTGATTGGCCAGTTGCGACTTATCCCAGTGGTGGGGCTGTCACTTGATGTTTTCTAGGAGTAGCATCTACGATTACCATTGTTTCTGGTGTTATTGTAAAATGACGTAGATTTGATAACCGTGGAAAGGCTGGGTCTTAATTTTGGCATCATTCTTAGCCGGTGTTGTTGCTGATGTACGCAGAGAAGCGATCAATGTCGCTTGAGCCATCCATTAAGTATGGAGGAGAGTGGGGAATGGCTCAAAGGGGGTTGCTGAAATTGTTGAAGGGCATTCTGCAAATGAAAAAGGCTTTCTATTAAGTAGATAAGCATTTTAAAGAGAAACGTTACGAGGGTCAAGCCTCTTGCCATGAGTGGGATTCCAACCCAAGACCTTATGTTTAGCAGGCAATTTACGTTTTAGTTTATTACTATATTTTGGATATAATTAATAGTTTAGTATCAAAAAAACTATTATTGTAGTATAGGGTGTTGGATCCTGAACCCTTTTTTGACAATACTTGAGAGAATACAGGCTGTAAATACTATGAAACTCTGCAGACTTGCATCGAAATACGACAAATGATGTGTACCTAAATGGAAACATTTGAATTGTAACATCTGCTAAGGCTTACAGACATCTAGAACAAGAATCAGTTTAGATTACAACTAATTAATACTAAAATTTATTTATATAAATAAAAAAAATCATCGAACATCTTGAAAGTGGTACATTTTGTGTGTCACCAAGTTCGCAAGGTCATTTTTCGAACTATTATGGAATTACGATAATGCGCATTTGAATGAAATCAAAATGCATGGCCATTTTGTAAAAAAACTGATTTATTCAGGATTGATTATATATATGATAGTCGATAGGTTCTGCTCAATAGGTTCTACTGATAGATTCGCCCCGACAATTGCCTTATAAGTAAAGTTTGTTAAAGTATAAAAAAAACAAGTGTATTCTCCTTGACCATATCATCTCTCCCAAGACGAATTGCTATTCCTAGAGAACAGGGACCTACAGTTTATAGCCATATCCGAACGGCAGTATCTTTAATTAAAAGCGATTTTCTCAGGTAACTAGCGTCTATTCATTTCTAAAGGGCCACATAAGCTCTTGCGTTGAAATTTGAGACCATCGTGTAAATTAACAACTCCTACTTGAAACTTGGTGTCCTAGTACATGACTCACTTAAACAATTTTAGCTGTGGGGTTCATTGTTTTCAATGTCGAACTCAATATTGAACTCAATTTCGAACTCTATGTCTTCTGCATTATCATCTGGCATATATTCATTTTTGTCAGCTTAATGTATATGGGAAAAGCCTTCTCCAACTTATTCTCAATTATCTCAGAAAACTCTTCCTCCAAATCTTTCTCCTATTACCATTAAATATAACCGGATAGAAGGGATCCAACAGGACATGCAGCATTGATTTCTTAAACTCATTCATGACTTCAACATTTTCATGGTTCAACTCTTGAGGGTGTGCTGGCGCATTATCAAAAATAAGAAGAAATTTTAGTATAGCCCTTTTTCGATTAAGTAATTCTTTCACATCTGGCAGGGAAATGTTATGGAACCAAACATTAAACATTTGGGCGGTCTTTCAATAAACGGGTTGATTTTTAATATTCAAATCTTTAAAACAGTTTCTTTCGGTAACCTTTTGCCAATTACCAATAGCTTCTTAATATGATCTATCTATTACTACAAAAAAGAATCGCTAAACGTTTTTTTGCAGCTTTATGAGCAGTTGCCGATTTGTTGTTATATTTTGCTAGAAAGGTAATATCCTCAAAAGTGTTTTCTTTTAAAATAATCCGATTTCAACAACATTAAATTCCTTAACTGGGCATTGCGGTAATAGATTTAGCACATTTTTTAAATATTGTTGTGCTTCTTCCAAACTATCTTTTGAGGCTTTTCTTTGCAAGAAATTTCTTTGCTTAAATCGCAGGCACCATCCCGTCAAAAGACATCTTATCCGCAGAAAAACTGCGCTTGTTTTGCAGTAACTCATAAAATTATTATTTTTATTATGCGCATGTTCAATAAAAAGTATTTCTTTTTCAGTTATTTAATAACTTAATCTATTTACAAAAAAAAAAATGATTTCCCCATTAATATTTTGCTAGTGTCTTTGGTGCGAACTCTGTTTCTGGCATCTTAAGAATTCCACTGTAGAGCAATATGCACTATACCATTCATGTCCTTTCGAAGAGTGTATCTCCAATGCATCTGTACTTACTTTCTCGTCAGAATTTCTTTGTCTATAGGGTTTTGTTTGCATATTTGCCACAAACGGGCATTTGAGATTACTCGGTGCCCCCAAATACCGAGTATACGTCGTAAGCAACTGTTGACAAAGGTTTGCAGTTTATGAAACCGAGATACAACAGTCATACAGGGTGCACCATTTCTTATGTCAGTATTTCAATATTGAACAACTTAAACATTTGACAAACGATTGACTTTACTTCACATGTTTTGGAAACGTCAATTTAGCACAATTTCAACCATGTCTCGCTTCACAGCTGAAGAACGCGCCGAAATTGTTACTTTATACATTGAAAAACAGGCGAAACCGAAGTCGAAACACCGTCGAAAATATCATGGCAAGTAGGCACCGTCTGACAATACTATCGTCATTTGGTGTCAGGGTATTTTGTGGGAGATCCACACTATATCCACGAAATGCCATTGCATGATTAATAAGTTACGCCGGCGCCTTATTTCTTCAAAGAGCACCAAACGGTTCGTTGGCAATCCATATCGTTGAATGTTGGCTCACTGGGTCTGCACACAAATGCGCTAAACAGCTCTTGAGGATTACTGTTTGCAACAGGATGCTGCGACATGCCCCACTGCGAATCTAGCAAGCAAGTTTCTATAACGAAAATTTCCTGGATGTTAAAAATAGGCGACATTGAATAGCCAACTAGAACTCCAGATTTGAGCCCCCGCGCAGTTATATTTGTGGGGTTGTTTGAAGAGCAAAGTGAAGAGCTTAAGAAAAGGTAGAGTTGCTCGAAAAGGTAATGCAAGAGGCAACAAAAAGGGCTGTTATGTCCCATAAAGGTGGCAACAAGGACTTGATTGATGCTCTGTTCGAAAACTAGTCTGGATAAATTGCAAAAAACAAATTGAATCAATTTACATTCAGCAATGGGTGTTTTTTCTTCTTCTTGCTATACAATGTTTACATGATGACACATGAAATGACGCATTTATTATTTATATTTATAATTTATTTATTATTAATATATATATGGGTACAACTTAGTCCAGTTGACCTTAAGATTAAACAAGTTAAAAATTTAAAAATTATGGAGTACTAAATGTTAATGAGGAAATAATAAAATAAAACTAATCCGTATTCCTAGTCTGATAGATATGCACCGTCTAACATCTGAGGCAAGCCAGGAACTTGGATTTACAATGTAAAAGAAGATATAAATTTAAACATTTTTTCCAAATAGGGAAGCCAGAGAACAACGTTGACCAAGTTGTGTTTTTATAGTTCATGGTTGGTAAAAGACGCCCGATTTGGGGAATCAAGATAAGATAGGATAGATAAAGAAATGGATTGGATAGATCGTTCAAAGGAGACAAAATCATAGAGGTTATTATAATTTACGCATAGGATACGAAAAGGATCGTGTAACGCATAATTAGTTCTACAAAAAGTTAATGCTAGAGGTCGGAAATTACGAGTTACTCTGGAAGGAATGATGAAAGAAATTTTGTTAGGGAGTCAATGGTATTAGAGTCAATGAGACCGAGTAAAAGCTTAAGCAAAAATAGCACGCCGTGGCATGTTCTACGAACACTTAAAGAAGGTAATTTTATAAGGCTAAGTCTGCATGTATAGGATGGCAAACGAATGTTGGGATCCCAGCTTAATCCCCCAAGAGCAAATATTAAAAATTGTTTTTGAACGAACTCAATCAACTCTTGATAGTGTTGGTATTGCATATATGCTCAAAGCTAGCCAGCAGATTTATCAATTAATAAGCAGGAAAAAAGTTACTAATTTGCTTAGTTTGCTTTACTTAAAACTAAATTATATAGTTTAAATTGGCAACTGCGCTGCTATCGTTTTGCATATTACAACTGCTGAAAGCAGTGGGTGGTCTGCTCTGGCTCAACTGCATGCTAAACGAACTCATTCAAAAATCAATATATAGATAAAGAAATATTGCAAAATGTTTTCATAGTTTTAACAAATCATTAGAAATCAAAAAGGCATAAAAACAATTATAACAACATAATATAGATGTGATGTGAAAATGTGATTTCTTTTGCGCCCAAATGTGTTCATGTACAACAATCAAAGCAATAACCGCTTAAATGAGTTACAACTTAAATCGGAAAACTGCAGCTTTGAGATATCATATTTTTGAAAACTATATAGCAGAACTCAATATGTTTTGTAATTCAAACAAAGCATAACAATTGCAGCGAAAATCAAAGTTTTATGTCCGCCAATCGATTGCTTTGATAAATTTGTTTTGCTACAAATTGTAGGGTATTTCCGCTGAATTTCTGTTCACTTTTTTCGGTGAATTCTCAAAAAGTTTGAGAATAGCTGAAAAATCCAATTAGTCATCAATAATTATGACTTTGTGCTGCATCTGTTGTTTTATATTTATATTATATTAATAGCCCAACATATGTTTAAATGTTAAATTTAGTTAATGACGCTTTTATATATTTGCTGGCTTGTCGCATTCCAAAGCAATTCTTTAATTTACTGGGGCATGACTTAATTAGGCACGCCATAAGAAAATACAACAAATTGTTTAGAAATGATGCCATTGATTTACCTGCAGACAGTGTAGCCTCAACGCATACAATTAAGTTAATGGCCAGTCACAGTCAATTTTATTATAATTATCAAAAAAATGCCTGAAATAATTCCAGGCCAACGCTGGCCGCTTCAGCGTTCCAAGCGTTTTAAGCAAATATTTTGTAGAAATGTCAAGTGCAATGCGGCCTTAGCTTTTTTTCGTTTTTTTTTTTAAATGAAACGCTATGTACTAAATAAAGCCAACAACTAAACTAAAATCGAACGATTTTGTAAACAAAAAACACAAAAAAAAAAAAGAACAAGAATTTCTTGCGCAAATGCCTTGTTTTGGCTGGAACTTGAAGTTGCTTGCGGGCGGCTGTAGGCAGGCGGTGCTGCGCTGTTTGGGGTCGCTGGCAGTGTTCATATTATGAATCTTTGCAGCTTAAAGTATTCCAAATTTTTGCAGCCTTCGCCTTAGACTTTGCCTAAAGGGGGGCCACGTGTGCGTATACGCAATTTGTTAGCCATTTTGCCGATTTTTTGATGATGTGCGTTCGACCCATAACAATTTGTTTATAAACATTGCAATTTTAAAATTTACAGTTCATTTGGAAACTACTCCCAACACAAAAAAAAAAAAAAAATGAAAACCCAGTCGCTGCTAGACGCACAACTTATTATAAGTTTATTAACAAAGCAGTGGGCCGCCGCGTTTGCGCCTGCCACATTTTATTTATATGCTGTGCCGCTTTTTATTTGTTTTGTTTCGTTTTGTTACGAAATTTCAATGAATTGAAATATAAAGCTACCGCGAAAATAAATATTTCTACATAGAGTGTGCTCAACATACGAGTCTATAGTCAAATTGTAGCAAATAAAGTGTAAATATTTCGTATTGCTTTTCAATAAACAAAAAAAAAAAATAATAATAATAACTCAGTAGAACTGAAAAACCTGAGTGCAATAATTGTGAATGTTTTCCAAATTGATTTATATATTTTATTTTTTTAGTATTTTAACTAAAGTGCCGCAGTTGTGCAGCACAATGAAGTTGAGCTTGCTGCTGTTGAGTTGCTGCTACGCTTTTAAGTGTTTAGAACTGAAAGAGCTATAGCCAAACAACAACAAAACAAAAAAAAAACAAATTTACTTAAAAATGTTAAGTCATCTAGCCAAAAAGTGTTTAAAACAGCGTTTGAAGTGTATGCATTCGGCCAAAGATACAATAGTTCCAAAGACTTTTGCATACACGCTGATGATGGGATTGCCGCGCAAGAGAAAGCATGCCAAATTCGACGCCTACGCAAAAATACCACAACTGCAACAACAACAACAACAACAACAATCGCCCCAACAACAACAACAACAAAAAGCGCGCAAAATTAAATACCAGACAATGCAACGATAACCAAAGCTATAACAAAAATAAATAAATATTCGCCACTGTTCCGTAGAAAAGAAGAAAGAAATTCTTCAAATCAAAGTTTAAAGAACATCATTTGCACTTAAGATCAATAAAAATCACTCAAACGACGCTCCACACACACACACACGCACACGCACACTATAAATACCAAAAAATAAAAAATTATATAGTAGTTTATTTTTTTTTTCGCCGCCGTTTAACAAACCATGTTAGATATATTTCGTGGATTGAAAAACCTTGTAAAGGTCAGTCACGTTAAAACCGATTCGTTAGTATTCCGCCTGCACTATTCAATAACTGTGATGATGCTGATGTCATTCTCTCTAATTATAACCACACGCCAATATGTTGGCAATCCAATTGATTGTGTACACACAAAAGATATTCCAGAGGATGTGCTCAACACTTACTGTTGGATACAATCAACGTATACGCTGAAAAGTCTATTCTCCAAGAAACAAGGCGTTTCGGTACCATATCCAGGCATTGGCAATTCCGATGGTGATGAGGCTGATAAAAAGCATTACAAATATTATCAGTGGGTGTGTTTTTGTCTATTCTTTCAGGTAAGCAAGTCAATAGGCATAACTCACAACTAAAACCAATCGTCGGGAATCGTCGTAAATGCTCTCTAAGCTCTAAGCTCCTAACATTTCATAAAACTTGCCTTATTTTAACAAAAAAATAACTTATGTATAGCATCAGCATTTGACACTTCGCTCGGCGTTAGTGACCAAAAATCCAGTGACAATCTTAGCAACATAGTGAGCCTGCGGCACAACCTTAACAGCTCAAATATCTTAGAAAACTCCATTTTTATTTTAATGGATTTCAGACTCAGCATGCCAACGCACGCCGAGATCGCTTATCCAAACTAAAAAAGTATATATAAAGTATCTTCGCAAAAGCGGCAATCAAGCGTGTTTGGCCATAAATAACTGATCAATTCAAAGTCCCCGGCCTACTATAGTAAAAAATATGTTCTTAGCAATATTGGTTTTAGTTCCCTGCAAGGCTTATGCACTGAGTACAGCGGCGACCCTGCAACTTTTCGATATCATTTTTGTAGCATAATTTCTACTTGACTTCAAAATACAACTCAGTTTCGGCGATCAGCACTTCGTTCGAAGGAAATTTCTTCACAGCGAGCATTCTATTAAGCTCTGAAAATATCAAATAGTCGCTGGGGGACCAGAACTGCTGAATGCGGCAGCAATTCGAAGCACAATTCATGAATTTTTGCCATAGTTTTCACCGACTTGTGACACCTTGCATTGTCTTGGTGAAACAGCACTTTCTTTCTTTTCAAATGCGGCCGTTTCTTGGCGATTTCGTTCTTCAAACGGTCTAATAACGCTATGTAATAGTCACTGTCTTTCCCATTTCAAGGTAATAAATTAAAATTATTCCACCCACATTCCAAAATACAGCCGCCATAACCTTGCCAGCCGACTGTTGCGTTTTGCTCGCTTTGAAGCTGGTTCATCGTGTGCAGTTCACTCGAATCACTGTCGAATGGACTTCGGAGTGAAATGCTGGAGCCATGTTTGATCCATTGTTTATTACGCTTGCACATCTTCAAACGCTGCTCCGAGACATCAACTCGTCGTTGTATTTAGTTAAAAGAAAGCGCGGCACCCATTTTGCACAGAGCTATCTCATACCCAAAATTTTGTGTATCATATGATGTACACGTTCAATTCATATCTTTAGAGTCCCAGCTATTTCATTTGAATTAAGTTAACGCTCATTCAATATCATTTTGTGGATTTTTGCAATATTTTCGTCGGTAACACTCGGCCCAAAGGGACGGCCACTGCGTTCATCTTCTTCGGTTCAGCGTCTAAACTTAGCATACCAATTCTTGATGATTGATTTCGCTGGGGCAGTATGCGGAAACTTATTATCAAGCCAAGTTTTTGCATCAATGGACCCATGGGGATCGCAATGCTCGAGGGCATTTGATGTGGCCGTGGTTCCTCAAAGTTGCATTCCGTATGTCCAGATTGGCTTAAGGATCGTCTTGTAGACCAAAAGTTTGTTGCGTGTGCTAAGGCTTGATGCATGGTCTGAGGTGCCAGTACAGTCGTTTGAGCCTCTCTTCAAGGTGGAATCTTTTGATTGTAAAATGAGCTCTCCAGTTTAGCCAGCTGTCCGAGGTGAGGCCCAGGTACTTAGCGCAGTGGAGAGTGTCTGAACAAAGATGGAGACTTGTGGACAGAGTAGTTGACGCAGCGTGTACACTAACTGAACAGACTTGTCGGTGTTGATCGATATATTCCAATTGATCAGCCACGGCTTGAAGCCTGACAGTTGTAATTGCAGTTTTTCAGAGGCTGCCATTGGATTAGAGTCTGAGGACAGAAAGGTAGTGTCATCGGCGTAGGTGGGGGTAAGATAGGAATCCAAGTTGAGCACCGGAAGGTCAGCAGTGAAGAGGGTCGGCCAAAGAACGCTGCCTTGAAGTACTGCTGCCAAAATAGGCCTCAAATCAGATACCGCGTCATTGCATCGCACAAAAAATGTTCGATTCTGGAGATAAGACCTCAGCACCAGGTAGAATGGCGTTGGGAGTGACTTTTTAAGTTTGCAGATAATAATATTAAATAAAGAAATATCGTTATCTTTATAACGATATATTGAGAGTTTTACAATACCAAAAAAAAAGGAATATTGTAATTAAACAAAATATAAGCTTAATCTTTATATTTTAGTTCAAGTAACGCTAGAAACTTCATTGAACATTCGAGCCCAAAAAATTTCCCAAAAACTTACGTTTATTGATCCCATGCTGATTAGGTGATAAAAACAATTTCATTGAGCATTTCTGGCATTGCATGATACGTTTTATATTTGAGCAATTTTTTGTTGTTAAATTTCATTGATTTGTTTTCGGGCTATAATTTTCTTGGCTTTTTGGTCATCTGACAAATCACAGTGGTTTATAGTTATGCGAGGCGTTGAATGAAATTGATGGATTGAGTAATTAAGTTTTCTATATGTTTAGGTATGTTGCGAGTGTATGTGTGTGTGTGTGTGTGTGTGTGTGTGTGTGTGTGCTTACAATTTGTGAACATCTCAACACACACAAACACACGCACACCCAACACAAAGGCACAGAAGCACCGATAGATACTCAAGCGTAGTGCCCATTGAGATATATATTAACGCGTCAGATTTTCGCTCTTTTTCTTTTCTTCATCTTTCTTTCTTTCATTTCTAATACAATTTTCAATTTCCAAATATTTGTGCTACTTTTTTTTGTAGTTTTTCGTTCCGTTTCTTTTTTTTCAAATTTTGGTTCTTAGTGGCACTGCTGTGGGGTTTCTTTTAGAGATCAGCAGCGAGCAATTTGAATGCGTCTGCAACAATACAAAACAAAAACTTTAAGTAAATGAAAATACTTATAAAACAAAATAGTTTGTCTTATTGTTGTTGTTCTTGTGGTTGTTGTTGGTATAGTGAATATATTTCACTTACATAGAACACATTTATACACTAACGCAAGGTCATTTATGATGACGTATACGCCGTGTGTGTGCGTTTGTATAGAAGAAGTTAACGAACGTGATTTATATCGTCGATTACAATTTCACAAGGTGGAATCAAATCGATTTTTTGTATTTAGTAATCGAGAGCAGAAAGTTTTACAAATTAAATTGCTTATAAAACAATGGAAACAGCATTCGACAAATATTATTTTGATATACCAGAAGAAACTTGCTCTTAAGCTGATATACTCTATAAATTTTGGAATAAAGTTAAGATACTTTTTTATTATATTTAATACCATCAGAACTAGCACTTCTTGAAAACATTAATTTGACTGCTTGACTTGAGATGAGCGAATTGGTTGCATATTTATTTTTAATTTGTCTTAAATTGTTTTTTTTTTTTTTGGGATACAAGTTGAACTTATCCAGTTGATCTTATCATAAAAACAGAAATAAAGTTAAATAATATTAAAATTAAAAATAAATTTATTCCGCTTGACTATGGTCATCGCTGCCTAGGCGTTCATGGAGATATCTTTAATAACAATTTATCGTAGAGAACTGGGACCTACAGTTTATAGCCGAAACGGAATGGCAATATCTTTAATTAACTGAGATTTACTTATGCAAAGAGCTAGGCTATGCCAGTGCTGTAGGATGGCATCGAACCACCACTGAACTTTGGACTTAAAGGCGACTCTCACTAGGCTAGAGAGAGGCAGATAAAAATAATAAAATTAGGGAATTTAAAAATTAGAAAGGGAAAAAAAATCAAATAAAACCAATCCATATTTCTAGCCTAACTTAGGACATACGAACTTGGATTTAGAATGTAAAAGTTGGAAAAAGTATATAAAATAAAAGTTTGCAAATTTCTTAATTAATAAACCAAAAAAAAATCATCGTTGACCAATTGTAAGTTTCTAGTTCAAAGATACTCGATTCGGCGACTAAAGATAAGTTATGATAGAGAAAGAAATGAATTGAATAGACCGTTTATAAAAGAGGAGGAAATCGTTATTGTCATTTTGGTTGCAGCATAAAACGCGAAAAGAATCGTACGAAGCCTATTTGTATATATAAAATGGTAAAGATAAATTAAGTCAAAAGATATACCTATCTACTATCTACTCTTTATGTTAAGTATAAATAACTTACATCTGGCAATTTATAATATTGAACTGTGGGCAAAAAATATTGGAAAATTCAAATTTAAACAGAATTATATTTCCGTGGACGAATTCTTTTATTTTTAGCTTGGCAGGACTGTCTTAGATATCCATGTCAAATTTCATGTCAATATCTCAATTCCTTAGTAAGTTGAGCTTGTGTTTTGCAAACAAACAAAAGTGCATTTTTCGATTTTCTGAAATGTCTGAAATTATTCAACAACCAATTTGCATCAAAGTTTGTGTTCGGTGTGTAATTTCTAAAACCGAAACGTTAAAAATGTTGTACAAGGCCTTTGGCCAACAGGCTCTGTCCAAAACACGAATGTTATAAAATGTTCAAAGATGGCCGGGAAAGTGCTGCAGACGCAGAGCGGCCTGGTCGACCATCCACGTCAACTGATGAGCAACATTTCAATGAAATCAAAGAATTAGTGCTCGAATATCATCGATTGAGTGTTAGCAACATTACTGATCTTGTTGGAATATCAGGAGAATCAGTTAAAACCATTTTATAGGTTTCGGGCCTCCCAAATAGCAAGTCGATTTTGTTGCCAAAAACACTCAATTTCTTGAAAAAACAGCGTGGCGTTGATGTGTGTGAAACCATGCTTTCTGGTCATCAAGGCGGGATGAAACGCTTTGGGACTGTGGATGAGACACAGATTTACGCTTACGCTCCGGAAAGAAAAAGATCAATCGTGCGAATAGCGTGCTTAAGGCGAGCCAAGGCCGAATAAAATCACGGCAGAGTCGATCCAAAATCAAGATCATATTGGCGCAGAAAACTCCGATTACCGTCACGTAGTGCACTTTGAATTCCTGTCAATCGGTCAAACTGTTCATAAGAAATATTATCGGATTATTATGTGTTGTTAGGGTGAGGCATTTCGTCTCAAGCGGCCAGAATTGTGGCGAGAGAACAGTGGGATTGTGCATCAAGATAATGCAGCATCACACACCGCACTCGTACTTCGTGTACATTTTTTCCAAAAATTCGACTTATATCATTCCAGAATTGTCTTATTTGCCTGATTTCAATACCCACGTTTTGGGTTGATTAAGGAGATACAAACGAATTATGAGTAGGAGCTGAGGGCGATGCCGGAAAATGACTTTTCTAACTGCTTTGAAAACTGGAAAAAGCCTTGGCATAAGTGCATTGCATGGGTCAATGACTATTTTAAAAGGGATTTTTTGAAATATGAACCAGTATCCGTTATTTTTTGCACACTGTAGAAAAATTAAACAAATAAGTATAAATACAATATATATTTTATATGAAATCGAACTCAAGTCGAAATACGAATTAGAAGAGATTATTTATGTATTGACCCCTTCCATATCTGGAACTTTTTTCCATGGGGAAAAAATTTATTTATTTTTTACGAAATATCAACAAATAATATTGTATAAATAAAGTTATTAACGAAAGAAATAACAAGTGCTAATATGGTGAGGTTTGCTAGACGTTTATCTATTGCTCAATAGAAAGCAATCCAGAAACGTTGCTTCAACAATTTTCAAATACTAACTTTATGAGAAAAATATATGTTAGGCGTGCTGCAAAAACGAGATATTACTGAGAATAGATTCACCTGTTTCAACAAGCTTAAGATTATCCATAAACAATGCTTACCTTCTAAGAGACCTGAAACTAAGGCATTTTTAAGATCTTAAAAAAAAACTACATTATTTAATACGAAAGTGCGAAATAGAATAGCTTAGGATACTATGAAAAAAGAAGATAGTTCTTTACAAAGATTTTGCTTGTCCACAGAATTCCTGCATGGATAATTTGTTGTTAATGATGTTCACGATGGGACAAGGTATATAGGTGTCTATTTTAAAAAGCTAACATAATGAGATTTTCAAAGTTCTTATCGTTAGTCTTTTGCTCAAAAGAACTGCACCAGATTTTCGAGTTCTTTTCATACATTCTCGGCATAAAGAAAAAACATTTTAAAAATGCTGCTAAAAGCCATAAGGCGGACTATAGATTTCGTTTATTTTTAAAAGATTTTACTAATTATGCCGAATCCTAAGCTACATTCTGTCAAAAGTGTACTGGGAATGGGTTATTCAAAAAGGCCGCGCTAAACGAATTTTGATTGTATTTTTACCCTAAGTTGATACAACTTATAAAGTCAAATTTAATCCGTCAACCCGTGTGTTTAAGGAAGCTGTTTATGTAAGTTGTTGTCAGAGTTCTCAGTTTGCCAATTTCATAAATAAAGCTTACTATCTAAAATACTCGAAACTGAGAACTTTTTTAAAATTCCCAACTAGAAGACATTATTTGATGCGACAGTGCTGAAGATTGCGGCCACTTTTCTGTAGCGCTTACATGGTAAAGTGTATTGCTCAATAGAAGTACACTAAATTCAAGAATCGTTTCTTGAGTTTTTGTTTTTAAACCTATACAATCCACTTTTATTAAGTAACAAAAAGACACATTTAAGTAAAATTTAACAAAAAGCTGTTCTTTAACGGAGACACTCAGTAGTACAGCCGCAAAGCACTTTCGCTTCAGCCAAGTTGCTTATTTCATAACTACTCCTTTTCGGACCACTTGCATACTAGTATATTTTGAGCATATTGAATTCATAAATAAGCCGGCTCAAACCAAAAGTGCAAACAAAGAATTTGTTGTTAATATATATTTTGAGATAATGCAAAAACTTTAATATTCCGGAATTACAAGATCTTTCTTCTCTTTATACATTGAACATAATTATTCTTCAAATACTCTGAATTTTTGAAGTCCAATACCTTTTGATGCAGACATGGTAGAACAGTAATTTTTTTCTAATATAATTTAAAAAAAAAAACAAATGTATCAAAACAAATAGGATGTAGAATCTACAAAACACGAAAAGTACTATATTTGAGCACAACAATTACACAAAGAGCAGGGCCTATCAATACCAAAGTTACCTATAAATCAATGCAACATATCTAATCATGTTGCTCGACAATGCACCAAGGCAAAGCTGCATCATATAGTTGATATCAAACTATGTCCAACCTAAACATTGCATTAAGAAAGAAATTTTTATTGGAAAAGTTGTTAACTTAAACTTTTGAATCTTGGTCATATATTAAGGATACAATGAGTGATACTGACAATTCCCACAGATTTTACGTGTATCTTTGAAAGACTCTTAGGTGTTTGAAATATCTACAATGCACTTGCTGCGCTTTTAGCTGAAATCTGAGCTCTTTAATTGTTGTTTGGAGAAATAGTATATTAAGATATCAAAAGTTGTATGTAAGGCGAGTAAAGAAAAGCGAGGTAGCAGTTTCAAGTACTGTCAAACATGGCAGCCTTAAGTCAAAAAGACGATTTGATTCCAATTAGGTAAACTAATGTGCATCGGTAGCATAGTAGTAGCGTGCTCGCCACTAAGGCGGAAGGTCGGCTTGGTTCGATTCCATATATAAATATATGATATCAAGTATGCAAGTCAGTCTCTATTAAAGACAGCTAAGTTGGTATACAGCAATAAACTGTAGGTGCGTCGTCCTCGCCCTTAATACAGTTGACCCAGTAGGGTCAGTGTATGCAGTATTCTATAGTTGCACTCAATAAAATCATTTTCTCTAATGTCACAACGATTGCTGTTTAATGCTGTTGATGTATCACACTTAAATCAAATCTTTTAGGCTTTCCTAATACCGAATCCATCAACGTATTAAAACGATCTACTGCTTGCAGGCTAGAAAACGCTGCCTCATTTTGATTTATTGAGCGAGCGATTTCGAACAACCCAGATACCACAGCCCACTACTGCTCGACACGTTTTACATAAATCCATTATTGAAGCTACTAAATCCATTTGATGGTTACAATATATTTGAAAGCAAAGGTGGCGCCGTGGGGCTAAGCAAATTGGGCCACAAGTGTCATATAGAGAGAGACCAGCAGCAGCAGCAGCAGCAGCTACCTGTCAATGGTAATTGCTGACTGCGCTTAAAAAGATTGATTCTGTCATGGATCGCATTAGGCGGCGGGCAGTGTTGCCGGCGTCTTCTACAACGGCGTCATCATTATCAAAACTTGTGACGTCACAGTGGCTGGCAAACAAGAGCAAGAGCAAGAGCAACTCGCGCCGATTACACAATACTCTAAATCTTCCCGCTAACAATGTACAAATATTAAATGTATATTTTTATCACAAGTTTTGTGTACGTTCCGTGTGTTCCGAGAATGTGCACATGGACGCCGGCAGCGACTGGTGGGGCTGGGGTTTTGCGCTCGTTTCTCGGTTAGTGTCACAAAACGATTATAGATGTCGCCGTCATAGTCACCCAAATACCTATAAATAAATTTATTATGGTATTCTCCCAACTTAATGAGGCGTAGACGCTGCTTAAATTTACACTCTCTAGCGCTTTTAATTTGTAAATTTATTAATAAAGAGCAGCACCATTACAAAAAAAAAAAACAGATAAGACTAAGGCTATATACAATGCCTAGTTTATCCCACAAAGTTCTACGGGCCGTAAATATTGTCAGTTTCAGAAAAAAAAAAAAATTGTATATTTATAAATAAAGATATATTGAAGAAATAAGGCAAACGATAACATGTAATGTACATGCATAAAAATACGAAAACCCATATCTACACCTGGCCCAATTACCAAGTGATCACACGTTCCATATCAACATAGACAGACAGACTATGACAGCCCGGCCATACAATATATATACATATATACTGACCGACGGGCATCTGTTTGTTGGCCGGAATGCTAATGGGCAGGCCATTAAGCTGGGGGCCAGCGCACAATGCAGCTATAAAAATTAAAAGCAAAGCAGCCGAGCCAAAACGGCTGCAACTTCGTTGGGGCGCGCAGGCGACCAAGCGATCGAGCGTATCGATCAACAATTTCAACTTGCTGCCCCACAGATATGTCAAAAATTGGAATATTTCTTTGTTGCCTCAAGTCCCGCCATAATCTCTGCGTGGCTGCGTCAACGTCTCCATCTCCATCCACATCTCCAGCTCTGGCTCATTTCAGTTTTTTGTTTTTGTGAGATTTTGCTTTTTTTTTTCTTTCACTTGTATATTTATTGAAATAGCGCAGACAAACATAAAAGTAAAATAATAATTCTGGCCAAATGCCAAAGCATTTTTGAAACACAAAAAAAAAAGTCCGCCGAACTGGCTGGATAGATTGGAGTGCTACTGCCAACGGCAACGTTGTAGCCGTCCCTCATCTTGCATGGATATTTGTTTATATTTGACTTTGCTGCGTGTGTGTATTTTTGGTTATAGGGAAGCAGTCAGGAACTTGGCCACATTGTCAATTGCAGGCGGCCCTGTCATCGTCATCAACATGCACGTTGACGTTGGCGTTGGCGTCGGCGTCACTTTGGGTTTTTGCATCCGCATCTGCGCCAAAGTTTATTTAACTTCAGTTTGGCTCAACTCGCATGCACCATATAGCCAACACGTTTTAGCCATTAAAGCCAAATATGAATATTCAAACATTTGAAATTGCAGAAAAGTCATCCGACAATGGAATACACTGCACTTGGGTTGGCTTGTTTGAAAGTATATATGAAGTACAGTCGCAGTAGAACACGAACCATACCCCTTGACTATGTTCATCGCGGGAGCGAGACTCTGTTCAAAGAGATCTGGAATCTACAGTTTATAGCCAAATTCGCAGGGTGGTGTTGTTAGGCAAATAGTGTCCTATTGCTCCAATCTTCACTTCGCTCTATTACCCGGATTGGGTTTTCTTCACAACTCTGCTGCTTTCGTCTCTGTTGTTAGCAGGCAGTGCCAGTTCCTTTTTTCCATCTTCAGCATTTTATCGTTAATATTGTTAATTAGGCGCTTTCTTGGTCGATTCCTGTGTGTATGCCAGCATTAAGCAGCCGATCGCCGAAGATCTGATCTAGGTTAAGATATACAAGCCGACATTCAAGTAGAATTTTGGTAAACAAAAAATTACGTTTTGCCACGTTTCGTCATGTCACAAATCTCTAGAAACACGTGCAACCCTTCTAGGCAACGCAAAAAGTGTAAACATTTTTTTATTTTTGCACGCACAGTAGATCTAACATCCAAGCAGCTGAACAGTGGGGCCGCACACCGTTAACATTGCATAAAAACTATTAGAAAATAATGGTGGGTTCTAACGTCATATTAATGGTTTCTGGTAACAGACAAACAGTCTTCTTTTCTTTTCACTTTATACCTCGTCTAATCAAAATGATGTGTTCATAAACTTTTTCGCACTATTATGCTCCCCTAGGAAGGGGACACAAAACGACATTTGTGCTTTTTGCAATATACAGGCAGAAATAATACAATTAATGCCTAACACATAGCGACAAGTGTTGAAATCATAAAAAATACTTGGATGATATACGTACTTCCATTTATTATATTTATGACAATTTCTAATCAATCTAATTCAACAATAATAATGCAACACGCCAAACTATATATAATGAAGTTGCTGATTTAAGTGCTTGTGAATTGTAAGACTTTTTTTTGCAAAGACTGTATTGAATGCCCTTTACAACTACATTTTGTGTCTTAAGTAAAATCTTATGATTAAACATATTTTTAAAAAATTAAGTGTGTAGATAGTGGGGTCTCGGATCTTAGTGGGGGATGCACTTACCTGGTTGTGGGTTCGAATCCCACTCATGGCAAAAGGCATGACCATTTGACGTACCACTTAAAAAAGCTTTGCTACTTAATCGAAAGTATTTTCTATTTCTATATATTCCACTTGCCCCATACTTAAACCCCTCCAGACTAAATGTAGGGTACCAAGCGCCATTTATCGCTTTTCTGCGTACAGCAACAACAACAACTGCTATGAATGATGCCAAAATTAAGTCTATATCGCTGAGCCTTTCCACGATTATCAATTTAACGTGTTATTTTCATAATAACACCAAAAACAATGATAATCGTAGACGCCATTCCCAGAAGACGTCTGGTGGCAGCCCCACTACTGGGATAAGTCGCAACTGGCCAGTTCGATCGAAAACCCAACCGATTACAGAAACCAATACAAGAAAATTAAACATAAACGGCTTGCCAAACTCCATGGCGATCATTTCAAAACGGGCGCGAATTGGACAATGCAAAGTTAGAACCATTAGCGGACCTACGGACCTACCTGGAGAAACACCATACTTCAAGAAGCAGCATTAATAGGAATATTTTGTAGCAGCTCAAAGAAATCGAAAAGTTTTTAATGAATAATTCGCTTGTATATGAAGGCGTTCAAATTGAATTCGGGAACTGTACGATTCTTGATGTAGATTTTAAAATTGAACAAAGACGATTAAATTTATCATATATTCAGGCTAGGAAGGCGGATTAGTGTTACATTATATTTCTCGCATTTTAATTTATCTCACTACCGAAAAAGTATATTTATTTGTTGGCTAAATTAATACAATTGTATTTCGTTTACTTTTAAAGATGGAATGTCAGAATTTGTTAAAAATTGAAGTATTTCTAAATACTGCATCAAATTTAGGCAAAATCAATTGACTGCATCATATATGACCGCTATATGGCAGTTCGAGCAGAAAAACTACATTTTTCCTTTAACTTTTTAGTTTTTCATTGTTTTTGTAATATCTCATAAACAAATTAGCTCCTCTAGAGACTTTTGGTACTAGACCGAGTATTGGATCAAACCGAGCTGTTAAGCAATATAAGCCATTATTTTGCAGAAAAATTATAGAGTGTATTCCAAAGTGCTCTGCACGCTACTTGAACTAGCCAATTTTTTATATACTTTCGTTCAATTTTTAAATTTAAAATATATATTTTTTTAAATTTCAAAAAAATTGTTCAACATCGAATATAAATATTGGATTTTACAAAGAACTTTATAGTTTTTATTTGATTTTTAAACAATTTTTACAAAAATGATTTAAATATTTATTTGGGAGTTTACAAATAATTTCTTAATATGTTTTGACTTTTTATTTTTACAATAATCTGGCGTTTAACTTTACAGTAGCAAGAGCAAACGCCACTTATTATTCACAAGATCTAATACTGGGACTTCAAGGCATTAAGGAGACACTCAAAAAGATTTGTGTGCCCGGATGCAGCACGGAAGCCAAGGAAGCTCTATGCTTAAATAGAATACAGCTTAGGTCACTTTGTGTAGCGTTGACAGGCCATTTTTGGTGCACAAATTTATCCGTGAGGAAGATGTTGAGTCAATGGAACACCTACCTAATCACTAACTGCACAGCCCTGGCACGAAATAGACCAAAGCTGCTAGACAACTACGTACTCAGTGGGAAGTACCTGTTGTATATTTCGCAGACTGATCTGACTCAGTTTCTGAGAATATTAAACCAGAACTAGCAGAAAGGAAGCACAATAGCCCCTTGGGGGTTGCAGTGCCGAACTGCCGAAGGGCCCATTCTCGTTCATACATTACAATACAACTACATTTTCAACAAATGTTTCCTCACATTTCCAAATATTTTAAACATTTTCCAACAAATTCGTTACCACTGTGCAGCATCGCACCGCTGCGCTCAGCTGCATTTCAATTGTAGTAGAGGCTTCTTGCAGCTGAAGCCTCTACATTTTTGCTGCTTCTTCCACATAAGTACCATCAAATACATATGTTTCTTTTTTTTTTTTTTTGGTTCTCTTAAGGGGAACTGCAATATTCTTTAGTAATTTGAATGCATGCCAAATGGGCGCTCTGCGCAAATGCATGTTTGGTGCTGATGACGCGCAGTGCGCCACCGCAAGCAACGATCTCAATAACATTGCATGCAGCAAACTGGCCAGTCTTTGGCCAGACTACCGCCCACTCATGGAAAAAAACGAATACTGTTGTCGAGCCAATGCAATATATAAAATTGTGCATCTTTTCAAATTTCAAAATGAAAATTTACGCCAATGTTAATGTAGGGCTCGTGTCCAAAGTATCAAGCCAATGGCCGTGTCGAACGCAGCAGCTTCAGCTGGTTGCTTCTTCTACATGGCATTTCCGGCAAGGTGTGGCAGCCAGCTGGCAGCAGCAGCAACCATGCACGCTGATCACCACCAGCAAGTTTCTACAATTTGCAACATTTTGTGTCTATAAATTGGCGGCAATGCACAATGGGGCAACATTAAAGAGAAACACAATGCAGCACACATGTTGCATGCCAAAATGCTGCAAAAAGACGGAAGATGCTTTCGACAAGTTCCGCCTTTTTCTTTTTGGGTGACGCGTATTTCTTCACCTTGGCCAATTACGAATTTTTTTTGTCAGCAATAAAAAGCAAATGAAATTACGTATACGTACAGTTGTCACTGCTTGTGCAGGCTTAAGTTTTTTGATTTTTTTGGCTACTTAAAATTTAATTTTCATGTTGAAAAAACAAAATTTTGACAGTTGCTCATAAACAAACTGAACTCTCACCTTCGAAGACATGAATTTGTGCGTTATGAAAAGCTCATGTGATCTTAAGTTGCTATATATTTTGCGCTCATTTATTCACAAATTTTATGATTTCCTAACTTTATTGTGGCAAAGCCTTCAACTAAGCCCCGCCACATCTACTGCAGGATTACCTGCAACAACTATGTGTGTGTGTGTGTGTTTGTGTTGTGCAACCGCAAAGCCACAATAAGCAGCCCCAAAAAACACAAAAAAAAATGTATATCTAAATACACAAAAAACACATTTAGCAGCTTTCTACAAATTTACGATACAAATTTTTATTAATTTGTCATCAAGGCAGCGCACAAAGTTTTCAAACTAAACATAATATACGCCGCATTATATAAACAGCTGCAAAAACATGGCATCCATTATATATGCAAAAGTTAAATAAATAAAAAACCAACAATTAACTATTCGTAGTTCCAACTCCAGTGGCAACACAAATGAATGCTGCCTGTTGCATGTGGCAGTGATTAAAAAGCTGCCAGAAACATTTATTATCTCTTAATATAAGAATTTTTGATTTAATGACTGCAAAAACATTTATGATCGTTTTTTTTTTCCGGAAAATTAAGTTTAATAAACGTTCAACTGGTTATAATTTGATTTATGCATAAATAATGTAATAAAAAATTATGAAGTATAAACAAAACATTAATTGCAAATTTTCAAATTGATTTTTAGATGATTGGAAATTAGCAAAGAAAATTTTAGCAGCTATCAAACGCTTTCTGAGTGAGCTGAGTAGAGCTAATTGTTAGATATTTATCTCTTTTTTTTTTAATATATATACTATAGGGGAGCTTTGAAGTCTGCTTGTTGTACCACATCCCTGCGGTCTCAGGGTAAAGTAAAGGGGCGCCCCTTTTTGTGACTTGAAAAAGAAAAATTTATTTACAAAACATTGCATACAAATACATAAGTTGGAAAATTGTATCCAAACATTTGTCCATATTTAAGTGTTTTTCAATTTTTCAATTTTGGCAGCTTCATTTGATTATCTATTGAAATACAATATTTTTCATACTTTTTCTGCTTCACGTTGATTACAACGCGACATACAATTGATCAGACCTCAATTTTTTTCGTGGTCTCTGAAAAATAATTCTACTTTTTCGAAACTTTGTCCCCTGCGATTTGTTGATGTTCAAGGCAAAGGCCCATCTCACAGGGAACGAACGACGTATCGATATCGCCTTTAGTATCTTAAGTTATTTTGGCTAAGTGAACTATATCTTCGGCTTTGTCAAGCGTGTGAGATTTTACAAATTAGAATATTTCTCGTAATTCTGCGTATTACCAATCTGCTGCCATTAAAAAGACTATCGGAGATGCACAAATTTCTAAGTAGCATAACTATGCATCCTATCTTTAAGTGCAAATAAGCTGATGGCAATTCAGACAATCTGTGGGAATACAATATATTTGCATTAATATCGTTTGGACATAATATTGTCTCTATTAATTGAATACATCCCCTTTGGAATTTGGCTATAAACTGTAGGTTCCTATGCTCTTCGTAGACCCAATAACTAATGGTTATATCCCCACGTAGTGATAAATTTCATACGATTTCCATAGTCAAGCAAGCATGTTATCTTTCTGCTCTCCTTTTTATCACCACACTGGACATGATATTAGATGCAGCAGACGTCAGAGGACTGGGATACTACTAAATAGATCCATTTTTGTTTTTTTTTTTTACAATTATGTTTTAAAAAAAACGACGTTTTGACGAAAATCATCTGTCCAAGCCAAAGCAACTGACCATCCCAGAAAAGTAGCCACAGAGTCCTGAATCAGCTTAAAACACAGTTTCTGGAGGAACCACTTGTGTCTTTCGCTTAAGGGCATCCTTCAGCTCGTGGGGTGACAACTTCTCGAAGCTCATGTTGTGAGCTGTGCAGCGGTTCGGTATTAGATTGTAGTGATTTAAGCTCCTAAGAAGAGGCTTGATTTTTAACTTCTTCTAGATGTTCTTGCCCATTTTTTTGGTCACCTTGGGTGATTATTTATCAATACCAGCAACGAGTGCATGACCAAATGGTTTCTCAGGTGTGCCTGACAACGGCCTTGGCAACGGTATTGATAATGATGGCTTTGTGGCCAGCGTAACGTACACTAAGGACGATTACAATTTTTAGCTGTTTCATAATTTTCCTCATCTTCAAGGAGGTCTGTTCGCTGAGCGAATAAGAAAGAAAAATTTGAAAAGAAATACGCCCAGCTAAAAAAAGTAAATCAAGCAATATTTAACTTATCTGCAATTTTACAATAAATTACTTTAGGCAAGACAGACAACTTGGATCTCTTTTTAACGTAACATGGGACATATTTCACTGTTCCATGAGAGCAGAGATTGTGAATGTTCTTCCGCCTAAGTAAGGCGGAAATCTGTTGATCTGTGAATGCTTGGTTAGACGCGTAGAAGTGCTAAGCATGAAAGCAAAATCATCACAATTTTCCCCGACGTGCCGTACCCCATGGTCAGCACAAGAAAAACTCTGTGAGCTATTTGAGCACACGTGACAGCAGATTGATCCCCTATTAAGTTTCGTACCATAGACCCTCAGGGTATGGGACACACCAGCTGATAGTTTCTATGACGCTTGTAAGATTCTTCGATGCAAGTTTTATTATAGACCAAACCTCTTGCTAAGACTGTGAAAAGTAAATACAGCTAATTCCAAGTTTGGCCATTTTCCACTATTAGACTGCTCTTACGATAATATTCTTCTTCTCAACCGAAACCTCGCCATCACACGGGAAAAGCATTTAGACTCATTAGAGTACGAAAAGAAGGGAAATCTTTAATGAAATGCGAAAGATTTTTTCAACAACTGCAGAGAAGACAGAGTAAGCAATCAAGCTATAGGCAATACGGAATATGTGTCCAAAACCAGTAGATTTCCTAATTAATTGCGTTTTATAAGCATTTCAAAATTAAAGAAAAAACTTACTAAATCTGCAGATAACTTTGAAAACACGAAAAGAACCATACAGTTCGTCATAATACAACTCTAAAATGACACAATCTGCGCGATATATAGGAACTCTATAAGTTTTTGATATGATAATGCCCAGTTTCTGTGCCGCTAATAGCTCATGGCTAATTGTTTTAATGACATGAGCCAAATAATAACGTGGCCTAAGCACATTTTCACATTTTGTCATCGAATGGTCCAAAACATTTTGGCATAAATTAAAAATTAGCAAAACAATCATGTATTAGGGCCAAAGCTTATGTCGCGCCATACTTGTCAACCAAATTGACAGACACCAGACGTTGAATGCATAATATATATCTATATATACATATTATACATATAGTTCAACTTAAGTAAACCGATTTGCATGATTCTTGTAGATTCAAACACAATCAAAACGTATTGACTTTTGTGTGGGATGATTTTTGCTACTTTTAGTTTGGTCAAAGATTGACTCTTTCGCGACTGCCTGACCGACTGCCTCACAACAAGGCTATCACGTAGTTTGTAAAGCGATCTTAAGTAACTAATGCCTTTGGCATTGTTAGCTGGACTTACATTGTCTCGGTTTATGGTCCAGAAACAGGTGGCATATGTCACTTGCTCATTAACACGCAAGACGCCTTAAGTATCTGACAGTTGTCTGCTTGTCTGCTCGGTGGTTTTTTGCTTTACTTTTATGAGAATTTCCATGAACAAAACGCCCACAGATTTGTATGTGCCACACACACAGCAACACCTTTATTTCGATTTGAATCATCTTAATGTTTGTGCTCTTTCTTTTCAACTATTTACAGGCAATATTATTTTATACACCAAGATGGCTGTGGAAATCTTGGGAGGGTGGCAAGATTCATGCACTCATCATGGACTTAGACATAGGCATTTGTTCCGAAGCCGAGAAAAAACAAAAAAAGAAATTACTTTTAGATTATTTATGGGAAAATTTAAGGTAAGAGCGTCAACAGCAACGGCAACAACTATTAACAAAAAAACAAAAGAACTCAAATATTTACTTGTTACTTGTTGCAGATATCACAATTGGTGGGCGTACAGATATTACCTGTGTGAACTGCTCGCCCTTATAAATGTGATAGGTAAGTAAATAAATCTTAAGTCTATGCTTACATTAATTTGCAATAAACAAATTTTGCAAGAAAACAAAAATCAATTAAAGCAACAACAACGTAAACAAATGCAACAACCGCCGCTGTCTTATTCATCAGCAATTTTCCAATGAATTTCAGTGACGAATGATTCTTTTTTTTTTGTTCATTTTCATTTATCTACTGAAAATCGTATTAAAAATAAACAAAATTGACTACTGGGCATTTGCATTATTGTCCCTCTACTCGCTCAGATAATATCGTTTGGCGTTTTTACGCTCTTTCAATGTCTCTTAAGCTTTCTCTTGTGCTTTCTTCTCGTGCGCTGCTGTCTGGCATTGCATGCTTTCATTTAATTTATGAGCGAATTGCGTATGCTCTTTTCACACATACACGTGCACACACGCGTTCCGAAAGTAAAACAAAAAAAAACTGACAATATAATGAACTGTCAGAATACATGAGAAATAAACATTAATTACACACACACACACACGAACACACACACATGCTTAGCCCAAAACAACAAAATGGCCACACCGCCAAACGAAACATGCCGCGCCTCCTGTGGCCAAAGACCCTCGAATCGAAGCGTTGAAAAATCTAATGCCTAATTAGCTTGTAGTTCAATAAATCAACTTAATCAATTTGGGATTAATATGCTTGAATCGGAAATCAACGGAAACAAAATGAAAATAATTTAAATATTTTAAGAGTTTGTTGGTATCGTCAGTGTGGGTATTACCTTCATGTATCTGCGCTGGTGATATTCCAATATTTAGATAATAATTTTAGTGGCATTTGATAGCGCACGAAGATGCGGAGTTCTTGTGAAGAGAGTCGCTGGAAATTAATTACAGACAAACTGTAACTTGAGAATTGAAAATGGAGAAAATATATAAGTTGCCAATAAAGACTAGTTGAACTTTTTAAAAGCTTTCCAAAGATCATCAGAACTGTGAAGGTAACTAAAGCAACGATCGTTCTCGCATACTTTTATTACAAAATTCCCATTACCTATGGAGTTATCAATAGTTAAAAATTTGTTTAGAGAACAGTGGAATCTTTTAAAAAGCTTCCCAAAGATCATCTAAGGCCACACAGCACTGTGAAGCTAACTAAAGCGAGTCGCTTTTATATTCGACTGATTGACTCGATCAATAGTTAAAAATTTGTTTATAAAACAGTGGAATCTTTAAAAAAGCTTCTCAAAGATCATCTAAATCCACTCAGAACTATGCAAAAATCGACTCGATTTTCGAACGATTTCGATTACTTATCTCAACTTGTTTTTTTTTTTTTAATTTTTCACTTTAAATATTTTAGTCTACTCAAAGCAAGATCTCGTAAGCCAGAAAATATATCATTACAAAACTTCGTTAAAAACTGACGAATATGCTAGACATATTTTTCGAAATCGAAAGATAATTCAAACTGCCATATTTTCAAATGTTTTCTGAAAGTTATCAAATACCATCATGACTATCTGCAGATATTCTATGCAAACATATTATGATTTACAAAATTCTTTATTTTTATGAAAACTTTTTTCGTTATTGGTAATTTTTTAAAACTAAAATTTCGATAAGTAGCAAACATCTTAAAAAACAAATAAAAAAAGCTCTAAAATATAAAAAACAGTTATCGACTTTAAGCAAAACAAAATGAATATAAGCGAATATCGGTCTCAAACCAACTTATTGTCATTTTTTATAGAACTTAACCCATTTCTATAAACAAAATCATTATTATTATAGACAAATTATATATTACATTGATAGATTGTATATTTTACTATACGCAGCGACTTAGAGTGAATAGAAACTTTATCTATGATCACTTCTTTTTTATTTTTAATTTTTTAATGCCAATTGTCCTTAGTCACGACGATCTTAGCATTCGTTTCAAAAATACGATTATTAAAGGGTGTTTTTTTTTCGAGGTGTAGAACTTTAAGTTGGCATTACTGTTCAAGTGGGGGACCGTTTTAACAGCTGTCAAGTGATTTATTCTATTTTTGGTTGCCAATTCATCATGAATAGACTCACGCCTAAACAATGCTTGCAATTTTATTTCGAAAATAATGGTTCTGTGCGGAACACGTAACGCGCACTACGTCCATTTTTTCGTCGGCAGAATCTTCCATCAGAGTAGTTAATTCGATTCACCATTTTCGCATCAAGGTTTCTCTTATTGATAACTCGCATCCCCAGAGACGCCATACGATGCCTACAGAAGAAGCTGTTGCTGCTGTAGAGCGTAGCATTGAGGAAAGCCCGAATGAGTCCTCCGCCTTCAAGCACAAGAATTGATATTTGTGTCCATTCACTTTATGGAAGATTTTGCGGAAGGATCTTGGTTTGCTTGCTTACTTAAAGACACGTTTGTTGACCCCCTAATTCCAACTTTTTGGATTTGTGAATTGGCCTACAAGACCGCTAGACTACTTGCTGTGGGTCTATGTAAGGACAACATTCACCGTGTCATTGCCAATATACGGCCACAAATGTTGGAAAAAGTCATCGAAAATTGCACGTTCCGATTGAGGTACTGTAATATAAATAATATAAGTTGACATACTGGCAGAATCGCCCTGGAATATATGTGTTTTCCTATCCAATCTTACTCTTGTCCGCATAGCCTGCTGTAGAGAGCATAGTGAGAAGTGAACGCTTTAGTTTGAAGTGAGAACAGATCTGATTTCTTCAACAAATTTTAGTGTCTTATATACTAAATTCTACAAAAGTTTTCAATAAGGTTTTAGTGCACTCTCGTGCTTGCTTTTCTAGAGAGCCTCAAATTTCCATGGCCATTAGAGACCCAAATCCAAATGACCCTATGAAGGTATGCATTGTAATCAGACGCGCATATTGGGTGTAGGTCGTTCAAAGTGCAATTCAAAAGAGCCTATGCTTCAAATTGTTGATTGACTTAATAGGAAACTGTTGTTATTATGGTAACTATGTCATAGTTGTGGTAGTACCACTCCGAGCCAGCCGTGGCGTTCATATGCCAGAAATCATTTTTAAAATGTAATGCCCACAAGATTATGTGACGAATAAATAAAAAGCATATCAATCGTATAATCCAGCGTTGTTGTATTGCAATTTAAAGTTCTATACCTCTAAAAAAAACGCCCTTTAGATAGAAATTGGAGCAAATTTACGAATATTATTATAAAAATTTGGTACTATGAAGAATATCAATCAAAATGCTAGAGATTTTTTTGTTTTATGATAGAAAGTAACGATTTCAAATAAATTTTATTTTCAAAACTCTTGGAACTAAAATATATATCAAAAATATGTTTTCCTAATATAATTATAATGTCTACACTCTCTATTCAGTTTTATGCATTATAAATTCCAATTGTATCTTGAATGTAAATATTTGGAAAATATATAGGGTGGGTCATCTGTTGATTTGTTTTACGTGTGCGGTGGGTCGCACTTGCTGCATTATTCTAGACAAGGGCCTCACTTACTGCATTATTCTAGACGAAGATATAATAATATTCCTGAATATAATAATATTCCTTCCTAGAGATGAACCAACTACAAATTAGAATATTACCAAAAAAAAAAGTATAAAAAGCTTAAGTGCCAAACTATATATTTACAATTTATTATAAATAATGTGCTATCCAATAGTTATATGCTTTAAATATCATTGTTTGTTGTACCATAGAAAACTCTAGACGGAGCGAAACCCAATCTGTGTGATAATGTATGAAATATATGCACATACTTGCCCAGTCTCCACACAACTTTGGTCAGCTGATTTCTAGGTCTGTGCCATTAGAAGCGTCTAGAGTTTTCTCGTACAACTCTCATTAATATTTGAAGAAATATATATATATATGTATCTGCTTTATAATCATTTTTTTTTACAGAAAAAACTTAGTGTAGCACTGAGACTATATGGGAAAAAAAATTGGAAAATTATATTTTTATTTCGCTAAAACATTAAGTTTACAAACCGAATACGCTTTCTTACAATTGACATTATCTACTAAAGTATGTTAAGAACTTTACGTTTATTATTTGCATATAAAGATTTTTCTCAATAATGTCAGAAATTAAATGAAAAAAACTGCCTACTAAAACTTTATAAAAACTATGGTCTCAAGGCTACACACAAAAACTGTTAACACTTTCGTTTAAATTAACTTTTTTCATATGTATATATAAAATAATATTATTTCGAGTCCTATTAACAAAAAGTTTTCCAACATTAGCCAGCTTGCCAAAATGTATAAAATTTGTCAATGAAAAATTCGCAAGACATAAAAACACCTTGATCAAAGAGTATCTTAATTTTCAGAGCTGTCAAAAGTTTAGATTTGTTTAAAAACGGATGCCTTAGCTGTTAGCGTCTATAAATACATAAATAATACGATTATGTACCAAAGAGACAAAACAATGAACTTTATAGTTATACTAACTTTCATGCGCATAACATCAAATGTTTCATATCTCAATTGGCAAATTCCTCAAATCATTTTGAGTAATTATACTATGCTTATATATCATGTTCATAACATTTCCGTTTCTTCATACAGCAATGTATCCATCAATTTATACATTTCAACTTTTGATAAACACTGAAATTTAAAAACGAAAGCAACAATCAATCAAAAATCAAAAAGCAAAAAAAAATACCAAAAAGGAAATGCGAAAAAATGAAACCATTTTTTCAACCATTTACAGGTCAAATGTTTCTTATGAATCGATTTTTCGATGGCGAATTTTTGAGGTTTGGCTTGGATGTAATAGATTATATGGAGACCGATCAGGAAGATCGCATGGATCCTATGATTTACATATTTCCCAGAATGACCAAATGTACATTTTTTAAATATGGTTCAAGTGGGGAGGTGTGTATACCCAAAACAATGCCTTTTATTGCGAAAAAAAAATTTTCAACAATTATTAATTTATTATTATTATTTATGTTTACAATGTTTCTTTTGTGACAGGTGGAAAAACATGACGCCATTTGCATTTTACCATTAAATGTTGTTAATGAGAAAATTTACATATTTCTTTGGTTTTGGTTTATATTATTAACGTTTCTCACATTATTAACGCTAATATACAGGGTGGTTATTATATTCTCACCTCGTATGAGGGTCTACTTATTTCGTATGCGATTTAGGTAAGTGCGCAAAAATATTGCCAACTGTATTCTTAGCATTAATTTTGAATTTTACAGGTTAGTGCGTCGTGACGCTATTGAAATAATCGTTCGTCGTTCAAAGATGGGCGATTGGTTTTTGTTGTATTTATTAGGTGAAAACATAGATACAGTTATATTTCGTGATGTTGTACAGGATTTAGCAAATCGTTTAGGACATAACCAACACCACAGGGTGCCTGGATTAAAAGGTGAAATACAGGATGCATGATATTGGGAGTATTAGAAACAATACAAAATGCAATTTGTCGTCTCCATTTAAACAACAACAACAACAACTACAAAAAGAACAACAATAAAAGCAAACATAATTAACTGCAGCAGCCGCATACAGCTTCATAATTAATATTTACAAAAAAACTGTTATAAAAAAACGTATCTTACAAATACAACCAAAAAAAAGTATCGTCAATGCTAAATACATCGTAATCATATAAATCAGCCATCAGAAAGTAAGAGTCAAGAACAACAGCAACAACAGCAACAATATATAACAACAGCACTATCGATAACTTTAAAACGCAACAATCGATTAACAGCAAACACAACAAAATGTAAGCGGACTATGCTAAAGCCAGCGCGTCGCCAACGACGCAGCATAACTACCAGCAACAACAACAACAACAACAACAAAGTTTAAAGCAGATGAAGAACAAACCGAGCAGAAGCAGCAGGATCAGGAGCGGCAGCTGCGCAACACTGGCATCGATGCTACAGCGATGCTAGCTGCGGCGCCAGCAGCTGGACACGCATGCAGATGCACGTAGCGACTGCGTTTGTATGCGTGTCATTTAGTTTAAAACCTAGAAAAAATGTTAAAAATAGTAGAGTTGCATAAGGACAAGAATAAAGTGTGAAAACGTTAGGAAACAATGTAAAAAAAAAAAGAAAACAAAAAACATAAACAAAAACAAAAAGCTGCAAAAGAAATACAATGTGTTTGAAGAAGAAGCAGAAGAAGCTAGTTAGCAAAATTGAAAAAACTCTCTTTCTAACTCACACACACACACAAACACACGCACACGTACAGACACACGCACACATAATTCGCCATTTTGTTTTGCTTAGCGCAGCAAACCACACACACATACACACAAACACACTCAAAAACTAAGAGAGCGATTAGCTTCATGGCAAACGCTCTCTTAAGTCATTTCATAACACGCATACGCTATGTAGACACAGCAGCACATGAGCACTCTCTTTTACACACACACACAGACACACTCTCACACACATACGCTCACACACTCACAGCCCCGCACTTTGCTTGTCATGCAGCTAAATACCAAACAGCAACAAAGTTGAGACGACACCCGCGAAAAATTGCAATTTCTGTATTAAAAACAAACAACAACAACAACAAATACAACACCAAATGCAACAACAACTGCAAGCAGGCCTAAAAGTTACTACAACAACTACAACTACAACAACAACAAGAACACCAACCAGGCCGCAGTGCTCACAACAACAGCAACTGCCATTTTGGTACAACAAAACAAAAAATAAATAAATATATGTACAAAAGTTGGACCCAAAACAACTACCAACTTTTAGCGCATTAAAATTTAATTAAAAAATTAAAAATTAACAAAAAAAATATTAAGAAAACCAAATAAAGGTAAACGCATGAAAACCACAAAAAAAAAACAATGAAATTTAATATTTAAAACACAAGCAGCAAGCAAATGTTTAATTAAATTAAATTCAATTAAATTAAATTACTTATTGAAATGATATCTCGAAGTGTTCATGTATTCGATTGTAGGTTAACTAAGTAAATATATATATATACACATATATATATATAAACTATATGTATTATGAACTTATATATATATAAACAAGAATTTTTTTTTCTAAATCTAAGCAATTTGTATTAACCCCTTAAAAAAGTAAAAAAAAAAAAACAAAAATACCAAAAAAAGTAAAAATAAAACCAACAGACAACAACAACAACAAAACTAAACAGCAACAATTTTTTGTATACAACAACAAGAAGCGAAAAAAACGCAAAACAACAAAAAATATCAGTAAATATCAGTGAGAGTTTAAAAAGTCAAAACACAAAAAGTATATTGAAAAAAAAAAAACAAAAAAAACATGAGCAGATTTAAACTAACATAAAAAAAATGGTAACAAATTACGCATAAATAAATACAAAAACAAATATACATTTAAATAGTTTAATTAAGTCAAACTATAGCGCGCATCAATATGTAACCAAAAAAAAAAAATGAAAACGAGAAAAACAGCAAAACTTCTCAAAAACACACATACCATACAAACAACTCATACACACACACATACAAACACACACACAACACACACACACCAACAAGCTTAAACAAATTGAAATTGAATAAAAATTTAAATTGCATATTATTATATATCATTGTTATAATGACTACCCACAAAAGCAAAAAAAAAGGTACATACAAAGTAAATTAAATAAATAATACTATATAATTATAACAAAAACAAAAAAAAAACAAAAAGCAAAACCAGCAAAACGGTTTTTTAACAACAGCAAATACATACATACATATACATATATATATATATTATGCAAATCATGTCAGCATTCACAGCGTAAATCAATTTACATTCATTAATAATCGAAATATAATAATAAAAATAATAATAATAATACATAATCTCTGAGCAATATGCAGCAAACTGAGAAATACCAAAATGCTTTGATTGCATGCCCATAACATTACAAACATATATGCATTTTTTATAAAACAAAAACTGCAAATTTGAACACGATTTGTACAAACAAAATTCGCAAACAAAAGCAAGAAGAACACAAAATATGACAACTAATTTATTAGAAATCAATTCGATATAAATTCTACACAATGTTGGCATTGTATTTGTTTAGCTTAGCTTTCCGCTAGAGTTCGACCCAACTTGCACAAAAACTTGGCAATCAATACTTTAAGATATCATATTTTCGACTTATTTTTTGAGATTCCTTTTTTTTTTTGCTGCTTTATGCGATTTCATCTTTTCGACAACTTTTCATGTCGATTGTCACGAAAAAGCAATAATTCGTTATGCGGTTACTCTTCCCGAAATTCCTACTGGGTTGGTTGCATGTCACTTTTGCTCTCAGTAGCGGTTCACAAAGTTGGACTGCATCTACCATGGTAGAAATATACAGGTTAAGTCCTTTACTACCAGCAACTTAGCTTCGAGCAGCTAGTGCCAACACTTCTTCCAACACGCTTCTTCGTCAGAGAGCTTTATTGCAGTCCGTGGTAGAACTATACAGCCAAATCGGCAGTCAAAATGCATTTTATGCCATCATTCGCTCTTATTTACGAAAAAGCAATAGTTCGCAATGCGCTCACTGTTCCAAAAATTCCAACTGGGTTGCATGTCACTTTTGCTCTCAGTAGCGGTTCACAAAATTGTGCTAAGCCTCGCATAAAAGTCTCTTCGATCATGTCAGTCTAAGTAAGAGAAGCTTTATTACATCTTCTCTGGTAGAAAAATACAGGTAAAGTTCTTTGTTTCATACAATTGCATTTAGTCTCGAGCAGCTTCTTTCAACACGTATCTCCGTAAGAGAGCTTAATTGCTGTCCATGGTAGAACTAAGCATTGTCGCTTTGGCTCATTTTAATTTTCGTTATTGCAAAAATATGTCGCAAGTAAAGTGCCGATCTGCGAAGTCCGCTGGTTTTGGAAATTGAAATCCAATTGTTTTATTTGTATGCCCAAGCCAGACAGAAGCTCTGAATAGTTCAACTAACTAGTTCTACTATAGCTGCAGGTAAGCTACGAATGAAAATCAAGATTTGTGAATTAAAATTTCACTGCCTGTGTGTGCCACACACGTCACTTAAGTATTGAAAAGTTATTATGCTTGAGATTTGCAATGGACGAGAACCATTATAGTTCGTTAGAATTTTTCAAGATACTTAACTTACTTTAAAACAAAACGTCAAACACATCTTGCAACTTCCTGGAAAGACTGCAGGCTTTTTGCTGAGCTTGCTAACGGGTCACTGCCTGACTGCAGTCCATGCCAAAGGCTGGACATCACTGACGACGCTGCATGCAGTAAGTGCACGGAACCAGGTGTCTCAGAAACTCTGGAACACCTTCTATGCAACTGCCCTGCCCTCTGTACCTCGAGAGCTAGATTTCTAGGAAGACCAATGTCTGACAGGCTTGCAGAGTCAGCTAGTAGGCCACCCCAGAGACTGTTAGCTTTCGCGAAACATACGCGCATATTGGATGACTAACGCATCCATGACCACGACTCTCGGGTGACAAACTCTGGTTACACTAAGGATCACACTGATCTATGTCAGGTCTCATCCCCTTAACCTAAGGTAACCTAAATGATTAGGCAACAAATACGCAGAAAAGTTAAGGCCAAGGTTAGGACTTGCCTTTTTGTTTTCTGCATATACTCTCATATACGCTCTCAAAAAGCTCGCTCTTTTGCGTGCTGACAAGAGCTTTTGTTTGTCTCTTAGAAATACGCCAAATTTTCTTATTTATTTATTAAAACTAAAAAAGCAACAAATCAGCTAAGGCAGTCGAACATACACACCCACACACCCACACACACACCCACCCACACACACACACTAATGCATAAATTTATATAGACATCGAATTTTTGACTTCATCTGTGCTACAAATTGTAATATCCGTCCAGAAAACTTTTTGAAGCCTAAGCAAGACATTCTTATACAATTCACTTACTTTTTGTGGTAAAAAAATAAAATTAATTTTGCATTTAATAAAAAAAATTTCAATTACTAAAAATATTATTGCATAGTTAAAGGCGCTTACTCAATGACCAAAACTTTTTGACTGAGTAAATTTAATGGGGAAAAAACCAAAACAAAACAAAAATCATAGTAGTGCTTAGATGGAAAATCTCAAAGACCTCAACTTGAATACTACATCATTTGTTGCACCTTTTTTTTTACTTAATTGTTTATTGTTTTTGATTTTTAGCCAAATGAAATGGACCAAAACAAACAAGTCATAAACATGCGATATATTTTATTTCTTTTTTTGTTTGGCTGCTTAGCTGCGTTAGTTGCTAACTTGCAAGATTTGCATGCGCAGAGAATTATTTATGCAAAATCAAATTTTTATAAAAAAAAGTAAAGTTTTCTTTTCTAACAAAAGTTGCTTAACAGTTACAATGCCAAAATAAGGTGCTAAAATATAAAAAAACGAAATGAAATTAAAAAAATAAACAAACGCAGACACAGATACACGCATACACAGATACACACAGACACCAGCTACTTACAGACTTATATACAAGGATTTGTCAGCAAAAAATAATTAAACAACTGTCTCTCAGCATTGTTCCTGGGCTTTAAGGATTTGTCAGCCATTGCTCACTGGCACAGCCAAGGAAATTAGTTTAGAACAACGCTCATTTGTTTATTGATTATTTTTGTATTAATTTTTTTTTTCACACACAATAAAAAATGTTAATATTATTAGCATTTTATTCTCACTAAACAGCATACTCAAAGACGAACTAGAGTTTAGCAAAAACCAAAAATGGGGTTCTTAAAATACAAGTACATAAATTAAGTCTAAGCTATTAAAACTCAATAGTAAAAACAATAATTATAACAATAACAAGTAATTTTAGCGTATTTTTTTTTTAAAAAGCTTATAGCCAACTAAGTCTTAGCTTAATATATTAATATAAACTAAAACTAGTTAAACGAACATAAATCTTAAATTAAGTATAAAATGAACAAAACCAAAAAACGAACAAATAAACATTTGTTTAAAATTTTTTTTTTTTTTTTTTAGTCAAGTAAAGAAACAAATAAATTTAAAGAAAAGCTAGAAAGAAAAAAAAAACAACTGAAACTATGCAATATACAAAGTGCGGAAAGTAAAAACCATAAGTAATACTTAATAATAATATAAACAAATAATAATAATATTAATGTAATGGAGTGCTATGCATATTACAAGGAAATTGCCATTAGTTGTTAGTGTTAATACCAAACGTAAGGTATATATATATATATATATATATATATATATAGTACATACTATATATATATATAGTTATATAAATGTTTATTTAGAGTGCTAAAAAATACTCTGTGTCTCAAAGTGTGTGAGCTAACTAAGTTTTAAGCCAATAATAATAATACGCCAGGCATATGAACAAAAAAAGAAAAAAAAAAAACGAAACAAACACAAAAAATTATTAAAACTCAAACTAAATTGTAAAATAATTAAACTTAAGCAAAAACAAATTTTTTTCTTCTCTTTTTTTTAATAGCAAAACTTTATTTTTAAAGTTATTTGCCGCAATATTTACTACAAAATATCATTAAAAAAAAAATCCATAACAAATATTTTATAAACTTAAAAGTTGCGTATGTAATATAAGCAAGCCGCATATTTAAATGCTCTACTTTGTACTTTCACCAAAACAAAAACTAATTCAACTTTCAACTTTGCTCTACTTTGCTAGCATAAAACAAACCTTCTCGAACTAAACTATTTCGAACTTGTCAAACAACATATATAGCTCTAGAAATAAAGTTCTGATACATTTTTTTTTCTTTATGTTACTCTTTTAGTTTTTCTACAAACCTATTATTATTTAAAAATTTTGTAAACTCGAAAATATGTTCATTTTGGCAATAAAACGAACTTGTGTAAATATTATGATTTATTGTAAAATTTGGTTTTTTATTCTTGTAAAAAAATGTATATTTTTTTAAATTTAGGTTGCTCCAAAATGGCATTAAAAATGTGAACAGCAATAAATAAATGCGAGTGCTGCCGGCTGATCGATAAAGCAGTTTATAACTGTGGCGACAAACTGCTAGGCAGTGCTAAAAGCAAAGCGTTGCAGAAGGCGCACCAAGCAGTTCGCACAAAGCAAACAGAATGATCAACAATAAGCAGTGTACTGCTTCATAACTGCGCTTTCACCAAGCGCAACAAAGTGCTTGGCAGAGCTTAAAGTAAAGCCGCTCGCAAAATGATCAACAATAAGCAGCCTACTGCTTCGCAAAGCAGTTCATAACTGCGCTTCCACAAAGCGTGACAAACTGCAGGGCAGAACGAAATGCAATGCAATTCAGACTGCATGCCAAGCAGTTCGCAGCATTACAAACGAAATGATCAACAATAAGCAGTCCACTGCTTTGCAAAGCAGTTGTAATGCGCTCAAGCAACACTGGTGGCCACACTAATAGATACACACAATATGGCAGTGCTTTTGTTGACTCTGATGACGTGCCAAGAAAATGCTTACAAATTATTTTAATTTTTAATGATTTGCGTAAGTTGTTGTATTTTACCAATTACTAGTTTTATTTCGCCTTTAGTTACGTCTAACTGCCCAACACACACACGCACACACACACACACAGACGCACGCACACACACAGTCTGCTTAAATTCTGCCTCTACTCACACAGCTACAAATGCAATACAAAATGAAGGTCAATTTTCTTAAACTAAACAAATCAACAATTAGTGAAGCATATTGGTGAAATACTTTAAACAAAAGCATACACATAATTTTAAACAATTAGCAAAATATTAGTAAACAAAACTAAAGTAATAAAAATAATTATTTAGTTAAAAGCTCTAGTAAAAAACAAAAAAAAAAAGAAATTTAAAATTAAACGTTTATATAGTGAGTAATTTTCTATTAGCAAAACGTTTTTTAAAAATCATTAAATAATAAAATCAAAATTGTAAAAACTATAAGCTAAAAACAAACAAAAAAACTAAACCCAAAAAACAAATACTAAAAAGAAATGATAAATTGAAACTGCCAATTCACATTCTCAGACAAATTTTAAAAAAATAAACAAAGCATAAAATAATAAGAACTTTATAAAACTATATACAATGCAAGACATACAACAAAATCGAAGAAAACAAACAAAATTGCTGAATATTTAGTAAAAATCTAACAAAAAAAAAAAAACACTACTAAGCAGATACTAAACGAAAAAACCATTAAATAATAATTAATAATTTAAAAAGTAAAAATGCAAGCAGCGTCAAGTTTTTCAGTGCTAGCGCCAGTACTAGCTTTCGTTGAGTTCCAAGTACTTTTTCGGGCAGTTAAAACTGAAAATGCTTTTGTTTATAAAATAGTTTTCAAACGTTACTGTGTGTGTTCTTATTTTTTTTATAACAATTAGCATATATGTATGAGTGTGTGTGAATATATAGCAGACAATAATTAGTAAATGGCAAAGTGAGGAAACGTAAAAAACGTAGCAAAAATGCAAGAAAGTAAACAAAAATTAAAATTTATTTAAAAATTAAAAAACTTACAGCGAAATTTTGTTAAATTCAGTTAAGTAGTGCAAAATATATAGAATCGGCATTAATGCTTTTGTTCTTAGCAAGCATATTTTTGTCTTCCAATTTTAGGCCAGCGTACAATTATTAAATTAATATATTTATTTTAAATATATTTCTTTTTTTTGCTTTTATTTTTAGCTAATATGCAAGCAGCTGCAGGCGCTAAAAGTAGTTCCTAAAAATATAAAACATAAAAATAAATATTGATTATAGCAAAAGGCAAAATATTGTTACAGTTTTGTTTTCAGTTTTTCTTTTCCTTTTTTTTTTAAATAAATGAATAAATAGTTTTTAACTAATTAGGCACATATAGTGGGCAAGTTATTTGGCAAACTTGGGCGCTTGAGTTGTGTGCTAGTATTATAATAACAATAATAATATTAATAATAATACTTGCATTAGGTTTTTTTTTGTGGTAGCATTTGAAGTAAGAAAACTGCCTTAACGTGATTTTCAAATTTAATAAATTAAATATTACAACTATTGTAAATGTATATAGCGCCCGCATAAACTTAAAACTAAAATTATTTTTTTTTTACTAATAATAATTAGGCACATATATAAGCTAAGTATTACTTTTAAAACAAAAACCAAAATATTTATAAACTAAGTCACCTTACAATTGTACATAAATATATATATATTATACAATATACAACGTATATACACACATACAAATATATATATATATATATATGCATATTTTATAAATGAATTATAAATTAGTTGTAATTAGTTAAAAATAAAAACCTAAGAACAAATAAAGAATTTTTAGCAAAATTAACTAAACCTAAGTTTTCCAAACAAACAAAACAAAAAAACAAAAAAAAACCAAAAAATTCAGATGACTTTTAAGCAGAGATCACTTTGTATTTTAAATTTTGATTTCACAAAACTTAAGTTTAGTTACAAACAAAATAGCATTAAAAAAATTATATAAAAAATAAAAAAAAAATATATATATATATATATAGGTATATATATATGTAAAATAATTGCATAAATAATTTCAAATATATTCGCCGATTGCCTTCAACTAGAGGAATTTTGATTAAAAAAAATTATTATAATAATAAATACAAATAAATAAATAAAAAATATATGTTTAAATAGCGCCTAAATAATGTTTATACAAAATAGAAGAACAACAAAAAAAATGTTAATGGCAGCAAATCAAGCTAAACAACAACAACAAATCTACACAAAATGAAATTCAAAAAGAACTGAAGTAAAAACAAAGATTTTAAAGCAGCAACAAAATAAATAAATAAAAAATATTTAAACAAATCGTTCACATTTGTAAACAGCCTAAAACTGCAACAAACTCCATAAGATCAGCCATTTATATACACGCAACATATTCAAACAATAAAAAATATATATAGCTAACTTAAAAAAAAAATTTTAAATAAAATAAAATCGCATAGCAAACACACACAAAAATTTTTTTTTAATTATACTTGCACAAACTTTGTAATAAATTAATAAATATAAAAAAAATACATAGTAAATTATTAAACAATAAAATTAATTCGCAATTAAAACATAAATTTTTCATATAGACAAGTGCATTATTTTTCTTATAATTAAAAATTAATTATTTAAAATTTGAGTATTTTTTTTTTGTTTTTATTTTTTTGTAGTTTTCTATATATTTTTAACACAATTATTTTTTTTTCGAAATTATTTTATTTTTTATATTTTTAAAACAATTTTTAAAATTATTTTACTGTTTTATATTTTTAAGGCAATTTTTAAAATTATTTTATTGTTTTATATTTTTAAGACAATTTTTAACACTTTATTGTTTAATTGTTTTATATTTTTCAGACAATTTTTAACACTTTATTGTTTTATATGTTTAAGACAATTTTTTAAACTTTTTTATTGTTTTATATTTTTAAGAAATTTTTTAAATTTTTTTATTGTTTTGTATTTTTAACACAATTTTTAAAATTGTTTTATTGTTTTTTTGTTTTTAAGACAATTTTTAAATGTTTTTATTGCAGATTAATTGCAATATATTTTTAAAAATTTGTTTACATTTTTTTATTTATTTATTTAGTTTTTATTATTTTACTATTTTTTGCTTAAAAAATATTTTAATTATAAATTTTATTTTGTGTCGCCTAAATATTTTAATAAAATTTTCAATGCCAAAGTAGTTGTCTTTTTGCTTATTAAAAATTAATTTTAATTATTAAGAATTTTTATCTTTTTACTTGCATTTTATATTTTATTGTATAAAATATATTTTATTTATATTTTATATATATTTTTGGATTAACCGCAAAGAAACTGCTGATTTTAGAAAAGAAAGAGCATACCATTTTTTTAAATTTTGTTAAGAACTTTTATCCATTATATATTTTCCATTTTGTTGGATGAGCTTTCGTCAGCAGACGCCTGCAGACTCATAATTCTAGAACTTCGGAACTTTATCTGCGAAAAACTGAAGCAAGTGAGAGCTTATATCCTCACTCGTTCTGTAAAAAATGATAGTCTGAGGGCGCAAAGTCAGCGCTATATGGTGGAGTTCCCATTGAAGCTCAGGATGAGGGCTGCAACAAAAGTTCCCATACCAGCTCACTCGGTTTTTGGCGAGTGAACAAAGATATCCAGCGTTGTCCTATGGAATATGACAGCTTAACGATTGAACAATGCTGGTCCAGTTGTGCACAGTAGATATCCGAATTCAACGTTTGGTTTCTTGGAAGCAGCTCAAAATATACCACATCCTTCCAATCCCACCAAAGTTGACAGCTTTATCTTCTTTTGTTGAATATCAGACTTTGAGGTGGATTGATTCTTAGTGAAGATTTTGCTATTAATTTTTTGTATTTATTTTTTAATTTGAAAATGTTAGTTGAGTTGTTTTTTATATAAATAATTGTCATAATTTATTTAATGTTTTTCTTTTGTATAGAACTAACTTGTTTAAAATTACTGGCAAATTTTTTTTAAATTTAACTTGTTTTTTTTTTAATTTAAAAATTTTCTCAAGTTATTATTAAAATGCAATTTTTTGCGTACTTGTCAAATTTTAAAATTAAAACTACTACAAAAAAATTAACATTTTTAGAAAACACACATATCCGATTTTTGAATGCCAATATTTGCTTAAAGTTCTAAAAATAAAATAAATAAATTAAATAATTAATAAAAATGAAATAAATAAAAGTAGTAATTCATATTGAATTGTTTAAAACAAATAGTTTTCGCTATGTTTGTAGACTTGAAACATAAAATTATGCTTAAAACATAATAATTACATAATTTAATGCTTATAGTTTCAAATAATTAACAATAAACAATTAGTTCTGTTTTAAAATCTTAAAAACAAAATATATAGCTAAATATTAAATTCCCCGCAGTTGTGTTGTTTATAAGTTTCAGCGCCACTAACTTAAAAAAATATTAATAATAATAATTATATGCAAAAATATTATTAATAAAATAATTGAAGCATGCATTAATAATTAAGCGAATTTCATTTAATTTATGCTAAACTCTTAAAACATATAAACAAAATATGTATAATTAAAAAAACAAACAAAAAATTAATACTACTGCAACTTTAATAGCAAAAAACACAAAAAATAAACCACAACAAGAGCGGCTGGTACACACGACAATGCAGTAAAAGTCTATTAGATTTTTTAAATTTAACTAGTTATAAAAAAAAAAATAAATAAATAAAAATATTATGAATTCATTATGATTATTATGTACGATTATTATGGAACGTTTCATTTTGTTAATACGAAAAAAAACGCGAGCATGGTTAATAAAGCTTTAATTTGAAGCTATATATCAATATATATATAAAACTATACATATATATATATATATTAATATATACTTATATATATATATATTATAAAAAAAAATAAATCGAAAAGCAAAAGTAAAACACAAAACACGTCCTCAGTTTATAAATTTTCAAATGAGAGACAAACGAATACACACACACACACATTAGCATTACTTAAAATTAAGCGCATAAACTTATATATGAAAATTATTTTAAAAATTAAAATTACATCGTGCTATAAACGATATTAAAGTAAAAAATAAAAAATAAAAAACAACAAGCAACAACTGAAGCAAAAGCAGCAGCCACAAAGCAGAAACCAAAAAGCAAACTAGCTGAGGGCAGCATGCAGATATATATTTATATATAAATATATATAAATTATTTAAATATATATATATATAAATAAATATTATATAATAATTTATATATGTTTGGCAGGCGACACAGCAAACATATGTACACACACATAAAACAGTGACAAGAATTTTAAGTCTATAGCAACAAATAAAAGCTAAAAATTAAAAATTAAAACATAAAAATTAAAAAATAAAAACAAGACATGGCATACACACACACATACATATATAAAAGCCCCTATATTGGGAATATAAACGTGAATTTTTAGCAGTCTAAGTAATAAATTATACAACACATACACACACAAAGTATAAATTTAAATCAAGCTAAAGAAAAAATAAAAAATTTAGTAAATAATTATTAGCAAAAATTAAAAACTAAAAGTGAATGCAAGAGCGAACGTATGAGCAATGCAGCAAGAGACAGCAAAAATTCATTTTCAGGTTCACACATATATAATATAATATTAAAAACAAAAAAAAAAACGTAAGAAATATTCTATATAGAAAAAAATATAGCCTAAAAATAAAGGTTGAAAGTCAAGCGGAAGCAAGTATATATAAATATATATATTAAATAATATCTAAAAAAAAAAAATTATACAATAATTGCAAGTAATTTACAAAAGGTAAGTTGCAATAGCAAGCATTAAAAATAAAAAATTAAAAATAAAAAATGAAAGCAAATAATTTACAATTTAAGCTTAAAGGAGACAGAATTTACTTGTAAATAACATTTGCACAATACAGCCAGCAGACACACACACACAACACACACATTGCGCATGCACATATACATACACATACACATACACATACGCTATTAACAAAAAAAAAAACAATTTAAAATTAGTTACTTAAAAAATAAAACAAGAAAAACCCAAAGATCAATACAAAAAAACAATACAGCGTTTACAATGAGTATGGACACAAAGCAAATAAATAAATAAATAAATAAAACAAAAAATCATATGCATTAAAGTAAATATAAAAAATAAAAAATAAAAACACACACACACACACACAGACAAACAAACAAATTCACACACACAAACACACTCACACTGACACGAGAGTCGCATGTTCAGCGTATAAAGTTGAACGAGAACGCTCAGCAGCTGTTAATGCTGATAATGATTAATTAATAAAATTACCAAGAAATATTATAAAACAAAAAACCAAAAAAACCAAAAAAAACAACAACAAAAACGACAAAGAAAAATACAAAAAAACCAAAAAAAAAAAAACAAATATTATTATATAAAAATTATTATAATTATAAATTATTATTAACGAAACCAAACAACATTATTATAAAGCGATAATTGAGTAATCAAGCAAACGAATTGACAACGTTGTATGATTTTGATCAGAAAGTAATAAAAAAAAAACAAACAAATAAAAAAACAATTTTCGATTTGTTACGAAATATACATAAAATTTGCCAAATGTGTTTTATTTTTTAAACATTTAGCAACATTTTGACTTTTGCCCTTGTAAGTATGCTACATTATTTTTTCACAAAACTGCAGCTGCACAGTGGGCCAGACTGCCCAGCTAGCGCCAATTTAGACTTAACGCGAGTAAACAAAAAAGGATTTGAATGAAAATTTATATTTTAATAATGAATATCTGCTTAAATTTAATTGTTTACGAAATTAAACAAAAGCACAATTACAGTTTGAAACAAATTGACTTAGAAGCAAGTAGGATCGATTAAGCTCTGCACTTTTTCGAAAGCCAAGAAATACTTTTTGAAAGCAGCAGACTTTGAATTGGTGCGTGATTTTGCGCTACGAAACGTCAAATTCTAGAAAATAGTAGTTGACCAAGCCTCATCGCGTTGCATTATTGTCCACATCGAAAACGAAGCAATGTCGGTTCATGGTGGCTCCATTTGCATGCTCTGCATAAGGTGGAACCAGTGAGGTGTGCACTACCATGTGGTTCTGCTGACAAATTAATGAGCTACTTGCTCGGCTTGACAAGTTTATTTTATGTGACTACAAAAAAATGTAACACAAAACACTAAATTGCGGGCCTCGGTAGAGTAGTGCTAGCGTACTTGCCTCTCAACCCGAAAGTCGCTGGTTCGATTCCAACCTGCAGCAGTGCTGCAATTGCCTAGCATTATTTGCCTAAAAAAAATCTATATTAATTCAAGAGACCGCCATGCGAATTCGACTTCGGCTATAAACTGAAAGTGCCTGTTCTCTTCAAACATCTATCTCTAAGATCCGTTCACCTTTGGAGCAATGAACGCAAAGACATGAGGAAACTCTGAAACGGATAGATAGTCTTACTCAACTCAGCCCGTATTTTCCACGCCTTGCTGTTTTCACTCTCAAGTCTTTTTTGAGGGCTCAATGGCTAGCACTAGATCACATTAGCCTCAGCGCATTTGTGTTTTGTGAGGTCTGCATCCATATAGAGAGCAAGTGCATCTTCTGCTGAGTTAGAACTTGGTAGCTTGGACATGTGTGGCCAGTGAGTGCTCTTTGCATTTTTTGTCCATTGATTGTAACGTTCTGGGCATCATCGCTTGTAAAGAAGTACGGACCAGTGATGGCACCAGCCCATAAAGCGCACCAAATAGTCAGTTCTTCTGGATGTAACTATGTTTTGACATACACTTGAGGATTAGCTGCACTCCAAATGCGGCAGTTTTGTATGTTGACGCAGACATTCAATCAGAAGTGGGCTTCATCATCAAACAAAATTCGCTTATGGAAATCGGGAACAAAGTATATCTCGTTTTGTGCCCATTTGACGAATCTAAGTCTTGCTTGATGCAATCAATGCTTTCACGAGTTGTATGTAGTAAGCCCGCAAATCAAGATGCTTCCACAAAATCTTCCATAAAATGGATGCACATAGATCCAATTCCTGTGCTCGATGGCGAATAGCCTCATTTGGGTCTTTTGCAATGCGACGCTCTGCAGCAACAACAGCTTCTTCTGTACGCAACGTACGCCGTCTCTGGGAATGCGAGTTTACAATAGGAGAAAACGTGGTGCGAAAACGATGAATCCAATGAACTGCTTTGGAAGATTGTGTCGACGATAAAATGAACGTAGTGCGCGATACGTATTCCGCACAGAACTAGTTGCATTAGTATGCCCTGTTCCTGCTCCTCTTTCGCTTTTCTCATGCAGAAGTGAGTCTACTAGAAGAGACCACAGCAGAGGTGACAGGACACCGCCTTGAGGGCATCTTTTGACAACTGTTGCGCCGTCATCGACACTGCGCCCCTGCTATAAGCTCCTTTGTTGAAAGCATGTTATGGGTAAATCTTCTGCAGGTTCCTCCAATGCCAGAGCATCGTCCATAGAGTCGAAGGTGGCATTGTCAAAAGCCCCCTCTATATCGACGAAAACTCCCAGAGTGTATCTTCCAGTTTCCAGTCCTGTTCGAATACCGCTAGTGATCTCGTGCGAAGGGGGCGACCTAAGCACAGATGGAAGGACCAAGTGGAGCAGGACCTATCTACACTTGGCGTAACCAACTTGAGATGGCGCGAGCAAAGCAGCGACGTCTGGCGAGAGCTAACAAGGTTGGCTGTAACCCGATAACAGGTTGTGATGGCCAAACAAAGTAGGGGAGTAAGTAAGTGATCTCGTCCACTCTGGTATGCATGTTGTCTTATGTTGACGGTTCCTTTCACTAGGGCCTTCACTCTAGAGTGTAGCAACCTGGAGCTTACTAAGTGATATCTGCAGCTTAAGATGCTGAACAAAGAATGACGGTGTCAGCCGCAAAGACAGATATTTTGTATAGTATGGGAGATAGGCAAGACCATCTATGATAAATTAGATTTTGTTGATTTTCTCGCTAAGTGTACATAATTTTGTAACTATTTTTTTACATATTAATAAAAAACATATAAACAAATAGATGTGCATCAAAAAAATTGCATGAATTTAAACAAAATGTTTTTATATTTACACTGAAAGTCAAAAAATACAATTTTTTTTTCAATGTGTAAACACTTTCTTGACAAACTGTATAAAGTTCACATTTCAATTTTCATTCGAATTTCAGCAGAAAAGGTAATCCGGCTAAACTCTTTAATTTTTTGGCTATTACAAACTCACTACAACAACAACCTAAGCTTGTTTTTGTATATTAAGTGCATAAAAAGTTATTATTATTATTAAATACAAATTGTTTAGGCAGTTTTTCTAGTTGTATTTAAGACACGAACCTCTATTATAAAACATGAACCAGTTTTAAAGCACTGTACCTAAGACATGAACCACTTTTGCTGCCACAAGCAGTGCAAACAAATACAAGTTGATCAAGCAGTTTTTCTTATTGTATTTAAGACACGAACCTCTATTATAAAACTTGAACCAGTTCTGAAAGCACTGTACCTAAGACATGCACCACTTTTGCTGCCACAAGCAGTGCAAACAAATACAAGTTGATCAAGCAGTTTTTCTAGTTGTATTTAAGACACGAACCTCTACATTATTATAAAACTTAAAAGTTCATCAGTGTTGAAAGCACTGTACCTAAGACATGCACCACTTTTGCTGCCACAAGCAGTGCAAACAAATACACGTTGATCAAGCAGTTTTTCTTATTGTATTTAAGACACGAACCTCTACTTTATTATAAAACTGGAAGAGTTCACCAGTTTTGAAAGCACTGTACCTAAGACATGCACCACTTTTGCTGCCACAAGCAGTGCAAACAAATACAAGTTGATCAAGCAGTTTTTCTAGTTGTATTTAAGACACGAACCTCTACATTATTATAAAACTTAAAAGTTCATCAGTTTTGAAAGCGTTGTATTTAAGACATGCACCACTTATTCTGCAACAAGCAGTGCAAACAAATACAAGTTGATCAAGCAGTTTTTCTTATTGCGCTTTCGAAGCCCTAGATGGCGTCGCATATATTTATGCAGCTCTATTTTAGTAGATGGCGCCACCATGTACATAATGCAAAACATTCCGATCCTGGCGGATCGTTGAAATTTAATTTTGATGAAAGAACTGACAGCATCTATTGACTCTCTGTCGGTAGACATCATTGAACCCATGCTCAAACACAAATCAGATAGAAGATAAATGGCGAGTAATGTCACTGCCGTTTTCGGCTAAAATAGGTTGGAGAATGCAGAGATGGGTGTGGGAATTTAATTGCTGCATCATTTCCAAAGATACTGAAAGTTAAGTTTGGCATGGATCTCGCTCGAGTACAGCCTGAAATTTTCTTATTTTCAACGTCAAAACGTCAAAATGTCCCATCGCAACAATGTGGCTTCCGAGGCAAGCATGGAACGATCGTAGCGTTCCATCGCATCACAAACCAAATTCGTACTGCTTTTGAGCAACGGAAATACTGCACAGCTGGATACTTAGATGTTGCACAAGCATTTGACGGAGGCTGGCTGGAAAAACTCATGTGCTTCCTCAAAACATACACAAAATGCACGAATCATATCTCTGCAAAAAAGTGTGTTCTCCATCAGAGGTTACAGTTCCACTTGGCATGAACGCGTCATCAACGCTGTAGTTCCCCATGTACTGGGCCCCGTTCTCTACACCCTGTTCACAGCGGACATGCCCACAAACTAGCAGCTCACAATCTCTACCTTTGGTGAGATAGCGCCATAATTAGGCGATCTAGCTGTCCAGTTGCCTGTCATCTTACAAGTAGTGGAAAGATGTTTCGCGGAAGAGGGCATGAGGCTAAACGAGACCAAAAGCAGACATGAAAGCTTCACACTGAACAATCAAACCTGCCGCCCTCACCCTACCCGGAACATTACATGCATCCTACAAGCAGACGAAGTCAAATATCTGCGCGTTCACCTAGATAGACGACTCAACTGACGGCCACAAAAGCACACATATGAAGCCAGTCTTCACTGGCCTATTAATAGCAATTCTTCCCCTAGTCTGGAGTACAAAGTAACACCTCTACAATACCGTGCTGTGAAACCCATCTGGACATACGGCTGTGAACTGTGTGGAAACACATCAAAAAGCAACATTGAAATTAGACAGCAAGCTCAGTCAACGATTCGGCGAACTTTTGCTGGTGGATCATGGTACCTACGCAGCGAAAACATCCATGGAGTCCACCACATTCTCAAGTCTTATCAACGAGAAAATTCAGATGAGAAAGAGCAAGCCCAAGCAAAACTAGTTGCACATGAAAATCCGCTCGGGAAGTCGCTTACGCGAATCTACATTCAAAAGATGGAAAATTCTTCCCAGCAAAGAAATTCAAGGGCCCTCCGTCTCTAGTAAATACAATTATTTCATATTGTAATTAATCTAAGTTAGGTAATAAGATTTGAATAGTTATTGTAGAGCCGACTGAAGCGCAAAGATGGAGAATTCTTCCCAGCAAAGAAATTAATCTAAGTAAGGTAATAAGATTTGAATAGTTATTGTAGATTTCACAATAAGAGAGGATCCAATACATAAAGCGATAAGCTTGAAAAAAAATATAATTTCGTTTGTTCGCTCGCATTGCTTTGTTTTGGACTCTGAACTCAATACTTTGGAAAAATTTTACGCAAGAAATCGTTAAGCAACAGCTGCATGTTCCTTCGAAATAGTACATCTGCAGACCTTGTTCAAAAGCGTATCGAACTCATTTGTATAACCAAAGCATTTATAAAGTTGCTCTAAAAATATTACTTGACTAACTTTACTTCACTATGATTCTAGGGGAACAGCTGACCTCAAAAACTCTCACCAGGCGCCCCTTCTCCGGTAGGCTACTCCAAACGAAGATAGATCTACCTTCAACTTCTTTGTTTCTTCTTCATTTTCGTCTATAAGGACGGGAGCCGTAAGACGCAGCACGATCTCTATGTCGTTGTAGATACAGTTCAACGCTAGGAGCGGTCCTTGCACTTATGAAGCGATGGTTCAAGTGTTTTAAAGATTCTTGTACAACCAAACTGCTGTACGTGGCTTCAATTGGGATCCTAATGGCTTGCCACTGCCTTCCGTCTCATGCTTATAAGCTTTGTCTTTCAAAATAAACTACATGTTCGTAGATTTTGTCTCTTGCTCGTGCTCATTTGTGATTTTATCCAGAATAATTCGAAATTTCGGAACTCCCGCACTTTCATTAGTTTTGCATAATTTTCTTGTTCAAATTTGAAATTTTCAAATATTAATATTATTTTGAAGTTGTAAGATCAACTGGACTTGGTAGGAGTCTAAAATAAATTTGAACGTATTGGATCAATTCTTCGAATCTGCAGAGATTGGAAATGTGGGAATTAGCTGAAAATTAAACAGCCAACTAAGCGATCTTGACTATGCCGCTGATGCAGCTCTGTTAAGGAATCATTGTAGAGATGTGCAAAATCAACTTAATAAGCTTGTTAACGAATCCAGAAAAGCCGGCCTGCATATAAACTAAAACCAAGAAAGGGAAAATGCGAAGAATAGCAGTCAATTAACGAAGAATGGAGGAACTGTAGTGGATATTGATAGAAGACTCAAAAAAGCCAAAGCTGCGATCGAGAAATTGAAAAACTTATGGAGGGTGAACGGTCCGTCCAACAGGGGACCAAAAGTCAAATTTTTAAAGTCTGTATTAGCTCTATACTCTTGTACGGCTGTGAGAACTGGCGCAACACTCTAGCAAGAACTGAAAAACTACAAACCTTTATGAATCCTTGCCAGAGGTAAATCGAAACAACGACTGTGGGAAGTTTGCGTCTCCGTCGAAAAAGAAATCTCGAAACGTAAATACGATTGATTGGATCATACCCTACGCAAAAAATCCGAAGTAATCCCCCAAGCAGTACTTCAGTGGAATCCTCAAGGCTGCAGAGTTAGAGACAGACCAAAAAAAGACTTGGCCCAGGACTTTGGCGGCAGCAACCCGCGAACTCCGGATAGGCACAATTGGTAGACATTTACCAAAGTTATCTGACATAAGACAATGTTTCTCTCTAGTTTCTTAAATAATAAATTTGTCATTAATAACAAATAAAAACTTAATAGATTTTTAACATTTTCATTTCAAAATTGAATTTTAGTTTTTTTAAAAACTTTTAATGAAACAAAACCTTTTCTCTTTGAACTTACACTGCTCACAATTTTCGTTTTAATAAAAAAATTATTCTGGTATCAATACATTTTGTCTCTGTATCCTGAAAATCAAGCGCTCTTGACGAAAACAAAAACGAAAAATGTAAAAAAATATAAACTTCCGGCCCACACAATACCTTGCAACATGTTGCATGGCTGCCAAACAAAACAAACAACAATAATATTAAATAACTCTAAATATCTGACAACCCATTGATCGATATCTTAACGTTCTGGCAGTCTCACTTACATCATTCATGAGTCCTGCAGCCGCCTGGTTCCTGGTTCCTCAGCTCATCACGGATCATGCAACGAGCTGCTGTTGTTATGAAAACAAAATGGGCTAATCCAAAACGCTTCCTACTACGCTCTCTCGCTCCCTGCCATTGTCATTGTTTTTTTTTTTTTTGTTTTTTTAATCTCTGCATCTACAAGGACACTGTAATATACACGACCTGATGATCCCTTTGATATGATTTCCATGCGACATAATTGCCGCTGATTGAATTGAATTTGTCAAAAGGTGATGCCTTGAAATACTAATCACACATCGAGCCATATCGTATGTCAAAAAGCAACAAACGCCGCGACCCCGACACCCCGAAATAAACTCCATTGAAGTGAACTGAGCCGAAATCTACTTAGAGTGCCCCTGTTTTGTCGAAGATGTGTCTCTGCTGATAAGACCAGTTTTCCTTTTTTTACCTTTATTATGATTTTTTTGTCAAACTTAAACGGAAATGCAGTCCCGATAAGTTAACATTAACGCCTATAACATATTTGAATTAAGGATCAAAGGCACAGGGTCTCGCGTGCAAATCCAAATAATAAATTAATTGGCCGCTAGAACAAGTTATTTTCAAATTAGATAGAATTATTTTTAAAAAATGTAATCTAAAAACTTAGATTCGTTTAAAAACTAAAACTAAATAGAAAAGTATAAAGTTGTGATTGTATTGAGAAAGGAGCAGTGGAAGTTGCTGGAGTTCGCATAAATTTGTTTTGAAATCGTTAATTTCGTATTTCTTGCCGGAAAATAGCAGCTAAATTTAGGAAGACTTTTTCCCGCGTAGACGACTAACTAGGCGTAGGCACATTGAAGTCCAAATGGTCCAGTTGAAACTTAAAGACAACCCACTAGATTGGCTTATGAATGCTCGTTCGTAAACCCATTAGGATCTACGGCTCTCAGCTGTGGGGCAACACCACAACAATAGCAAAATGAACATCATCCAACGTGTGCCATCCCAGAATCTCGGAGCCATCACTGGCTACGTTCGAAATGAAAACATTCAACGATATCTGAACATCCCATCAGTCCAAAATGTAATGCTTATATTTTTTGATAACAAAATGCAACCGAAACTTATGGCGTCTTCTCATTCCATAGAAGCCCATTTTGCGTTAAAGCGTTCAGCGTTCAGCGGTTGTGCAAAGATTTTATAGACTTTTCTAAGACTCAACTGTTGCCCATTCTGAACATCTATTTTTATTGGATTAACATTTGGCACCCTCAATCTTTATTAGAGCCATTGTTCAACCTTCGTTAAGCTGCCAAATCAAACACTTCTGCAAAAGGCACTCTCACAACAAACAGAGATATCAAAAAAGGATTATGAAACAAAGAGCGCATCATTTCAATGTTTTTTTTTATTGCGTAGGGGCGCAGGGGCTGTTTGGGTTCCAGAACTATTTCGTCTCGAAATGGCGCGTGAGTAAAAAAAGAAAATATTTCATAAAAATCTGAATTTTATTTTTAAGCCGACAGCTCTGAACGAGTTGCATGCCCCCCCCACAACATTTTTTCTAAATCTGCTGCTGCCTTTTATAATAATATCAAATTGAGTTGTCTGTGTGTGCGAGGGAATAAATATCTACAAGATATATTTCGTTGTTTCTCGCATCTTTTGTACTGTCATGCAAACCGATCGCAGTCCTTGCTATGGGTGATTTATAATTAGTTTGCATTTCAATCTTCTATTCTATCTTTTCAAATCTTGTATTATTTTAAAACCTGATTTTCTATGCGATCTCTCGGAAATACTATTAATATTAAGCTGTGCTATTCAAAATTGTATAGAACTTCCAGAATTAATAGTCGGAAAAAAATAAATATATAATGCTGCACACCCAAAGCGCCACTGCAGCGCCACTGTCTCCGTCCGGGCGTATGAGTTCTCGGATCGTATAGCCGCGGAGTCCTGTCAACCTACCGTCGGTGCGCTATACGGGTCTGTAGTGTGTTCAGAACCTTAGCAAATGAGGCAGCTAGTCTAGTATGATTGCCCGCCAGGATCTAGCGATGGAATACGCCAAATTTTATGCGTCTGAGCAGCACTCAAGAGCATAGCGACAGGCTCACAGAAACGTAAACCTTACCCAGTGGCAGAAGAGGTGGTATAGCTTCCAAAATCGGCGCTGGACGCACAGCCTTATACCTAATATTAGTACATGGGTCGATCTGTGTGAGCCTTGTGGAGCAACCGAAGATGCATTTCATTGAAAATTGCAAGGACCATCCTGGAGGAGACAGTTAACAAAAGGATGTCTATCAACAAGCTGGTCCCAACTATGTTAGACTTTCAAGCCGTGTCAACTTTTGCTCAGACGTTCGGAAAGTGCGTGCCGTGGCGCGGAATAGATGAGGCTAGTTCTCATGCGTAGAAATGCTTCTCGGCAACCTGCTGGACGTAAAGCGTCATCCCTTCATATTGTTACTATAAATCTTACTACTTTCATTCACAAAGAAAGCATTCCTACATATTTTTTTGTTTTAAAGTTTGAATTTGGAATGCTTCGTTGTTGACGCGTCGCTAGCAAATTGCTCCATTTCGTTCGTAATTAACCAGTAAGTCGGTTAGTTAGAGGGAACTCCTTGTGTAACTTTCTATAACTCTGATAATGTTCTCGGCTTTCATTCTCGTTCGTGATCAGTTAAAAAAAATGTTTATTTAAATTTAATCCATTATATTTACGAACACTTGGGAGAGTTAATGAAAGATAATCATCGATATATCAACTTCACTTAGAAATAGTCATATCGGATATTGCTTTTTATATTTTTGCGACAAGTTCATTATATACTCTAACCATTTCTCGATACTGTAAATACCTGCGTTCGTGTAGAGAACTAACTATAAGGGCAAATATGAAAATTTTGGATTGGAAACGAAATGAACCATGAACTGCATGAGCTCTAAAATGACATAGATGTCGCCTAGCATATTACGGCACAACTTCAGCGTTGGCAAGGTCATGTTGTTCTTATGAACAAAGACGCTCCAGCGAAGAAGGTGCGCCAGCATGAAAGCCGACAAAGGTAGACAACCAAAGCTTCGATGCAAAAACTACGTGGAGGAGGAGAAGAAGGAGAGTGCAAAGCATGGACGCCTGGCGAGAGGTCGACTGTAACCCGAATACGACTTATAATCGCCAACTTGGGTGAAGTAAAGTCAATATGAAATATTTCAGATATCTCCAGCTCAAACTGTTTAACATTATACGAGGGTTGCCTTTTATATTGCAGGATTGGGCAATCCTAGTGTTGCAATCTGGCCAGTGACAGCTCTATTGTAAAGTTTGTCGTTTTTGAGGTTGTACCTAATCAGAAAGTTTTGACTTATGAGCGGTATTTGTGTTGTTTACACGAACTTAAAAATCGAGAACATTTTCGTGCGATTATTTTTTACAACTTTCAATGTGGGTTACCCCCAACAACAGGGTATGGATCAACATAATTCGAATTTTTGGCGATGAAGCTCGATCAAGGAGCAGTGTTTATCGATGGTATGGCGAATTCAACAGAGGTCGTACTTGACTCCTAGATGAATTTTGTAGAGATTGTGCAAAATCAGTTGTTGTTCCGGAAATAAGTGATGCTGTGCGCAAACTAATATTGCAAGATGATCATGTGAACTAATGTGCGTTTGGGACAACCTTAGGCATTGTTGGGAACAGCATACATGCAATATTGCTTGAACATTTGGCTGTCGAAAAAATTTGTTCACGTTGGATCCCACACAATTTTTCAATCGCGCAAAAAAGGCTGCTGCCGATTGATCGAAATATTGTAATACGCTCAAAAATTATGAACGCGATGCTTCGAAACATGTCTATGACATCGTGAGAGGTGACGAATCATGGATTTACGCATATGAGCTCGAAGGTAAACAGCAGTCGACTGTATGGGTGTTTCAAGTAGAGCCAAATCCAACAAAAGTTCTTCGCGAACGAAGCACTTCTAAGCAAATGATCGCCTGTTTTTTCGGAAAAACTGGACATGTCGCAAATGTACCACTAGAACAATGCAGAACAGTCAATTCTGAATGCTACACAAACATTTTGTTGCCAGTTGTCTGCCAAGAAATGAGAAAAACCAACCGCCGAAGACGCATCACTCTTCACCTCGACAATGGGAGCTCTCACATATCGGCTCAAATCGATTTGATGAGACATCCGCCAAATAGTGATAACTTCGCACCGAATGACTACTTTTCATTCCTGTAGAAGAGCTGAAAAAAGGTTGGAGGCGTTCAGACTGCATTTTTTGGAGATACCTCAATCAGATTGGCAAAAGTGCTCCGACAATTGATTCAAATGCCTGCAAAAGTCTATAGAACTCAATGGGGAATATTTTGAAAACCCATTAAGCGAATTTCACTGATTAATATTTTTGTTCCTTAATCTCGAAAGGGAATAATAGGAATTAATGGTGTACCATCGGTCGGTATATGTAGAGGCTAGTTAGTAATTAATATTTATTTTTGCTTTCGAATCCCGAAATATAAAATGTAATTCTCGTATATTGAAAATAAAAAATATAATTCTACGATTTACAAAAAAATATGATCGCTTTTTACTGACAGTCTGCGCGCACCCCTCACCCGCATGGCAATCAAGTTACTTACTCCCCCCCTATGCACCAAGCCTAAATTCTGTTGTTTTAAGGTTTCGACTGACAGCGAACCCTTTCGAGCCTCGGCCCCACACATCCCAACAACAACCCCACCACGCCACATCGAGCTTGTCCTTCATTAGACTGTCGAGCAATTGTTGCAAGCAAACAAAAAAAAAAAGATAAATAAAAAAGTGGCAACGACACACAAAAAAAAATATTATTTTACATGGCCAAACAATGAGACGACGCACTTGCCGGCGTTGTTAAAATTACACGCGTCAAAAAGTTCAGTCAAACGGGCACAGGTACAGGTTCAGGACAGGTTCAGGTAAATAGCCGAGTGAGTACCAAGAGTATGAAAGGTGTTAAAGTCAAAACAATGACAAGAAAATTAGCTACGTGGCATAAAATTGTTGTTGGCTTTTATTTTATTTTTTTTTTGTATTTTGTGTATTTTCTGTTGAATACAAATAAAAAGGGTTCGCGGCATAAGGCCCCCTCCCCCCCGCACTAAAAACAAATAAACCAAAAAAACGGATTGGGAAGTCAATAAAATTGCGAGATATTAGAGTAAATATATGTTGGAAAAGAGCAAATTGAATTTAAAAAAAAGGGTCGAAATAAGGTGTGAAAAATATTTTTCAGAAGCCTTTGAAAAGCTTTGGTACTTTAAGTTCGATTCAATTAAAGTTTACAAAGTTCCAAAAGGTCGTAGGTAATGGGAACCAATATTGAATAAAAAATTATTAAATATCTTCTTTTGATTTCTACGTAATTATAACTAGACTTACCTCTAAGGAGGGACTCTGGATGCTAAAGGCAGATAACAGAGCATCGCTTTGATTTGAGTAGTAAGAGAAACGGATGTGCACCGCTCCTGGACCGACAGCCAAGTCTGTATCTATTGAGATTCTCAAAGCATTTATTTGTTAAGAGCGTTTAACGAATTCGCTTCAGAATTTGTTTTACAACGCCTACAATATTGGTATCTTAAAATCACACAACCTAAGCTCGACAAAAGCTTGTTCCATGTATTAACTTACATCCCTCGGAGTTACCAGCGAAAGGTAACTTTTCTGTAAAAATAAAGGGAATAGGTTTAAATTTCAATAGATCTTCATTTGTTCTTCTAAATTTAGTTCGTCCCCGTTTAATAGTCCCCGTCGTATGCAGTATTCCAGTTTTCGAACTGTCCTCAATCGAACCAAAATGATGCCCACGAAGTGTTTTTTAAGTTTAGCGAATAGCTAGAAGTCACACGAATCATTTGGGCGATGGAACAATATGAGTCGAATTTTTGGCAAAATAATCACGAGGTTCGAGTGCGCTGTGTGATGCTGCATTATCAGCATGCAAAAAACCCAACTGAAGTCTCGCCACAACTGAAGTCTCGCCGCTTGAGACGAATTGCTGCACGCAAATGACGCATTTTCTTCCACGATCTTTTCTGCTTTCTGGGTGTTACCTCAAATTGACTCCATCTACGATTTAGTTGTCAAGTTTATCCATTTAGTGGCTTGGATTGTACTCGGTTGGTTCTCCCTTTTTAGTCCGGTGAGGGGTACTCGGCCAGTTTTGACTGCCATATTTGGATAGTTCACCTATACGTCTAAGATGCTTCCATTTGCCGACGCTATATAAATACAAACAACATCGACAAAACTCTGTCAGCATTCTGGGTTTCTAGCGCTTCAGGAGCAATCCAATTGTCATCCTAAGTCTATACTGATACCTCACATCTTTAGACAGCTCAAGCACTTTTTATACGTGTAAAGTAAGATGAAAAGATTGTGATATCCAAAATTAGTTCAATATGAACTAGTCCTGGCGATCCTGGACATTTCCCAGCAAGAATGAGTTTATGCTGCAAACGAATTTCCATAAATCGATTCTTGACGATTATTTTTTATTCTTTTTAATCGATTAATATCGTTCAGCACTTGTCGCTAGAGACAACTAAAGTTATTATTGAAGTAATTGCTGCTATCTGTAAGATTTCAGCTACAGGTTCTCAGTCGTGCTAACCCCCATGGTGCAGTTGGAACTAGTTGGTGAAATATATTTTCTCAAAATAAGAAAACAATCGAAAATTGAAGTAATAAGATCTTACTGGTATTTGGTATCCAATAAGTTACTGTACAACTTTGCATAAGTATACTTTCGTATTATAGATGGCGCCACCTATATTGAGGCACTTTTTAATGTTTTTGGGTTTTGTTGCAAATTATTAGCCAAAAAGCATATTCAATTGTAGCGCCTTTGATAGACACAACTCAACGGAAACAACTCTTTTTTTGTTCTGTCATGTTCGCTTGAGTTTTGTACGCACTCAAAAATAAAAGGTTCACTCGCTACATCCTTCGTCCTTTTCATTTTTTTGTGCTATTAACAATGTTAATTAGCGTCAAGCGTGGATTTTTTTTTCCATTTCATGTTATAAATTTGATTTGAGTTGTATTTTTTTTTTTTTGTTTTTTCTGCCATTGTTTTAATTGCGCCCATATTGTTGGAGGAGATTTGTGCCAGTGGACAGAAAGTTGTTACTCGGTGCTAGGGAGTTGCAGAGTTAATTGCATTGATTGAGCTTGGGCAACAGAAAAAAGCATTCCTTGCCGGTTTGCAACTTTTGGCGCGTCCGGATGGATGTTGATGAGTGTGCCCGCTGTGCACGGCCAGCGGCGCTGTTGTTGGCATAACACAAATCAAGCCAAAGAGGTGCGCTGTGGACTCTCGACGCTCTAATAAGGTTAGTTGAGGCAGTCAGCCGTAACGTAAACAAAGCAGCGAGTGTGTGTGTGTGTGTGTGTGGAATAGTAACAGGAGCTGTGACAAGCAAGCACAGGGAAGGTAATGGGTACGAGACAGCAGTGCTTCATTGAAAATCAAAAACTATGCAAAAGGGGCAACAGCAGCGAAATGAATTCGATTAAAATTACATTTCATTTCACTTGGTCGTTTTTTTTTTATTTTTTATTTTTGTACTCGCAGCGTGAATCCTTTTGATTGTGTGCAGATGAATTTGCAAGTTGCAATGTATTTAATTTTATTTTAGTTTCATTTGCCAATCGGCGTCACTCAGCCAGTCAACGGGGCAGCCTTTTATTTGATTGTAGTGCTACTTTTTTATCCTTACACCCCTTTAAGGCTTGCATGAAATGTTTGTTGTTGCCCTTCACACGCCCTGCGCGACGGGTGCTCCACATAATAGCAAAATGCCCGGCAACAAATGTCCTGCTGCCGCCCCAGCCGATCGGAAGCAAAGCCGGCCACCGTTGTGGGCTTACGTACCCGGCCACAAGCGAGGTCTACCAAAGCAACTCCAGAACGTCATCAAAAAGGACACTTCAAGGCACAACACACAAAAGCTGATGTCGCACTCTCGTCACTGTAGTAGTAGTAACAGTCGCAGTTATTTCTTTCATTCAAGCATTTATTCTTGCGTCCTTTCGTGCTTTGCTCCTTTCATATACGTATGTGTGACTGCTTCATTCCAGCTCTTTGCGCGCCTTTGTATCCATTTTGCACAAAGCCAAACGCTGCTCGTCGCATCAGAGCATGTAGCAGCGCCGCACGTTGCTTGACGGCTCTCTGTGTATGTGACTGCGCCGCCGCCTGATTATCCTTTCAATTAAATTGTAGCGTAACATTTTCCACGTCGTTGACAATAAAAACAGCATACACCCCTGACCCCCGCCTCTGGTACGCTCGTTACCTCTCCGGGCGCGACACTTTGCTGCTGTTGTTGTTGTGCTGTTGCTACTGGCTGTATTTAGAGCAGTTTCACTGTAAGGTCCTGGCTTGAAGTGTGTAAGTGAGTGTGAATGTTAATGTGCATATATGAATGAATGATAAAGTCCTGCAGACGGGTATGAGAATGAGTGCAGCTCATATCTCACCTCATCCTTATCTGTTGTCTCGCTTTTGTTGCATTCGAATTTGCTAATGGTGACGCAGTTCTTTTCTTTTTTTGAATCCTAGATATAGCGTTTTACTTGTAAGTGATGCATAAGGATTCGATGTAAGGGTTCGAAAATCTATGCATGATTTGATAAATTTACTAGATCAAGATCAAACAAGTTTTGGCTAAAAGAGAACTGAGATGAAAGAAGCGCATTGCATTATAGTTTGTTATAAAGTTCAATTTTTATATAATATTGTTCAGGTATGCTTACCGAAGACGCTAAGGTAACTGGAAGTCTAAGACTACTTAAAATGATATTTTGCAACAAAACTTTAGCACCATTAAATTCTAATTCTAATTCCTTTGCAGATTCTGTTCGTTACTTTAACAGAAAATAAAAAATGAAACTAGCCAGGCTTTGGTTATTCAAGCACCCAAAAGGTTAACTACTCAGACTGCAGTGTAAGGTCATCGTAATACGAGTAATACTTGTCGGCAAAACCCTACAATTTTCAGAATTAAATTCGGATGCAAGTAAAACTGCAATGTTAGTGTAACAGGCTTTGATGAGTTAATAAATATTTCTTGTATTTAGATCCAAAAAATTTAATCACCTATAATTGTATATTTCTCGTCCTTCCAATTATGAAATATTGCACTTGTGTTTGGAGCACTCAATGCCACCAACACTTTGGAATTTGGAAGTTCGTACAAAAAAGTTGGTTTTTTTTTGTGGAATCCCAATATTCGACTGCTGTCCTAATCTTGTAGAATACGCCTTATAAATTTACCTAAATGATCGTAGAACATGCTACGGCGTGTTATTTCTTACTCACTTACTTCTTAGCAAAGTTTCTTTTGTCATTCCCAACTAACTCGTAATTTTCGGGCTTTTTGTAGATCCAATTATGCTTTGCACGCTTTCTTTCGTATCCGATGCTCTTATTATAATAATCGTTGTGATTTCCAATCTTACGTACCGTTTATTCAATCCAACGCTTTCTCTAACTGAATTCATCTTGATTTACCAAATCGAGCAAATTTGACCTATAACGAACTATGAAGCTCGAACTTGGTCAAGAGTCATATTTTAGGCAACTTTTATTAAGTAATACTTAAAGTTTTATGTCAGTTACTGTTTCCAACTTTTACATTGGGAATTCAAGTTTCTAGCCAGCCCCTCATGTTATAACAAATTCAATCATGCTAGGGACAAGGATTAGTTTTATTTTATATTTTTCTCACGCCAATTTAGCAGTTTCTTACTTTAATAGTTTTTAATTATAAGCTGAGGTGGACTTAGTTGTTTCCCTAACTTTTAAAAAATAAATAATTAATAATAAAGATGATACCTAAGGGCATGGGACGGCACTTAAAGTGAACAGCATAACTTCTGGATCGGTACAGAAAATTCATAAAATGCTAAAAATAATAAAAAACTTATCGCTAGGATAATTCTGTGTCTTTAAAGATCGGCTGTATATATCGTACTTTACTCATTTGAGTAACTTGCTCAGACCCGCATTTCCTCAGACTACCAAAGGATGAACATGTTTTTTGGCTCGATGAAATCGTTATTCAAGTCAAGTAGCTTCCAGCACCCAATATTGATATAAAGAGCATCTGGGAATATCTCTATCCTGTTGTACTCTAAATACAGAAATTAATTAGTTTGGCATGAGAGAACAATAACTAAGAAACTTTAGTCTACAGACAAAATTCAATATTCGAGCGTACTTCGAGTAAAAACTGCATGCTAACTTTTTTAATATATGAGGCATCAAAGCTTAATGTTGCGGAATAAACTATGCCCACAGTCTTCTGTCACTACCAGGGATTGTATAGATAGTAGTGTTTCTCATCTGATTCTTAAAACAGAGCACAAAATGCTTTTAAAGGTTTGAGCATGTCTAGAAGATATTAAAGAAATGTTATTTTGAAAATATCTTCATAGTGGAACTGAACTATACGCGGTTGTCCGATATTTCAATCATGATGAACGGGTTATGTTGTTTCCGCTTTCAGTAATTTTTAAAGAAGTTTGGGGAACTTAGAGATACATTAGTATGCGATCCACTGTTATTGGGTCTAAGAGATATCCTCGCTTTAGATCCACAGCTGTTGATTTTAGATCGAACCACCTCAAGTAGCTTAGATCGGGCGGACCTAACTTGATAACTTTTCTCATTGTCCTAGCTTCATGCAATAATATTCGATAACCGCAGCATATAATTGCTTGGTTCAGGTTGCTGATGGGATGGAATATATCAAAATATATAGACAAAAAATGCATGCTCATGTGCGTCAACTCTATAGTTTTGTAATAAAAATAAGCAAATTTCCAGGATTTTTTTAAGGCTGGCGCCTAGGGGTCGCTGGCACTTGACAACTGCACTGATTTATGCCAAAAGAGGAAAAA